>WNWU01013802.1:19941990-19953291 GCA_012654045.1 Ptyas mucosa
AAATATAAATATAAATATAAATATAAATATAAATATAAATATAAATACCACCTCTGACTGGCCTGGCCCTATCTATTCTCTGCCTCCTGAGTCCCAGCTGATCAGGAGGAAATGGGGATTTAACTTTCCCCTGGAGTGGGGAAGGAATGGAGATTTGACAGTATCCTTCCCCTGGAATGGGATGGGAATGGAGATTTTACAGTATCCTTCCCCTGCCACGCCCACCAAGCTATACCCACAGAACCGGTAGTAAAAAAAAAATTGAATCCCACCACTGCCGTTGATGGACAGGGAAAAGAAAGATGGGGGCAATTTACAAGGTCACAATACACAAACATTTGAATGACTACTCTTGTGAAAACAGTTCAAAATAAAATAACAATCACAATAACCAAGGCACTGAAAATGCCTGTCAATATTTTATTTTCAGGCTATGTCTGCCAGACAAAAGACATGAGAGCCAAGAGGAGGACATGTCCTCCTGTTACTGGTAAGTCAAAGCCTGAGGCAAGATAGGCAATCTACCTCTAGGTGGAGAACATGGTCTTATATGTACTTTGATATTAAGCCATCACTGATTAGCATAAAACTTAAACTAGCAATTTGTAAAGAAAACTTTGTCTTTGAGACCTGAATTGTACAGTTGTAGTAGCAATGCAAGGGAGTTTGGTGACATATTTTTATTTCTCTTTCATATTAAGAAAAGCCTACAAGTTTAGAGCACTTTCTGAGCTAAGCCTGCTTGTCTTCTACCCTTGCTTGCTGATCAAAGGAGAAGGTGGGGAGAAATTTTATGCAGCTTTAAAGCTTTTTTTTCTTGCTGTGAAAGTCTCAGACTTTCAGTTCCCATCCCAGAGTCATTTGCTACCCAGTCAAAGTCAGGACTCCTGAACATAGCAGGGCCAGGAAGTCATGGTGCCAGGCTTTGATAAAAACCTTCAGTGTTGTTTAAGGGCACCTCTACAATGGGACCTAGGGATGGATATTGTTGAAAAATTGGCCACCCTCTGGGGCATTTGTGCTGTTATTAAGTCGCTCCTGGTAGCCTGTAAGATAATTGGGTACTATCTTGCTTGGTGTGTATGTATTTTATGTTACGCTTTTAGCTCTGTTTGCTTGAGCTAATAATAAAGCTTAAAATCCCTTTATTTACTGGAGAACTCATTACCTCTGGATCCAAAAAAAATCAATTGCCTGGGCATCTGATCATTGCCTTAACATTTGGCAAAACAATGTCCTTGTGCAAAATTTTCAAAAAGAAGGCTGTCTACAGAATGCTTTCTGCCCAAATTATTTTCTCCAGCTGTAATATAGAACACAGCCTACTTTTATAATTACTAATCTCAAAAGTCTCCTAAATTTGCTTATTAGTAATTCAACAGTAATAATAGAGTTCCCAAGCCAAAAATATCTATATGCTGGGATATGCAAAAATTGTTGCCAGTGCTATGTGTAACAATATGCAACATTGGTTGAATTGGATATATTATTCTGGAATATCTGTACTGTTTCATTTCAGTCCATATTGTTCCAAAATTCCTCTGGATCTGCCATTCATTATATAGGGTAGTATCCAGAAGAAAATGCTATAAAAGAGTTTGATATGCTCTGAGAGTGATCGATTTTGAAACAGGAATGACGTCTGTAACATACCAGTCTGTTTCCAGTTTGGAAAATTTAATTCCAGAAACTGCTGAATGACATGATCTAAAGAGTTTTGGCATGGCATGTAGGGAACAATAACATTTGAAGTTATACAAGTAGTCCTCGACTTACAACAATTCATTTAGTGACCGTACAAAGTTACCACAGCACTGGAAAAAGTGACTTATGACCCTTTTTCATAGTTACAACCTTTGTAGAATCCCCATGATCATGTGATCAAAATTCAGATGCTTGGCAACTGGTTCATATCATATTTATCACCATTGCTGTATCCAGGGGTGAAATGTAAAATTCGTTACTACCGGTTCTGTGGCGTGACTTGGTGGGGGGATTATGTGACTGGGTGGGCGTGGCCAACTTTGTTTTTTAACTTTTCATAGCATTTTTTTTACCACCTCTTCGGCCAAGAGGTTGCAGAAAAAATGCTTTGAAAAGCCTCTGACAATCCCAGCTGAACCGTGCAATCATCAGAGGCTTTTTTTTTACTTTTAAAAGCATTTTTTCATCGGAAGAGGTTGTAGAAAAAATGCTTTTAAAAGTTAAAAAAAAAGCCTCTGATGATCGTGCAGCTCAGCTGGGCATGGCGGGGGGGCAGGGATTTTTGCTACCAGTTCTCTGAACCACCCACCGCCATCGCTACTGGATCAGGTGATCCGGTCCGAACTGGGAGCATTTCACCCCTGGCTGTATCCCAAGGTCGTATGATCACCTTTGGCAAACTTTTGACAAGCAAAGTCAATGGGGAAGCCAAATTCATTTAAAAACCGAGTTGCTAACTTATCAGTTGCAGTGATTAATTTAACAACTGTGATAAGAAAGATTGTAAGATGGGCAAAATTCACTAACAAATGTTTCACTTAACAACAGAAAGTTTGAGCTCAATTGTGGTTGTAAGTCAAGGACTATTTGGAATTGAGTGGTATACAGGTAAAATATTAAAACATAAAAACTATATTTAAAATTTAGATAAGTGGCAAAGACAGTAAAAAATTATAATTAGTAATGAATTAAAAAGCTGGGATTATATGATTGCTCCTCATAGCTGCTGAATGATTCTGGGAAAAAATGCAGATATTTTAAAGAATTCCAGATAGTTGCTATCTTTCTGCCTAATATGTTCCAAAGTACCATTTTGGAACTGAATCTGAAGACTGCACAATCCTAACTGTACCAAAAGAAAAGGTTCATGCTAATATATTCTTCATAATATATTCTTAATTTATTCTATGTGGGAAAATTACATTTTGATGTTAAAATAAACACTGCAAAAGTATTGCAAAAAGATGAAGCTCCAAAATATGATTGCCATACTCCACATTCTGCTGAACCTGAAAAAAGGATCTCCTATGAAAGGTCTAAGTTATTGCAGATATTTATAAGAAGAGTCATGTATATCCAGACTAAAACCTGACTAATACTGAACCCCATTTTGTATAAGTAGACATGAAGGTATTAAAGTGTTCTCCATAGCAGCATACTATTCAAATTACTGAAATTCAAACTTGTAATTTTATGAGATCCTCTGAATATGCAGATATCTTTTGTGTGTTGGAAACGGTGTCAGTGAGTTTGGCAGGATGATAAGGAGTTAGTTTGCTTGAATTCTCATTACGATACTTATTTGAAAGGCAGATCTTCTTAATAGAGATCTTAATTACCAAGAGTTTCCTGAGTGGTTAGCTTGACTTCTGATGAAAGTTCAAAGTGAGAAAGCTTTTGCCAGAGCCTGGTTAATTTTAGTCCTGGTTGGTTTGATCTTGAATATCTTACTGGTAACTTTATTTACGGTTTCTTTAGTGGAAAAAGTCCTACAGCTTCATGGTTTTCTGCATAGTTTTGTTCTATGTAAACATTTTTGGTTTTGGTCTGCACAACATAAGGGTATTCCATAGTATATTCCCATTAGGATGATTTTTTTTAATGAAAGAATACATGGATATGTATCAACCCTAATAGAAGAATGAAAAACATGTCATAAAAACAATTTATTCTTGTTTATGGAACAGTGACTCTAACATCATCATGTTTAATGTCACAATGTCCTAAAATTTTTCTGGATAAATTATTTTCAGTTTTTTAAAATTACTTTTTCCTTAGATCACTGAACATAAGGAATTAATATTTTGTCCATATTCATTTATCTACTTCTTTCTTTTAATTATTTTAAATATTGGTTCTTCAAATATCCATAGTATAATTTATTAAATACTGAAAAGGCAAAAATAATAGATGGCTTATTGATGGAGTTCTATAAATAAAATTTACTTCCAACTGTCTATATTTAGTTTTACATAGCATTATTTTTAAATATTGAGATATTTGGCAGTGTTATCAAGTTCTAATTATAAACTGTTAATTGACTGTTAGGAAGGCAATCAATTCATTCATGTAATTATGTTACCATAAAAAGAACTCTCATTGATAAACGTTTCAAGCTGGCTGGTTTCTCTGAAAGAAAATATTTGAGATAAGATAGTTCATAAAGATAAAGCTTTTCTAAAGCAGTACAAGTAGTCCTCATTTAGTGGTCAAAATTGGGACAACAGAGTCATTAAGTAAAATAGTCATTAAGTGGAACCATCACAGTGCTTATGACTTTATTTCAGCTTTCTTTAGAGACCAGCAAATATTGTAAATTCAAGGATTGATTGTAAAGTTACTTTTTCATCACTGCTTTAACTGTTAACAGTCACTAAGCAAGAACTGCCTATAATGCTAATATGGTAATTAAGATTAAAACAGTTCTTCCAAAGTTTTACATTTTTTATAAACTAAATGCAAAAAACAAATAAAAAGAAGAAAATAATAAACGAAGAAAATAAAGAGACTTTTTAAAAGAAATAAAACATAAAATGTATATATTCATATATATGCATACATTACACCCATACATATGTAAATTTATATAATAAACATTTCAATGAATTGAAGCCATAATTCATTATTATTATCCGCAGCTAGTTATATTGATGTTATTCACTCATAAATTGCTGATAACATTAATTCTGCAGAGCACCATATAGTTGGAGAAACATGTCTGGCTTTCAAATGCTAAACAGGTCTTTTAGCTGTAAGTAAAGTATAGAAAATTTGTGTTCCTTTGTCCAGATGTCAACTCCCATGAAATAGAAATAAACTTGAAATGAATATGAACTTCTGAAAATATTGAATCTCAAAGCTGAATTAATGCACTGAATAACTTCTTTCCCAAAAGGAATAATTGTTGAATATTGCAGAAATGACATTGCATTTGCATAAAAAAGCCTGAGTCATTGGAGATGCAGTGAAATTAATGCTTTAATCCATGTTTTGATGTGTTATATATGAAGTGTGTCTCTGTGTGAGTATTATTAAAAGGAAAATAAAGTGACAGTAGGAGTTTAAATTTCCATTAAAACCCAGAAAAATGGAATTCCATATGAACTATAACAATTTTATTTAAGCTTACATGCTGTAATTGATTTGTAGCATTAGCACTTTTAGCATTAGTTTTTCAGGTCTACCTTGTTCTGTGAAGGTACTGGAAATGTTCTAGAATAAGTATAGAAGAAGCATTTTTAGAAAATATTTTAGTTAAATTCATTCACTGAATCTAGACAAGAGAATCAAGAGTAAATAATTATTTATCCCAATGAAATGCATTGGGAAATACATATAATTAGGTCACTATATTCTTTAGATCTAATAAGTGAGATTCACAAGAGATAAACTATTCTATCTCCTTCATCTAGGAAGTAAATCAATGTTATTGGTGTAGTTCAGTGGTCCCCAACCTTTCCAGTTTGGTGGCACAGCACAGAAGGGGGCTTGTGAGTGGTGGGCACATATGCATTTCATTTGTGTGAACGGCATGTGTGCACCCTCCACTCACACAAATTGAGCTTTGTGTACATGTAGAGGGTTCTTGTGCTCACACACAAAACTCTACTTGCATGAGTGGCAGGCGCTTGCGCTTGTGTGTGAAGCTCCACTTGTATGAGTGCAAGCGCCCTACGCTCACATGAATGGAGCCTCGCACATGAGCGCAAGTGCTCTCCACACATGCAAGTGGAGCTTCATGCATGCGCTTGCTCATTTTTCCCACGGCTCGGTTTCAAAAGGTTGTGTCCCAGTAGTGGGCCATGGCCCATGAGTTGGGGACCCATGATGTAGTTCAATATAGTTGGAAGTTTTGAGTAGAAAAAAAACTGGATTTGAGATAAAATAGAAAAATTGGTAATATCTAGGTACATTATTTCAGGAACACAGTGGCTCAGTGGCCAAGACGCTGAGCTTGTTGATCGAAAGGTTGACAGTTCAGCAGTTCAATCCCTAGTGCCGCTTAACGGGGTAAGCTCCCGTTACTTTTCCCAGCTTCTGCCAACCTAGCAGTTTGAAAGCACATAAAAAATGCAAGTAGAAAAATAGGGACCACCTTTGGTGGGAAGGTAATAGTGTTCCGTGCACCTTTGGTGTTTAGTCATGCCAGCCACATGACCACGGAGACGTCTTTGGACAGCGCTGGCTCTTTGGCTTTAAAACGGAGATGAGCATCACCCCCTAGAGTTGGGAACAACTAGCACATATGTGTGAGGGGAACCTTTACCTTTAGGAACATTACATATTGGGTGCCAAAACTGAAGATCTACATATGTTACTACATATGACATCATAATATTACAAGAAATCTAACAAGGGGATTTAGAATTGAATGAGTTTACAATGTATTAACTCAAGTGTAAAGGAGGTAAATTCAATATTTTCATTTTGGAGTCCTAAGTATTTAGTATAACTTATTTCTTATGACAAAACTGACATGACTGAAAACCTGAAAATAGAATTGTATAACTATTTAATAAATATATATTTTTCTATAAGTGCCTACAAAACCAAACAAGAGAGACTTAGCATAAAAGTAAAGCATACATTGTAAAAAATAATTATTTCATTTCTTAAGGTGGCTCATATTTTGTCAAGTGACTTAAATGCTTGCATGAACTCTAAATGATGTAGTACTATCTCTTCAGTTTTCAATAAAGGTATAGATGATAAAATTATAAAGTAAATCTACAGCATAGCTGGTCTTCTTTCCTGACTCATCTTAATACAATTAAAATATTTTAATGGATTAATTAAAAAATATAAGAAAACTTCTGACCACATTTAATTCAGACAAATCTAAACAAAAAATATCATTTTTTGCACATTATACCTAGTCAACTCAGAACCTTACATTTATATTTAATTCAGCTTTGAAAAGACTTTGCCAGTGTTAGTCTTAGATGACTAGTAGAATTTGTTGATCAGACTGGGTTAAGATAAAAATATTTAATGCACAAATGAATTGGAAGATGTCAGTACTAACAATCATTTTACTTACCCTGAAGACCGAGGAAATTCTATCACAGTCTGCGTTTAAAAACAGTATCTGATCTTCTTGATTTTTGTTTATTTTATTGAATATTTCGGGCTAACTTGTATGTGGAGGGAGATTGAATTTGTTCAGCAAGGCAGTATTTTTGTGGGAAAATAAATTGGCTTTAGTACAGTAAATTTCTAGACTTCTATTGGAGCAATCTATGGGAGATTCTGTGTATAGTTTCAATGGACCTACACTGGCTATTGAAAAGTTAGGGGGAAAATCCATTAATAGAAATAATTACTGTTGATCAAGCTATTATATATTTTTTCAATGCAGATTAGATTGACAGTACGCATTGATTATCTGATAAGAATTCAAACTCACAAAGATCAAAAACCTGTATTTTGCTTCCTATTTGTTTAAAGCCTATATGTAGTTAAGCTAAAATACCTAATTAGAAAATAATCCCATTCTTATAAATTAGGTGAAAAAACTCTAGCTGTGCTTTTATATATAAATATTGTGGCTTTTTCAAAATAACTTCAGTGGATCTAAGAAGTCTTTGAACCTTTTTTAGATAATTGAAAGTTTAAGAGTAAATTACCAAACTCAAAGTTACAACCTTCATTAAGAAACTCCATGCAGTGGTGGGTTGCTACCAGTTCTCCCCAGTTCGGGTGATCCGGTAGCAGCGATGGTGAGGTGAGAGCGAACCAGTTCACTCCAACTGTCTACTGGACTCTCCTGCCTGCCCCTGCGCTATACCTACCTATATTGCTCATTTTTAGCCCAGTTGATAGGCGCGGCAGAGCAGATTGCCGCACCTCAGCTGTTTGCGTGGAGCGCATGTTCGGTGTGCATGCAAGTGAAGCGAGCATGAGCATGCAAATGCAAATCACGTGCGAAGCAAACTGGTGGTTGAAACCCACTACTGACTCCAAGCCATAAGTAAAAGTTGCACAGTAATAAATGGCCAGGTCATGATATTTCATGATTTTTTTTCCAGTTCTTTTTCTTCTCCTGGTACAGCGATGTCAATAAACTGTATGCTTCGGTTCTCAACAACAGTGATATCTGGTGTGTTATGTTCCAAATGACGATCTGTCTGTATTTGAATTATTAGTATTAGTATTAGTATTAAGTAGTCAAATATTGGAAGATGTGGAGAGACCTGGCCATAGAATTGCCAAGAGTTGAACAGTACTGAATGAACTAGCTTCTGATTTTTTACATGACTTTGTATCATTGGGTTGATTCGATTACTAGACACCTTTTTACGTAATATAGTATTTTTGTCAAATATAATGGGACTTTGGCACACAAAAGAAGGAACTGAAACAGTTGAAATAAATAATTTACCTTACAGAATAAAATTTAAGAGAAGATAAAATAACAGTCTTCAAATATTTAAAAACTACCATACAGAAGATGAAACATTTTTATTAGTTGTTCCAGAAAGAAGGGCTTTAGATTTCATTTAAAATAAATAATTCTCAATATTTAAATATTAAGATAATTCACTGCTCTTTAGCAGCGGCACACATTATCATGAGGGCTCTGGGAGAATCTGGGCATGTCCCTGTTGGATATATTGAAACAGAGGTTATTGTTGTTAACTGAAGCCAGCTGGACAATAATATGAAGCTGTGAAGGTTCCTCAAAAAAGGAAATCCATGAGATGCAATGCGATTGTGTTCCCAGGAAGATAAGAGTAAGATTACAGGATTCCTCCATTATGAAGAGCAGAAGATGCTTGATTTCTCTCCCGCCCCTAATCTGGAAGTCTTGTGCTCAGAATTC
Organism: Ptyas mucosa; assembly: GCA_012654045.1. Classification (NCBI taxonomy): domain Eukaryota; kingdom Metazoa; phylum Chordata; class Lepidosauria; order Squamata; family Colubridae; genus Ptyas; species Ptyas mucosa. The sequence continues at coordinate 19,950,797 of WNWU01013802.1, forward strand.
ACTTTCCTTTTCTGAATGAGTCTGAAGTTCTAAGCTACCCTTTCTCCTGCCCCATAGTTGTTCCAATAGTTTTGATCAACTCCCTGTCTAATAAACTAAACAACAACAAAAAATCATTGCTACATGCATCTGCTCTGTAGAACATAAAGGCAAGAGAAAGAACAATAAATAAAAGTATTACACTTCTGTTTCAGTGGTGGGTTGCCCCTGGTTCGGACTGTTTCACAAGAACTGGTAGTAAAACTGGCAGGAGACCCCGCCCACTGCCCCGGATGTTGTCATTGGTGATCTGCGCATGCGCAGAATGCGCATGTGCGTGCATGAGTGAAGTGAGCGTGCACACATGATCCCATTGCGAACCAGTAGTAAAGATAAGTAGAACCCACCCCTGTTCTGGTTCTCATTCAAATACCAGCCAGAGTTCCATGTCTGAGTTGAAAGGAAAGCCACTGTAAGCACTGAGTCATCACCAAGATGTGTAAGTGAATAGGGAACAGAAAATGTTGCTTCAGGTTAATGTGCTTCATATCTTTCTCAGGTTAGTTACTCTACCCTGGTTGTTAAATTTTACAAACTTTTTAATCAACCAGATAATGTGAACTACATTAAACTGATTAACACGGCCATTCTTCATTTGTACAAAGATATTTGATGAGATGTAAAAAAGGTATTCTTTTTTGCCCTTGTAGATTTATCTATAACTTGGGGATATTAACAATGCCATAGGGACACTAGTCCATACAGGTCAGGTTGGTATTCAATAAGTTAAAAGGGGCGTTGGTCCTACCTGAGACGCACCTTCTCGTTGAGTGGAGACAGCAGCCAGCATGGGTTGTTCCAGCCAATCAGATCGAAGGACTGAGTCTGACATAGATCTTAAGTCCCGCCTATGTTGCCGGGCAGATCCAGCTTTTGGCGAAGGACGAAAAAGACAGACTTGGCGTGTGGGAGAAGAGGAGAAAGGTAAGTAACAGAGAAAAAAACAGCCATTATCAGACTGAAGAAGGGAGGGTCTGGCTGCTGTCTCCACTCAACGAGAAGGTGCGTCTCAGGTAGGACCAACGCCCCTTCTCCGTAATGGTGGAGACAGCAGCCAGCATGGGACGTACCCAAGTTCACAGTCCCTAAGTACGGGGGGGACCAGTCTGATCCGCAGAAACCTCCTCCGGGAGGACCCTCTGTAGCACTCGACGACCGAATGCGGCGTCCGCCGACGCGAACTTGTCCAGTTTGTAATGTTGAATAAACGGTGATGGTGAAGACCAAGTAGCCGCTTTGCAGATTTCCAGTAAGGAGGCCTGAGTGGCCCAAGCTGCCGACGTCGCCGCACTGCGGGTCGAATGCGCTGTCACCCGAGGAGGCCTGGGCAATGAGCGAAGGTCGTAAGCAGCAGCAATTGTTTGCCGAATCCAGCGCCCAATAGTGGAGGAGGACACTTTAGACCCTAGGGAAGCGGGCAAAAAGGAGACAAATAAGGCCTCCGTGCGGCGAATCGAAGAGGTCCGTTTCAAATATATTCGAAGTGCCCGCCGAACATCCAACATGTGCCACTTGCGCTCCCGGGAATGAACGGGATGCGGACAGAAGTCAGGCAGGATCAGTTCCTGCAGTCGGTGAAAGGTCGTGTTGACTTTAGGCACAAAAGTCGGGTCCAATCTGAGTACCACCCGGTCCGAATGGAAGACACAGAGGTCCGGGCGAGTGGAAAGAGCTGCGATCTCTGAAATTCGCCGCGCAGAAGTTATGGTGACTAAGAAGGCGACTTTGCACGATAACAGACGTAGACTCGTCGATCGAAGAGGTTCGTACGGAGGACCCGTTAGCGAGTTCAATACCAGCGAAAGATCCCACGTAGGGTAACGATGGAGAACAGGAGGACACAAATTCGTAGCCCCGCGTAAAAAACGTCGAATAAGAGGATGTTGGGCCAACGAAGTTAAATCTCCGCAGGTAAGAACCGACGAGATAGCTGCAACCTGCCTTCGCAAGGTGTTGGGAGAGAGGCCATTGGTCAAGCCAGCTTGAAGAAAAACTAGCACATTCACAATAGTCGCCTGAAGGGGGGAGAATCCCGTTTGTTTCACACCAACGACAAAAGGCCCGCCAAGTGGCCGAATAAATCCGGTCCGTTGAAGGCCGGCGAGAAGCTTGAATCGTACGGACCACGTCCAGAGGAATGTTAGCGTCCGTCAGCGCGCCCCGCTCAACCGCCAAGCAGTCAGATTGAGCCAGGAGAGATCCGGATGTTGCAGGTCCCCTTGTGTTAAAACGTCCGCTTCCTGGGGAAGGCGCCATGAGGGGGCGACAGACAAGGAGACTAGGTCCGCAAACCAGGACCTCCGAGGCCAGTGGGGGGCCACAAGGACCACCTCCGCCCGTTCCAGCAACAGTTTCCGAATGACCCTGGCCAGCAGAGGGATGGGCGGAAACACATACAGCAGACCCGAGGGCCAAGGGGACCGAAGCGCATCGACGGACTCCGCTCGTGGGGATGG
>WNWU01013802.1:19953301-19992141 GCA_012654045.1 Ptyas mucosa
AGCCCCAACTTCATGGCAACCGCCATCAGAGCCTTGGATCGTGTGCCCCCGAGGCGATTGATGTGCGCTTTTGCGGTCATATTGTCCGTGAGAACTAAAACGTGGGAGCCGGTGAGAAGGTGACTGAAGGAGCGTAGAGCCAGAAATACAGCCTGCAATTCCAACCAGTTGATCGGTCTGCGAGAGTCGGAAGACGTCCACAGGCCCTGGGCCATCTGTCCTTGGCAATGAGCCCCCCAACCTTGAAGGCTGGCATCTGAAGTCACTACAATTCGCTGGGGCTCTAGAAAAAGGCAACCTGCTGAAATCGCCGACGAGCGCCACCAACTGAGAGATCTGCGAACCTTGAGAGGGACAGGAATCTTGATAGAGGAAGTCCCTTTTCCTGCCTTCTGCAACGGCAAAAGAAACCATTGAAGCTCACGGGAATGGAGCTGAGCCCAAGGGACAATAGAAATAGCGGAGATCATTTTCCCTAACAGCTGAGATAGAACATAGGGAGAGACAGAGCGGGAGCCCTCAACCTTGGTTACTAATGCCCTTAGACTAGCCTGGCGGTCTTGAGAGAGAAACACCTTCCCAGCCTCCGAATCAATCAACGCTCCTAAGTGTACCAGACGTGTCGAAGGGGTAAGGTGACTCTTGTCCGTATTAACGGAGAAGCCATGGGAGGCTAGCACCTGAACAGTAGTACGCACATCAAGTGCTGCTTGCTGAGGGGAGGAGGACAAAATTAAAATGTCATCCAGGTAACACTGGAGCCGAATGGCCCGGGTACGAAGGGAAGCAGCCAAAGCTGCTAAGACCTTGGTAAAGGTCCGGGGAGCCGAGGAGAGGCCAAAAGGGAGGGCCCTATACTGGTAATGGGAACCCTGATAGTAGAAACGGAGAAACCTTCTGTGCGAAGGTAGGATCGGGATATGGAGATAGGCCTCCGTAAGATCGATGGAAGAGAGGAGATCGCCCCTCCGAACGCCGTCAAGAATAGTTCTCAAAGACTGCATTTTAAATTTTTGGTAAACGACATACCTATTTAAACGCTTAAGATCTAGAATAGGACGCCACCCCCCTGATGACTTAGGTACTAAAAATACACGGGAGTAAACTCCCGCGCCTTGCTGACCGTCCGGAACCTTCTGAATTGCCTTGATGGACAGAAGGTGGAGAACCGCTGAGTTCATGAGCGAACGTTTAGAGGAAGAACTCGGAGACGGACAGCAGACAAAAGACACCGGGGGGGGTGGAGACAAATTCGATGGCCAACCCAGATCGTAAGGTGGCCAGGACCCACTGATCAGATGTTGAACGTTCCCAAAGGTGGACAAAGAGGGCCAATCTGCCACCAATGGGAGGGTCCGGAATGCAGTTAACGGCGGCGTCGGAAGAAGCGACCTCCTCCCCCCCGAAAGGGCCGCTTGGACAGAAAAGGCCTACCTCTAGCAGGTCTATCCTGAAACCCACGAGGTCTGGCGTTGAAAGACCCCTGTTGCCTATTGGAGGCAAAGGAGGTGCTAGGCCCATCTAAGCCCCGTGCGTGAGGACGGGAAGGGTAAGGGGCAAATCTGGAATCTCCTCTACGGAATGCCGCAGGCAGGACCTTGCGTTTATCTCTCGTTTCCACGAGGAAAGCGTCCAAAGGCTCGCCAAATAATTTAGAACCCGTAAAGGGAACCGATGCCAGCCGCCACTTATGGCGGGCATCTGCCTGCCAATGACGCAGCCAGACTAAACGGCGCGCCACTACCGAGGATGCCAGGGACTTAGCCGCAAAACGCGCTGCGTGGAGGGTAGCATCTGCGGAAAATTGCAGGGACGCGATGATCTTATTTAGGTCCTGCTTCACTCGGACATCCTCTGATGTCAAATTGTCCTGCAATTGACGGAGCCAGAGCAATGAAGTCCGATTAAAAAAGGAAGCGGTAGATGCCGAGCGGACTGCCCAAGCTGCCCCTTGAAAGGCACGTTGTAAAACTTGGTCGGAGCGTCGTTCGTCTGGACGCAGACCCTCATCAGGATGGCCAGGTACCGCAGCATTCGGGAGAAGAGCCGCAACAGGAGCATCGATAGAGGGAGTTTCAAGTAACGAAGCCAGCTCGGACGCGACATTAAAGTTCCGTCGTTCCGTAGCCGAGGGCGCAGGAGCAGCCCCAGGGGCATTCCACTGTCTCTTGATGACATCTAAGAACAAGGGAGGGGTAGGAATAATGTCCACCACCTTGGCTGGTTCAGCAAACAGCGGATCCAACGGCCCCGATGGACCTGGGGCAGATGACTGTGACGGTGCAGATGAACTGAACCCAGCTGTGTTCACCGCTTTGAATAACAATGATTTAAATAAGGCTTGCGGGAAGAGGCCGGTAAATGCGGGCTGGTCCGGAGGAAGGCCCTCATCCTCTGAAAGATCGAAATCCTGTAAGTCCATGTCAGGTGCAGAAGAAGAATGAGAACCAGTCGATGATGCAGGAGAAGCCGGAGCCTCCCCAGAGCGGGCATCCTCATGGCAGGAGACAGACCGCGCAGAACGAGCCCCGGATGACACAGAGGCCGCCCTGCTGGAAGGTCGAAACTGAGCCGCAAGAGATTGCTGCACGGCTGCTGCGATGAAGCGTTGAATCTGCTCCGGAGACAAAATGGCTGCAACTTGAGGAGCGCCAGAGTCAGGAACCACAGGAGGCGGGACAGCAACCGGTTCCTGTGGAGCGCCCGCAGGAGGAACAGGAGCAGGCTCAGATGGGGGCAATGCAACGGCGGAAGCTGAGGCCTCAGAGGGGTGCTCAGGAGCAGGCGTGACAGATGAGGAGCCCCACAACGTGTCTGTTTGTATAACGACCGGGCAATCCTTCAGTGAAGCTTGGTCAGATTGGTTCGCTGCCGGATCGGGAGCCGCCTCACGCCCAGGAGGAGACACAGTATTGTTCTTGGCCCTACAGCAGTCACTAGCCTTGGCACAAATTTTTTGTAACACCTTGTCACGTCTCCTCTCTGCCTTAGAGGGGACGGAATGACCAGACGCCCTGTGACTATGGTGTGAATGGGCAGTCTTGGGCGAAGAGGTAGCCGACGTGCCCGAAGCTGAGGGGACCGCCGTAGAAGAACTGGAGGCCTTCCGGCCATGCTTCGACTTATACAAGCTCTTGGGCATGTTTGGATGTCAGGCACTCTCAGAGGTCAATGACAGAGTCAAGAGAAGGGAGGGGGAGCGCGAAACTCCACACAAGGCAAAACCAATTAGGGAGAGGCCACAACTCTCAATCCCTGCAGATAGGGGGCGCTGCAACAAGCGTTGCCAGGCGCTAAGGATTAAGGCTGCCAACTGCGATTAATGCGAAAAGTGAAAGCGGGAGCGCAAGGCTCCACACGCAGCCTGAATGGGCTTAATCTGTAATATTGGAAGGGAGCGCGAAGCTCCACCAATCAGTAGCGCCGAGGGAGGTAGCTCTCCTAGGCTGCCGAGGGAGCGCGAGACTCCACGCCAACCTGCTGCCAAAGCCAGGCTCAGAAAGGGGGAGCGCGAAGCTCCACAGTTGCAAAAAACACGCCGCCGCCGCTCTAATTAAGTCCAGCTGGTTGTCGGCTGTAAGTAAGTTAAAAAGGCACCGCCGCCGAGCCGCTTGAGAGAGCTGCTGCTGAAGGCAAGCGCTATAGGAGGGAGCGCGAAGCTCCGCTGCAGGCGAACAGCACGCTGCCGCCTCTCCAAGGAAGCCCAGCTGACCGTCGGCTTGAAACGAAGGCGGCAAGACCAGTAACGGCGAGGGGGAAAATGGCGGCAATGGCGGTTAGACGAAAACGTCCGGGAAGGCTCCTTTGAAGAAATTACCAACCGCTGTGGAGAGAAAAGCTAAGCTCCACAGCGGAGAGACAGGCACAGTTTTTAATACAAAAAACCCCAGGGGTTAAGAGCCAGCAGGGAGCAGGGAAGCTAGATGAGGGGAAAAAAACCCCTCAGAAACGGCTAAACCGCCCCTGAGGAACAGTCTTACTGTCAAATCCAGCAGCTGCAGACGAAGTCCAAAGTCAAAGTCCAAAAAAGCAATCTGAGGTCAACCATAAAATCCAGCAGAAGGAAAGGGATATAGGAGAAAAAGGTCTAGATAGAAAATAGAGAAAAAAATTCTCCAAAATGCCAGAGAGACAGTCCCACACGCCTGTCCAGACTGAAGGACTGAGTCAAAAGCTGGATCTGCCCGGCAACATAGGCGGGACTTAAGATCTATGTCAGACTCAGTCCTTCGATCTGATTGGCTGGAACAACCCATGCTGGCTGCTGTCTCCACCATTACGGAGAATTACAGATACTCTTTGACTTATAACCACAACTGAGTCCAAAATTTCCACTGTAAGCAGTTGTTTTGCTCCATTTCCACTGCTAAGCAAGGAGTGAATTTTGCCCCATTTTATGACCTTTCTTGCCACAGTTGTTAAGTGAATCACTGCAGTTTTTAAGTTAATAACATGGTTGTTAAGTGAATCTGGTTTCCCCATTTACTTTGTTCCAGCCCACAGGGTGCTTAAATCTGGCCTGCAGGGCCACCCTGGAAACAATGAAGGACTGGCCCACAGTGCCTCTGCCAGTGAAAACGGGCTCCCAAGCTCCATTTTCGGCTGCGATGGCCTCCTGCAACCCTCTGGAGCTTGGGAGCCCGTTTTCGCTGGCAGAGCACTCAGGCCACCACAGGCACCCCTAACATGAGTGACATTGAGCTGGCCACGCCCACTCTGGCCACGCCCACCCCAGCCCCCTAAGCTCAAACCACAACCATGATGCGGCCCTCAATGACATTGAGTTTGACACCTCAGCTATAGAGTATTGAAGTTCCATGAAATGTATGGATGGACAGATTAGGATGCATAGACAGATTTGTCCTCATTTTATTCTTTAATATAGGGAGAAGAGAAAAATATTTATGAAACAGATTTTTAAAATACAAAATCTATAAGCTTAAATTTCTCACACAAAAACACAAAAAATGAAAGAGGAAGTCAAGTGGTCCAGAAAAAGAATGGCATATTAAGAGTTTTTATATGACTTTAAAATCATGGTATGGGTTTTTGCTTTTTTTTTTCATTTGTTTGTGTGTTTGTTTCGCATTATTCAGGCTTTCTTTCACAAAAACAAAACATTTTGCTTCAAGATCTCTACAGAATTTCTATGCAATGTTAAAGAACCGTGATGGTGAACCTATGGCATGCGTGCCACAGGTGGCATGCAGAGTCCTCTCTGCTCTTCTGGTTTCCAGCATACACATGTGCACCAACCACCTGGTTTTCAGGTTTATGGCGTGCACAAAGATGATGCGCATGCATGTGCTAGAAATCTGAAGACCAGCTGGCCGGTGTGCGCATGCGCTCCGGCCAACTGGTGTTTGGGTTTCTGGTGCTCCGCTGCGCGCGCGCGCATTCCGGTTTGGGCACTCGGTGCTGAAAAGGTTCACCATCCCTGTTATAGAACTATTGCTATATTTGCTGAGAGGAACTTGATGTAAAATTATTTGTAATCCAATTATGGAGGAAAATTCACTTCTATTCCTCTCTACATATATTTATGAAAAATAAAACTTAGGCAGCTATGCAGTGTCAGCATCAGAGTAGGGTACAACCACTGACAAATAGCTTGTCATTCCACGCTCTTAGTATTATATTTGTTTTATTACACTATCCCCATGGATTTTTTTAAATAAGTAACAAAGTTGAGTAGGGAGCAAAGTTTCAAACTGCCAATTTATATGACTAGATAAGATTTATGAGCTTCTAATCGCAATAGATCAGTGGTGGGTTGCCCCTGGTTCACACCGGTTCTATGGAACTGGTAGTAAAACTGGTGGGAGGCTCCGCCCATCAACCCCGACATCACCAAAATGCTTCTGCACTTGCGCAGAAGAGCGCGTGTATGTGCGAACAAAGCAAGAGCGTGCGCACGGCCCCACTGCAAACCAGTAGTGAAGGTAAGTAGAACCCACCCCTGCAATAGGGCTTCTCCACTTAAAATATATAACTTTTATCTTACATATTTGAAAAGCACAGTATGACACTTAGTTTCACACTAAATAACAATTATCAGTTGCACTAAAATAAGGGCGGTCCATCCAGATGGCAAACTAGGCAATTGCCTATGGAACTAAATTAAGTTAGAGGCCAAATTCTGAGGGGGGGAATCAAATACAAATACATTTGGGGGGAAAGCTCTATGCTTCATTGAGAGCATTAGCTGCAGTGAGAGCACTAGTTACTGGCAGCCTATCTATGGCCACCCATATTGGGATGAGAGTATCAGCACGATATAAACCACACTATGCTAGCTATGTGAACTTTCATGTGAGAAATATATCAATGTTATTCCTCCAGAATCATGCATGTTGACACACAAATGAACATTATTGCCTCGGTTCCCACACTGTATTGTCTATGCTGTTACAGCGCCGCCCTCTTATAATTAAATACTGCAGGCTCTTATTTAATTTGCTCTTTTTTAAAAAGTTGTCAGCAAAGACATAACCACCTTCTCAAATGTTCATGCAGGCTTCATCGGTTTGTGAATCTACAACAGGTAATAATCTTATACCCTCTACTACTTCTTTTTCTTTTCCAAAAAATTCTATTTGCCCTTGTCTCATTTTTACATGTGCCTTCTCCTGAGGTACAGGAGCTCACTACCAATTATTTTAATAGCATCTCCCTGTTTTATTTTTCAATCACTACCTTCCCAAATTTTCCTATCAATACGGGAAATACGGGAATTTTAACCAAGCTGTTTCTATTCTGTGAGAGAAGACAGGAAGGAAGAAACGAGAAATAGAGAGAGAATTATTTGTTTATTTTTAATTTAACAGACAAATCAAATGCAGCTCTAGATGACTCCCTTGTGGTACGACGTGATTCCATTGCCTGATTCTGATCTTTTTAAATCTAGGATACAGCCCTGGAATTTATTTATTTTTTAATTTATTTATTTCAGATGAGCTAATGCTGCCATCTGCTGTGACATTTTTCATTTAGACGTAGCTCTATCCCATTTATTGAGGCCCCGTGCTCTGCTTTATGTATACACAACAAAAGCATGTATAGGATTCTGTGTTTGAGAAACTCAAGGCAATTTTTTTTTACAAAATCTCTTTTACAAAGTTAACTGAACAGTGAATAAGATGACTGTATTTTCTCCAAAGGTGTTACTAGTGTGAAAAATTAAATGTGAGGAAATGATATAGTTCTTGGTTGTGCATTTTTCTTCATATCTTATTAGAGGCTTACAGAAGATCTTTTTTCCTTTCAAAATAAAATAAAGTGATTTACAAGTTTTTTAAGCTATCCTAAACAACCACTTAGTGACCAAGATTCCAGGTGGGCACAGAATGTTGCAGCTACAGCAGATAATTGAAGAAGGAAAAAAGGACATTAGAAGAATATCTGAAGGATAGTAAAGAAAATGCACTGAAGCTGGTACACCATGAAAGCTTACTGAGTACTGCAGAGAGCAAGAAATACCATATAAAGAATAGAAAAGAGACACAGCAAGTCAAATTGTTACATGAAATGCATAAAAGAAACAAGCAGACAAAGCAGACTGGGCAGTGGCTAAGAGCAGGAAAGTTTTATAAAAACAGAACTAAGGCTGTACAATACCAAGCCTTAAGAACAAATGTGTATAAAACAAGAATTGAAAAAATGACAAGAGTCAGCAAACATCATTTTTATAAAGAAGTTGAAAAAATGGTGGACCACTTAGTTAGCTGCTACACGTAGATGGAACAGACTGACTACAAACAATGGCATGATAAATTAGCAACAATAACACAGTGGAATATCTTGCCTGCAAACAAGAACTTGCAAAACCACAAAATAGACGAAGAAATAGAAAATGAAGACCTGCTTTGGGACTTTAGAATTCAAACCGACAACTATCTGCCACAACATCCCAGACTTAATAATTGTTGATAAAAAAGACAAAATAAGTCTGGATGATGGACATTGCAACATCTGGAGATAGCAGAACAGAAGAGAAAGAACTGGAGAAAATGAGAAAATATAAAGACCTGCAAATAGAAGTAAATGACTAGAAAGAGAAAGCAAAATACCACTAATAATAGGTGCCTTGGGTACAATCCCAAAATGACTGGAGTACCTTTTGAACACCATTGGCACTGCCAAAATCACCATCGGTCAATTGCAGAATGCAGGTTTACTTGGAACAGCCTACATCCTGTAATGATACCTCTAACACCATCAAATAAATGCATTTGCATATCTTAGGTTCTTGGGAAGGATTCAATAGCTGGATAAAAATGTCAAATCCAGTCTAAAGCTCTGGCAGACTATGTGGCCAACAATAATAGTAATAATTGTATGTCTGTGTCAGTGGTGGGTTGCCCCAGTTCGCACCAGTTCTATAGAACCGATAGTAAAACCAGTGAGAGGCTCTGCCCACTGACCCTAACATCATGAAAATGCTTCTGCGCATGAGCAGAAGCTTCTGCATGACCGAAGCGAGTGCGCGCACGCAGCCCCGTTGCAAACTGGTAGTAAAGGTAAGTAGTACCCACCCCTGGTCTGTATGTCTCGTACTTCTATGTTTGAAGCAAGAAACATTTGAGCTATCTTCCATCTTCCACTAAGAGCAAAAATAATGAAATATGTGGCCCTATCATGAAATATATCAAGTTACTAACAGCCTCTATTTTCAAAACATACAGCTTTTTGTTTAAGATTTACTTCTCTCTCCCGCCTTCCCTCCCCCCTCTCTCCGTGTGTGTGTGTGTGTGTGTGTGTGCGCGCGCATAAATAAAACACTCTTAATTCTTCCTAACTGTACCACCCAGGCGAATTTCCCCTCCACAGGAGGAAAAACCAGAAAATAAAACTGCCATCTATCAAAGCCACAGTTCCCTCATAAAATTAATTATCTGTACACTTTTTTGGAAGAGAAATCACTGATGGCAATACTTTTTTAAGGAGAAAAGATGGGCATTTATTTACACAAGGAGAAGCTTTTATTGTGCTTTCTTTGTTGCTTATACATTGACAGGAAACAATATTTACTTTCTACAGCAATCTGCACAAAAAGCCATTAGTTTCAAAAAACTGACTCATTAGAAAGAAATATATAGTCTTTAACTACATTTAATCCTTTCTAGAAGATGAACTTTTACCTCCAAATATTTCAAGACAAATTTTCTGCTAATTAAAGTTTGAATAGACAGTCTGAATACAAAGGGACTAGAGTTACACAAAGACAGGACATACGAAATTGAGAACAATAAGGACAGATGAACTTGGAATGCAAGGAAGATCTGTTTAATATTTAAATAGGGAAAGGCCACCCTAGGAGGTAGAGAAATGATGGAAAATTAGAAAGGCCATTTCCCCTTCCTTCCTTCCTTCCTTCCTTCCTTCCTTCCTTCCTTTTATTTTAGCAATCATCATGCTCAGGAAGAGCAAAAAGAAGCTTGAGACTACAGTTAACTATTCATGTGATATAACATGATGGTCTGGTCAGTGGTGGGATTCAAATAATTTAACAACCAGTTCTCTCCCCTAATGATCGGCTGGGTAGGCGTGGCTAGGTGGTCATGTGATTGGGTGAGCATGGCCAACTCAACATCACTCACATCGAGGGGTGCCTCACCACAACCTGCCCCGCCTCAACCATCCCCTCCCCTCCCAGTTACTCCTTGTCATACCCAGCCTGTCCTCAACTTATGACCACAATTTGAGCCCAAAATTTATGTTGCTAAGTGAGAAATTTATTAAATGAATTTTGCCCCATTTCACGACTTTTCTTGCCACATTTGTTAAGTGAATCACTGCAGTTGTTAAGTTAGTAACACAGCTGTTAAATGAATCTGGCCTCCCCATTGACTTTGCTTGTCAGAAGGTTGCAAAAGAGAATCACATGATCCTGGGAGACTACAACCGTCATAAATGTGAAACAGCTGTCAACCATCTGAATTTTGATTATGTGACTGTGGGGATGCTGCAACGATCGTAAGTGTGAGAAATGGTCATAAGTCACTTTTTCCAGTGCCATTGTAACTTTGAATAGTCACTAAATGAACTGTTGTAAATCAAGGATTACTTGTACAAAAATACAAAAAGCTTCTTTGCTTTCAAAAAGCTGCCCTAAATACCAATCATTAGATTAGAAATGGGGGAAGCTCAATGACAGTCACACAGTCATCATGGAAACCTAAACCATTCTGTCTGAATTCGTTCCTTTTCATCAGCAATACCTGCAACCAGAGTTACAAATCAAGCAGGGTGCCAGAGCACCTTGAGAAATTAAAATAGTTAAAATGCAACAATAGCTGTCAGCAGCCAACTCTTGCTCGTAAAGTGAAACCTTTAGCAGAGAGTTCATGTAAGCTCTCCAGAAATTGGGTGGGCACACTTGGGGTACAAAATGCTGAGCTAAAGAGACAAATTAATGAAGTATATAGGGGACCCAGGTCAGGATGAAAATAAAATTAGTACATGCCATAGATATCTAAATAAACTTCAAGCCTGGTGCCATGTTACTAAGCCTTATTATCATGAGAGAAAACTAAAATGAATTGAAGGGAGGATCCACACCCCTACCTCCTATTTTTTTTTAATCTTATCTTACTATCAGTGAGCAATCATGTGCCTTGGCCACTCTAAAGCAATGTAAGAGATTCCTGTCCCAAAGGTGCTTTTTCAAGAGGCAACTGAACTTTCTGGAAACCAAGAAAGTCCAGCTGCCTCTTGAAAAAAGCACCTTTCGGACAGCCATGACCTGGATGACTGAAGAATCCCCATAGACAAGAGACTCCTGTGCTCAATGAACTGACAAAGTACCTTTTCCCACCCAGGAGAAGCAATCCTTAGATCCATTTGCACCACTTAAAGATAACAGCTGGTCTCACTCACCTCACAAGATATCCTAAGGATTTAAGGGCAGATCACATGCCCCCAGAAAGGCAGTAAAAAAATCAGACAGAGCGCCAAGCTTGCATCCTGCCTCTTGGAAGTACACCCCAAAAGGACAGTGCCAGGAACCAGTAAATCAGTGTAAAAAGCTTAAAACAACCCTTCCCCTTTAAGAAAGTCAAGTCCCAAAGAAAAAAGAAAAAACTCCAGAAAAGCAACTCAGGCTATAGAAAGTCGCAGCTTCTGAAAACACTTAAGCAGGGCAATAAAGATAAGGATTAGGCTTGAAACAACACTCAGAGGCACACCAGAATGTTTCCTTCCTGCCTTCCTGACAGGATTAACTTTGTAAGGTGGGAAAAACAAAAGGCTCTTTCTTCAAACAGCCGGTTCTCAGAACTGCTCAGAAAGTTAGCTAACGGTTCTTCTGAACCGGTGTGAACCAGCTGAATCCCACCACTGGGTCTGCTGTTCCAATATGTTTCTTCTATCCCAGTGCTCTTGGGTTTAGATAAAATATATGGCTGCTTTTTATCTTTGCAAGTTTTTTTAAATCAATTATTGTGGATAACAATCTTTTTTATCCTTACATTATAAGTACCGTCACATACTATTTCTCCTTATTTTCCCCTATCTTTCATTGGGGGTGTTATTTGGAACCCTGACACTAATTCCATATCAATTTATCATATATGTTTAAAAAATAAACAATTTTGGCAGATTTTTCAAAACTTCCAATAACACAAATTAGTCTAAAATGCTTTTTCAACATGCCTACATTTTTCCTAATTCTATTTAAACTTATTTTTATTTTATTTGCAAATATAAATGAGACAGAAGTTTATCTCCTAAGGCAAATTCAGTTGCTTCACAATTCTGTCTCAAGACACTTTATCAAAGTAGACACTCTCGTAATCATTGCCAGCTCTCACAAATTTCCTGCTATTGTTTCCAAACCTCTACATCTAACCAAGCAGTGAATGCCACTTTCATAAGGGAATTACAGATTAAGTTATGCTTGGCCTTGACACATTTGTCAACACGTACAGAAAATTGTATACAGTGTTGAAGATTTTCACAAAAGATTATGAATTTAGGTAACATATAAGAGAGTATCTACAGCTATTTGTCATTCCCATACTGATACAAACAGAATAGAATAAATGTTTTTTAAAAAATATATAGAGATTATAGAATTGTGAATTTATCAATAAAATTATGTACTGCCTCATTTAAAGATTATCTTCAGTTTTTTTTCAATTTGCCTTGCTCCCTCTGGGACAAGAGCTGCGGGACAGGGCAACGCCGAAAGTGAGCTGGAGGCACCCCGGTGAACTCGAGACACAGTCTGTGACGTACAGTGCATCGTATCCATTCCTCCGTGGTTGAGAGCTCCCACTGGTGGTGAAACAGGTGGAGGCGACCACCAATGGGACCTGATGACAGGGAGTCATCTACCCCGTTTGGCGGGGCGGAAGCCCCCGCCTCGGAAGGGACGCTTGGATGAGGTCTGGGCCCTTGGACTGTCCCGGAAAGACTATCTGCCCGCTCCTCGGTCCCCGCCCTGTGGAAAGGGGCAGTGGGAATAGGACCCACTCGGTCCTGAGAAGGCCCAAAAGGGCTGCCGCTGACCATAAGGGATATATTTACGTTCTGGCTGACGAAAGGACGAGGGAAGAACTTTGCATTTCATCCTGTCCTCGACGAGGAGAGGTTCCAACGCAGTGCCAAAAAAAGAAGGAGCTTTGTAAGAAGAAGATGCGAGCTTCCACTTTGCCCTGGAGTCAGCTCTCCAGTTTCGAAGCCAGAAGATCTGTCGATTGGTGATGGTAGAGGCCAGGGCGCAGGAGGCAAACTTTGCAGCGTTCAATGACGCGTCGGCGGAATACTCCGTAGCTGCCACAATTTTATTGATATCCTGATGTATGCACGTCTCGGTGGACGGAAGGCGCTCCTGCAGCTGATGGAGCCATATCAATGCAGCCCTATTGAAGAAGGATGTAGCTGTGGCCGCCCGAATCGCCCAGGCTGCCGCCTTATGCACTTTTCGAAACCCTATCTCGGTCTTCTTTTCCTCAGACCTTAACCCGTCCAATGAATCTGTAGAGACCACGGACGAGGATGAAAGGTTAGCCACTGGAGCATCCACCGATGGTAAGGCTAGGATATCCTCCAATTCAGGTGAAGCACAGTAAAGCCACTTGTCCAGACCACTCGGAGCCGTTAGGGACCCCAGCTGGTCAAAAGCACCCTGAACCACCTCGGCAAACAGGGGCAGACATGGGATGACATCCTTGTCCTGTTTAGCCACCTGGAACAAGGCTTCATGAGTAGCTGAAGGTTGCACAGCACCGGCCTCAGGAGGAGCTGTTAAGAGGCCACACTGCATGGTTATCTTGGCCTTGTGCAAAAGAGATTTAAAAACAGAAGGCCGAAAGAGGCCCGTGAAGCTCGGCTTATCAGGAGCGAGTCCTTCATCTTCGGAAAACTCTAAGTCCTCCGGGAGGTCGTCAGCCTGATCCGAGTCCTCAGATGGCACATCATCTGTTTGGGACAAGGTAGAAGCCTTAAGTGCTGGCGCCAGGCAATGATGGTGGCCTGAGGTGGAAGGCTGGGCACCACTCACTCCCTGCTGCAACCCTGCCGCCAAGATGGTCACCAAAGTGGAGGAGAGCACTGACTGGATGTCCAACTGGGCAGCGACTTCCCCTTGCCAAAGACCTGCGGCCGTGGGGGTAAAAGTGGCTGAGGGCGTAAGCCTGGGGCGCTCCACTTGGTCTACCCGAGAAGCCAAAGCCACATTAGGCAAGGAGGCAGAAATGCCACAAGTAGCTTCCAAGTTTGAAGCAGCAGTCAAATGATGAGCAGCGGCCATAGCGGGTATCGGCGCCAGTGCTGCAGACGTGCCGGAGACTGGAGCGGAAGGAGGAGGGATCGAAACCTCCGAGACTGCAGATGAGGTATGATGACCTTTGGCTTTCTTAGCCTTCTCAAACTGCTTTTCGAGAGCTCTGTGGCATCGTAACTCCACTTTTTTATGAGATGGCGACTTTGATGTCTTGGCAGGCGCCTTGGATTTAGATTGTTTGCGGCCTTTATGATGATGGTCATACTTGGCCGGAGGGCAGGACTCCTGCTCCAGATCGGATGACAAGTCGAAGTCAGCCATATTAAGGGCGATGTAGCAGGCAAGAAAATCACAGCAAGGGACCAAAACAAGCTCAGCAGAGGTAATATGCACTCACTAATGAGCAGTAGTCCAAAAAGTCCAGTTGGCACGCCCTTACCATAAGCTGTGATATTCCAGTAATAGTGGCAGGACACTCAACGAGCGCCCAAAATGCCGCTCCCCCTCACCACTAGGCCGCCAGAGCTGACCTTAGTCTGAGATGTCTGAGTATGGCGCCAAATGTCTTGATTGAAGGCTAAAGAGTCCAAAATGAATTGGCAGCCAACTAACACCCACTAAAATGGCGTCCGCAACAAATGGCGGCTTAAAATGGCGGCCGCGAACCACAGAGACTTGAACTTAGCGGCCGTCAAACTGCCAGGCTTCCTAGGCACTTCCAAAATGGCGGCCGCCAGTACTTGGAGGCAAAATGCTGGCCTCCGGGAGGATCCAAAATGGCGGCTGCAGTTGTAAAATGGCGGCCGCTACAGTCCGAGGGCAAGATGGTGGCCTCCAGGGGTGGCAAAAATGGTGGCCGCAATCCAAAATGGCGGCCGCGACGATAACAGGCAAAAATGGCGGTCGCAAACGGTAGAGTTCAAAATGGCGACCGCCGCGATCGAGCGCAGGCCGGAGAGAGCAGGGAAGCTATCAGCGACGGGGAGCAATCAACTGGACATTGGAGTTTGCCCTGACGCCTTGGCAGTGACTCCGGAGCCGCTTGAGAGGGAGCTGAGGTGCTCGTGGCTATCCCAACTCACCAGGAAGCCAACGAGACACCAGTGACTAAAGAGCAACCGTGGAACCGCCCAGCCGGGTTGGAATCCACAAAGCCGGTATGGCAGATGAAAACAAAAGGAGCTGAAAGGCCTGGAGCCCCGGGCACGTTACCGCTCCTCCAGCAGGCTCACCAATCCAAAGAGGCAGCTCCTTCCACAGAGGGGTGAGTGCAAGTAAGAAAACAAGAAAATAAAATAATAATCAGAAGATCAATCAGCCAAAGTAAAATTGAGATAAATAAGAAGAGAATCACAGTATACAAGTTCCCTCAGTAACTGAGTGAGAAAGACTGACGGGGGTGCCACAGAGTGGGCGTGGTCAGCCAGAGGAGAATTCTACACTCAGTTACCCCAGCAACAGGAGGAAGGTCCCAGCTGATGGATTGGAGGAGCAGTGTGTTGGAAAATAAATGTTTTTTAAAAAATATATAGAGATTATAGAATTGTGAATTTATCAATAAAACTATGTACTGCCTCATTTAAAGATTATCTTCAGTTTTTTTTCAATTTGCCTTGTCTTAATACAGTTCTTATTCCATCTCATGTAGTTTTTCTTCATGCAGTTCAATCTCTTAAACAAAGCACATCATCTGTATTTTTAAAAATCCACTCTTAACTCCTGCACCCCAAAAAAGAAAGCAGCAGTAAGCAACATAATTGCTAATTGAAAGTCCTAGTCTTTCAGTGCAGCTGAGAAGTTCCACTTGTAGGTTTATTTGACTACTTACTGTCTAGACTCTAGAGGAAAAGAGAGAGAAACGCTGTGATATCTGGTAACAACAATATAATATTTTCTTAAAATATTGCAGCAAAACAGGTGATTTATTATATCACAGTCAATAGGAAGTCAGTGCAGTGCAGTCTTTCACACAAGCTTCAACAATTAATGTGCAGAGCAGCTACTTCGGTTTTCAATGTAGAAAAAAAAATCTGTTGTGAACATGTATCACTGAATCTACAAAGCTGAAGCAGGAGGAAATTGTTTTGGGGGGGTGGGAAACCACAATAATTGTGCTATGGCAATTCACATTCTTTATATGTAGCTTTGATTTGTACAGGACTGGCCTTTTGTAATATTTGTAGTTTGGATGCATCTCAGTTATTGCAAACTAATTCTGCCAACTACCAGCAATTCAATCTTGACGGCTGAAGTTTGACTCAGCCTTCCATCCTTCCAAGGTGGGTAAAATGAGGACCCAGATTGTTGGGGGCAATATGTAAATTGCTTAGAGAGGACTGTAAAGCACTGTGAAGAGGTATATAACTCTAAGTGCTATTGCTATTCCTTTATTTCAATTTTTTCATTTAATTGAGTTATATTAGCAAAACAATAAACAGTAATTCTTCCCAGGCAGCTAATATTTTCCATGACAATCAAAGCTAACTAATATGTGTTGATGCCCATATTTCTAATGCAAAATTCAAGAAATCTATTATAGAGTTACGATTTAGCTTCCTATAGCTTGGCCTACACAATCCTAAACAGACATTTTTGCAGGCCAAACAAAATTGTGTGGTACAGATAAAGACCTTTTAGTGTCCAATTTTCCCTCATCAGCAGTTCATTGTATCAAAAATTTCAGTACCAGAATTTCAATAAACCACAAACATTTTAACATGTGGGTGCCTTCGTCTCATTAAATTACTTGCACAGGCATAACATCACAGCCAACACCAGAGATTAGTTATAATAAGGCTTATCAACATAAAGCCTTTTGGCAGAAAATGCAGGGTGACGAATTCACAGGAAAATGAGATCTTTCCAGGATTTACAGCCACAGAAAGATACCAACAGAAATGATCCTGACTTGTTCTAATCCTCTTGGCACTTTTGTTAATATACACAACACTAGTCCAATTGACATAATGGTGGAGACCTAGAATACAAAAACTGCAAGTGTATTTTCAATGTGACTATATATTGCATTTCTATAACATTCCATGTTATTTTAGTTATTAGACTTAAGATTATTATATTAAAAAAGTAAAGGAATCACAATAGGAATATAGTCCTTAAGTAATTTATTACTTAGTTTATGTGCTTCATAAACTTTCTTTTCTTGTGCTATATTGATTGATTTATTTTATTATTTTATTATTGCGATTTATATGCCACCTTTCTCCCTGGGGACTCAAGGTGGCTTACAAAATGACAACTTCAGTACAAATCACAATGAAAAAAATTAAAATCAGCAACCCAATTAAAACAGTTTAAAATTATCACAGTGTACCCCCAAACAGATCAGTTTAGTTGACGGAAGAGCCACGTCTTCAGCTCACGATGGAAGGAAAGAAGGTCGGGAGCTGTCCTGAACTCAGTGGGCAATCCATTCCAGAGGGTCGCGGCTCCCACAGAGAACGCCCTCCTCCTGGAGGCTGTCAGCCGACATTGTTTGGCCAACGGCACCCTGAGGAGGCCGACTCTGTGAGAACGCACAGGACAATGGGAGAGCGGCTGGAGATGGTCCTGCAAGTACCCTGGGCCTAAGCCATGAAGGGCTTTATAGGTAAGCACCAGCACCTTGAAATGTATCCGGAGCGCCACCGGCAGCCAGTGCAGCTCAGGAGAGGTGTTACACGGTAGTATCTAGACGCCCCTGTAACTACCCGCACAGCTGCGTTCTGGATTAGCTGAAGCCTCCGGACGCATCCCAAGGGCAGCCCCATGTAGAGGGTGTTACAGTAGTCCAACCTAGAGGTAACGAGGATGTGAGTGACTGTGGTGAGGGCATCCCGGTCTAGGAAAGGGCGTTAGTTCCAAATCAGAAAGAATAGTGATAATATACATTACAATAAGTATACTTCTTGCTCTGTTTTACATGAAGATGTAATTAGATTGATAATTGGTACTTATTTATACAAAAGTATAAAAATATAATGGAAAACATCCTGCAGCCAAGAAAGCTCCTGTAGGCAAGAAAGCTCCATGGCTTAGGCTCCATGGCTTAGGACCTGGTTATTTACAAGACCGCCTACTGCCACCAGTGGCCTCCCACCGGCCGGTACGCTCTCATAGAGAGGGCCTCCTCTGGGTGCCGTCGGTCAAATAATGTCGACTGGCGGTTCCCAGAGGGAGAGCCTTCTCTGTGGGGGCACCTACTATCTGGAATGAGCTCCCCCCGGAGATTTGGAGGATCCCGGACCTTCGCACCTTTCGCCGCACTCTTAAGACCTTTTTATTTTACCAGGCAGGCCTGGCCTGATTCTCCTTTTTAAAAATATTATAAATTTTAATTTGTTTTTAAATTGTTGGGATTTTAATATTTCTATGGCCAAATTTATTTAATTGGATTTTAGTTGGTTTTAAATGTTGTACTTTTATGTTTTATTTATGGCTGTTCACCGCCCTGAGTCCTTCGGGAGGAGGGCGGTATACAAATTAACTTAACTAAACTAAACTAAACTAAACTAAACTAAACTCCATATGCATTTGCACTACTCAGATGATCCTGAGGACATCAAGGGTGTCAAACTCAAGGCCTGTGGGCCGGATACAGCCCGCGGGGTGCTTAGATCTGGCCCTGGGAGTACCCTGGAAACAGCGAAGAACTGGCCCGCGGTGTCTCTGCCAGCAAAAATGGAACTTGCGAGGGTCGTGCATGGTTTTCCCGAGCTCCATTTTTTCTGGCAGAGGGTTGCAGAAGGCCACCCCAGCCGAAAACAGAACTTGGGAGACTATTTTCACTGGTAGAGCACTCTGGCCACCACAGACACTCCCGAATGAGTGGTGTCAAGCTGGTCATGCCCACCCTGGCCACACCAAGGTCAAACACAACCCTGATGTGGCCCTCAATGAAATCAAATTTGACATCCCTGACATAGATAAACCTCCAAATGGCCTCAATGACTCTCTAAAAGAATGCAAATGACCAACTGTCTACAAAGAATATAAATCCTTCCATTTCCTACCATCCAATCAGAGCTGAAGAAGCTTCTTGGATGAGAAGTAAACATCTTCAAAGAAAAACAAGAAAGTCCAATTACCTCCTGAAAAAGCACCTTTGTAACAACCAATATCTGGATGACTGAGAATCTCCATAGGCATAATGGAAAATAAATTTAGCAACTGATGTAGGAATAGACATACTAATTAAAAATGACAGTCAATTTCTAATATTTATATTATTGCTTATAACTGGGGCACTCTTTCAATCCCCAAGCATAATTTTATATTCTTAAGTATCCATAAGAAGTATAAAAATATTAAACTTGCTTTGACTAGTGTATCACCTCCAGCTTCCTTCTCTGGTGAAAAAAATTGTCTGAACTGCTATATCCAAATCTGCATAGTGTCCTTGAATATTATTTTTCAAGCAGGGAAGATAGGTAAGGAGCTAGCAAAGAATAATATGTGCCTGGATCTTCCGAGACCCTGTCAACCTGATAATGCTTGTATGGCCTATAATGTTTTGGTCAAGTTATCACTTACATGTTTAAACTCCTGGATTCCTGAAGATATAGAAATATACTATGTAAGTACAGTAAGTGTGCTATATACTAAATAAGTCTTAGTAATTGTGCTATTGCTGCTATGGAATAGCTTTTCTAAGAAGGGATTCCTGGCTCCACTACAAACCCAGTTTCAAAACAGAAATTTGGGGAAATAGAAATAGAAAAATGGCAGCAGATCAATGGCAGCAGCAGCAAAAATCAATACTACAATAAATTTTGGGTTTCTTCTCACCCTTCTCTTTTTTCCATTACAAGGGGAAATTTTAGCCTGCCACCCTATTTCAGAGTGATCTAACTTTATGTGTAGCTCATTAAAATGCCATATCCCAGAATCCAATTAGTTCTGGGGAAGAGCTCAGTACGAGGAACTGTAAGGATCCCAAGCAATAGCTGAAGAATGGATTCTGATTGCATTTTGTTTGTGAACGCTTTATGCTACAATTTGGCCCACTCAAGCAAATCAACACTGTGTAATTAACCATGGTACACATATACATTGCCATTTTATTTATAATCTTATTAAAAGAGATTCAGATTAATAGTCCAAAAACAGAGTTGCAGAGCACATAACACATACTGTTCTGTCCCCCAGAATCATTCTGTTTTTAAAATTAATGTGTTGTATTTTTCTTGAAAAATGGTACTATACATAATACCTTTTCATATACAGTATATTTAATAAAATACATGAGAGCCAGTTTGTTGTAATGCTTGAGACATCAGATTGGAAACGGGAAGGCTGGGAATTCTAATCCTGCCTTGGGCTCAGAACCCAGTGATTAACCAGATGGGTTAGTCACTTTCTCCCAGCCCTAGAAAAGAGGCCACTTCTAAAAGACCTTGCCAAGAAAACTGCAGTGTCCAAGAATTGGACACAACTGAACAGAAAACAAAATAAAATACATACAATTTAAATATATTTTAGAAATCAGCACTAAATGCATAGAATTCTTATTCTAGAAGCCTGACACTAAGCTTTCCAAAATTTCAAGTGACAGTGCAACATCAGCAATATTGCATGGACAGAGAAATATTCAATCTTCTGTCTTTAATAAGCTTCATTTTGCTTACTGAGAATACAGGAGCCTCTTGTTTAGATATATTCCCTAAAATAGACTCAGATTTCGATTGTCAAGGTCAGTTATTCTTCTGATTTTTTTACATAGGTCCTTATATGTATATTCTCAATCCATAAACTTACACACAATCAAAGAAATTAATGCAAGAACATAAAAATTCAACAGCACTTAACACAAGATAATTAAGACTTATAGTTCAAGAAGGCATTACATGTTGCAGGTAGCTTTTCTCTTAGGAATTTTCATCTCTTTGGATGCAGAAAATCAAACCTGAGATCAACCTTGTCTGATGAGTAAGATCAAAAATGAAACTTCTGAAAATATGAGAATTTGATAAACTATAAAGAAATTATCAAAATCATTACTCAAACAAAATGAAAATACACATTTATTTTAATTAAAATGAACTGTAGTTTTGAGCCGATATGTCTATAGCATCTCAAATGCTGTATATTTCTTTCAGAAAATATGGAGTAAAGGTTTTGTACCTCTGCAGTCACTGCTTTATGGGTGTCTATGCTGTTAATTAAGCCCAGAAATTTAATAAATAAATATATAAATCTAACAAAGAAGTGGATAATAAATATAAATGTTGACCTTTTACCTAATGAGTCATATATAAATAAAAATGCAAGCAACAAATTCAGAATTGGAGTTGTATAAATCCAAATGAATCATTAACATGGGCACATAGAAGCAAACATAGAAAAATGTTATTGGATAGGTTTTCAAAAGCATCAGAAATGATGTATGTGGTTAATGAAATGACATTTGCAATGACGATTAATAGTATTAATATGCAGCAAAGTATTTGCACAAATTGATTTCGGATATAGGATAGCTTTCATATAAATTCAATTTGCTTAATCAATGGCAATGGTACATGGCAGGATTTTAAATGGCCAGTACTATTTTTTTTCTTTTTCTTCAAGAGTGGCTCAGCATATTAATTAGATGTCCCTTGATGTGCTTCTCTGAGTCAGGAGAATAATGGCTCAGAATTCAACAACCCACTGCTGAAAAGGTGGACAAGAAAGGTCAGTCCAAATGCAAATAGTTTAACAGCACTAGAATTAAAGAGCACCTGCCAAAAAGATAGAAGAATATGTTGCCATCTCTGACTAAGGCATATTAACAATTACAGAGCAAATTCTGAAATATTATAGTTATAAATAATTATCAAGGTTGTCAATAGACTGAGGGAATGCTATCAAACTTCAAAAAATGTGTATGTTTCAAAAATGCTTACCAGAGTGAAGAATAATAACCGAGGGAGAAATATGTGGAGCGCTTCATTTCAGTGAAGAGAGTACAATTTTAATCCAAAGTGTAGAATATGAGGCTGCTAAGCAAAGTTTCCCATGCTTCCAGAACTATTAAAATAGCCCAATATAGGAAAAAATATATAATTTTCCTGATGAACCAATGATACACTTGGAATAAAAAATGGTTAAAACCAAGATTGCAGAGCATTTCCAAGGAATAAAATAAAATGGACGGGCTATCATGCCAAATGACATAAGTAATATAAGAAGACACATTGTTCATCACAATGAGAGCATGGGGTGGGGGTGCTAATTTGAACACAACGCGGTGATGTTGGATCAGGGTTCTGTGATGTCATATTCCCTTCCCAAAGATACAGTTGCATCCACCGGGAATAAAATAGAATGAGATAATTCTGCTTCACTTGGACATAATATTGGATGCCAGACTGAACACTGAGTGAACAGTCAATTTTATATAATTGAATCCTTTAGTCATATGAGAAAAGAGAACTGACTACAATGCTTAAAATATTCTGCAAAATATCTACTTGCTTAATATATACAGTGTGTTTTTTTCAAATCTGTTACAGATTAAAGTTTATCTTCAAATCATATGTCTAGAAATGAAATATTTTTCCTAACTTGTAAAATTTTTTGTTCACCTGAAAGAAAAATTAGATTTTTTCCACGAATAATTGTAACTGTAAAAGATCATAGGTTGATTAAGGATGTAAGAAGAAGCAATGCCGTCTGTCTGTCTGTCGGTCTGTCTGTCTGTCTGTCTGTGTTTCTATTCTTTTACAAGAAATTGCAGGGACAATTCTTATTCAGGGTTGCCTGGAGGAAGACAGGTAAAAGCGTGTTCAGAATAACAAAAGCTGCAGTGCAACACAACAACATATATGCATACAAAAGGAGCAGAGCATGCAATGTGACACTGCTTTTGTCATGTGGCTGCCACTTCTTACATTCAGAGTAATCTTCTTCATAGATAAATATAATAATTAGCATTCTAATCTTCACTGTCCCTCTTGAATTTTAATATTTATATGGTTATGAATTGAAGAAAGGATGTTAAGAGTGAATAAGAATAGCATACATTGTTCTCAAAGCTATCACGATCTTCTAATGCTTCTTTTGTAAATTTTCATTCTATATCATCTGTTATAATTATATATTAGTATAAACAAATCACATAACTAACTCAGTCTTCAAGCTAAGTCCATTTACTCAGAAGGTTTAAGTATTACATCCCATGCATACCAACTTTCTATTTTGATTAAGGGAATCTTTTACAGAACTGGAAAGTCAAAAGAGTTGGAAAGACAAAAATAGAAGTATGCCAAGTGAATTGTTTTCTGTTTATTTAGAAACTAGAGAAAAGAAAAATTAGTTACTCTCTCTTTCTTTCTCCCTTGCTCGCTTTCAAATTGATTTATATATATTCTACAGAGAAGGGAAAGTACATTTTTTGTTCATTCATTTATCTAACATTTATATAGTTGCCTAATTTGAACATTGTGACTCTCAGTAAAATACAATACATCACAAAATATATACAAAAACCAAATTAAAAATTCCAGTTAAACTTTCGACTCAACCCTTCCAAGACCGCGTGGCTGTGGCTGCCGGCGTCCCGGTATAGCCAGCTGGTGCCATTGCTGGTTATTGGGGGAGAATCACTGGCCCCTACAGAAAGGGCTCGCAAGTTGGGCATCCTCCTGGATTCACGGCTGTCTTTAGAAGAGCACACGACGGCCGTGGCCAGGGGGGCTTTCTATCAGGTTCACCTGATACGCCAGTTGCGTCCCTTTCTAGATTGGGACTCCTTATGCACGGTCACTCAAGCACTCGTCACTTCTCGCCTGGACTACTGCAACACTCTCTACATGGGGCTCCCCTTGGGGTGCACCCAGAAGCTCCAACTGGTGCAGAATGTGGCCACGTGGGGAATTATGGGAGCGACGGGGCACTCCCATGTGACACCTCTCCTGCGTGAGCTGCATTGGCTTCCAGTGGATTTTCGGGTGCGCTTCAAGGTGTTGGTGACCATCTTTAAAGCACTCCATGGCTTAGGGCCGAGGTATTTACAGAACCGCCTGCTGCCACCAATTGCCTCCCACCGACCAGTCCTATCCCACAGAGAGGGCCTCCTCAGGGTGCCGTCGGCCAGACAATGTCGGCTGGCGACCCCCAGAGGGAGAGCCTTCTCTGTGGTTGCGCCCACTCTTTGGAACGATCTTCCCCCAGAGATACGAGTGATCCCAGATCCCCGGGCATTTCGTCGGGCCCTTAAAACCCATTTCTTCCGGTTAGCTGGGCTGGCTTGACCCCATACTTGGTTTTATATGGATTTTAATTTGAATTGTTTTAAATCACAGGCCAAATTCTATTTAAATTATTTTAAAGAATCTTAACTTTTGTATTCAATGGTTTTTAGTTTGGCTGTACACCGCCCTGAGTCCGGAAGGAGAAGGGCGGTATAAAAATTTAAGCAAATAAAAATAAATAAATAAATAAAATCAGTAAAGAACTATTGATAATTAGTCATTTACTACATTCTTCCAGACAAGAAATCTAATCACTATGGCCCCAAATCCTGAAGAAGTAGTCAAGTTTGTAGTATTTTTCTAGAGGCCAACAAGTTTGGAGCAAACTGTGTGTCCAGGGAGGCGGGAATATTGCAGAGGACAAGGGCCACAATGAAAAAGACACACATCCTAGAGCCTATCACACATTGTTTTAAGAAAGGGATCAAAAGCATGTCACTCTAATAGAGCATTCAGGATGGGTAAATACCATTGACAAAGGGCAGTCTCTAAATTTTATTTATTTATTTTTGTCCTGCCTTTGTTATTTTTAATAAATAACCCAAGGTAATGTACTTAGCCAATACTCCTACATTCTTCTTTTTTTTTTTGACAACAGCCAGTGAAGAGAGGCTGACCCAAAGTCACCCAGCTGGCCTTCATGGCTAAGACAGGACTAGAACTCAGAGTCTCTTGCATTTCAGCCTGGTGCATTAATTTTGCTAGACCAAACAAGTCAAATAGTCAAATTCTGGGCATGCAGAGCTTTATAGGCAATCACTCCCCTACAAATTGCATCCAGAAGCCTACTGAAGGCCAGTGTGCTGTTTAACTGGTGAATTGAGATACTCCCATAACTACCTGTGCCACTTCCTTCTGGATCAATTGTAGCTTCTGGGTGGTAACTTATGCAGAATGGCAGTTCAAATTTACATTCCTGAATTGCCGTTCTTTATACGTGGCATAAACACCACTATAAGATCTCTTAAATATTCAAATAAATCAACAAACCTTGTTTTGCTATTATAGCTCTTGGTTCCCTACTGAAACGTTTCCAGTGATAATCTTGTAATATATTTCTGCTGTGAAAGAATTATTACTCTTTTAAAAAATATTTTTAAAATATTTAAAAAATGAATTATTATTCTTATACTAATTTTAAAAAAAAATAAATGTACCTACATATAAATATTTTAAATAATTAGTTATACCTACCAATTACATAAGCTTATGGCACTCTTGAGGAATATACTAAGCCATAATAAGTTTTTACCAAGTCTTTCTTTAATTCCAGTTTCTAAGGCATCCCCCTACATCAGGGATGTCAAACTCGATTTCATTGAGGACTGCATTGGGATTGTGTTTGACCTTGGGGCGCCAATGTAGGCATGGCTGGAATAGGCATGGCCAGGGTGGGCATGTCCAGCTCGATGCCAATCATGTGTGGGGCACCTGTGGTGGCCAAGTGCTAACACACGACTTCCCTCAGACTCTCCCTCTAGCAGATTCGGGTTAATGTCAGGGTTCCAAGTAACATCCCCAACAAAATAAAACTCCGAGGCTTAAAGTTCGTCAGAGCTACATTTTATTAGAGATGTCATATTGGCACATCTGGGAAAACCCGAATCTGAAAGCTTCCAGGGTTTTCTCCTGCCCAACACCCATAAGTCCATCACATGGTTCAATCAGAGCACCGTCCCAAACTGGGGATACCTCCCAGCTCCAACCTCTCAGGTGCAGGGCAAGATGTCCTTGAACTGCTGAGAAAGGAATGTTATTATGACTATATATCCCCCATGCTCTACACAATCCCACCTCCCAACTTTCCCCAGTAGTAAATGTGGCAGGGCCTTGTATTGAAGGCCCAATACAAAAGATGGCTTCCAGGCCTGACACCCTCACCCTCATTATAATCTCCTTCCTTCCTTCCTTTTCTTCATTTTCCTTTCCTCTTCATTCTCGTCTCGTTTTCCTTCCCCTCTTTCATTATTTTTCCTTCCTTGCTCTTTTCTTGTCTTTCCTTCTTTTTGTTTGTCTTTCCTCTTTCTCTTTGTCCTTTCCTGTCCTTTCTTGCATGCTCAAATGCAAAAAGGGAAACATTTCTCCTTTTGTTTAGTTTTTAGTTTGTTTTGCTAGCCCTTGGCCAGGGAAAACAGCCTGTGTGTGCCCCCCCAGCCCCTGTTTTTGGCCTCATGCAGCCCTCTACCAGCAAAAATGGGGCTGTGCGGAGGGCCCCTGAGCTCCATTTTCTCTGGCAGAGGCACCCCAGGCTGATCCTTTGCTATTTCCAAGATGGCCCTGCAGGCCAGATCTAAGCACCCCGTGGGCCGGATCCAGCCCGCAGGCTTTGAGTTTGACACCCCTGCCCTACATCATTCTCTAATGCATTAGATTAATAAGAGTTTCTTTTAAAGTATTTCATGGGAGAATTTACTTCACAACTTTAAAATTGTTATAATCTGTCTCAGGTCTATCATTGTAATACTTGCAAACAATATTTATTAGTCAAGAAGCTGAAAATATTTTAGAAATACTGCCTTTTAGAATCAGTGCAAGCTTTATTTTCATCAGCTATATTCTAGTTTCAACTACGGTAATAGATAGTGGGAACATACATGTTAAAAATGTCTTACCTTCTAAAGAAACATCAGTTAGTATTGAAAGTTAACTGCCAATAAAAGCTTGCACAAAAACATAGCCACAAGACATATATAATTGTAGATGCTGGGCCTTAATCCAAATGTCATTACAAAAAACCCAAATGTCCACTTTTCAAAAGTAGTGTGCCTGGAAATGTCAGTCCTGCATTTGTTCTAGTTTCCAACCAGACACAGTTTAAAGATCAAAATCACCCATGTTGCATGGGGGGAAAAAAAACTTGAGAGCTACCATTGATAGCATAGTTGACATGATGTCCATACTTAATCATTTCGTCAGGACTTTATAAAAAGATACTATTCTTCAAAGCAGCCTCATGTATTAATCGGAATTAATCTAGTATCACCTATTCAGACTAGCAAAGTTTTTAATAAAGGCATCAATGTCTGTAACCTTTTATTATGACTTTCTATGCATAAATGTGGGTCAAAGTAGACATACGGGTTTATTGCAGGATCCTGTTCCCATGTTAGCATCATAGCCTTGAGTTTAAATGATCCTAAGAATCTATTTCTGGTTGGATGGTTGTCGATATCATAAAGACACTTGTAATCTGCCTCACAGGTAACCTGAATCTGCATAACTTTTTTGTCCCCTATAGGAAAATGATGTTCTTCAAAATATTTTTCCACTCGATGCAACTGTCTTGCCAATTACAGTACACCTAAAAGCACTTGCTGGTTTATAATAGCATATTTGTAGGGGGGGAAATCTTGAATAGAAAGAAAACACATATCAAGGTCCACCTTACTTATATCTAGTCAGGCACTTACAGCTGCAATTTTGCACCCTGGTACACGCATTTATTCACTGAACTATAGAAAATCAAATAGACATATGTGAGACCATTTCTTCCCATACATTTTTTGCAATCAAGGAATAATCTATCACTTAAGACTATATAGCCTGTACATGTCTCTTATGCCATTATTTTTTCTCAGTGGATTTCCTTTTTTCAGGTAAATCTCCATGGGGAAAAAAGAACTGACCAAAAAGATAATTATTACAATAAAAATAATTATGACCAAAAAAAAAGCAATATGGCAGAAACTCTAATGTTCTAGGAAAGTTGTAATAGCAACTTAGTCGTGTTTTAAGTACACAATCCCCCTCTTTACAAACACCAGCACTAACATTTTAATTCTCAACAGACCATAAATGCTTTGAAAATGTTGAATCTCTTACCCTCCCACCATGTGGCAAGATCAGGAAACAATATAATGTTTCCTCTCAGGTTATTCCAAAAGTTATGAATGTTTGTACTGGGAAAAGAGAGCCAGTTTGATCTAGTAGTTAAGGCATCGGATTAGAAAGCAGGCGACCATGAGTCAAAGTCCCACCTTACCCATAAAAGCCAGCTGAGTGACCTTTGGCCAGTCACTGTTGATCCAGCTGACCTCATGGGGTTGTTGTTGTGGAGAAAATAAGAGGAGAGGAGTATTATGTCCACTGCCTGGAGTTCATCGTAAAAATAATAAAGTTGGATACAAACAAACAAACAAACAAATAAATACTTGGCCATTTCAAGTGAAATTGTTTGTAACAGTGGTGAGAAAAGCCCAGGTTTTCTACAATCCACCAACCAACTGCAGCTAGGCTGAATTTCAGGTAAATGTAATTATGTATATAATGTACTACTTTG
This sequence comes from Ptyas mucosa, assembly GCA_012654045.1. Taxonomy (NCBI): domain Eukaryota; kingdom Metazoa; phylum Chordata; class Lepidosauria; order Squamata; family Colubridae; genus Ptyas; species Ptyas mucosa. The sequence goes on from WNWU01013802.1 coordinate 19,981,536, forward strand.
TTCCACAGAAATCTGCTTTTAATGCAGCCGTAGTTCTATATTGTAAACATAAGTGCTACTATTAGAACTATGTTGGGAGGATTTGTTGAGTTTTTGTGTGTTGTGTTGCTACTTTTGAGCTTCAAAGCTCATTTAAGTGTATAGCCTGGGGTAGTTTTGTTTTGTTTCACTACTGAAATGTTAACCACTTTAATCAGCATCTCTTTGCTACTGAGCTTGAAACAAAATACATTTCCAATTTCTTGTTCCCTCAAATTCTTCTGACAATTTCATATCATTCTGCTTTGAGGTCTGAGAAAGGAATTTCTTAATATTCTGTATTTTTAAATAACCCTTTTCTTTATTTTCTGTATTTCTTAATTTTCTTTTTACAGATAAAACAGCCATACAGTAAGAGAAATATATGTAATATAACAGCTTTAAAAGGAGAGTGGTCTATTATAAAGCATTTGTAACCATGACAACAAATTCTACATGTATTTTTTAATTTAGAAAAGGCTTGTTTTTTTCTTTTCATTCATTTTGTTTACTTACATAACTGTAACTTCATTGGCCTGTCTGAAAAAGATCGTAAGTGGACATTATCAAGCTCAAGTACAACATGGATGCAAGGACAAAATAGCAATAATTTCATGTGAATTCAAAATAAACATGAATTAATTAAAAAAATAAGTAAATTTCCTAGTACAGATACTAAGTAGACTGTCAAACACACGTAAATTTACACTGGGTTCAAATATTTAACTTTTTATAGCTGAACAGTGACATATAACTTGACAAACTATACTTGCAATATGATTTATAATAAAAGTAATCAACATATAACAACACAGTAGAAAAAAATACACAATGAATTATGAAAAGTACATGCAACAATTATCAGCAGCAGTAGACAGCAAGAGAATCAGCTGAATACCCAAGGAAAAAGATACTAATTATTTTTCTTCAAAATTGTATTAAAATTCAAAAACAGTACGATATATAGTAAAGCAAAGAAAAAAAGACTTAAATAGAAAAAAAGAAGGGATAGGGAGAAATCGGAACCGTTGTGGCAAGACCGGCTGGAAAAATAACGGGGTCCGACAGACTCCACAAAAATCCAGCTGGACAAATGTTGTCAGGGTGGTCTTCGGACTGGAACCATCCTGTAGGGACGGTGAAGATAGAGATGTGCCTTGGCCACCCAAGAGGAACAGGCAAGTTCCTTGAAAGGTCAGAGGCTGCTCTTTGAACAGGCGGCAGGGGTGGCAGCCATTGAAAAATGACCGCTCTGAAGCTGGGGACACCGGACTAAGTTTTTTGTGCAGGAGCAGTGTCTGAATGGAGTGCTGGTACCAGTGAGTGATTGGCCAATTCGCAGGTAAAAAAGAAAAATTTTAATAACTTCAAAAGGTGTCCCGGAGTGGAAATGAGCAGCTAATTGGCACTTGGGAAAGTTAATGGAGGGAGAAGAACAAAGAGGAGGTTAAAATACTAAAGCCCAAGACAGAAAATTTCACAACTGGATTTAAAATTGGATTTGGAGAAATTAAAAACAACAAAAGAAAAAGAAACCCAAGGGAAAGTACTTTTTATGTGGATTCAAAATATTTTTGACAGTTTTGATACTTAGTTGCACTGAGAATATTGTGGATTTGAGAGAGACATCTGCTGGCAGAAAGAGAGAAGTGCAATCTTGGTTGGAAGATAGAAGAGAAAATAACAGCTATGACCTTGACTAATAAAAGATAAATTCAGAAAGTGTGAGGACTTTTAAGGAATATTTGTTTTTCTGAACTGCTTGGTTTCGACGTTCAATGGTTGTGGAAGATAATAAAGCTTTAATTTGGAGTGGATTTAATAAATATTTGAATTGGATACTATTTGGAATTAAAAAGAGACTATATGGACTTAAAATTTTAAATAAATATAAATCAAAAGTTTTAACAATTTTTTAAAATTGACAATATGGAGTCTTGGATGTGTGAGGAATTAATTGAGATGTTTAAAAACATGCGTAAATCACTAAAGGGTAATAAAAAGTCAGAAATTTTGCTGGAATACACAGAACAGGAAAAAGAGAGCATAAATGAGGAGCAAGAAAATAATATTGAAGGAAAAGGAATTGAATGTAAAAAGCAGTTAGATGATTTCACTGAAATTAACAGCGGTAAAGAAAGAGTGGATGGGGGGGATATCTCCTCAAAAAGAATCAATCAAAAGGAAAAGAAAGAAAGAGTGGAAAGACATTGGGATAAAGCTTGGGGAGAATTACTTGAATAATATATCTAAAAGTGAGAAAAAGGATTCAGGAGAAAAGATATAATAAATACAAAAAGAAAAAAAAGAAAAAGTTAAAAGAATGGGAGAATCAGAGGAAATTATTAAGAAGTGGAATTTTGGAGAGACCAAGAGAAAATGGTTAAAGAGTGGAAAAATAGTAGAAAGGAGGAAGGGAAATAAGATATATATTAGTAGATTTGAAGGAACTTTAATTGTGGGTCAAATAAGTTAAAGAGTTTTAATATAAAAAGTGAATATGATAATGTATATTGCTTATAGCAAAACAGAATAGCAGATGAAATATGAAATGGCAATGGGGTTTAATTATGAAGACAAGTTAAATTAAGAGACAACATTGAAATGTTAAAAAGTGGGATGGGGATTTTGAAAAACATTTGGAGAAATCAGATAATTAATTGATGTTATTGTAAGGAATTAAAAATTAAAGGGTGGATAGTGATACTGTTTATGTATTATGTATTATGTATTAAAAAGAGATTAAGATAAGATAAAGAAATATGGAAAAAGAATATTATGGCAGAACCTGGAAATATGTAAAATGTACTTGGGGTGGGGGGGAGAGATGAAATAACAAGATATGGTGAAAAATTATGAATTTGTGATAAAGAATTATATAAAGGGGATGAATTAGGAAAAAGCAGGAAGATTGGAATAGATTATAAAAATTAAGATATATAAAATGTATAAGATGTGACCCGATCAGTACTCTGTTCATAAAATATGTATGATGAAAGAAAAAATTTAATAAAACTTGTTTAAAAAAAGAAAGAAAGAAGGGAAAGGGAGAAGCAAAATTGGGGAATACAAACAAAAAGGGGGAAAAGCTATAGAAAAAAGTAACTTCCAACTTTCTTCAATAAGATAAAAACTTAAAAATCAATGACCCTTTGAACCAGAATAAACCATAACAAACAGTACTTCTATTATCAAAAACATATGAAAGCCCCAGGTTAAAATTCCATTAAGATACATCTAATTATTGATGGAAAGACTGAATAAATGAGGCCTGCAAGATAAAAATGTACACAGAGATAATTCTGACTAATTAAGTTGTCCTTTGCATTTACTGCTTTAACCCTTAAGGAGGGGCGGGGGGAGTTTCTCAGAAAGAATGGAACTAAATTGCTAGAGCTTTATAAACCAGTCATAGTTAATTGGCAGCCAATATAAGGCATTCAACACAGGCATATAGTACCTACACAGCAAGGACAAACCTAGCAAATTCTTCCTGCTCTAGTCATAGCTTCTGAACTATTTTCAAGAACAATGCTGCATAAAGTAATTACAATAAGACAATTTTGTGATTATCAACACACGGATTGCCATATCAGGAATCTATGTCCAGCAAATCTCATACTGTTTGTACCAGTCAAATAGTGCCAGTATTGATAATAGGTACCCATTTCCCTTGAACTTTAATGACAAAAAAACCCAAAAACACCCCTCTCGCAAGCAATCTCAGCTAACTAACACATCTATTTCTGAAGCAAAAATGCAAACCAGTTCAATTATCCACATTTCAGACTTTGGAACCGTTCCTCCACCTCTCCCTGAATCTTAAGTCCTAAAGATTTTTTTTTTAAATCATCCTAAGTTGATTTGCCCAAATCCAACTATCACTACCTCCAAGTCCCAGTCTTAGTTATGCAAGGTCACACCCAATTCAACTGTAACAAAGAAAAGTGATATGAAAAATAAGGATAAAAATAATTAATCTCATCAAACATCCTAATGACTCCATGGAACAGTTCTATATAGGCATTAGGAGCAAAATATTTGCCAAGGAGATGAATCATGTGCCACAGTACTTTTCTCTAAGATAATTGCATATCGGGAAACTTACCGTTGCAAGATCAGCCTCTAATTCCACCAGTTCCAAAGAATCTAATGTCCAAAGTATCAAAGCCAATGAGAGATTAAGGAGAATAAGAAGAAAAATACTCTTCAACTTTCTCTTCTGACAAAGAGAAGATTGTCTCTGAAAGAGAACAAGGGTGAAGCTATCTTCAATCTGTTCTGAGCCCAGACTGAACTGAGTACAGATCCTCAGTGGTCTTTTGAGAGCATTTGGACGTGTTACTCCTTCAAGTCTCTTGGAAAAAAAGGAGATACTGAATTCCAGGTACAGCTGTACATTACAAGCCATACAGTTCATAGTAAAATGCATGCACACAATCTGTAGTGAGTTGATAAATGTTTGTCCCTCCTGCCAGAAAGCCTTGGAAGAATCACCTGTTTCATGGTTTTGTCTAATCAGCTGGATGACAGGAAACAGATCACTGCTTCCTTACTATTAATAACGAGACTGGTTTGAAGCAGAAATTACTCGATAGGGGGAAATGATGAAGCTTCTCTCTCTCTTGTAGCAATCCAGCTCAAAAGTAGCTGCTTTCCATCAATATTATTGAGGTACGTACACTATATTCCATCATCTAATAAATACATGAATTCACAAAAACCATGTTTCATTTCCTATTGGAGAGCAAGACAGCATATAAATGGAATCCAATGTAGAAGCCAGCAGTTATATCCAGTGGAAGCTTTGTTGAAAAAAAATAAGTCTGGGTGTCCTGAAATTGATTCCCTTCACTCAGAATAGTTCTCTGCATCTTTCCAAGAATGTTTGTCATTCAGAGGATGTACAAGATACAGTCCAGAAGGCAATATTAAGCTAGTCAATGATTGGGTATTTGCTGCATTTGCTGTAGTGGATGCCAGAACTGCAAACCTTGCCTTAGAGTGCAGCTACATGAAACAGAAAGCTCATTTTGCTTTCTTAATCAGAACTTCCATTCCTAAATGGAAAATTAAATTTAGAGATGACCATGTGAAAAGGTAGGTGAAAAGTCAAGTATTTCATCATGTGCAACTCATGTTATTGTAGAAAAATACTAATGTACAATTCAGCCTGAGGGATATATTACATGTGATTCCAATCAGTACGAGAAAATTAATTAATACTTACCTTAAAAAATTAAAGAAACTATAGTACTATTTCCATTGCTCCCTGTGCTAGCATAATAATTTCAAAGCATTGAAGTGTTCCTCTGGATACATTTCCAAAATTAAAATTAGAGAAAGTATTTTGAATATCTTTTAAGAAACGAAAGGGTCAGCAAGGCTGATGTAATTTTCAAAGACTCACTTTAATTAGCCTTTATGTCCCTATAAAACTATTTGGAAAATGGGACAAAGTTGAGCCAAAACTAGATGTTCTCTTAATTTCAAGCATGCTGCTACTTACTTAGTTTTCCTTTGAAACTCAGCAGGATGAATAGAGACTTATCTCTGCCCTTCCCAGACCAAATCCCTCAGTTCCCCATATGGCTACAATGCTTAGACAAAATGGAGATTTTGTTAATCTAATTGAACTGCATGAGAAGGATCCAATTTGTGTTAAGGAGTTAGCAAGTAAGCCTCCCTCCTCATTCACTGCATTCTGAATAAGATCCCTTTGTTTGTATTACATATGAGGAGAAAGGGATATATAATTACGTGCCAAGAATTGGCAAAATAAGAACTACCTCCAAACAGTATCACCAAACATTTTTAAATGGCCAAAATTTCACAAGATTGCCAAGCTTTGCTAGGGTTCTCATGCCACATTACTGAAATTTAGCAAGAGAGTTCACAGAGTATTTGTGCTGTGTCACTAGAACTTGTGAGATCACAAAAATCTCATAAGATCAATGATCTCACATATGGGTATACTCAAAAGGAGGACCAAGTCATCATAAAATTATCATGCAAACGAATCAAATTATGTACCTACACCATTTTGAGGTTATCAGAGCTCCTACTAAACACACTTAGTTTCATAAAACTGCAATAATTATTTTTATACTTAGACAGTTGTACAGGTAGTCCTTGACTTACAACAGTTCATTTAGTGACCGTTCAAAATTACAACGGCACTGAAAAAAAGTGACTTATGACCATTTTTCACAGTTACCACCTTTAGAGCGTCCCCATGATCACATGATCAAAATTCGGATGCTTGGCAACTGATTCATATTTATGACCGTTCCTTTGTCACAAGGTCATGTGATCACTTTTTGTGACCTTCTGATAAGCAAAGCCAGATTCACTTAATAACGAAGTTACTAACTTATCAACAGCAGTAGCAACTGAGGCAAGAAAAGTTGTAAAATGGGGCAAAACTCCCTTAACAAACATCTCATTTAACAACAGAAATTTTGGGCTCAATTGTGGTTGTAAGTCAAAGTCTACCTGTAGAACGATGCTGACTTCAAAAAAAACAAGGGGTCATAGGGTCTTTTTGCCAATATCAGGGTCATAGGATTTTTTCAGACAATAACAAAAATAAGAAATTTCTTAGCACACATAAAAAGCTTTGCCCTCTCTGTTATTATATATATATTATCTTTTCTCAGGCAGCCTCATATACATCTCAACAGATATGTAGAAGTGGTTGGTTATTGTTCTTCTTATGCCACATTCAAAGGAATATTAATAATAGCTAATAGCTACTTTTTGGTAAGAAATTATTACTATGGTGAACCAAATAACTACACATGTGGGAGAGTTGTTTTTGTTTTTTTTTTCGTGCCTTCAAATCATTGTTGACTCCCTATGACTTCCTGAATTAGACCCTGCAGTTTTCTTGGCATAGTTTTTCAGAAGTAATTTGCCATGGCCTGCTTCCTAGGGCTGAAAATAGTGACTAGCTAGCTTCATATCTAAGGCAAGTCTAGAACTCAGCCCCCTCAGTTCTAGCCTGATACCTGCCAAACTTTAAAAGCACTTAATAAAATCTGTCAAATTTCAGGGTTCGCTGTTTATCAATGGAAAGCAAAATCATGCATATCATGCTGTATGACTCAAGTTTAATTTGTTGCTGAAAACTAGATAAATAGATTTATATAAATTTATATTCATGTTTATATGTAATATAAACATGAATATAGACAAAATGTCTACTTTTGCTATTGTAGACAAAGAGAAAATATCATGATATTATTATATATGCTCCCTGGCTCTGATAAACTATGGATGTTTCCCAGCATATATCATACAAGCAAGAAGAGGTTCCCATCAGCACCCAAAGACTAGGACATGAGCAAGGTCTATAAAACTCTCTACAAGGTCATCAGGGTGTGACTCAATAGTAAAGAATGTTCATACAGAGCATTTCTTTCTACAGAGATATGAATTTACATACGGATGAATGGGAAGGAGGCTTATTACATGTTCAACAGTGGGGGCCAGCTGCTTCAGGAGCTCTCCATTTTTATAATATTTGGAAAAGGCCCTGATTTGAGTCTTCTGAAAAACAGTTGCATGTACCGTATATACTCGCGTATAAGCTGAGATTTTCAGCCCGTTTTTCAGCCTGAAAAACGCCCCCTCGGCTTATACGCAGGTCCCGGAAAAAATGACTTTTTCCCTGCAACCGTTTTGGCTCCCGCGGTTGCAGGGATGCTTGCTAAAGCCAAAATGGGGTGTGGTGTGGTGCGGCGCCCCTCCCCACACCCCTTTTTGGCTTTAGGGGTTGCAGGGAGGCAGCTTCTCCCATGGCTGGCTGGTGAGGGAGGAGGGAGAGCGCTCTGCATACCCTCCTCTAGCCCATCCCTGATGGAGCTGGGCTGGGCAGGGCTGGCACTGCGCGTTGCAGGGCTCCTTTCCAGCTGAGCTTCTTCTTTCGGCGGCTCACCACGCCAGCGCACTTCCACGCTCCAAAAAGCTGGAAGCGTCAATGTGGGATTGCTCGCTCGCTCGCTCGCTCGGTGCCGGCTCGCTCTTGCAACCCCGGGAGAAGTTTGAGCAAGCAAGCGAGCAGCAAGCCATCCCACATTGGCACCTGCAGCTTTTTCGAACTTCTCCCGCGGCTGCGAGAGTGAGCCGGCGCCGAGCAAGCGAGCGAGCAATCCCACATTGACGCTTCCAGCTTTTTGGAGCTTCTCCTGGCTGTGAGAAGCTCCAAAAACTTGCAAGCGCCAATGTGAGATTGCTCGCTCGCTTTTTGGAGCTTCTCCCGTGGCTGCGAGAGCGAGCCAGCGCCGAGCAAGCGAGCGAGCAATCCCACATTGGTGCTTGCAAGTTTTTGGAGCTTCTCGCAGCTGGGAGAAGCTCCAAAAAGCTGCAGGCGCCAATGTGGGATGGCTCGCTGCTTGCTCACTCGCTCGCACGGTGCCGGCTCGCTCTCGCAGCCGCGGGAGAAGTTCGAGCAAGCAAGCGAGCAGCAAGCCATCCCACATTGTCACCTGCAGCTTTTTTGAACTTCTCCTGTGGCTGTGAGAAGCTCCAAAAACTTGCAAGCGCCAATGTGGGATTGCTCGCTCACTCGCTCGCTTTTTGGAGCTTCTCCCGTGGCTGCAAGAGCAAGCCTGCGCCGAGCGAGCGAGCGAGTGAGCAGCCAGCTATCCCACAGCGACACTTGCAGCTTCTCCCGCGGCTGCTGTTTTTTGGGGGGGGAATTTACTTTCTGGACAATTATCTTCTTTATGGGTTCCTTGAACCTTCCTCAATTCCTCAATTACCGGTAGGTCAGCAGTAAACAATGCTTCCATTTCACACAATTAATGCAAAACAGTCATCATCCGCACCCTTGTTGGCTCTTCTGCCTTCTCCCGCTTCTCAGTTGAACTCTCCGGCCAAATTCCCCTTGTTCTCCCTGTTGGCTGACTCAGTGAACCCTGGCCCTTAATCAATAAGATATCAATTGAATTACTAGGACAATTTTTCTTTGTTTGTACATACGTCTTTGAACAGGCTGTCACCAAAAAGGAAAGAAAAGAAAGAAAAAAGCAATCCTCTTTATGTCCCATTAGATAATGAAAAATGAACAGATAAACAATAAATTTTAATCTTAATATGACCAATATATTCCAGTACATCATTGAAAGTTTATAATATTATAAGATATTTCATATTTACATATTTATTTCATATTTACAAGCATAGATTTAGGCTACTTTATTAAAGCACTGCAAAATGCAAGGTACTATTAGGGATGCAAAATGTTTTGTACAATTCTGGACATGGCTTGCTGTCACATCTGAAGTTTGGGTCTTCTTAAAATAAAGGAACTAAAATTTTATTATTTTTATTACATTTAGCTAATCTAAAATTCAGTTTCGATTATGTTACCATCATGTCAGTGTAAAACATTACTGGCCCCATAAATAGATCACAAGGATAAAATTTTGACTTTATTAATTAAATAAAACAGTACTAAAGTACAGATAGTATCCAGCTTGTCTTCATTTGTTCCACAAAAAGATGGAACAAAAAAATGGCTGGAAGAAATTTGGAACGGACGACCAGGAACAGCCTTAAAGAAAAAACCATCATTGCTAGTTTGGGATATGTTCAGAGCCCACACATCTGATGACATAAAAAAATTGGCAAAGTCTTCTCAAGTTACTTTGGCCGTTATTCCAGGTGGGTTTACATCTGTATTGCAGCCCCTAGATGAGTGTATAAATAAACCTTTCAAAGACCGTATGCGAAAGTTGTGCAATGAATGGATGTCATCTGGTCAAGACCGACTGACAAAAGTTGGAAATCTGGTGAAGCCTGACATAGAATTGGTAGCAAAGTGGGTTCCTGGTGCATGGGAAGACATTCCAGAGGACATGGTGCAACATGCCTTCAAGAAATGTGGCATTAGTAATGCTATGGATGGCAGTGAAGACAATGCTTTGTATGAGAACAACAGCAATGATGGTGATGACTGCGAACTCAGTGATGACGACAATGTCTATGCTGATAACCTCACACCAGCAGAAGCTGAAGCTCTGTTTGGAGATACAGATGAGGAGGAATCCAGTTTTGAAGGATTTTAACTCTTGTGTTTTAGCTTGGTTGCTGATTGAGCTAAGGTTTTAAAGGTTGTACTTTTAAAGTTATTGTTGATACCATATTGTTTTTGTTGACCCTCTTTTCCACTTACAGAGCTAGTTTACTGTTTTTCTTTGAAATAAATATTCAAAAACATTTAACCTACTGATGCCTCAATTAATGTAATTTTATTGGTATCTATTTTTATTTTGAAATTTACCAGTAGCTGCTGCATTTCCCACCCCCGGCTTATACGCGAGTCACCAAGTTTTCCCAGTTTTGGGGGGTAAAATTGGGGGGGTCGGCTTATATGCGGGTCGGCTTATACACGAATATATACGGTAGCTTACAAACACCTTATTCTCTCTCCTGTTTACTAAGCCTTTATTAAAAAATAGTAAGATATGCATCATTCATAGAGTGATATTTTTACAACACTTTTATGCAGCGTAGAAAATGTCTACATGATAGATTATATATATATATATATATATATATATATATATATATATATATATAT
>WNWU01013802.1:19992151-20075535 GCA_012654045.1 Ptyas mucosa
TATATATATATATATATATATATATATATATATATATATATATATATTTTCTCTTTCGTAGGCTTTGTATGCTTTTCTATCTAGCCAGGTTTCGACCTACGTAAACTATGATGTTCTGCCGCCCTGGTTCTGTGAAATCTCAATTCACAAGTGCTGGGCTTTTTTCCTGCAACTCTGTTGCATTCTGAGAGACTCAGATGGACCATTTCTGTCTTTTTTGACTTCGTCAGTGAGCCACACCCTTTTTTTAAACTTCCCTGTTAAAGATACAATGTTTCTTTATCTCTTTTGTAGGCTTCTATAGTAGGCTAAACTATAGTTTACGTAGGTAGAAACCTGGCTAGATAGAAAAGCATACGAAGCCTACGAAACATATATGTTTTTGTTCTTAAATTGAGACTCAGAAGATAATCCTTGCAAATTTTAAAACACTATATATTGTAAAAGTATTAATAATTTTCCAGAATCATGTGATCTATCTTCAATTTTACTGTATGTTTCTGGCACAGAATACAACTGTTATATCAAAACCATCTATATTTTTACCACATAAAAAATCTGAAGCCACGTAGACAGTATTTATGAAATAAAATTTAACCAATACATTCCTTGGTTGCAAACTTCAAAGCAAATTGACTATCAAAGTGTAAAGCAATATTATCTGTGATTTTGGGCAAAGATAACCCTGAGGGATGCTACAGATTTTGTGAAATAAGCTTCAGTACTTTATAATCCCCTGGGAAAACAGCTTACAGCTTTTTAATTCTAATGAGAGTTCTGCTGAAAGGTAGTATCTTTCAGGACCATTTTGGATCATATATGTCCTTTACTATGAAAAAAATCCAATTTTTGTTTGTTTATTTTATCAGGAAATATATAAGTTTTAAATCTTAAAAATTAAATTTTATAATAAATTTAAAAAAAGAACATCATATCCTCAACATTCTCAACTCTGAGGTGAACTAAACCAAAAGCATAATCACCATTCTGAATAAACTAAAGTTAGGGTATTCAGATTTGCTTCAATAGATTTCCAAAGTTTTAAGTTTATGCTGCAGTGAGGCTTACCAGGATTCTGTTTGATCCACTGGTTTCCAATGGAATAATAGGAAGTTCTTGTCTTCCCATTGAATATACATTTAAATAAACATTCCTCTGTGAGAGTAATAAGGATAATCTTTTTGCCATCACCTATCATGATAGGATATTTCTGAATAATTTGTGTACCAATTATTTTGTATATTGCATACAAATTATTTTTGTATAATATTTATATAAAAAAGTATAATTTTGTATAACTAAGAGCAACAAGATTTATAGCCAGGTTCAATATTATCTCTTTTCATAATTGTTCAGCTTAGCATGCTATGCATTGGAATAGGAATTATTCTAATGAATAATTCAGTGAAATTGTTCGCTTCCAGTCAGAATAGAATAGAATAGTCAGAATAGAAATTCACTGAATAGGAGCGAATAGGAATTATTCTGTTGAATAAGAATTATTCTCTTCCCTGGATTTCTTATAAGGGGCTTTGGAGAGAGGCTAGCACACATCCCATCTCAGGCTTTCTGAACAGTAAATCTCTACCAAATCTCTTTGCAGACCTTCAACTCATCAGAAGTCTTCCAAACACACTCAGCATGAACAGCTAGGTTTAAAAAAAAACACTTTACTATATCTAAACTGAAGCCAACTCAAGCAATTACTTCCTGACAGTGTGGGACTGCAGTTTCTTTTATGTACATGATAGTCTAATTCCATAGCTAGTGTCTCCAACATTTCAATAGACCTTTTGCCCCATGGTTCATTGGCCTTAAAATGAAGCAGTTGTTAGTTATTGATATAACTAATATCTTTGCTGGAGAAAGGGCGTTGTCTTACCTGAACGCCCGTTCTGAGGGCCGAGGGGCCAGTGGTCATGAGAGGGTTAACTGCTGTATCTGGGCAGATCGAGTCAGACAGTTAGGAAAACTCCGCCCCCTCTTGCTGTCTCCCAGCTTTCGGACGAGAGATGAGAAGTCTGACGATGCACCCAAGGACCTGGAAACAAAGTAGAGAAAGAAAAGTGGCCAGGCCACACGTACCCACGGAAGAAAGGGAGGGAATGACCACTGGCCCCTCGGCCCTCAGAACAGGCGTTCAGGTAAGACAACGCCCTTTCTAAGGGAGCGAGGGGCCAGTGGTCATGAGAGGGACGTGCCAAAGCCCTCAATCTACAGGGAGGGACCCGCTGGGGACGTGATATCCTGGCCCGCACAGACCTGTTGGAGTACCCGACGGCCAAAAGCCGCCTCCGCAGATGCAAAGCGGTCAACCTTGTAGTGACGGATAAAGGGCGTCGGTGACGCCCAAGTGGCCGCCCTACAAACCTCCAGTAGAGATGCTTGAGTAGCCCAAGCCACAGATGTGGCTGCGGCCCGAGTGGAATGGGCGGTGATGCGCCTAGGTATAGGAAGGGATTGCGACTCGTAGGCCGAAGCGATGGTCGCTCGCAACCAGCGACCAATTGTGGAAGAGGAGACCTTGGATCCCAGGGAGGAGGGCTGGAAGGAAAGGAAGAGAGCCTCCGACCTACGGAATGGAGCTGTACACCGCAGATAAATGCGTAGGGCGCGGCGAACATCTAGGGTGTGCCATACCCGCTCCCTGGGGTGGGCAGGGTTGGGACAAAAGTCGGGCAAGACTACTTCCTGGGACCGGTGGAACGTGGAGTTCACCTTGGGGATAAAGGTGGGGTCCAGGCGCAAAACCACTCTATCTGTGTGGAATACGCAAAGGTCAGCTCTCGTGGATAGAGCCGCCAGCTCCGAAATTCGCCTGGCGGAGGTGATAGCTATGAGGAAGGCCACCTTGTAGGAGAGGAAGCGAAGGCCCACCGTACGTACAGGTTCGAAGGGAGCTCTTGTGAGGGCGTCTAACACCTTCGGGAGATCCCAAGTGGGGTAGCGGTGAATAGGCGCTGGGCGGAGATTAGAGGCCCCCTTCAGGAACTGCCGGATAAGAGGCCGGTGGGCTAGTGAATGGCGAGCCCCCCAACAAAGAATAGAGGACAGAGCAGCCACTTGCCTGCGTAAAGTGTTGGGGGCGAGCCCGGAGTCCAACCCCTTCTGCAGAAAAATCAGTACCTGTTTGGTCGATGCTGACCTTGGGTCCAGCCCCAGCGATGCGGTCCACCGCGCGAAGGAGCGCCAAGTAGCCCCGTAGATACGGATCGTGGCCGGGCGACGAGCCGCCAAGATGGTGTTGACCACGGGCCCGGGCAGGAGACATTCTGTCAGGAGCTGCCGCTCAACCGCCAAGCGGTCAGTTGGAGCCATGCAGCGTCCGGATGATGGAGAGAGCCCTGGTGTAGAATGCCTTCGGCGAGTGGAATGCGCCAAGGAGGTTGAATCGAAAGTGCCTGAAGGTCGGCAAACCAGGGCCGACGTGGCCAGTGAGGCGCAACCAGTATCAGCTCCGCTCGTTCCTCCAGGAGTTTCCGGACGACCCTGGATAGGAGGGGAAGGGGGGGGAAGGCATAGAGAAGGCCCCGTGGCCACGGGCAGTGCAGGGCATCGGTCGCTTCCGCTAGCGGATCTGGAAACCGGGAGATGAACCGAGCCGTCTGTCGATTGGTCCGAGTTGCAAACAGGTCCACTGATGGTGAGCCGAAGTGGTGAGCTATCCGGCGGAAGATCGCTGGGTCGAGTTGCCACTCGGCGTGGTCCAGGGGAGAGCGGCTGAGCCAATCGGCCTGGGAGTTGGCGAGGCCCGAGATGTGGGATGCCCGCAGGGATTTCAGGTTGGCTTCCGCCCAGGTTCCTAGACTGTTGGACTCCGCCATGAGGCGGTGAGAACGGGTCCCTCCGAGTCGATTTACGTGGGCCTTGGCGGCTACGTTGTCCGTGCGGACGAGTACGTGGCGGTCCTTGACTTCGGGTTCGAAGATTCGAAGCGCCAGGTGAATGGCTCGAAGCTCCAACCAGTTTATGTTCTGGGAGCGATCCAGGGGGGACCAAAGGCCCTGGGCCATGCGCCCGTGTATGTGCGCCCCCCAGCCCTGAAGACTGGCATCTGTGGTTAGAATGACCTGGTTGGGCTCCCTGAATTCCCTCCCCTTGTAGAGGGACCGGGAGGACCACCATCGGAGGGACTTGAGGACAGGTGAGTTAAGGTGAACAATTTGGTTGGAGGCCGAAATCCGGGATCGCTGATACGGGAGGAGAAACCACTGCAGGGGCCTGCAGTGGAGACGGGCCCATGGTACGATGCCAATGCAAGATACCATCTTACCGAGGAGGTGGGAAAGAGTCGCCAGGGAGACCGGAGTCCCCTGAGAGACGGACCTGACCAGAGACCGCAGGCTGGTCAGGCGCTCCTCGGAAAGGTAGACCTTACACTCAACCGTATCGATGACAGTCCCGAGGTGTTGGATGCGGGTCGTGGGTACCAGATGGCTCTTTTCCGTATTAATCGAGAAACCGTGAGCCGTCAGGACCTGGAGGGTGGAGTCCAGGTCCTGAAGCGCCCGGGCCTCCGAGCACGACTGAATAAGGAGGTCGTCGAGATAGCATTGTATGCGAACCGGAAGTGCTCGGAGGTGAGCCGCAAGGGCGGCCATTAATTTTGTAAACACTCGGGGAGCCGAGGAAAGGCCAAATGGAAGGGCGCGATACTGGTAGTGGCGGCCCGCATAACAAAACCGGAGAAATTTAGAATAGGCCGGATGAATGGGGACGTGCAAATAAGCCTCCGTCAAGTCAATGGACGAGAGGAAGTCCCCTAATCTGATGCCCTCCAGGATGGATTGGAGGGACTGCATCTTGAACCGCCGGTAAACGATCCAGCGGTTCAAAGACTTGAGGTCAAGAATGGCTCTCCAGCCTCCCGAGGATTTCTGAACGACGAACAGGTGGGAGTAAAAACCTTGTCCGTGCTGCTCCTGTGGAACAGGCTCAATGGCCCGGATGTCTAAAAGGTGTTTGATGGCCTCGTTCAGCAGGAGCCGTTTCTGCCGATCCCGAGCAATGGGGCATCGGAGGAACCTGTCGGGAGGGGTGGAGAGCAATTCCAGGGAGAGGCCCCACCTGACCATTTCCCTGACCCAAGCGTCTGTTGAGGTGGCTTCCCACTAGCTGGCGAAGAGCGCCAGGTGGCCCCCAATGGGAAACCCAGACGTGCAGTTATCGGGACCTGCGGGAAGGACGCCCGCGGCCCCCACGGAAGGGGCGTTTGAAGTGGCCCCTTTGGGATTGGAATGTCTGGCGATCTGGGGGTCGGGAACGAGGGGGGAAACCCCTAGGTGACCGGGAGCCCCCGAGAGAGGAGTCAAAGGAGCGAAAGGAACGAAACTGTCCAGAGGGAAAACGCTGGTCAGACCTCCTGGAAACATTGGGAAGGATACGTCTTTTATCCTTAGTCTCTATGAGTAGAGGTTCCAAGGGCGCCCCAAACAGGGAAGGACCTTCAAAGGAGGACGTGGCCAGGCGCCACTTAGATTTGGCATCCGCCTGCCAATTGCGGAGCCACAATAATCGGCGAGAAGTGACCGAGGAGCCAATAGCCTTGGCCGCGAAGCGGGAAGAATTAAGTGTTGCATCCGCAGAGAACTCCAGGGTAGCCAAGATCTTATTGAGGTCCTGGTGGGACCTGGTGTCAGAGACTGGGAGCCTCGCCTGCAACTGACGGAGCCACAGTATTGCAGCCCGATTAAAAAATGAGGATGCCATGGCTGATTTAACGGCCCAGGCAGAGGCCTGATGTGATTTAACCAAGGACTGTTCGAGCCTCTTGTCCTCCGGGCGGAGGTTCTCTTCCGGGGGGCAAGCCAGATTGGAATGGGCCGATAGAGCCGCCACCGGAGGATCCACGCTAGGGATCTGAAGTAGGGAGGCCAGTTCAGGGGCCAGATTGTATAAGCGTCTGTCCAGCTGGTTGGGGTTAGGCCCCGAGGCTGGAGAGGACCATTGCTTCTTTAAAACCTCTCTAAATAACTTGGGCCCTGGTATTTCCTCTGTCTCAACCACCGGCTCCTCGAAAAGGGGAACTGAAGGGCCTGGTCCCTCCCCCGGAGAAGCTGAGGTTGGTGGGGCCCCCAACCCCGTGGTTAACTTTGCTTTATGTAGAAGGGACCGGAACAACTGTGGCTTAAAGAGGCCCACGAATGACGGTTGATCCGGTGTGAGATCATCGTCGTCAGACAGGTCTCCCTCACGGGCTTCTTCCTCCGCTAAGGAATGGTTGCCCGTGGAATGGACAGAAGGCGCAGCGGCAGTTGAAAAATGGCCTTCATCGAGACCAGAACCTTCCCTTTCCATGTGGGAGCCGGCAGCGCCTGAGACCCAAGAGGAGGTCCTGCGCTGTAATTCGGCCTGAACCCCTTTCTGGATAGCCTCCTGGATAAATGCCACCATGTGAGGGGGGATAGTGGGGGTGGATGAAGCCTCCTCCCCCTGGGACACTGTGGGTGCCGGTTCTGGAGCCCTTGGTGGAGAAGCCTCAGACTGATGCCCAAACAGAGCTTCTCGAACCTCCCCTTGGGGGGGAAGGACATGAGCCCCACCAACGGGGGACAAGGGGGGGACCTCAGAAGATGGTTCCAACGGCTCTGCTGGTGGGATAGAGGTTGGAGGCGCAGAGGGCGCAAGGCCCAGGTCAGGAGGTCCCGGAGCAGGGGAAGAGGAAAACTCCCTGATGGAAGCCTCCCTTAGGGCCTTCTGTATAGATCTCTCTATGGCCTGGTGGAGTCGTAGCTCCTCCTTGGCGCGAGCCGCGGCTGCCTTGTCCTCCTTAGAGGAGGCCTTCTTAGGTTTTTTGGCTCGTTCAGGGGAGACTGGGTGGGAATCAGCCGAGGTGTGGCGTTTTGAGGTCTTAGAAGGGCGGGTCGCCATGCCACAGATCGCTGGGATTCTTTACCTGCAATCGGAGCGTTGATGGAGCCTCCACGTGCTGGTCGCGGCTGTAGCTGATAAGGAGCTTCAGCTGCACTGAATGAGCGTTTGGGGAATCCCCAGGAACGCGTGGCTTGTTGGCCAGGAGCCGCGCGATTAAAATGGCGGCTAGCGCAAGGCTGCAGCGGCGGCTAATGGCGGCTGATAGTGGCGGCAGCTGCTGGTTAGCTCAGTCGCCCAAATCCATTCAGGGGAATCCCCCCTGTCGCCCTATGGTGAAATCGGGCGAGGCGGCAGGGCGCTCGTCGCAATTGTAGGCGACGGCGCCAGGCGCTGACAGGAGAACAGAGCGCCGAGCGAGGTGCCTTCAGCAAGCCGGAATCCCCGACTTGCTGGTTGCCGCCCGAGGAAGCCGCCTGTCAAACGGAGCCCGTCAGGGGAATCCCCCTCGAAGAATTGGCTCCAACAGCGGGCTTGGGCGTGAGCCCGTCGCGCTGCAGAGGGGAGAGGCTGAAGAGAGGAAGCCTCAATCCCCTTGGACCTGAAGGTCCCCAGCGGTTTCGGACCGAAGCCCTTCACGCTGGTGCACCTCGCTCACAAAGGCTGGAATAATATTCCTCCAATTTTTTTTTTAAAAAAAGTTTTTTCCTTTTTGAATCAATCCAATTAGTAAGTTAAGGCCAAGCCAGAGAAACACAGGGTGCGTGCGATCTGAACAGATCGAGTCAGAAAGCTGGGAGACAGCAAGAGGGGGCGGAGTTTTCCTAACTGTCTGACTCGATCTGCCCAGATACAGCAGTTAACCCTCTCATGACCACTGGCCCCTCGCTCCCTTAGAACTCTTGGGTTTTGTCTTTCTTTTCACATCAATTCCATTCTCTGTACTCTCTGTTCTTTTCTTCTATGTGTCTGGAAAGTTAAACACCATCACTCTCTTGCCCTGATTTAAAGCTCACGAGCCCTGCTCTTGCTGAGCATGAATTCAATCAGTTAAATGAAGAGCTCCTTTTTCAGCTCAGAAAGCAGGAAAAAATGTTGGAAAAGCAAACCACAAGTCTAATGGAGACAAAACAGAAGCTAGAGAAGGACTTCAATATATTATTGTTTCACATATGTATAATGTAAGATGTATGTATGCATGTATGCATGTATGCATGTAAGTATGTATGTATGTGTGTGTTTGCATTCCATAATCCCTTCCCTTGCATTCCAATCCATTCCCTCCCCCATTGCTTCCTGTCTCGCTGTGAGCAGGGTTTGCGAAACAAGCCATGACAATATGTATGTATGTACATGTATTGATGATCAACAAACAAAATTATGCCTTCTAATATGACAATGATTAAGTTTTTGAGAAGCCTGCAGATTATCCAAATATTGACTGTGATGGGATAGCATGTGCAGCTGCTACCAGTTTTTCATAACTTTCTGCAACTGTCCTGAAAGTCCAGAACTGAAAGGAAGAGGTGATGATACATAAGGGTAGAAATATTCAGTAACAATACCACAGTTCAACAGATTTCAACTAAAGAATGTAGGCTTTTCAGGAAAAGTAAACTTAGCATACTGGAATATTTTCTGGATTATCTTGTACTTGACTTGGGTACAATTGAAATAATCTTTTGACATACTGTGACATTCCAAGATTAGCATGACTTTTAAAGATGAAAAGTTACCTGGAAAATTGTATCAATAGTTTTACAAAGTTCTCATACCACATAAATTAATCCTGCATTAACTGGATATTTCCAAACTTAGAAATATATATCTATATACTTGCTGACCATAGAGTAGGAATTACAAGTAGATTACAATGTAATAATTGAGGTATTACTAAATTAATATTTGTTTTAATATTTAAGGTATTATTGTTATTATTAAAACAAGAGAACTTCATCCACTCTGTACTCACCATCATTATCAATACTGGTAAAGAATAATCATCAGCCAGGACTCAAGCATGCTGAGTGTTATATAATTTCAACTCTGATTCAGTGGTGGTTTGTGAACCAGTAGTAAAACCAGTGGGAGGCTCTACCCACCAACCCCAATGTAATCTTCTGCATGCGCGGAAGTGCAAAGTGAGCGCACGCACACGGCCCCATTGAGAACCGGTAGTAAAGGTAAGTAGAACCCACCCCTGCTCTGGCTGTATTAGCTAAAAGTTTTTTAACAGATCTGGGACTCAGATTATTAAAAGACTAAAGCTATCAACACCATTATTTAATACACAAATGGAATCTGGGTTTTCATCCTTAAAAATCTCAAATAAATCGAAACCTTCACTCATGAGGACCCAGATTGTTGGGGACAATATGTTGACATTGTAAACCGCTCAGAGACAGCTGTAAAACACTATGGAGTGGCATATAAGTCTAAATTCTATTGCTATAGCTATGCTTTATAAGCAGTTTTGCCATTTCATTTACTTGAGACAGAAAATATTGTTGCTATAGCAAAGGAACTATTTATTAAGCCAACAATGAAGATGCAATGTGGAAAGTGAAATTCTGAACAGTGCATCTAATTGATTTATGTTCTTATTAGAAAAAGAGAGGGAAAGGGAGGGAGGAAAGAGAGAGACAGACAGACAGGATAAATATATTTTTGTCTTGATGATAAAAATATTGCAGGATCCAATAAAAACATTGATTCATGTGGGCTTGATGATGAAATGGACTAGGTGTTTGTCAAAACTGTATTCAATATAGCATCTCAAGTTGGAAGACATTTCCTGAAATATGTCTTTGTAACAGGCAAATATTGTTGTGTGATTTCTAAAGCATCTTAACTTACTGGTGTCCTGTCCATAGGATGCAATATTCTCTGAAGTCTGAAATACTACTTAATATTAAGGCTTTGCAAAACATTTCAAAGGGCTGTGCAAAGTGATCATCCATGAAGCACTGAGGCAACTGCATCCCTAGAAAGCTTAAGATAGTTGCTTCAAAAGCTTTCCCGGGTTATCTTCACAAAGTAAAGTGTCTGTGCTTATGCATATGGAAGAAACCAGGAGACTGTGGATTCTAGTTCCACTTTAATCATGAAAACCAGCTAATTGACCTTGGGCAAATCATTTCCTCTCAGCCCAGTCTTTCACAGGATTGTTGTTATGGGGAAAATAGGAAGAGGAAGGAGTATTATGCATGTTTGCTGCCTAGAGTTATTTTCTAACATAAGAAAGACAGTAGATAAATACATAAATAATAACAACCTGGAAAGGCTTCCGAGCTTACTACAAGATGTAGCTACTTGCATTCTTCCAGGCAAGGAATGCCCTTGGCAAAGTGTTTCTTCCGAGTACTTTGTACAACCCCTTGGACATTGCACTATCTTCAAACAAATCAATATTAGCAAATCAAATAAATATTACTGGAGAAAAACCCACACACACACGGCACACACCTCTGAAACGACGATATACCATCAATCGTATCTTACTCAGTAGAAGAAATAACTCCAGTTTTATCAACTTGTACTCAGATTCAAAATAGATTATTTAAACTATGAGCCAAGGTGGTGCAGTGGTTTGAGTGCAGTACTGCAGCTACTTCAACTGACTGCTAGTTCAGCAGATCAGCAGATCAAATCTCACCGGCTCAAGGTTGACTCAGCCTTCTATCCTTCTGAGGTGGGTAAAATGAGGACCCAGATTGTTGGGGGCAATATGCTATTTAGTATACTGTCTTTGTTGTAAGCTGCCCAGAGTCCTCGGAGAGTGGGCGGCATAGAAATACAATCAATCAATAAATAAATAAATAAACAAACAAACAAACAAACTGTATAGTAATACTGACATCCATAAAATCCATATGGCAAGGAATTTTCCTAAGAAGGAATACACAGAGAGAGACAAATGGATGGTTGTCTATAACATTCCAACAGTAGAACAATACCTTCCTTAAACATTATTTATTTTTGTTTATTAATAACCAAATGAATATGATCGCCCATCTCATGGAAAGCCTTCAGCAATCCAATAAAACACTAAAATATATTTTCATATATCTAATGCTTAGAAACACAAAGCAACACAAAAAATGCCAACAAAATAGTGAAACACTGTAGCTCAACTTTAAAAAAATCTTTGAAAAGTAACCACAATTCTGTAATGTACATAATTCTGCTGGAGTGTATAACAATGAGGGAAAGGATAGGATCAACCTATAGCCCCTGTTTAATGGTAAACAGACTAAACTGGACAACATATGTGCTTAATGTTCTGTCACCTACAATTTCTCAGAAGTTTTTGTTTTATATAATTTAGGAAAATTATTAAGAAAATGTTCTGTTTATATAAATACATACTTATTATCCTGAAATTATCATTGTTTTAAAATTCAGAGGTACAGTACACGTTTCATATTGCAAAAGAAACTACATTCAGTTTCTGCCATTAGAATATCAGCCAGCAGCTTGGAAAGATTCTTGCCAAAGATCTCTGAAAGCTGTTTCCATTCAAAGCAATCACATTGAGTTCCAAAGTGAATTGACAAAGTAATCCTAAAAATCTGTGTTTGGACCATTCAGTTTATCATTGCAATTAAGTGAGAAGGTGATAGACAGAAGTTGAGAATGAACCATAATCAAGCTGCCTATTTCACACGAACGCAGATTAAGTATGCACTGATCCCCATGCGATATAAGTAGTTTGAATGCATGACTTCAACCCCAATCACTAGTACTTTCTGGACAAACTTTCTAGCAAACATTCAATTCTGAACATTTAACAGTTAAAAGGTGTGATAATCTAAATGTACTATTTATATTTTGTTATGTACAGAACTCTTTAGGTCAATTGAAAATTAAGTTCTATAGAAATACATCCATCACAATGTATCAAAGTGCAGTTATAAACTTCCCTTGCAACTAGAAACTTTAATAAGATAGAATTCCTGATCAAGAAATTAGTAGGATTTATTTATTCATTAATTCATTTAATTTACATGGTTGAACATGCAATTCAATCAGTTCCAATTAAAACCTGTCATCAGACATCTCAGTGCAGAAAGAATTACAGAAATAGCCATCTATTCAGAGAGATGAACTTTTAAACCTTGCACAGGCAAGCTTGTTCATCTGCAAATGAAATCTTTAAAAGAAATGGAAATGTTTTCTTATTCAGCTTATGCATTCATGGGAAAAATTTAAAAGAATCTGTGTTAAATAAATAACTCTAATATTCATCCCAAATAAATTATAATTTCTAAAACAGGGATATTCAACAACATTTGCTCATTCATACATAATACTAATTAATACATGGTGATGTTCTTTTCATAAATCAATATTAGAAGCCACAGGGAAGCATTTATTTTCCCAGAAAGTTATCGAACATTCAAACAAGCTAAACCTGAAAGTTAATAATAGTCATTATTACAGAAATGGCAGAAGAGTGAACGTTTTGCCAATCATATTTGCTCAATAATTTCAAGATTCTTTGGAAGTCAATGATCAGGTAGTAATAAAATTAGTTCCACAAATAACTACCGTGAAGTAAAAATAATATGGTACATAATAGCATATTTGCAGAATATTTTGTAAATGATAATAAATTTTGTAAAATAATATTAAAATAGAAGAAAAATATATGGTCTTACCTTCTTCTGATCTTCCAGCTTGTGACTGAATGGATTTCTTCCATGCCTACTCATATCTGAAGACAAATCCATCACATCCAATCCTGTCCCCGAAATGGAATTGATAGCAGACTAATCCACAATGTGAGGTTTCCAGGCACAGAGATACACTGCTATATCCATCACACAACTTTGTGGAAATTTGCTGCCTTGAAGAAGTAAGTTAAAACTCCATGGACTGAGTAGATGAAATAAATTTCACGATTCTCTCTCTGGATCTTCTGAATCAACATATCGTCCTTAAAAGCAGATATCTCCAAAGGGAAGTGAATATTCACACCTTTAATTCCAATTTATCTGTTTCTTCCTATACAAAATTCCATTTTTGAAAGTTACAATTTTGTTGGTGAACCTATTGAGAAAGAAACAAATTATAATTAATGGATTATATAGTACATATTTAAGCTTAAGAGGATAGGATAGGATAGGATAGGATAGCATAGCATAGCATAGCATAGCATAGCATAGCATAGCATAGCATAGCATAGCATAGTTATTATAGTATAGTTAGTAGAGTATAGTTATTATATTATATTATGTATTTCAATTTGAAAAATACTTTTGTTAGTGCAGTTATCACATAAGATATGATAACAATGAGTCCTCATCCAAGTATTAACCTGATCCAGATACACTTATCTTTTTGAAATTAGACAAGGCAAGGTGTTGCTTTGTAAATCTAGTACTGCCTCAGTCACATATAAAGCCATCAGAATGTTAAATTTGTAGACAAGCTTAAATTTGTATTGCACATTAAGCATTCCCTCATACATTAGACATGCCCCTCTGTAAAGTTTATCATCTGATTATCATTCTGATACCAAACAGAAATTGATTGGCAGAAAAGTAGAGTGGAGGTGAGACTATTGGACCGAGAACAACATGCATTCATCATAATACTACTTAGGTGTAGATAGTGGTTTAGGGTTAGGTCATTACTATCATGGCTAATTTGCCTAAAAGTCAAAACAGTAACAAACAGATGAAAATACAAAGGCTGTATTTTATCATAGTAACATAACAAATTAATTATTTTGTTATTATTATGTTGCCTGACTCCGCTGATTCTGGGTGGTTTACAAAATATTAAAAACATTTATCTGTTGGTTTCTTTGCTTGTTTTAATTTATTGATTAGATTTATTTGCCTGCCATTTATTTGCCTGTCTCATATCAAAAGGACTCTTTACATTTAAAGCAAAAAACAAAAATGAAGCAAAGCAAATGACAGACAGAAAGTTGAAAGAAAGAAAAAAAAGAAGGCGTTCAAATCAGTTTCAATTAAATCAATAATTTAATAAAAATAATAAAATAGGTAACAAAACTAACAATAGTCAATGCATCTGGGAATTATTCTCAGGTATGAATTAGAAGTCTGATTTGTTAAATTGCATAACATAATGAAAAACAATTCAATTTAAAAACTTAGTTTTAATGCTATTTTCATACATTTTAACTGGATAATATTAACAAAACACGACATTTCTTCTATAGAAGTATAGTAACAAAATAATATTTAAACATGATTATTATTCAATTTTCTTTGGACTATTGCTTTGCAGTAAATTGGGACTATTTTCTAATTCAATACTTTATGATTACAATTGTGTATATCTTACTGCAATATTAGCAAGATGTAGCAAGCCAAATTACAGCTTTCATTTTTTCTTAATAATGCAAACATTCTTATAATTCCAGTATCCTATTTAAGCAAAACAACAACAACCAGGAAATATTTCATTCACTCCCAAACAAAATGGCAGAATAAAGAAAATTAAGCATTTCACCCATGATCATTTCAGGATCATTGTTTTAGGACAAATTTTTTGGGGGAGAGGACATTGCAGTGATGCCATTTTAAAAGGAGAAGCCTATTAGCATTAATTCTATACAAAAAGTACTCTGGAAACTGTCTTGATTGTCTCAAGGGCCACTTATCACTGATATTATAATTTGTTATTTCCACAGAGAGCATCATTTGAATTGTATCCCTTGATCAAATTGGCTTGGATTCTGATTTTGAGCCTGTCAAAAGCTCTAATGAATACCCTGTATCTCTTCTTCCTCCTGCCTCATTTTTAAGTTAATAGCAGCTTCCTTGTACAGACTGAGATGCCTGGCAAGGCCAGGCCAGCTCTTTTATCATTTTATTTCAATCTGAGAAAGGCTGCCAGACATGTATGCCCTTCCTTTTACCTCTTCTATCATTCAATTTATTGGTCACCGAGCAGAAGAGAAAGAAAATATATCTATGGTGTACACTAGACAGTTAGTCAATAACAGTGCTTTATTCCAGTTATTCATCACAATTTTCCTATAGATTTAATACACAAGTTAGATTGTGTCTGAAGCAGAAAACATATAGTAAGATTTAAAATGGAGTAGCATTCTTTAAATCAAACAGCCACCAAAAATGGCTGTGATCTGAAACTAAATGACACATACTGCTTGGAGCAGAATCTTCTGCTCTAACATTATTTACAGTTTTATATTTATTTATATTTATTTATTTATTTATTTATTTATTTTATTTTGATTTTTATACCGCCCTTCTCCTGCTGGACTCAGGGCGGTGCACAGCCGAGATAAAACATAGCATATAAAATTGTTATACTATTGTTAGTAGTAATCAATTAACTTGTTCACATAAAGCTTATTGGTAAGAAAAGGTATAGGTTAGGTTAATAGTCTTAATTATATCCATGCCATATGCAGTATTCACCATTAATTGTAACAATTATAGTAGCCATATTTGGTACATTTTTATCACACCAAACTTGTTCAGGTAATTCTGTGCAAGCTAAGGTTTTTAAATCTAGATACTTCTTTGCAAGCCAGCATATTGTTACTAAATAGGGAGAATCTACAGTGTACTGATACACAAGAAGTAGAAGAAGTAAGTGTGAAAGTAGAATGATTTCAGAAAGAGAAAAGTTTATATGAAAACATATTAGAAGACAAATGAATCTACTAATAGAAGATTTGGAAGCTGCTTGGAACAGAGAGAAAATTATAATGTTTCAGAGTGTCACGAAAATGTAGTGATTTAATGGATATAAAAAATGTGTTTCATATGTGGGTGAAGAGGGCTAATAAGTAGCCTCTAGCAGAGTAGATGGAATTAAAAATAAAAGGAATGAAGTAATTTGGCATGAATCTCAAATGAAAGAGTTCCAGAAGCAGTATTTTAGACATGGCTATGGGAATTATAATGATATGTTGAAGAGTAAAATTGAAACAAATACTATAAACTTAAGTATTCCCAAAGAAATTATGAAAAGAAAGTAATAAATGTTGAAAAAATGTTGAAAAATAGTACTTAGGTGTAGATCTAGTAACTAAAGAAATGTCAAAATGCAGGTGTAGTTTGCTTGTGGAATGACTATTTAAAGGGTATGTAATCTGTTCAATAAACTGTTGCAAACTAATCTATAGAATGTATATATGTGTCTGTGTTTGCATGTATATGGTTGTATATTTATATGGTATGTATTGTATGGAGGTGTGATTGGAAATGCATCAAAGATGAAAGCTAAAAAGTCAAAATATTTCTTCTAAAATATTTTGATTTTTTTCAGCCTCTGGAAAAATCTCAGCATGGAAGCCTCTGGAAAAACAAACTCTCAACAAAAGTGGGAGACATTTTAAAAACAAGAACTAGTTCTCAAAAAGAACTGATGAGATGGCACTCAAATAGAACAGTACCAACATGCATAAGAAGAGTACCAATCTAGAATTCTTGATGTAAATTATAAAAGTGGTTGGGTATAATCAGATAAAGTGAAATACCATGACTGATGCATTTTGTACCTTAATTCTTATGAAAGAAGCTTGAGCTGGGAAGGTGTATATGGGTATCATATAAAAGTAGATCTACAAATAAAAGTAGATCTGTAAACACCATTGATATGATCATCAGCAATTCATTGCCTATATGTGAAAGATCTTCAAATATAGCCATTTCATATACAGTCACTTTAAATATTATCCTACTAAGTAGAATGCTTGGGACATGTAGTTTCCCATTCACATACAATAGATTTGGCACAAATTTATTTTATGTGAATGGCACAAAGAGGTCCAATGTAAAAAGCAGAAAACTAATATATCTAAAAAATAGGTAAGGCAAGATAAGACTGATTATATTAATCCAAATCCCTTTACTTAGATGTACCTCTGAACAGGACTTTCTCTGTTGCCACTAAACTCATTACCTAATGTGATTTACTTATCTTTCAAGGCAAGTAGACTTTTATTTCCCTCATTATTAACCTTTGCCTGATTTACAGTAGCTTTATATTGCTTTACATCTCAATTAACCAATAGAACTGCATTCAGTTATGTCTTGCTGACCATATTTAGAGGGATTGTTATAACAGAATAAACCAACGGTTAGAATTAATAAATGCCATTCATATATTATCCCTAAAATGAAATGATTAAAAGCAATATATTTTATGAACATAACAACACTCAATATATTTCACAGAGAATAATAATCCATCATTAACATATCAAAATATGCATTCATTTGTTTAGGATTACCATATCTAGATTGCAAAACCAGATGATCACTCAATGACAGCAGAGACAGATAAGGCAAAGTTTGGAACCCCTTTGACATTTTACAGCTGTTTGAGACTTATATGACAAACATATCAAAGTGTCATGTATAAAATTAGCATTTCTGGATAACTACTAAATAGCAGCAGATAGAAAAATCATTTTGGATAGATCTATTCCCCATTCAGGAGTCACAATATTCAAATAGTTGTGAATTGCCAATTCCCTCTTCTAAAATAGATCAAGGAATTAGGAGTGCTCTATATTGTTTAAACATTAAAACATTAAACAAAACAATCAACAAAAGTTAGGAGACATTTTTCAAACATGAACTAGTTCTCAAAATGATAAAGAATATAGACAACTCTATAAAATTTAATTTTTCTAAAACTTAGAAAAAAACTAAAGGCTGATTTCACCCTCCCCAAGGAAGCCTCTGGAGTCTGGGGAGGTCAAAAAACGGGCCTACCAGGTCCACCTTTTTGCCATCATGTGCCAAAAGTGGAGGTAGCGCGGGGGTGTCGCGTGTGCATGCGCATGTGGGGGGGCATTGAATTATGGATGTGGGCACGCACACGCACAACCCCTCCACACTCCCCACGCTTTTGGCACACGATGGCAAAAAGGTTAGCTATCACTGGTATAGGGTCTCCTACTCAAGCAGGGGGATTAAACTAGATGACCTCCAAGGTCTCTTCCAACTTTGTTATTCAATGTTCTATGTACCTGATCATGATTGTAAAAAACTGGATCACCACTAGAGGCAACAAATCTATACCTCTATATCTCTTTGTTGCATCTAATGGTTATCTGGACTTTTATACTCCAGATATAGTAGGCTTATACAAGACAAAGGTATCAATCCTGTGATACTTTGGTACTAACATTTCAAAAAGAAAACTGAACATCCTTTGTGTCCTCCTGCCAAAATTAAGTACACATTTTTTTCCGTTTGTCCTTAAATACTCTCTCTCAAACATGATTTTAAAGTCACCATGAACTTGAGAGGAATGAATAGATGCAGTGCATTTAACCAATGTCTAAAAATGTCTTAAAATGAAGGCAAAAGCCCTCTTGATGCATAACTCCGAGTTTCATTTTGCCAGACTGAATAGACAAAGCTGAGAGAACAGGCCTTCCAGATATTATGATGACATGTGTCAACTTCATTTATTATCAGTATAGTAAAAATGGGGAAGGAAAGTCTGGATTGTGTTTGTCAACAATAGAAAGACTGAAAGGCAGTAGTTAGAAAGATTTTGGAGTTAGGACTATTAAATGAACAATGGTAGAAACGTGGTTATGGAACTAAAAGTGCAAATTCTATCCTACTCTACATCTCTCCAGAGAATTCAAAATAGTTTCATAGCATTATTTATAATGAATTATTTGAGGCTGAAGAAAGAGTAGTTTTCATCAAATAAGTATAAATTCTATACACAAATAACAAGGAAGTTTTCCATGAGTAAAGATCAGTTCCAGGTGATCATATGGATACAAACATGTTTTTCTCCTGGAAAAAGTATGGAAATGATTGGTCATTGCCATCTTCTGCAATGTTTTAAAATCAATGATTAAAATATTTTGTCCTTATTTAACCCAATCAATGAAAGTTTCATAATAGAGGAAGAAATAAAATGATGCACAATCGTTTTATTAATGGTTCTCAGGTCACAAAGTTTATTTTCTCTACATGTTTGTTTTGTCTTCAAAGATCAGAGACACTTTACAGTGTGTTGGCATATTTTAGCATATGTTTATCATTGCAATACCCTGTTTCTGCTTTGGGAAGTCTAGGGGGGGAGGGGGGGTTGGATGGGTTGGGGGAAAGAAGTTTTATAAATGTATGTATAATTGGGAATTCAGGGCTGCTTGAATACTGTTAAAGATTGTATTCAAAAGGGAAACAACTGGAGAGAGGGGAAGGATTATAGAGGGTGGAATGGCGAGTAGGAAAGGAAAAGGAGAGGAGGGAGGGGGAGGGGAAAAGGAGTGGAGGAGAAGGTTAGAAGGTGGAAAGAGGAGAGGAGTGGGGGTGGAGAAGGGGAAGTAGGAAAGGAAGGAGGTAAGCAGGGAGGAAGAAAGGAAGGGAGGGGGAGTAGTGGAAGGAAGGTTGGGATAAAAGAAAGGGGTAGAAGAGCAGCCCCGAAAAAACCCCCAAACCCCCAAAAATTGTAAATTTGTTTATTAAAAATGTGAGGATGGAGGGGGGATTGGGGGAGGGGGGAAGAAAATGTTTGGAAATTTTTTTTGTAAAACTTTTCAATAAAAAAAAAAGATCAGAGACACAAATCTAGCATACTTCATCTCAGTTCAACTAGTTTTATGAAAAGCTTAGTACACTATATCATCAAGCAAGTAAAATAGAGTATTCTACTTGTCTATTACGGGTACTCATTGTCATTGCCCCATTGGGAAGAGAAGACTTTTTCTCCTTTCAGTGAAAAACCCATAATTATTCATAAATGGCAAATTAAGATGATTTTATATATTAATAAGTATGAGTAATTGTTGTGGCAATACCAAAGGATAATGAAATAGAGGACAAAGAATTGGTGAAGATCACACAAACCATTAAGATCTTAAAATTAAAACTGAATGATTATGGTATAAACCGGCCAGTGGTCCAAGTGATTATCAACATACTGGGTGCCATAGCAAAATGTTGGATGACACAATTTTGTATCTGTCAATTGCAAAAAGCTATGCTGCTTGTATCTGCACATAGAAATACTGCATCAAGTAAAATCATATTGTATTCAAACATTCAGTGATCAACAAAACATTGGAAACAAAATTTAAAAAATCTATGGAACACAAAACAAAACTGAATAATTTATCAGTTTAGAAGTATATTTCTAACAGGAAGGTGCAACTTCTTAAATGATAAATTGATTTAAATAAAAATGTTTTAATTAAAACATTGTTCAAAACTTTCCTGGTCAGTTAATCTTTAGCCACTGTTAATTTACTGAGCTAATGAAAGGAATTCTTAGATTTTTCCCATATTTTTTTCTTTAAATATCTAGATATTTAAGGATAGATATCCAATTTATCCAAATCTACTAGATATTTGGATAAATTTCTGGTGTTGCTGCATTTGATTTTTCTTGGAGAAAATGGACAAAAAGCTACACTAGTATTAATTCTTAAAAACACTGTAGATTTTCTTTTAAATTCCTTAAAATCTTTCAGCCCAATTAATAAGCAGTTAGACATTATAAGCAAACATAAGACATTATCTACATTATAATGTCGGTATACATTATACCCCTATGTATGTATGCATGTGTGTGTATGTGTGTGTGTATACAACATATATATATTCTATTATAATATAATTACAAAGATAAAAATACAAACAAGAAAAAGATACAGAAAAAAAAATAGAGAAGAGAAAAAAATGAATAGAATAAAGAAAAAGAAAACAGTTATATAAAGAAGTGAATTCCCACTTCCTCACTAAAAAGAGTTTTAGTTTATCACCTTCTCTTAAAGCAAATGAGCTCTTCTTCTGACCTTTTTTATCTATAAACAAAATCATTTCAGTGCAGATCAGCAAAAGTCCATTAAGAGGTACCAGAGATAAGAAAATATCTATTTTAAATTTGATCACATAAACAAACTATATAGTCACTCATTTTACTTTGGAAATATTGATATTTAATTCCCCTCAAATAATACACTAGAACTTGTTTATTTTTATTGCTTGTTGACTGATAAAAAAAAGAGAAAAAAGGACCAAAACACAAAAATAATAACAACAGAGATGCATGTATCTCTATAACTTGTAAATTATAACTTGTAAAAAGTGCTTTGACAAAAAAAGTAAAAGAAATATTAAAGAAAAAACACAATGTCCTAGAACTTTATTTCTTTTCAGATATAACCTGTTTCTCTTTCATAGCTTCTTTTAAACACAGTCTATTATAAGGTCAGACACTCTCAATATGAACTTACTCCATTGCTCAAAAATATCCTTCAGTAGGATGTCCAGTGTTAAAACAGTTTGCTTCATTTTGTATCAATAAATCTTAAGTTTTTTCTCCTTTAACTGTAATCTTTAGTTCCTTTTGGTGCCCTTTACTGTCCAACTTCCAAAGTCTCATCCTATCATGTTTTAAGAGAGTTGAAAACAAAAGCATTTTCCAAAAATGTGTACCTCTCAAAAAACAAAGTTATAAACACCCTTTTGTATTTATTCCAAAATAATTTTTAAGTCCTTAAACTTTTATTCAAAATTCTTCTACCAAGGATTCAAATAAATCCACCTGGCCCTGTCAAATCTGTTATTACAATTCTAAATTATAATTATAAAATAGTCATTATAATTCCTATTATTCTCTGTAGTAAAGAGAGAAACATGATTCTTTGTCTGTTTTAAAAGTTCACAACTGAGAGTCATAATTATATGTCTTAGTCCACTCTCTTATAATAATTACTTCTAAGGCTATCCAGACAAAAGTCCAATGGATTTTTAAGGTATGCATTTAACTTTACCAATGTGAATTAACAGCAAATTGTTTATTCAAATTAACTTTTCTAGTCTTCATGCATAAAACTCTATTAGGTTTTAAAAAGGAATATAGATGTTTTGAAAATCTCTCCCTAAATGAATAGATATTTAATTTAGGGTTTCTCATGAGATATGAAATTATTAGAATTGTGCCAAGAATTGAAGTTAACATTGATGGCAGTGTGGGTGATTCTGACCTAGAGATTAATGAACATCTTGTGTAATTGATTGGTTACTCTGAGCACAGATTTCTGCAGGAGGGTACTACTACTACTACTACTACTACTACTACTACTACTACTACTACTAGACTGAGCCAAGGCTCAGTGGTTAGAATGCAGTATTACAGGCTGACTCACTGCTCACTGCCAGGAGTTTGATTCTGACTGGCTTAAGGTTGACTTAGTTTTCCATTTTTCTGAGGTTGGTAAAGTGAGGACGCAAATTCTAGGGCGCAATATGCTGACTCTTAAACCACTTAGAGAGAATTGTAAAGCATTATGAAACAGTATATAAGTCTAAGTGCTATTGCTATTTGTGCTTTTAAATTAAAATTAGAGATAATTAATTATCTCTTTTTTTCTTGATCTGGGAAAACAGTCAAACCAATTTTACATACTGATTCAATGAATTGAGTTATAATAGTCTAATTCTTTCATCCCAAAGTTATTTGCCTACTTTGCAGACTGCCTTAGTCTATTGGTTAGCAAATCAGTTATTTTTTTCTCACTGCATTTAATAGCATAATATCCTATAAGATGAAATTCATTAGTTATCCTTATTTGGTATTCAAATACTGTATTTGCCTGAAAGGAAGAGAGCCATGTATTTAAAATAACATACTACAAAAATTGGCATAGAACCAGGAAACTTGTCTAAATAGCTCCTCTTAGGCAGAAGCTCTTCAAGTGGTCCAAGCTTTGGAGTTGAATCTTTCTTATCAGCAAATATAAGAAAATGATAGTAGACCAGAAAGACACACACACATACACACACACACACACACACGTAGAAAAGTGTTTCAGAAAGAATCTCTACATGTTCTTCCTAAATTATTTCAATATGTTATAACATTACTTGTTTCTGTTTGATTATGTCATTGCCTAACTTAATAAGAGTTTACAAAGCAATTTGTGATTATGACATTGTCAGCATTATTATGTATGTAAACTGATGTATAAATGGCATTCTGTGTAACTCAGTAGCCCGTGGTGGGTAATTTTTTTTTTTTATCATTGTAGCAATTATAAAATTTCTGTTTACTTTGTTGGGCTTCTACCTTATTCTTTTAAGGTACTGATATCACTTTGGGAGATCAGATTGATCACTCAGTGTCTCTGATCCAATGGTAACCAATGCATTTTCTACAGAATTAATAAAACATTGTACATCTCTACAATTAGTATAATCTTTTATTAAGGAAACTGAATAATATACAAGTACAATCTCAAAAGTGGAACAGTATATTATATGGTAAGGATTTTCAACTGGCATGGGAGACCCAGATCCAATTCCACTTTTAGCTATACAATGGTTGAATGGCAGTCATTCTTTCTCACAGGATTGTTCTGGGCAAAAACAGAAGGAAGTGCTATGGTATATCTACTAGGGGCAAAAAAAGGCAGGATATAATTCAAATAAATAGTCAGATATTCCTTAGTAGTATTTTGGAAATATTATCTGGTACATTTTATTTTGAGTTGAGAGACAGATCAATTAAAACATCCACAATGATAAATTGAATTACAGGTCACAAACCATAAGCTCTAAATAAAGCATTGGATAAAAACAAATTTCTTGTTCATGATCTTTCAAAGATGTGAGACTTCAGAAACAGGATATAATTATCTGAAAAGAGAAGGAAGGAAGGAAGGAAGGAAGGAAGGAAGGAAGGAAGGAAGGAAGGAAGGATTTCTAAAGTGAATTCATCAATAACACCAAAGCAAGTTTTATTTCATGGTTGGCATAGTATTAGCACCACAAATAAATAAATCTTGTATTTATAAAATAACCTATTTCACCAAAAGGAAATCTTTAAAACATGCTTTTTAGACAGAGCATTTTTATTTATAGAGATACATTTAGTTTATGTTACATCACAGAGACAGCATTTCATAAAATGTCAGTGAAACAGAATTTTTCATCTTGTTACTACCATTAAGAACAATAACTCAGTGGAGAGTATACTTTCAAAGAAAGAAATCTACCAAATTATGACATATAGAGATACTGATCTTTTCATCTTTAGACAACTAGAGGCAGTTTCCATAGCTGCATAGCCCCATCTTCCATACAAAGAACACACGACTCAATTATAGAAAGATCTGCTTCTTAAAAACTTTATATATTAGTAAGCAGCACTTTCTGTTTAATTTGTTTTGTTAAATTATGTTCAAATTTTCTTAAAATTTGAAAGCATGTATAAGACAAAGTTTAGTCATTTTGTACTTATTTTATTGCTGTAAAATTAAGTTATGAGTGTCTCACTGGATTATCATACTTACTTGTTCCACATTGATAAAATGTTTTTATTGATCCAAAATTATTTTTATTTTATTATTTTTATTGATCCGGAGTTCTTATCCTAATTGTGAATTTGCTCTAATAAATTATATATTGTTATTATCCATTAAACTGAAAGGTAAAGGTGGATAAAAGTTGCTATAGATTCCCCATAGAAACATTCCCTTGAGATCAAAGGGCAGAATAACACATCACAAGTATGAGTTACTCTCAATAATACTCTTAATATCTGCTTTTCAAAAATAGACTGGACAACCATTTCACTGGGATAGTATAAGGCTACTGCCTTGAGCAGATTAGACTAGAAGACCTCCAAGGTTCCTTCCAGCCCTATGATTCTATGAATATAAATTCACACATCTATCTCCATGTTGTTTTAAATTTGCTCCATGTTACGACATACATTTATCTGTCTATTCCAATACCAAATTTTAAATAGAAGTCTACTATACAATACAAGTTACTCTCTCTCAGCCCAAATCACCTCAAAGGATTGCTGTTGTGGGGAAAAGAGGAGGAGGAAGAAGGAGTACTAAGTGTGTTCACCACCTTGAGCTATTTATTAAAATAATGAAAAAGGTGGCATATAAATAAATAAAAATAAAATAAATAAGTGTGATAAATGCATAAGATAAAGCAACCAGAAATGCAATAGAATTGGGGTAGGGGGGTAGGAAGGAAAAGCACAGCTACCGTTTATAAAGCTAATTGGCATTCAACCCCTAAAGAAAAAGAGTTGTTTTTCTCCAAGTTACTTTGATGAGGAAAGGCATATATTTCATTCCCTCTTTAGGAATGAATACATTATTGTATCATAATTCCATTTCTAGTTTAAGATATGGGATCATTTAATGTCTTATAGAATTCCTGCACAGAAAAATACTTCTTCATGGAAATTTGTGGGAAATGCATCTTTCTGCTTGTGACTTAATTTCCTCACCATAGATTGCTAGCCTACCTGATAGCCCAGAATAGAAAAGCTAAGGCTACTTTTGTTGGGACTAGCTCGAAAAACACAATCTTGGCAATCTGATTGTGTTGTGTCTGCCCCCCTTGTTAAAATGATGTAAATTAGTGTCTGTCTGAACTGCTTGCACTTTCTGCTTTTTTTGGACTTGAGACCCATTTTCCCCTTGTTGCTTTGGTAATGGGCCCACTTATCTCCGCTAGAATGAAAGGTCTGCTAGATATATTGTCACAGGCTTAATTACAGCTTTCAATTTAATTTAACTATAAGAAAGAGTTTTGTTATAATGTTATGAATGTATACATCAGTCCACACCCACCATAATTTTTTTTTGTGCTTAAGTAATTATGTCATAGCTTTTTAGCAGAACTTTATCCAAGAAAAAGGAATACCAGAACTCAGATAAAATACAATGTACTTCTGAGATTTGTTTCACATTGTGGTAAGTGGGCTGCTGATTATTTGTCAAAAATCTGAAGGTACAAATGCCCCCTCCAGAGAGGTTTTCTTTCTTTCTTGCATCAAAACTGCATGAGAAAGAAAATGAGATTATAGCTGGAATAGAGTATATGTTGGTTCTTGATTGAAAATTAGTCTGCTTTCATGTGTTGTTGCTTTGATCTAACCCAAGAGCAGAGAAAGTTGTTCCTTTGGGTTATTTGGTTTCCACTAGGTTTGCCATGAGAGTCTCCTAACAGCACCCATAGTTCTGACTCTGAGTAGACATTTGGTTTATCTAGCCCATGAGATTCTATATTTGACTATCTGCTCAAGAACGCTCAAATGCTGAACTATTTCCATGGTAACTTGCGCTCAACTGGAATGTTTCCCATTAAGAAAAGTTCATCCAAATCTATTAGGAGATCAACATGGCCCTCTAGTATTGACTATCAACCTTAACTGTTAACATTTTCCTTCTGCTCTAATCTACTCTAATGATGACAGGGAATGCAAAAAGAGAAAGGAGAATTGTTAATTGTTATTGGAAAAAACAATAAGGAAACTGTAAGACATTCTTTAAATATATTCAGACAGAAAATCAGCCCCTTTTGTCAAGCAGCTGTATGTAAAAATTGTGAAAAGGTTGCCCAAAGAGCATAGGGAGACTGTTACCATCAGTACTCATATCTTTAATCACCTTCAATCACCTTGAGCTCATTGGAGGATTCCAATTTAATACAAGTAGAACCCTTCCGTTTAAACATGATGATGGTCAAAAAATTCAACTTAGAATTGTTAACTGAAGAAGTCACAAGAAAGCAGACATTCATTAACAACTTATCTAACTTTTGAGATACTTCCTTTATACAATCACATTCCATTTTAGAGCTTATTGAGAAGCACAACATATTAAAATGGGAAGTGAAACCAAAAGAATTTCCTCCTCCTGTAACAGATATGATAGATAGCTTGGGATAATCAACTGTATTTATCGTATTGTATTTACTACATTTATTATGACTGATTGTTCAAGGTATTCTTGCATTATTACTTGTATTATTCCATGTTGCACTTTGGATGTTTTACTTATTAGGTGGGGAATTTATGTATATTTGAAATGTAGCTTCATTTTATCAGATCAAATAAATATAAACCACTTAACCATTCATGTTGAGGAAGAAATAATAAGCAGAAGTAACCAAATTCCTATTGTGGTTTTACTAAAATAACAAACAAATACATACATACATACATACATACATACATACATGCCTTAATAAGTAAATTATGTTAGTTTTCTTAAGACTCTTACAGTTAGCCTAAACACATTTTCAGAATAATGAAGTGCCTATATAGCTACTATTTTCTTAATTTTTCCATGTTATTAGGCAATGTTTTCCATATTATTTTCCATGTTATTAGGCAATTCTAATGACTCAGAGAGGATTTTTACCTGCTGGTTTCCCACATGTATCCATTACAATAATGCTTTGATTGAGAACTTCAAAAGCAGGGCAAAGAGCATCACTGGACTCTATGTTCATATTATGTATGAAAATTGTCCTTTGATTTCTGTTCAGTAATTGTTCTCTCTAACACCTTTATCTAGGTTGTTGCTCATATGTTATTAAAATCAGAGTTTTTTGGCAAGGTTAAACAACATTTCAGCCTGATTTGCTGAAGATGAAAATAGCATTCCAGCTAAGAATCACAAGGAGCCAAAAATCCATAGTTGAAAGATTATTCTTTAGTGCTGTTGCTAGAAATATTGATCGCTCATTACTACTAACTGCGATTATTCTGTGAAGCAATGCTGGGAAAAAAAGGATTCAGCAACAACAATAAAAAGTATTTCTTTTACATGTTAGGTACTACACTTCCTCATATGAGATTTTCAAATTTAAAATGCCATTTTTATTACTTCACTAGGATTATTTTATAATTTGTTTATGTAGTACACCAAAGAAGAGATATTGAGATATGATAGATGTCTCCTAACATCTAGATCAGGGCAGTGGTGTGCTGCCCCCGGTTCACACCAGTTCTATAGAACCGGTAGTAAAACTGGCGGGATGCTCCGCCCACCGACCCTGATGTCATCAGAATGCTTCTGCACATGCGCAGAAGAGCATGCGAGTGAGCAAAGCGAGCGCACACGTGCGGCCCTGCTGCGAACCGGTAGTAAAGGTAAGTAGAACCCAGCCCTGGATCAGGGATGTCAAACTCAAGTCCCGGGGCTGGATCCAGCCCATGGGGTGCTTAGATCTGGCCTGCGGGGCCTCCCTGGAAACAGCAAAGGACTGGCCTGCAATGCCTCTGGCAACAAAAACAGAGCCTGTAGTACAGTGGTTTAAAGCACCCTGTTATTAACATCTATTAACATCTGCTGCTTGCAATTACTGCAAGTTCGCATCCCACCAGGCTCAAGGTTGACTCAGCCTTCCATCCTTTCTAAGGTGGGTAAAATGAGGACCCAGATTGTGGGGGCAATAAGCTGACTTTGTATAAATATACAAAAGTATGAAGGCTATTGCTTAATGCACTGTAAGCCGCCCTGAGTCTCCGGAGAAGGGCGGCATATAAATCAAATTAAAAAAAAAAAAAAACAGGCTCCCAAGCTCCATTTTCAGCTGAGTCAGCATCCTGCAACCTTCTGCCAGTGAAAATGGAGCTCTGTTTTCGAGCTTAGTTTTCACTGGCAGAAGGTTGCAGGAGGCCATCGCAGTGAAAAACGGAGCTTGGGAGCCTATTTTCTCTGGCAGAGCGTTCAGGCCACCACAGGAGCCCCCAACACAAGTGACGTCAATCTGGCCATGCCCACTCTGACCACACACACACCAGTCCCCGCGAGGTCAAACACAATCCTGATGCGGCCCTCAATGAAATCGAGCTTGACACCCTTGCTTTAGATGAAGGTACATAATGATGATATTTGCATTGTGGCAATATACACATGCTTTATTCCTAACCCTCAATAATTTGCAATAATTTGATAATAAAATATAAAAATATGAATATAATTCATATATTCTGCAAAGATGCTTCTGGATGATTAAGATAAAAGA
This sequence comes from Ptyas mucosa, assembly GCA_012654045.1. Taxonomy (NCBI): domain Eukaryota; kingdom Metazoa; phylum Chordata; class Lepidosauria; order Squamata; family Colubridae; genus Ptyas; species Ptyas mucosa. The sequence continues at coordinate 20,020,735 of WNWU01013802.1, forward strand.
ACCATAATTATTGAATGGTGCACATTTTCTGAATTTTTGCTGAAAGTCAGAACTGATGCCTCTAAAATAAATAATGCTTTCTGGATCTCAAACAACTTTCTCATCAAGATGTGTAGCTATCTTTTTGATGCAAGAAATTCTTTGTTTTGTGTGATGATCAGTACTCAGTACTGTTTTATTATTTTTATTCCAGGCAAAATGCATGTAATTACACATGTAACTCCAAATCTATTTTATAAGCACAACCATGATTTCCTTCTCAGTCTTTCTGGAACATACGTTGAGGCATTATCCATAACGAGGGTGGAACTCTTAAATCAAAATGGGATTATTCATTTGTATGATATTTTCATGAATTATGAGAAAAATTAAATAGCATACATTTTATTAAATCCTGCTTTTGCTTCAGCTTAAAAAATGTATCCCTTTTCAACAAAAAGTCCTTTTTGTATTCTCTTCAACCTCAATTATTATTTCTCAGTTTTAATCCTTGCCCAAGAGGCCCGGCTTTTTTTTTTCTTTTTTGTACTAATATCATATTCTTTATAATGTGATGCATGAACTCATCCTTTTAACCTCTAATCCCTATTTGCTACTCCTGAATACAGTCCAAACCTTTTGACCATATAATCATTCCGTTCGCCACACACTTGCCCTCCTCAGCAATGCCATATGAAAATCCCTGATTTCCTTTTCATTAAGTAAACTTCTTCTTGATACTGTATCATTTTGTCTGCATACTATGTCCCTTCTAACATCGTTTTTCCCCACAAACTTTATCTTTGGTTTTTATTGTTTGATTTAGTTCACCACGATTTGAATAATGGTTTTCTTTTTTAATGTCAATAATAGCTGAAAAAATAATCCTTTTGTAGGGTAAGGAAACATTCTATCCCAGAGAGAAAAAGAGAGAGATAATCAAACTGATGATCGTAAAGATCTTCATTTGTGATTATCTTTGTGATGAAACTCTCTCATAAAAAGATTCTTTTTCCCTTGGAACACCTCTCCTATTGTATTCTGACTGTCCCACTGAAAGCAGTGAACATAGCCTTATTCATATACAAACATATCAATATAACTTTTTTAAAAGTTATATCTTATTTAAAAGCAGAACACTGAAAATCTTTAACTTGCTACATCAATGGAAATAAATAATAAATGGTTTTCTACTTTTTTTGATCAAAAATATGACTCTGTCCTTAGTTATAGATTTAGACCAGGAAATGTAAGTTTTTAAGTTAATGTATCTTGAAAAATCAGCCCTATTTATTGGTAAAATAAAAGTAGATGAGGAAAAAAGAAACAGAAGCATAATTCAAGTGAATGAGATATATTCTTCATCACCAAAAGGCAACATAAAGAGTAAGAATTTAGTTTATGCTGAATTTCTTTCATGTAATATTAGACTATTGAATCAAAATGGCAATAGGCAGGAGTATTTTGCATACATATCAAAGGGTCCTGTCACTGAAGAAGTAAGTAAAATAGTAACTCCATATCACCATTAGCTATTATTTAGACTCAGTGGTAGGCTCCAAATTTTTTAATAACCGGTTCTCTGCCCTAATGACTGGCTGGGTGGGCATGGCTGGGTGGGCATGGCTGGGTGGGTCATGTGACTGATTGGGCATGGCCAAGTCTACATTACTTGTATGGGTGGTATCTGTATGGGACAGGCAGTGTTGGGGAGGGAATCCAGTAGTCTCTGGGAGGGGGGCAGGAGGAAAGAAAGTTCCAACCTGTTTGTGTGAGAGAGAGACAGCAGTGGTGGGTTGCCCTCATTTCGCACCGGTTCTATAGAACCGGTAGTAAAACCGGCGGGAGACTCCGTCCATCGACCCTGACATCATCAAAATGCTTCTGCGCAGCAAGTACGTGCATGCAGCCCCGTTGCGAACTGGTAGTAAAGGTAAGTAGAACCCACCCCTGAGAGAGAGAGAGAGAGAGAGAGAGAGAGAAAGAGACTGCGTTAAACTAGACTGGGAAAGCTGCCTGCGAGAGGAAAAGAAGCTGGGTAAGCAGGACCCAGATGCTTCCTGGGTCCCCTCATCCCAGAAGCAGCAACCTCGCGCTCTCCCCTCTCTGCTAGCTTCCTTCTTCGCAAAGGATCACCCAGCAGTGGAGACCAAGAGGGAGAAGGGGGAAGCGGTGGCCATTAACATTGAGAGGAGAGTGCCACACAGAAACAGAAGCACACAGAAACACCGCCCTCTTCTCCCTCTCCATATCCGTTGCTAAGTGATATCGTGTGAAAGAAGGGGGCTAAGCAGAAAGGGGAATAGTGTGAGGTTGCTGCTTCTGGGACGAGGGGACCTGGGACACGTCTGGGTCTGGCTCACCCAGCTTCTCTTCTTCTCGCAGCCAGCTCTTTTGGGCCATTTTCAAGCTGTTTCCAGGCCTTTTTTCAGGCTGATTTTGGTCAAAAAAACAGCCTGAAAATGGCCCTAAAAACAGCCTGAAAAACAGTCTGGGTTTTGGGTGTTTTTTGGGCCACTTTCAGGACATTTTTGGGGTCAATTTTGGCCAGAAAAATGGCCCAAAAAACAGTCTGTTTTTGGCCATTTTATCGGCCATTTTCTGGGCCATTTTTGGGTCTGAAAAGGGCCCAGAAAAAGGCCTTTTTTGACCTTATGGTTTATAAGTTTAATAAATACTATTAACAATGAATCTAAGCCAGGTATTGATTTGTAACCCAGATACAATTTTATGATTATTTTCTTTTTAAATAGCTAATTGGATAAACTATAACTAATGACTGATCATGAACCTAAAAAAATTCCCAAGAAACCTAAGTGAAATCTACAAAGGACAATATAGAAAGAGAAAAGAAACCTTGAACTTTGCCAGTTTGATGTCATTAAAAATAGACATAAATTAACTGAAACAATGTGAACATTCCAGGGGTTGTGCTTCAGAGTCTCATCTGTTTTAAAAAAAATCTGAGCTGAACTGATCAAATAAAGTTTCATGAATGATTAATTTGGTGCTGTTTTATAAAAATATGAGACTAGCCAACTGGCTAGAGCAGGGGTGTCAAACTCGATTTCATTGAGGGCCACATCAGGGTTGTGTTTGACTTTGGGGTGGTGGAGTGGGCATGGCGAGGGTGGGTGTGGCTAACTGAACATCACTTGTGTCAGGGGCACTTGTGGTGGCCCGAGTGCTCTGCCAGTGAAAACAGGCTCCCAAACTCTGTTTTTGGCTACCACAGCCTTCTGCAACCGTCTGCCAGTGAAAACAGAGTTCGGGAGGGCCATGTGCAAACCTCCCGAGCTCTGTTTTTACTGGCAGAGGGTTGCAGGAGGCCATGGCAGCTTGGGAGCCTGTTTTCACTGTCAGAAGCACCACGGGACAGTCCTTCGCTAATTCCAGGACAGCCCCGCAGGCCAGATCTAAGCACCCTGTGGGCCAGAACTGCCCCCAGGCCTTGAGCTTGACATCCCTGGGTTAGAAACATCCAAAGATGAAAAATCTTATTTTCATCAATGGTGGACCTGCCCGCAGGTGGTTAAATATTGGAAAAAAATACGGCAATGGATCTTGGAAATTACACAGATCAATTTGGAATTAAGGCCCGAGATTTTCCTGTTGGGGGCAAAACCTTTGAATGTTAAATCAGGTATATGGTTCTTGTTGATTCACATTATTACTGCAGCAAGATTAGGGTTTGCGCAGGAGTGGAAAAATCAATATTTACCGATGGATTTGAAAATAATACATAAAATTAATGAGTGTGCGGAATCAGATAGATTAACTAGATTGATCAATGGTAAAAAAGATTCAGAATTTTATAACAGTTGGAAATTATGGTACGATTGTATCCAGAAAAGGTGGGATAGAACAGATATATGATGTATATATATGATGGCAAGTATGTATGTATAAAGGAATGATTTTATATTTATGGACAATGTACTTACATTACACCATGGTGGCAGGATTGTATATTTCATTTGTGTATTGATGCATAGAATATATTAATAAAAATTATTTTAAAAAAAACAAAGATGAAAAATCTTGTATGTATACCAGTCCCATTAATTTGGTTTCCCTTCTTTTTGCAGCATCTTGAAACTAACAATACATTTTAGCATATTATTGTTTCCATTTTAAAAAATAGCTAGGTAAGTTAAAATACTTTCAGCCAAGTATAAAACCATAGAAGTTATTAATCAAACTAGTGATGATTCCCAATGCTATAACAGATGATGCAAGTTAGTTATATTCAGGGAACAAAAAACAAATACATAACTTATTTTTAACTACACATGGGATTGACTCCATTCTGAATATTGCTGTAGTCTTCTAACAGAGATTGGTCCCTTTGTTGTTTAATTAGATCCTCCTGAATCAGTGCAAAAAGCTGGTCTTTATCAGCCTACTAGTGCTGAGGAAGCATTGAATAGACTTAGCTAAACAGAATAGTTAAGATGATTTATGATAAATAAGTTTCATAGTACAACAAATGGATATTTCTTTCCTAGTTGTAATTTTCAAGTTATGCATGTTACAATGTTCTTCTACAGATAATAATGCTAATGATTTCTTGACCCATGCATATCAAGTGTGTTTCATTCCACATTTGCCTGGGATAGCACTGAAATAATTCTACAGACTCAGCGAAACCAGAGATACACATGCAAAAACTGTTGGGGTAAGCTGAAAAATGGAAGTGGGAAAGCTTACCCCAACCCAGTTTTTGCTTGTGTATCTCTGATTTTGCTGAGTCTGTAGAATTATTTCAGTACTATCCCAGGCAAATGTGGAATGGAACACACATAGGTCAAGACACACATGGGTCAAGAAATCATTAGCATTATTATCTGTAGAAGAACATTGTAACATGCATAACTTGAAAATTACAACTGGGAAAGAGATATATATACAACCAACTGCACCTTGGAGAATATATTCAACACTGGCTACAGCAAACCATGTGCAATGAGACTGTCTGGTCTCATTCCATTGTCCATCCCATACTGGAGAATTCCTTCAGAAAAGCATTTGGAGAGGAGGGGGCGGGAAAGAAGGAGAAGGTGAGCTTTCCCAAATTCTGCCAACATTAGATCATCCTCTAAAAGTACTGAATGGTGATAGATGAAAATTACTCCCAGTGAATTGTTAATTAGCTAGATGTAAACTAAGAGTATGCCCACATGTCATTGAAAAACACCCAACAATGTGCTCTATAGCATTACTGTAAAAATCTTATGCCTTTCTTCTACTTCGTTCAGCTGTCACTGTTCACCATTTAGTTTGTTGGTGTATTATGATCAATATAATGAAAAAGATTAATTTAAAAAAATATTGTTGTGACATTGACAAATGGTTTCTAAATCAATCTTCTCTTGAAAAGCAATCAAGAGAAGAATGTGCTTCTATTAGTAGTGATGCTTTTCATTTTTATCAGCAGTTGCAGCTATTATTGTTTGTAATATTGTTAACACAATTGAAGGCATAATGCAATGCTTCTATCAAATTCACTATGTTTGGATGCAAACCTATTATACAATGTCAGAATGTCGAAATATATTTTTTTTAGATCACAATAGTGAACACAATCTCTTTGTAAAGATGCCCAATATTTTTTGATTAAATTATGTAATGCAATATAGCTGGACTATACACAAATATCTCTTTCATATTATAATCACCATGGGGAAGTTACTAGTTAGTAGAGGTATAAGACTTAGAAACAGTAACTGTCAAATTGCTTTGCTACAGCTCAGACAGTGTTTCATGCTAGGTCAATGAACCATCTGGTAATGTTTTGCTTACTTGCAAGAGTAGATATTGGAATAAAAGTATCTTTAAAACTAAAAAGTCCACCTTAAATGGAAATAACAGAATATGCAAGAACTAGAGAAAGGGATAATATTGATCGCTGGATTTTAGGATTTGTTTTTCAATTTTACAGAATATTGGCTTGCCTTTATTTATAGCAATCCAACAAACTGAACTAGATGGCAGACTGAGGTGCACAGATTGAACACCCCTAAATCGTTATGTATCCAGGATGCTGTCCCTTTTCATCCAAAAGTACCCTTCTGTCTTTAAGAAGCATAACAGAAGAAGACTTATATTATAAAATAGGTGAGGCTCAGGATTCAGAGAAGTGGAATGGAAATGAGGAGCACCTAGATTTATAAAGGAAGGAGAAAGAAAAAGTAGGATTTTATTTATGTTATAAGTCATTTAAAGTGAAACTGAACAGTTAATACGATTATGCACCAAGACCTGTCTTATTAAAAAGTTGAGGGGCTCTCGAGGCCACATCCAAAGATTTATGGAACTTAATGCAATGCACCCCTAATATGGTTATCACCTTTAAAGCGCTCCATGGCATTGGACCTGGGTATTTGCAGGACCGCTTCTGCCGCCAATAGCCTCCCACCGGCCAGTACGCTCCCACAGAGAGGGACTCTTCAGGGTGCCGTCGGCCAGGCAGTGTTGGCTGGCGACTCCCGGGCAAGGGCCTTCTCTGTGGCAGCACCTGCCCTCTGGAACGACCTGCCCCCAGAGATACGCAGGATACCTGATCTCTGGGCTTTTCGCCGTGCCCTAAAAACTTTTCTTTTCCAAAAGCAGGGCTGGCGTAACCCCCCACCCTTTGAGATTTTAGATTTTTAAATTGTCCAATTGGGTTTCAGTTATGAGGTTTTTAAAAAATTTTGGCCAAAGTTTTATAATTCTTTTACATTTTTAAATTTTGTATTGAATGTTTTTTATTCTGGCTGTGCATCGCCCTAAGTCCAGCAGGAGAAGGGCGGTATATAAATTAAAACAAACAAACAAACAAATAAATAAATAAGGATATGTAAATATCACTAGTCCAAAATACTGTGTACTGAAAATTATTATTCCAGAATTAAATCATATCTTATCATTGTATTATTAATTTATTTATTACAACATATTGTCATATTGCGTCATATTATTGTATAGCTATAGTGGAATAGCATTATACCAGCATAGCTAATAAGCTGTGTTCCTCTGCACCTGTTAAACATATGGTTAGATCCAACTGAAAATTGGCTGTTTTCTGCTGTTGGTTAGGTGGAGAAACTTGTTTTTACATTAGCAAGTTTTTTTTCCCTACCAGAACAAGTTTTCTATATCCAGGCTGATCAAAGTTTTATATTAACACCACTTAATACATGACTGCTCACCAGGAAAGCATATCAATTTGAAAAATAATTCCTCCCACTCCACTCAAGGAATAAGGAATTGGAATGCAGGGAGCAGAGAGGAAAAAAATCATAACAAGACCTGAAGAAAATCTTGTGGTTTGTAGCTCTCTGAGGAACAAAACGAATACTTTCCCCTCAAGCATTAGGGACCAGTTTAGTGGAGTCTTGTTTATTCTGTTATGGTACTTGTTCGTTACAACATAGAGTATTATATATGGTTTAATGTTATGGAGGAGTAGATATGGTTTGTTATCTCATTCTACAGTCCAGTGTAAAATATATGAAATTTTGTTCAACTTGATGGAAATTTTACTAAAATATAAATTTAAGAAAGATCGCACCATTGTCCTTTTCTTGGCATTAATGTGATCAATTAACCAATGAAAGGAATTCTACACTATTATTGGTGTATATGCAAACAAACAACAAAGAAAAAGAGAAGCTCCTAGAGGACTACCTATAAAGTTAAGTATTTTTGAAGTTGTATTGAAAGTTTCTGAAACAAATGAGCTGAATTTGTTTGACTGAACTGATGATGCTCCAGCAATACTATGTTCACAATCAAGAATTATTTCCTATCCCACACACATACTCGCGGCCTCTAAAAAAGATCCATTCATCTTTTTCAAGATTTCGTTTTTCACTATCAATCATTGGCTTTAAACACTATCCAGTAATCTGTGGAAAAGCTTACCTTTGCTGTAATTTCAGAGATCATAGCCTGCAAACAGCTTCAAAACTTGGTAGAAAAGTATCTCAATATATCTCAATATATAAAGGTGTTTGCTGGCTATGATTAATATATATTAAATATATATATTATCCAAAATCACATTGATTTGTCTTTAATTTTGTTCTTTCTTGCATTGGAATCAGGAGTGAAATCCAGCAGGTTCTGACAGGTTCTGGAGAACCAATAGTGGAAATTTTGAGTAGTTTGGAGAACTGGCAAATGCCGCCTTTGGCTGGCCCCAAAGTGGGGTGGGAATGGAGATTTTGCAATATCCTTCCCCCAGGAGTGGGGAGGGAATGGGGATTTTGCAGTATCCTTCCCCTGCCATGCCCACCAAGCCACACTCACCAAGCCGCACCACACCACCAAGCCACACCCACAGAACCGGAAGCAAAAAAATTGGATTTCACCACTGATTTGAATCATCAGTAAAGTTATTGAGAATACAAGTTTAAAAGATGTTGAATAGAATAGAATAGAATAGAATAGAATAGAATAGAATAGAATAGAATAGAATAGAATAGAATAGAATAGAATAGAATAGAATAGAATAGAATAGAATAGAATTTTTTATTGGCCAAGTGTGATTGGACACACAAGGAATTTGTCTTGGTGCATACACTCTCAGTGTACATAAAAGAAAATATACATTCATCAAGAATCATAAGGTACAACACTAATGATAGTCATAGGGAACAAATAAGCAATCAAATCATATTAAAAAGCAGTCAATATAAATCGTAAGGATACCAGCAACAAGGTACAGTCATAAAGTCATAAGTGGGAGAAGGTGAGTGATAGGAATGATGAGAAGATTAATAGTAATGCAGACTTAGTAACTAGTTTGACGATGTTGAGGGAATTATTTGTTTAGCAGATTGATGACATTCGGGAAAAAACTGTTCTTGTGTCTAGCATAAGATTTTTATGCTATGCTTATCAAAAGATAACAGTCAAGATATAATGACGAATTTCTATTGTTTTAAACATAAAAAGCTGATGTTCTTTTATCACAAAGCCAATCTAAAGACTAAAATAATACAGTTGTATAAATCAACATCAGGAGACACCTGTACTAGCAGCCTAGGAAAGAATTACAGAATAAATTTGACATGAGAAATTGTGTCCACCAAATGTATTGGATTTCAGTTCTTTCTAACTCTTAACCAAAGGCCATGCCTTTTACAGAAAAAGAAGCATTATATTTGGTGAAGATCAAATGTTGAAAAATGTGTTTCACTATGCCACAAATAGAAAACAGGCATTGGACATTGAAATGGAAATAAATTCTCCCGTCACTCAAGTTAACAGGTTTTGCCTTGTCTAATATTTCAGTGTTCAGTGGTACTACCAAGCCACATCTATCATGGTATATTTCTACTCTGAAAATAATTTTCCTGTCCTCTTTTAGAAAAACAAATTATTTTTATGAAGTTCATTCAGAGTTCAAAAATTATATTGTTGAAAGTTCATCTCTACATCTAATCTATATATCACATCTCTCAATCATGAATACTATAATTAAATTTATCAGCAACAATAAGACCAGTCCAGTAAATTTATTTAGTGCTGAAAATATCTAAATCAGAAGAAATGGCATACTTTGATTATAGCAGATTTAGGAGTACAATTCATGTTTTTTAATTCATTTTCAGTTACTCTTTCAAGAGAAACTGACTAGATTATTAATATCTCATTAACATCAGCAGATGAAAGAACAAAGAAAACACACACAGCAAGTTTAATGTGATTGAGTTTATCTCTGCCACACTAAGAAGTCTTACTTGGTTTTAAAGTACAAAAATGTGTACATTAATTTTAATTGTGTACATTACTAAAAAGGAAAATCTGTCTATGGGTGCTAAATATATCTTTTCTCATCTATTATTGAATTCCTTTTTTTCCTAATTCAAATTCTAGTATGAACTGCATATATTTCCTCCAGCTACTCCATATATTACATATCATGCTTAATCCTTAGAGTGAAATACCATTATACTGGTTTTCATGCAGAAATAATTGAATTTGGTCTAATTACTTCAGTCTCTTTCCCACCCCTTAAACTTCATTAACTAATAAGTGGGATCATTAATGATCTGATTAAAAATAGATTAGGGTTAGTCAAGTGCCAGTTAAACTAGTAGGGACAAATCCATTTGGTTCAGAACAAAAATTTTCTCCTGCAATATTCCCTTGTAGTAACACTAGTAGGAAAACAAAATTTTATTTTAGCTGCTATATGAAGCTAAATTTTGTGTTTTTGAAATTAGGATTTGAATTTAACAATAAACCTAGCCAAATATGTTAATTTAAAAAACTATGGCTACAGAAATCAAGCTATCAAGCTGATACTCCTCTTGTTAATTAAAATATTCTACTAATGCAAATCTACAAAGAATATTTGTGTACATTTGAGTGTATAAATAAAAACTAATATAGTGATTTTTTAAATCTATTTATGTAGATATAGAGAAAACAACAAAGTGTACTGAGAGAAATATTAGATTATGGATATGATTTGTATTCAGGTAAAACTCTGACTAAAATGAGATTTGCTTTTTTTCCCCAGAAGCTCCAGAGAAATTGATTAGGAAAGGAACTTTGTGGAAAATGACAATCAGAACAGAATAAACTCAAACACATCCATTCTGCTCCAGAAAAATGAAAATCTAGTCTAAGACATTTCACATCATATCCCAACTTTAGCAAAATGTACCCCTATTATATATAATGTCTCATAGTCTGGTGAGGCAGAAGTTCCCTGAGGATGGGTTCCACATGAGTCTGAAAGCTCTGAAGTCTAAATCTCTGGTCCCGGTGACTGACCCAGATTGGATCATGCAATATTATCCTGGGACACGTATATTTACCTTCATCCATATGTTAAGCTTGACAGAGCAAGAACAAGGTAAAATAATAGAGGTCTCTCAACATTCTTTTATAAACCTGATATTCTCCAATAATTCTCATCATTTTAGACAATATGCAATAAACTTAAAAAGAATCTTGGCAGTTTCATGGACACACCCATATAGTTTTCTTAGCAACATTATCTATGTACTTTTCCATTGCCTTCTTCTCAATCTAGCCCACAGTCCTGGTCTCCTCTGCTTGTCCTTCATTCAAGGACTAACTAAGCATGATCCTGCTTGCTTTCAATCCCAGACAAGGCTAGACGCAGATCCTAAAACTTTTAAATAAAATTGTTTATAAGCATTATTTTCATGTCATAAAGAAAGATCTTAGACACTTTGGTGAGAAATACTCATTGTTCCTGGAAAAGTCTTTGTCTGTAAATTCATCTGTGCACACATATATTAAGAATAATTTCACCCAGAACATCTCTATGGGATAAAAATGACACTTTCATTTCTGCCTATACACATCTTTCTAGCCAAAACTTTGCCTGAAATAACTACTACAGGCAAAGCAGGAATATTAACTCTTAAACCATAATAGCAACAAGGCTCACCAAGCTTCATGTTATGTGATTGTTTCTAGTTTGCCTACTTTTTGAAGCATTAGTGAAACTGAAATAAACTTAATGCTGTCATCTTAAACTGAAGGTTTTTGTTATGGAATATTAAACAGTATATTCTGCACTAACATCTGGCAAATTCAGTCCCTCCAACTATTCTTCTAAAATATCCAAGACAGATTTCATTTTAGGTAGGAGTTTGAAAAAACTTGCAAAGCAAAGGTGTAAATTAGATGCTGTTTTTACACATACACAGTTTCAGCTGTTCCACACATAAATATATTTAATAATCTTTCCTTTATTAAAATATACTTTAAAAGAGCAACATTTTTTAAAAGCAAAAGGCATGTTAAGAACTTTTGATACCATCTAAATAATTGTTTATTAACTATTCATAAAGCTGTTCCTTGGATATATACATTCTATAAATTTAAGGTCAGGGGCTGCAAGGGCAAGTTCTGTATTACAATGCAAGAGAGCTTAAATGTTGAAAGATCACTACTATCAACAAGGAAAACGTATTTTGTTGTTATTATAAATTGACCAAAAGAGAATGTGCCTGGGTGACAGGTTTGAGTATCACATGAGTGAATTTGTGAGCTGGTATAAATTCAATAGATGGCTGAGAGTGGACAGCAAAAAAGCTGACCCGGAAGACATGCAAAACAAAGAGAGATGAGAGAGCAAAATAAAACTCATTATGGAATAAAAATAAAAAGAAATTCCTTTCTGAAATCTGAGATATGCCACACCAACATGATAGCTGGGGCATCCATTACAAAATAAATGAAGAACAGATAATTATAGGTTTATTTGTTAAAAAAAAATAATAAAATGAGAATTATTATTAACAAAAAGTGTCAAAACATGCAATTTTCTTATTTAGTTCTTATCTGGCAATATATATATACTATAGACCTGTTAGAAACATAATTTTACAATTGGTATGTTGAACACAGGCTGTTGAGCAGACTAACCAGATCAATAATTATGTACCCTGTGCAATGATAAACAGGATATTCCCTCAATCATATTATTATTATGGCAATCAAAGGTATATTACCATTAAAGTTCACTGATTAAAGTTAATAAATTTTAGTCTCATCAGGTCCATTCATAGTTTTATCTTCTTGCTTATCCATCCTGAGGCACATTATATATCACTTTAGATTCTGAATCTGTGGGGAGGAAGCTGAAAATTCTGCTGTGTTCTCACTCATCTTTTCACATCATGGAAGACAACTAAGAAAGAATAGAAAAATATTGCAGGCAAACTGCAGGCTATAACAGCTGTCCATTTGTTTTGATGCTTTTACCTGTTTTTATGTTTTCTCTAATTTTGTATGCATTAAAGTTAGGCAGCTATTTTTTTTCTTTTAACAACCCTGTAATCCCTTCAATTGGAGTGGAGTCAAAGGAACTGAATGGAGCTGAGCATTTACTAGCTAGATACCCTTCCTGATGTCTACCTGGAGTTCACAGCAGGTATTTTCTCTGTGCGCCCAGAGGAAAAAATATCTGCCATACCCAAGATCAAAATAACAGCCTCCTGATCATAGGACGAGAGCTCCACCTCCAGGCCACCACACCACTGAGCTAATAAATTTAATCAAATAAATAAAATATACATATGGTACCAGGGATGGGTTCTACTTACCTTTACTACCGGTTCACAGTGGGGCCACCCGCTCACTCTTCTGTGCATGCACAGAAGCTTTTTGATGACATTGGGGTTGGTGGACGGGGCCTCCGGCCAGTTTTACTACCAGTTCTATAGAACCAGTGCGAACCGGGGGCAACCCACCACTGTATGGTATGTGAGAGATTTTGGTTTTGTGACTATGATATGTTTTTTAAGTTTTTTAAAGACAGTTTAAATGAATATTTAAATGGCTGGAAATCAAAGCTTGAACTAAGGACCTTGGATAAAGCCTTTTGCAAAAGCAAGAGTCACTATAAGAAACATATTAAACCAGTCAGTGAAAACTAAGATGAATATTGGCTAACAAGATTCAGGCCAGTGTTGTTTCTGTAATGCTAAGAGAATATGAAGCAAGATGGATCTAAATTATTCACACACACACACACACACACACACACACACACACACATAAATATATATATATAATATAAAATTATAATTTATTATTATAATTGTATATACATTTTGGCATAACCAAGATCTGATAGGATAAAATCCAGATTGGAATATAATGAGCAGGGGACAGAGCACTATTGTAGAATTAAATTGGATTTATTGGTAAGAGAATTTAATGAGATAAAGAAGTCAACATGACTAGAACATGTTTAAAACACAACTACAAACCATTTCAATGAGAGGGAAAGGAAAAAATAAAATAAGCCAAAGTTACTGCTTAGTAGTGAAAATCTGAGAATAAAAAGAGGACATAAAATGGCATCAGAAAAGGGACAGGTCAAGAAAATATTTATAATATTTTTGTGCCTCTGAGTCAATTTTGCTTTTAATGACTGCCCAGAGTATTCCGTGCCATTGGAGGGGGAGGGGCAAGGTTTACCACAAGATATTCATCATTTCCTGCTTCCTAGGCTAAGAATGATTAGTTCAAGGTCATCCAGCTATCTTCATGTCTAACAAAGGACTAGAACTCATGGTGTCTCATATTTCTAGCCTTATACCTTAATCACTTAACCATGAAACTGCCATTCATTGATAACCTAGAATTCTATAAATTGTGTAAGAAAGACTAATATTTTTAAGCCGCCCAGAGTCATCTTATAGGGGAGATGGGTGGCACAAAAATAATAAAATAAAATTAATATAATATAATAAAATTCAGAATAAGCTAACACAAAATTTGTTCTGGTAAGTTTAAAATAAAAGGAAGAAAGGTAAGAAGAATTAGCTTAGCTACTCTATTTCAACATAGTTTTTGCAACAAGGGTGGGGAGAGAATATTGTACCACCAGATGATTGAGACGAGCAGATGGACGAGGCAGAATTACAAGTTGAGTTTGACAGAATCATTATGTAGATGTAAATTCTAAGTTTGAGTAAGTTCATTTTTTCCAGGCTAAGATGATTCACTTCCTAAGTACTGAATGAACTTACTGATAGGTCTGGCTGAACATATGACCATGATGGCGAAACTATGGCACACATGCCCAAAGTGGCACATGAAGCTATGTCGCCCAGCACACGTGGCCTTGCCTGTTTGTCTTCTAGTGCACATGCATGTGAAACGATCAGCTGTCCTTCACGTGCATGGCAGCTGATCATCAGGCGCATATGTGTGCTAGAACCTAGAAGTTTAGTTTTTCCAGAGCATGGCCCCGATGAGAGCGCGCATGCATGTGCAACATTTTTGTGTGACCACTTGGTGTCGAAAAGGTTCGCCATTACTGACATATGAAATCCTAGACAACAGGTGAAGCTCCATACAAAGGTATTGTTTGTGTTAAGGGGGGAAGGATGGAGGGGAGAGAAGGGGAGAGAGGAGAGAAAAAGAGAGGGGGAGGGAGGAGGGGGAAGTGAGGGGGACAGAAGGGGAGGGGAGAGCAAGCAGAGTAGACAAACTACAAGTTAATCAGACTTTCAATACCTGGAAACATTCCAGATCAATAGATCAGTAAGCAGCTTCAAAACAATGCAATGTTTACTGGATGTCTGCATTAACTTGTCAAGAATAAGCCTTGCCAAAGTAAACATATCTCTTGTTTGTTTGGCTATGGGAATGCAATAAAAATAATACACACTGATTTCAGCAATGGATCTGACAAATTACCCATGAGATTATCATCAGCGAGCTAGCTATCTGTGGGCTAGATATTATGAATAATTAAGTAAATATATAGCTGGCTCAAAAAATGTAATCTCAAAATATTCATCATTCATTCTTTATCAGGTCAGGTACCACAAGACCCAGTATTTTTTATATTTTTATTTTGATATTTTTCACTTGGAGGGAACACTTTACCAAAATACAAAAACGTGTGAAATAGTTGTCACACTAAAAGACAAAAATTAAAAGCAAGATTATTTTCAGAGAATTGAAGATCAGGCTATAAATAACCGTATGAAATTGCACCTAAGAAAATGTAAGATTTTTCAGTTAGGAAACAGAAATTAAACGTGTAAATGCAGAATGGAATGGCTTAGCAATATAGTAAAGTTAAAGATATCCTCAAACCAACCTTGACTCTTTATGACTTTCAAATCTGAATTTCTAGCCAACAGCCCAAGGATTCCTCAGGGGTTTCATATGCAATTACTAACCAGGCAGCCTATCCTTAATTTTCAAGACCAGCCCTCAGTTGTGGCAACATATGAATAACACTTAACAAGATCACAAGCTGACTATGAACCAGAAATTTGTGAGATGACTGCAAAAATGACCTGCAATTTAAGACTGCCTTAACAGAAGTTTCATGGTAAATAATAAGTGCATAATATTTTTCCACCTTGAGTTTTATGTTCTGTTGGGTCCTGCATCGTAGAATGGAAACAAAATATGAGGTAACAAGGATGGTCAGTGATTTGAAACGACATCCTATGACCGTGATGGCAAACCTATGGCACAGGTGCCACAGGTGGCACACAGAGCTATATCTGTGGGCACGTGACCACATGTGTGTGCCAGCCAGCTGATTTTCAGGCCTTCCGGACCCACTGGAAGTTGGGAAATGGGATGTTTCTGGGCCTCCGGAGGGTCTCCGAGGGGATGGGGAAGGGCATTTTTGCCCTCTACAGGCTCCTAGAAAGCCTCTGGAGCCTGGAGAGGGCAAAAAATGGGCCTACTGGGCCCACCGTGTCATCACATGCCAAAAGCGAGGGGAGAGCGGGGGGTGTCACACGTGCATGTATGGGGGGATGGAGCGCATTCAATTATGGGTGTGGGCACATGCGTGCGCAATCCCCCCCACTCCGCCCGCTTTTGGCACGTGACGGCAAAAAGGTTAGCCATCACTGTCCTATGAGGAAAAATTCAAGGTATGCTTAAACTTGAGAAGACACTTTGGGCAGGTTCGAGGATGCAGTTGAAGTACTGCTACTCTGGAGAACTCAGCAATATACATACTATAATTATACTATTAAAAGTAAACGGCATATTGATTTCTTCAAGCATAACTTCAACTTTAGATTTCTTCTACCGGTAATAGGTAGTAAAAAATGCTTTGAAAAAGTAAAAAAAGAGAGAAAGAAGGTTCCAACGATCGTGTGGCATAGCTGTGATCATCGGAACCTTTTTTATTATTATTTTTAAAGCATTTTTTTACTATTGGTTTGGGTGAATAGGTAGTAAAAATGCTTTAAAAAGTAAAAAAAAAAGTTGGCCACACCACCCAGTCACATGACCCACACCAAGCCATGCACACCAAGCCACGCACACAGAGACAGTGGCAAAAAATTTTGCATTTCACCACTGGAAGTGGTGAAATGCCTGGAAGTGTTCAAATGTATACTGCTAAACTGTCATCGATGTGCAATTGATTCTTGCACTGAGAAAATTCTTACAACAATATGGTGTAAAGTAGACAACGTTACACATTTCTAAATATATTGTCATAGGAAGCTGGCTGTCACAAATATTCCTTTAACAGTTTCAAAACTGCAGTCTTGTTATATTGACATTATCTTCTTTGCTAAAGATACCTTATCTTGAAATGCAAACTGCAATTTAGTTCAGTCAGTGCTAATAGGGAATTCAGACTGCTGACTTAATTGCATTCCTGTCAGACATGGCTGCTTTGAAGTAGGATAGATCATTTTAAATACGAGCAAAGGGACAAGAAAGAAATGGCAGGAGCACCATCTCATGAGTGATACTGAATGAACATTAAAGGATTCCAGAACTTCCCATCTATATCTTTTGTCCCAAACATACCTTCTCCTCTCCTGAAAGAGAAAATTTATGCAACTAGTGAAAAATTGCAAATATTTTCAGGATGGAAAGGACAGTATCCTTTTGCCTATTTTTATATTTAAGCACCTTTACACTATCCTGTATGGCGTAGGAATTTAGCAAAGGCCACATATTGGACTGTGATACAATTATCATCCCTACTTTGCTTCCAGTAACTATTGTTTTCTGAACTATTATATCAATTCTTGCCTACATCAGTCATTTGCTAGTGTGACTTTATTTCTGAATGCAAGCCTTTCAGCTGAAATATAGGTACTATATTATACCTGTTATGCATTTGCACTATCTTGATCTAACAATAATTTGGGATCCCTGAGTATTTTAAGTTTTTCTGAGTGCTTGACTCTTAACTTCCTATCAAATTATTCCTTCCAGCTGTCTATAGCACTCATTAGTTCAGTTGTACACCGTAGCCAGCGGCTTGTTCCCATTTAAAATCTCATTCACATTTGCTTACAGCAGCTCTTTATTATTCAGACATTTTGTCCTTTTTATGTTTTCTTTCATTAGCACAGAATTTCTCAAGTCCTTGGTGAATAATTAGCTCCACTAGGAAAAAGAATGTATGTGTGTGTATGTGTGTATACAGACACACAAGTGTGTATAAAATCAATTTTGGGTATTCATGAGTGGGCAAAGGGGAAGAAGTGATAAAACATGAGCTTCAGTATAATCGTGTCCTTAACATACGGTACCTACATGTAACACTATGATGTAAGGACAAAAATGCAGAGCATGTGGCATGCATGCTAGTTGCCAATGCCTTTCTGATCAGTTAATCACTGATATGCTGTAAACACAGCAAACACATCCACTTCAAATGAGCAAATTATTAAGATCAAAAAACTGCATTGCACCAATTACACAATTGTAATTGGTGCAACCCTAACCCTGAATGTACCATAGCCTTATGCCCCTCCTCAAACCTTGCTGCACCTCTGTGCACCCTCCCCAACCCATACTATGCACACTTTCCGTGCACCCTCCAAAACTCATACTGTGCATCTTGCACGCAGCATGTATTCTCTCTGTTCCTCATCATACCTCTTTCACACCCTCTTGTTTCCTCCCCACTTGGCCTATTTTCAAATCCTAAATCTATATACTACTAAAATTCTTATTATGATGATCTTTAATTGGGTGGAAGGGTACATCTTGTAGCAATAGTTTTTGAACCAAGGTCCCTCAATTGGGCTAACTTACAGAATGTGTCCAAAATCCAGGATCCTAAGGGAATGAAGTTTGGGGAAATTGTGGCCCCTTCAGTGATTCTGGCTGCTGCTGGCCTGCTACTGCAGTCACATCATTTTCAATGTTCTGTGACAGTTTCCCAGGCTGTCTCCCAATCCCTAGCTCCCTCTCCCCCCAGCAGTAGCCACCTATCTGCTTGCTTGTCTGCCTGCTGGAAGAAACAGTGAAGAAGGAAGGGAGGGAAGAAAAGGAGGGAGGGAGAATTCCAATGCTCTCTGTCAGCTTCCCACAAGGAAAGTCAATGGGGAAACCAGCAAGAAGTTGGAAATCACTCCTGCTCCTACTGCTTTTTTGCCTAACAATGATTCTGTGTCTCTGGTTAGGTAAGGAAATGTCTCTGAAACAATGACCCAGTGGAGTATATGTTGTCTAGTGCCATATAAAGTTCTGAATAATTCCAATATGTAGAGTCCAATTATGCAACCTTCAGTGCCCTCTGAATTTGGATATTTGTTTGCAGATGTCTCATTACCCAGCTAGGTATCATTATCAGATGGGGTTTCTCCCATCCCAGTAGCTTTGCCCTACCAGTGTTGATGGAGTTGTGGTTTTCTCCTTGGTAGATCCTTGAGCAGCGTATTTTGTTTATCTTGTATTAATTGCGCTTATCTGGGTATTATTGTTGGAGAGGATCCATTCTGGTCTTTTTGTTTCCTTTTCCTTTTTTTTTATTGCTTCTTTTGGATAGTATGTAAATGTGGTTTATCGCTGAGTGCCTATTGATGAGTAAAAATATCCTAATCAAGGAACTATAATCTACAAATAA
Organism: Ptyas mucosa; assembly: GCA_012654045.1. Classification (NCBI taxonomy): domain Eukaryota; kingdom Metazoa; phylum Chordata; class Lepidosauria; order Squamata; family Colubridae; genus Ptyas; species Ptyas mucosa. Next base: position 20,040,059 of record WNWU01013802.1, read on the forward strand.
TGTTTTTCTAAAACTATAAAGGGACACAATGAGATGAAAATACAACAGCATTCAATAATCTTTTTAAAGATAGATAATTAAACATTGCAAAAAAAGAGAAATTATCTAATTTAAAAATTGTGGAATTTTTCTGATTCTAATCTAAAACTGTAAAATCTTTACCAACAGTCCAATGAATGCATTAGAATGCATTTGACCATCAGTATTTCTTAATCATTATAATTTAATATGAAAACAAGATAAAATTCATCTATGACTACAGAGGCACTGGTTCCATTATATTGTAGTCTTACAAAAATATTTTTAAAGTCCTAAATAAAAATAGATTCAAAAATGGATACACAATAACCTAGGTCAAGCTTTGAATTGACATATAATCTTCTATTAATAAATCAATATAATAAATGCTGATGTGTGAATATTTACTTTCACACAGAAATTTGCAAGATCACAGATAATGAACTATTCTAACAACAAAAAAATTAAAAATCTCATTGGATTTACCAAAGCCCTGTTGCTATGGTGATGTTCGGATTTAAAAAGAATTCCTTTCCTTCTTGCATATTCACACACAGATGAAGTTGTGTCTTCTTATTTCGATTCCATTAACCATGTGTGAAGTTTTTGATCAAAATACAGAAAACACTTTAGATATTAATATTGCTCTCTTTGTTTTTATTTATTAAATTTGTTTTGCAATCCATCTCCCCATGGTAACTCTTTACTACAGATATGTTAATTTCACAAGAACAGCTAAGAGCTTTATAGAATGTGGAACCAATAGGATAGATCCAAACAAATGCTAGTTTAAAAAATGAGTCTATGTCCAGGTATAGAATTGGGCTTTGAGACAGGAAATCCAAGCCCTTCAGAAACTGACATGGCAGTTCATCACTCACTTCCACTAGGGTAAAAAATCACAGTCTGAAGGGAGCAGGTTTTATTCTTATTTAAGCCTTGTCTTCTACCTAGGAAAGGTAGAGTTAGCCCTTTCCTGTCAGCTACATCTTTGATGACTATGAATGAATACTTTTTCCTTGAGAAGAAGAAGATTATTGATATCAGAATGAAATCAGTGAGTTCAGAAGAGATTTTTCCTTTTTAACTGAGAAAGTTATTCCTAAATATACACAAACTTGCTTTCTTTTCACTACTATATAATATATATTCAAATATCTGGGCATTTGCCTTCTTAAGCTAGAATAATGTTTTAGAAACTATAGTTGTTATACACATTTTTTCTGTACTATGATTTCAGCATGTAAGAAAAAAAAATCTTCATATAAAACAAATCAACCCCATATTTGACAACAGATGTAAGACATTAGTAATATTTGAATTTCCCAAATAAAAGGAAACATATAAGATCATCTAAAGTTCTTATATTTCAGTAAAATCACTCAGAAAGGAAAATTATAGATAAATATAGAAATACAATATTGCTTATTTTAAAAAGCTTGTTTCAGATAGGGAGAAACCAAAAGAATTTGTTTCCTGCACAATCTCATTTAGTTGGGTGGCTATATAATAAATGAGAAAGAACATACATCCTTTTGTTCCTGAACTGAAATGGGGGGGGGGGGAGAGAAAGTTGGATAAAGAATATGAGAGTTAGAAGGAGAATCAGGAAAGTGTGCATCACAAACAATTCCTTTTTTACTCCATTACATTACTTCAAAATACTTCTGTTTAAAAGGGATAGAACTAACAAAGTGCATATTTTTAAAATCAGGGGCACTAGATTGGAGCAAAGAGATGGGACATTGGTCCTACCTGATACGCCCCTTCTCGTTGAGTGGAGACAGCAGCCAGACGTGCGTTGTGCTCATTGGTCAGAAGATGGACTGAGCCTGTCAAACAAACAATTAGACACCGCCCCTGTTGCTAGGAGCCCCAGCTTTTGTCGAAGGAAGACAGACTCAGAGTGTGGAATAAAACAACAACTGAGCAGCATAACACCAAAAACTACACAATAGACCAGACTGAGAAGGGGTGGGGCTGGCTGCGGTCTCCACTCAATGAGAAGGGGCGTATCAGGTAGGACCAACACCCCTTCTCCCTTGATAGTGGAGACAGCAGCCAGACATGGGACATACCAAAGGCCAGTGTCCAGCTCATGGGAGGGAAAAGTCTGGTCAGAGGACTCCCCCGTATCTCAATGCTCTGTAACACTCTCCTCCCAAAGGCAGCCTCCTCGGAGGCAAATTTATCTAGCTTATAGTGTCTAACAAAGGGGGAAGGAGAAGTCCAAGTAGCTGCCCTGCAGATCTCAAACAACAAAGCCCGAGAGGCCTATGCAGCAATCGTCATAGCATTTCTAGTAGAATGGGCTGTCACGTTAGTCGGAGGTGGCAATGACTTCAGTTCATAAGCCGTAGTAATCACAGCTCGGATCCAACGCCCAACCGTAGAAGACGTAACTTTTTGCACTAGAGAGGTCGGGAGAAAGGAAACAAACAATGATTCTGCGCGACGAATGTCAGCAGTCCGCTGGAGATAGATCTGAAGAGCCTGCCAGACATCCAACATGTGCAACCCGTTCTCCATCGGATTTGAAGGATGTGGGAAGAAATCTGGAAGAACCAACTCCTGCAAATGATGAAAGGTAGGTTTAATCTTGGGCACAAATGTCGGATCCAACCGGAGGACCACACGGTCTGCATGGAACACACATAAATCATCCCTAGTAGACAAGGCGGCGATCTTCAAAATACGACACACAGAGGTGACAGCGACCAGGAAAGCCACTTTCTGGGACAGAAGCCGAAGGCTTGCAGAAACCAGCGGTTTGTACGGAGACCCCATCAAAGAATCCAACACGAGGGAGAGGTCCCAGGTCGGATATCAATGCAGAACTGGCGGACAGAGATTTGTCACTCCTCACAGAAACCTACAAATTAGCGGATGTTGTGACAAGGAATGAGTGGACTCGTACCTAAGGATAGACAAAATTGCGGCCACCTGCCACCGAAGGGTGTTGGGAGAAAGGCCCTTGTCCAACCCAACCTGGAGAAACTTCATGATGTGCTTCACAGAAGCTTGTAGAGCGGAAAAACTTTGGTGATCACACCAAGAAGCAAAGGTCCGCCAAGTGGCCGCATAAATCCACTCTGTGGATGCCACGAAGCCTGTAAGGTACAAATCATCGATGAAGGGATGTGGTCCCGCCTCAACTGCCAAGTGGTCATCTGTAGCCACTGAGTTAGGCAGTTGGGAGAGCACGGAATCCTCCAAGGGGGAGACACTGATAAAGTCATGAGGTCTGCAAACCATGACCTCCTCGGCCAATGTGGAGCTATCAGAATGAGCTCTGCCTGTTCTATTAGCAGTTTGCAGAGCACCCTCGGAATGAGGAGAATAGGCGGGAAGGCGTACAATAGGCCTTGAGGCCAAGGAGAGTGCAGGGCATCCACAGCTTCCACCTGTGGCGAATGGAAGTGGGCAAAGACGTGAGGGAGTTTGGCATTCAGATGGGAGGCAAAAGGATCTACTTGAGGCTTGCCAAATTGATCCATCACCATCTGAAAGAGAATAGAGTGGAGGCTCCACTCCACGTGGTCTATACTCTGGTGGCTCAGCCAGTCTGCCATCATGTTCATCTCTCCGGAGATATGGTCGGCCTTCAACAAAGCCAGATGGCGTTCTGCCCAAAGGCACAGATGTTTGGCCTCCTGCATTAGAGACCAGGACCTGGTGCTGCCCTGGCGATTCACATGAGCCTTGGCTGAGGTGTTGTCAGTTAGCACCAGTACATGGGCGCCAGCCACTAGTTGACGGAAGTCTTGAAGTGCCAGCGAGATCGCCCGAAGCTCCAGCCAATTGATGCTGCGTGCAGCTTCCGCGGTGGACCAGGTACCCTGAGCAACGTGTACCCCGCAATGAACTCCCCAACTGAACTTGCTGGCATCGGTGGTCACCACCACCCACTGAGGCTCCAGGAAGAGGCAGCCCTTGGAGATCGCTGAGGAACGCCACCAGCGCAGAGGCGCAAGTACTTCCCTCGAAACTGCAACACTGGTTGATGAAGACCCCCTGCCTACCTTCTGTAAAGGCAAGAGAAACCATTGAAGATCTCTAAGGTGTAACCTGGCCCAGGGAACAATTGTGTTGTGGCTCCAACCCCTGATCCCATTGCATCGGAGGAAGAAGGATCCGAACAGGAGGGAGAGGAGCCAGCCAGGCCTATTTCTCCCCCTGGCCCCTCCTCCCTAGCAATTCCTCAGCTGCCGGCTGAAGGAGAGGAGATGAGTCAGGAGCCAGGTGTCTCCGATCAGTCGGAGCATAATGAGGAAGACCAGTTGTGGCTGGACCCACATCAGCGTCGGCGTGATAAGAGAGCCCAACAAATGAGGAAGCGTGCCAGGGATTAGCTGAGTCACAGGACCACACCCCACAGGCTATATAAAGGAGTGGGGTGGCAGTTGGAATTCTGTGATGGACAAAGTTTTATTCTGGCTAGTCCCTGGAAGTTAAGCATCAGTCGGCTGGAAGGATTGGACTTTTGGATTGTATTTCCCCCCCCAACTGGTGTGTACATGCTTGTTATCTGGTGGAGGAATCCCTCCCTTGTTTAGTAAAGAACTTGGCAGCCGGTTTACATAGGGCTGCCAAGCCGTGATAATGAACCTTCCGTGTGTGTGCTAGTCCTTTAACCCTCGTTTGTGTGGATTTGTGTGTGTGGAGAATGGGGACAGAACAAATAGAGATGGCCAAGACCATCTTGCCCAACAGTTTCGAGAGTAATAAGGGAGAAGCCCTTCTATCTGTTATGACCTTAGTTGCCAGAGATCTCAACCCGGTTTGACGGTCCAGGGAGAGGAAAACTCTACCTTCAACTGAATCAATTACAGTTCCTAAATGGAGAATTCTAGTCAGATGGCTTTTCTTTATGTTAACGGAGAAGCCGTGCACGGCTAAAGTCTGAATGGTAAATTGGAGGTCTGCAAGGGACTGTTCAAGAGAGCTAGACATAATAAGGATGTCATCCAGATAACACTGGAGATGAATGGCCTGAAATCTAGATAGACAGCTAAAGCCACCAAAATCTTGGTGAAGCTATGGAGAGCAGAGGAAAGGCCAAATGGCAGGGCCCTATATCGGTAGTGAACCCCATCATAGTAAAAGCGAAGGAATTTCCTATGAGAAGGCCTAATGGGGATATGGAGGTAAGCCTCCATAAGATCGATTGAGCAGAGGAGATCACCCCTCCGTACGCCATCCAGAATTGATCATAAGGATTGCATTTTGAACCTTCTATAGATTACAAATCAGATCAACCGTTTAAGGTCCAGAATAGGTCTCCACCCACCCAATGACTTAGGGACTAAGAAGACCCGAGAATAAAATCCCTGTCCAGCTTGATCTCCAGGCACCTGGTGAATAGCCTTAATGGCTAACAAGCGACTAATCGCCGACTCCATCCGGATCCGTCGGACAGGAACCTGAGACCGAGGACAGCGAGTGAAAGACAAAGGGGGGTGGAGACGAATTCAATGGCCAGTCCCGATTGAATGGATGCCCGGACCCAGCAATCCAAAGTAGTACCCTCCCAAACCATGGCGAACAGACCCAATCATGCACCATGGGAGGTTCCCCGGCACTACTAATGGCGGCGACAGATGCAATGACCCCCTCCCACTCAAAAGGGCCACCGGAAACCAGGATTCCTCCCCCTGGGTGGTCTCTCCTGAAACCTCTCTGCCTAGGTGTAAAATTACCCGTGCTGCATGAGGAAGGCAAACCCCCCTCCAATGGCTGAAAATGAGGGCAAGGACCATAAGGAGAGAATCGAGATTCTCCCCTATGAAAAACTACAGGTAATATCTTCTTATCCTTGGTCTCCATGAGAAACTTGTCTAACTGCTCGCCAAACAGCTTCGAGCCCGAAAAGGGAATGGAAGCTAGACGCCATTTATGTCTAGCGTCGGCCTGCCGGTGGCAAAGCCACACTAAACAGCAGGCCGCAATGGAAGAGGCCAAGGATTTAGCTGCGAATCGAGTCACATTCAAAGTAGCGTCCGTGGAGAACTGTATGGCAGCTACAATCTTATTCAGGTCCTGCTTAAGTCTCGAATCCTCCGGAGACAGCTTATCCTGGAGTTGTCGAAGCCACAAGAGAGTAGTACAATTAAAGAAAGAAGCAGGGGTAGCAGACCTGATGGCCCAGGCTGCCCCGAGATGGGCCCGCTGAAGAACCTGCTCAGATCTATGCTCGTCAGGTCATAGGCCCTCTTCTGGATTGCCAGGAATGGACGAGGAAGAAAGCAAAGCAGTCACCGGAGAGTCGACCAAAGGAACCTGTAGCAGAGAAGTCAGAGTGGCCAAAACAGAGAAGTTATTCTTGTCCGTGGAGGATGAGACAGGAGCCGAAGTAGGCGATGCCCACTGCTTCTGGATAACATCTAAGAAAAGGGGAGGCGTAGGAATGGAGGTCACAGGCTTAGGTGGCTCAGTGAACAAAGGGTTCAAGGAGCCTGCAGCTGGAGGAGGCCCAGGTGGTTGATCCGCTCCAAGTTGGGTGGTATTCACCGCTTTAAAAAGGAGTGATTTAAAGAGAGCCTGGGGAAATAGGCCCATGAATGCAGGTTGGTCGGCCGGAAGACCTTCATTCTCTGACAATTCAGGCTCTAGGGGCTCTATGTCTGCCTCCATAGGATGATCACTGACACAGGACAAAGCCGAGGAATCCGATCTGGCCAATGAGATGGCATCCTCCATATCTAATCGCTCAGGAGAAACAGCTCACTCAGCATGATCCAACTGAGTGGAGGCAGGCTTGTTCACAGGGCCAAAACGAGAAGACAGCGACTGTTGCACAGCCACCGCAATCATGCACTGAATGTCCTCTGGTTGCCAATTGCCAGGAATCTGACCATAGGCCAGGTCAGCCTCCGCAGAGGAACGGACTGGAACAGAAGACGGGGGTGGATGAATCACCAAAGGTACGGGAGCGCTAGACTCCACAGCCATAGGTCCCCCCACAGAGGGAGCTGAACCCCACACATCAGATGAATCCACTGATAGCTGATAATCCTGCAAGGACATCTGATCCAGGGTCAGAGAGTGTCCACGAACGGGATCATTCGGAGAGACCCTGATGACCATGGACAGAGGAGGGCCCGTATCATTGTGCCTCTTATGAGCCCTCTTTGAAGGTTTCCCCTGAACCTCAACAGCCGCTGAAGTCAAAGAGGGGCCCTTAGCAGAGGGGAGCTTGGACTTAGCACGAGACCCTTTGCCTTGCACAAGCGCTTCAGCCTCCCTGAGGGACGCCTCAGATTGTTCTCGAATAGCAGCCTTCCAGCCATGTTTAGATTTGGTGTGAGCCTTAGGCATAATCTAGCCAACAGCAGCTAGACCTGAATCCTGCAAAAGTAAGATTAGGGCTCTAGGGAAGGGCTGACCTTCCTTAATAATAAATGAGCTGCAGAGATAAGGAAATAAGGAGGCATACAGGTCTCACAACAAGCCCTGATGACAGAGGCTAGAGGTAGGCACAGACTGACAGCCTGAGGCCCTGACAGATCCTTGCCCCTGAATCAAATGGAGACAGCACTCAACAAAATGGCGACAGTCCCCTGCTTGGAACAAAATGGTGGCCGGAGGAAGAATGGTCAGGAGCGAAGGCCTTCTGCAGGAGAACACAGCTAGTGCCCCAAGGCTGTCCTAATGCTGGAAAGAAGCCGCAAAGGATCCTAAAGGGGCTTCCAAGGGGCCAACAAGTGGCAAACCACAGGGAGCGCGAAGCTCCGCTTCGGCAGCTAAATGCACGCCAATCAGCCGTGAGGCAGCGAAAAACTGTGAGGCGAAAGTGGCAGCCAAAGGGAGAAACTGACAGCTCCGGCGGCAGAGCTGCACATCTCCAAAGCCCAGTAGCCGATAAATGGCAAAAAACAGGGAGCGCTAAACTCCACAAGCTTCTAAGGGGCTGAGGAAAGAAATCTGACTGCCCTGACAGTGCTGGGAGCACGCGACTCCACCAACGCAATCAAAGGGAAAACCGGAGCAAGGTCCAGCCGGCAATGCCGACAACCAGCAGCCGTCCATGGGAGCAAGAAGCTCCATCAACTCCTATACTGACCAGGGCAGTGAGGAGATCACAATGGGCGCAAACTGAAGAGAAGCTGTCAAACGAGGTCATTTGAGGAAACAAAACTTTTAGATCAAACCAGTAAGCCGAAGAATAGTCGAGTAGAGAGTCCAAGATCAACACCGGAAAATCAGGTATGAAGCAAACACTCCGACACCGAAAAAGCTGTCAGAGCTAGCAATCCACACAACCGTCCAGTCTGACGGACTGAGCAGAAAGCTGGGGCTCCTAGCAACAGGGGCGGTGTCTAATTGTTTGTTTGACAGGTTCAGTCCATCTTCTGACCAATGAGTACAACCCACCTCTGGCTGCTGTCTCCACTATCAAGGGAGAAACTCTAACTCTGCTACCATTGCATGGTTAATTTTTTTTTTCAGACCAGTTCTGATGCCCCTATAGGGCAGAACAGAATGAAGTAAAGGATTAAAGAAGCCTCAATATCTTCCTCAAAAGCCCTGTTTAAATTACATCTTGTTTGGAAGCTAAATCTACCAATCCCTCTCCCTTTCCTGGTAATTCTTCTTATACCTTCACTTTTACTAAGTGAAAGTAAAATACCATTCTTTTAAAAAAATAGTTAAAATTCTTAAAATAGTGAAAGAATGAGAAAAAACTAATTCTTTTTCTACTGATTTTTCAGTAGAAAAAATTCAGTTACAATCGGTGTGAAATTTACTTACCTTTGCTATCGGTTCACCAATGCGCACGCGCTGTCATCTGCGCATGCGCAAAGCCTTCTGCGCATGTACAGAGGCTTAAAATGTCACAAAAAAGCAACATCATGACATCCACGCGGGTGGGCGGAGTCTCCCACAGCCACCGCTACCGGTTCGCCTGAGCCGGATAGAACCAGCTGGATTTCACCCCAGTTACAATTATAGAAGGAACTTTTTGAAGAGCCAACCAATATTTCCAGACAGATGGGTTTAATTGATTTGGACAATATAATTGATTCTCACCCCTATTTTTTTAACAAACGTATTCCAAATCTTACCAAGGACACAGCTACTCTGTAGTATGAGAATTTTAAAAATAATTCAGAGCCCTTAGTTACATAGCACATACTGTATACAGCCAAAAATCTTGTTTTCAATACCAGAATTTCTTCAATATGTGCTATACTTATTTTCCTAAAGATACCTTATTCTAACTAATGTTCACATAATGTAGACTTCATCCCTGTTCGTGTAGTAGAGAATGACAGTACTCATTATTTAGGGACAGGAGTACAATGTTATGATGTGTCTTCCTTAAATAATGGTGCTGCTCACCATCCTACTTGCTTTATTAGAAATTGCCAACATTACTGCTTCTCCAAAGGTGATTGCTTCTTTCAAAAAAGAAGGAACTAAAAATAGTTGAACAGTAGATGAATAAACAGTGTGACAGTATTCTTATTGCTGATTGAATTATTTTTGTTTTATAATTTCTTCTGCTGCTGATATACTGAAAATGAACAATCATCACAGAGATAAAATAAGCAGACAGCTCATGCAGTCTATATGATTCACATAAATTGTTATTCTGGAAACTACAAGTGTATCACTATTTAAAAAAGTAATTGACATTATCAGCTAGGGAGGTCCTCATGATCAGAAGTAGTCTTTTGTTTGTAATATGTTCCTTATTTTCACTCAGGGAAAACAATGTTATTAATAAAAGGAAAATGCTTTGGAGATTGCTTTGTTTTATTTTTGGTTTCAGGAAGTCCATATGAATGCCTTTAAAATTTAATAAGACACAGATTATATCTTATTGTGCAAAGACTAGGAAATATGGATTTTAGATTGCTTAGAGGGATCTTAAATTTTCAATGCTAGAATTCCATTGTATGTTTTCTTTATCATCCAGTGTTGATTGTATGTAGGATTTAAATAAGACATCATTTCTAACCTATTATGTTCTAATATTGAGAATGGTTTCCGTTTAAGCATGTTCAAACATACCCAAACTTAAAGCATTTTTTCTTCTACTTTCACTATACTCTAGCTGAATAGAAAGCAAATATGAATGCTGAGCTTGCAGTCACAGCTATCAAAGGAAGTAAAGGGGGGGGGGGGAACCCAGCACAGATTTCAGAACTGCTTTAACAATCTTTAGCCATGAGCCACATATAGACAGGCAAGCATTATGCTGTGACAATTCTCAAGATGTTAGCAATAACCTCCAGCATTTATTTTAAATACCAAGGTTTGCTGTCACTCTTCTTATCTCTGCATCCAAGCTTACAGTAATGATTGCACAAATACACATCTAATATAGGAAAATCCCACCTCCAGAGTTGGGCCATAGTCTTGTCCTTTCCATATGCAATTAATGTATTTTGTGCTAAATAATTACATAAAGGTAATGAAAATATAAATAGAAAACCTATTCAAAAGTTTTTCATTACACGGCTCTAAAGGTATTTTACTAAAACAGAAAAATATGATCATTTGCATTTACTGAATATAATGCATCTTTTTAAAAAAGATAGAATTTGAATTTTTTAAACAACACTGTAAACAAAGAATTGACAAAATGGCACTTACTGGATCCCAAAAGCTTCTACCCCTGGTTTTCTCCAAATTAAATAATAGCACTGAAATATTATGAGACAAGACTTTTTAAATAGTTCATGCCAAAACAAGGTCAAAAAGACATCAGATGTCAATAATTATAAAACAGGGAGACATCATAATAGGATAACTCTCAGTACGAAATATGCAAAGATTCAATTTTGCTGAAGGACATGCTATACATGGTTCCTAATTTAATAAATTATGAAATATAATCTGGAATTGTTTATCCACCTCAAGCTTTGGAAAGGCATATATGAATATGTTTAAGTAAGCAATTTGTCAGGGTTCCAAGTAACACCCCCACGATCTTTTTCGTTGGATTTTCAAGCCTGCCACAATTTCTGACTGAGCGAAAAGATTTTCACTGCAGGTATGAATTTTATAAATAAAGCAAGTTTATATTGACTGCAGCAATACTAGGGAAAAATAGAAGCTCACTCATCATAAAAACATTATGCTAGGATTCTGACTCACATTAGCAGATCAGTAACTTCAGACTAATTACCAAATTATACTAACTATACAAAATAGTACTTCACTGATGCACACACACAAACCTATTAATCCCACAGTGGAAGAATTTAAAACTAAACTATAAATCATTCTATGAGGGAGAAGAAAGTAAAAGAAGCCAATATTACTATTTAGTGGTGAAGATCTGAGAATAAAAAAAGAGGACATAAAATGCAGTTGCAAAAGTGACTGGCTTAAAGTCACCCAGCTGGCTTTATGCTAAGCCAGGGCTTACTCATGGCTTCCTGATTTATAGTATCATGCCTTAAATACTACACCAAATTGATTCTCTTGTGCTGACCTGCACAAGTAAACATGGTACTGTATGTTTTACTTCTAAGCAAGATGCATGAATTTGGAATATAAATCTACCATCTTTCCCTGAAAATAATACTTATCCCAAAAATAAGCCCCATGTTTTTTGTGTGCCCAATGTGAGTTCTACCCACAAAATAAGCCCTACTTAAGTGCCTGAGCAGCTAGTCGCCCACCCATTCCACCTGGTTGCTCGTGGTGCTGACACAAGGGGAGATGAGGCGAGGCAAGGGGGGGAGCTGCCCCACATGCACACCAACTTACCTCAGGGTCCCCGCAGCCAGGCCACCCATGCCCCGACAACTGCCTCACAGCAGCAGCAGCAGCAATAGCCATGTGTCAAGTCTCCAAGTAACATGTCCCAAAAAATAAAGTCCAAGTCAGCCATTTTCCTTTTCAAATCCATTTATTAGTAACACATTAAATTGGCATGGACTTGGTGTAATTCTGACTCTGAACTGGATCCGGAATAACACCCAATAAAAGCATACATTAGAAATTTCCCCCCGAGTCACAACCTCCAATCAATTATCAGTCCAACAGCCTGGTGACTCCATACTCCACCTTCAGCCAGCTGCAGCCACCTTCACAGGAACAGCAGCAGAAGTCCATGTGGCCGCCGGCCCACTTCCCCCAGCACTGGCGTGACACCAGAGCAGGAAGCCGAGCAATGTGCCATGGCCACGAGGTGAGATGGGGTTGGAGCATGCCCTGCACTGGCTTATCTCAGGGTCCCCACAGCCAGGCCATTTATGCCCTGACAACTGTCTCGCCTCGCGGTAGTGGCTCCAACAGCCCCGTCCAGCAAGATGCAACAGGGCCGCTGGCCCACTTCTGCTTGCTCATGGCCATAACAGAGCAGGAGGCTGAGTGATGCACTGGGGCCATGGCCACAATGTGAGGCAGGTGTCGGGGTGTGGATAGCCTGGCTCAGGGCACCCTGGCTGCAGGGCATCCTGAGATAAGCCGGTGAGGGCCATATGAGGCAGCTCCACCCCCCCGCCTCACCTCATTTGCATCACAATAGCAAACATATAATAATAGGTCAAGAACATGAAGAGGTGGATAGCATTTGACCTGGACAGAATCCATACCTACTGGCTAAAGAAACTAACATGAAATGTATGAAATTCTTCTTTCTCATGTATATTCATCCAGTACTATTCAGTTTCTGCTGGTTGTGGCTCTGTTATTAAGATGTTGGTACACTCAAATTGGGAGGACATCTTGGATGATAGGAGAATAGGACAAATGTTCTTTACTTCTGCTTCTCCTTAGCTTGGTAACCAACCATGTGAGCCTTTGTTTAGCAGTTTGTATGGCTTCAGATGGAATCAAGACCTTGTTTTACTTCTTTTTTAGTCTTATCCTTAATCTTCCCACCCTTCTATAGTTCCATTCAACCATTCATATCATTCAATTATCTCTAATCAACATCAATATTCAAAATATGCTAATTTTCAGTATTCATATATTGAATGCACTGCTCTGAGTTTTACAGATTCTTTCATTAGTTTGTGGAATCAAATTCTATAGGGCTTAGTCTCGTACCCCCCACCGGTAGTGGGGGTTTTTACACTGCCATTCAGAAAGTCTCTAAGGAAAGAGTACTATTGCCTAGGTTAGCGAACTAGCTTAAGTGTCAGATGCTCTAGAAGGAGCAAAATGAGTTTGTGCTGATATAGATTTTTTTTCAACATCAACAGCTTGAATTGCAGAGATCACTTACTGACACTTTAGACTTTTATCATCTTGGTACATCATTTGTTAAATCAAAGGCTCGGGAGTAGTTTAATGTTTTGTCCAACATAATGCATTTTGTGGTAAGGTACAGGATTCGTGACTTAGCTAAATACAACATACAAGCACATTTGACTTATCTCTTGCTTGTGCCTTTGCTAATTCAGAATTTTATGTGTATTTTAGATTTCCCATTATCTACAATAAATACTTCAATTCAGAATATTGTTATTTTGAAGAGCTTTTTTTCAAGCTGTAACTTGAAACTGTCTGTGCTTCCAAAGCTGACACTAAATATATATATATATTTCTTTATTTTTGTGCTAACCACTTTTTTCAGGCTCATGGCAGTCCCTACTTTTAACAATATATGATTTTTTTTTTAATAAAAAAGCATTATACTTGCCCAGGATCAACTGTTCCCCAAGATCAAATGATCACTGAAATATTTAGTTATTTTATTTAATTTACTTTAAAATTAAGATAGTTACTTTAGTCTTCTTCAGGGCTGGAAAAGATCTGTTTTTATCCCACTAGTAAAGAAAGGCAATGCAGCTGCTCCAACTATCGACAATTGCATTGATTTCTCATGCAAGCAAGATTCTGTTAAATATTTGTTCTGTCAGGAAATTTCTCTTTAGTTTCCATCCATTGCTTCTTGTCCTGCCTTCAGGTCCTTTGGAGAATAGGTTGACCAATCATTAAAAAGAGGCTATAGAATGTCATCAGTCAAGAGTTACCTGATGTACAAGCTGACTTTAGAAAGGGGCACAGCACTTCAGATCACATTGTCAATATTAGGTGGATTATGGAAAAGGCACATGAATATCAAAAGGATCTATATACAGTATGTTTTATCAATTATAGAAAAGCTTTTGACTGTGTAGAACACAATAAACTATGGGCGACTTTGCATAATCTTCGTATTCCAACTCTCCTGATCAGACTTATCAGATCACTGTACACTAATTAGAAGGCAACATAGAGCAAGAACACTCTATGGTGATGCAGATTGGTTCAGGATCAGTAAGGGAGTTAAACAGGGTTGTATTTTATCATCATTTTTATTCAATCTGTATGCTGAAGTGATCATGCAGAAATTAGATCTGGAACTGCCTGATGTTGGAGTGAAGATTGGGGAAGAACAAAAATAATTTGAGGTACATAGATGATATAACACTTGGCTGAAAATAAGGGGGGAAATTATCTGGATAATCAAGGATGAAAGTGAAAAATTAAGGTTGAGTGTTAACCTCAGGAAAAACAATGACAATAGTTGGAGATGGGCCTAAAAAATTTAAAATCAACAAGGAGGAAATTGAGTTACTTTGAGAATATATCTTCCTTGGGTCAAAAATTGTTCACTATGGCACTTCTGCTCCTGAAATCAAACACAGGATAACCTTAGGTGCACTGCAATGGTTAACATGAGTAGGATCTAGAAAAGCAGAGATATTGATGCAAATGCAAAAAGCAGGCTACTTAGAGCAATAGTCTTCCCTAATGATTTATAAATGTGAAAGTTGGACACTAAGAATGGCTTATCAAAGAAGAATAGATGCCTTTGAACTGTGGTGCTGGAGTAAATTATTAGCCATTCACACCATGGACAGCCAGAGCAACCAATAGTGAGCTACTGAATCATATAAAACCAGACATATCATTAGAAGCCTGAATCACAAGACTATGTCTGATTAATTTTGACCATATCATGAGTGCAAATTCATTGGAGAAATCAATGATGCTAGAAAGGGCAAGCAAAGAACATGCTGGTTTGTTAACATCAAAACTGATACAAAGATGAATATTCAACAATTGAAAGAGTCTGTGCTTGACAGAGTAGCATAGACAGCTCTTGCCTGTAAAGTCACCAAGACTTGGACACAACTGAATGCTTAGAACAATAGCAACAACAGTTACTTTATATCATTAAGTACTTTGTTGCTTAGAATTAGAGCTATTCATTCACTTCTGAATTTTTACAAGGACTGATTAAAAGATCAATATGTTTTAGCTTGGAAAAGAAGGAGGAGGAGATAATAACTAATAGTAAAAGCTAATCCTCACAAATGTGGAATGAGAAATGAAAAATAATTACCCGTTAAAAGGGTATTCTATAAATTCAAATGAAATTTAGTTTCACCAACATTCAGACAAATCTATTTAATGAAGCTCCTGTGAATATTTAAAATACATTTGCTTTAATAAATTATGCAGTATTTTATTATAAATTTATTCATTTATGGCGGCTAACACTGTCTGAACTTTGCCTACTTTATAATAATGACAGTTTAATTCAAATATCTATTGTAACTCTCTTGCTGCGATTCAAATGAAAAATACATGATAATATAAATCTATGTAAGTTAAGAAAACACTGCTTATGACAGGGCAGAATATTGATTGAGAAGAAGCATTTTAAAACTATTGATTAGAATTTCATTGCTACATTCTGTTCTATGGGAAGTGTTACTTTTTTGCTGCCCCAAGAACTAAAGTATACATTAAATATATTACACATACGTTGTACCTGAAGCTAGTATGCAATGAAGGCTTGCAAAAAGATCAAACTGGCCTACAAGAAAGACCAAATGAAGAATAGAAATGAGACATGGCAAGACGAAGTATTACATGGCCTGTTCCCTTAATAACAAATGCATATAAAGCCATAATTGAGAAGACAGAAACAGACAGCAAATGCCGTCTCAGCAAAGAAGCTAAAAAACAGTGGATCATCTAGTTAGCTCCCGCAAGAAGATCACACAGGCTGGCTACAAACAATGGCTACTACAAAGTATCAACAATGGTTCATTGGAAGTTCTGCCAGAAATACCATTTGCCTGCAAGCAAAAACTGGTGGAATCACAAAGTAACTAAAGTATTAGAAAATGAAGAAGCTAAAGTGCTCTAGAACTTTAGAATTCAAACAAGCACCTCCCACATCACACAGCACACTTAACAATTGTCAATAAGGAAGACAAAAAGTGGCAATAGTGAATGCTGCAATATTTTGAGACAGCAGAAGAGAAGATGTTCTAGAGAATATCACAAAATGCAAAGACGTGCAACTAGAAATAGACAATTCACCATCATTCAGATGCAAAGGGCAGCTTTACTTGGAACAGCTTACATCATGCAACAGTACCTTTAACATCATCAAACAACAACATTTGCCTATCCCAGGTTTTTGGGAAGGACTTGATAAATGGATAAAACTGCTAATCCAGCCTAAACATCTGACAAACTATGCAACCAACCATAGTAATTTATTAAGCAGTTATTCCATATGACATCCAGTAAGTCTGGACTCTTTATATTATACTATGTTACAATTGGAAAATATTTTGCCAAAATGATTAATGTCCTCAGGGAATCTATTTATTTTCAAAAATAAAACTGAACAGGGAAATAATTCAACTGGGAGCCCAGCATTTTATATGTTTATGGAGAAAAAATGTTGGGATTTCCAATTACTGGGGTTCCATTTAATAGATCATTTGACTTTATCAGTATAGTGTCCCTTTTCTTTGAATAGGATGCTGGACATTATTATAGATATCGGAGGAACAGATTTTTATTACTTTCCCCAGATGGGAAAGGTGGGGAAGAATTATTATGATAGGCAGCTGCTACAAGTCTGTTTGTCTGAGTCATTCTCATAGCCTCTTTCCAAGACTTTTCCTGCAGCCTATAATAGAAACACCACCTAGGAAATACAATTCCTAATGTACTTTTGTAATGGTCCCCAAAACATAAAGGGTAATGGTGCAATCATGCAATCTAAAAGATGAAGAAATCTTTTATGAGAAACTTCATTTAAAACGAAATGTGATATAAAAACAAGTTTAAAGGGGAAAAACATGAAATACAAAAAAAGGTTTCCAAATAAATGCAGTAATAACCTGTTTGAATTGGATCCTGGGTTTCAATATACCATATATGCAGAATGAGAATACTTTGCATGGTTGTTATTAGATATACTGATTTTGTCCTTCAATTTCTGTTCCTCTTCAAAACAATCATTTCACAGTTGTACAGAAAGTAGAGATCAGAAGAAATCCTCCAAGAGGAGAATGTTTGTTTTGCCCATCTGCGACATTAGAAGATCTAAGCAGGACATTAGGAAATTACTTGGTATCTAAATCTATTTATGTAGTTGAGTGATAAAGAAGCTCACCAATTTCATTAATGTATTTTATGAAAAGAGCTTAATCTGGGACTCCTGCTGAGGAACAAAAGATGATACTCATATTTGAGTAGCAATGCTAAGCCTTATCAACACAGAATACATTTTCAGAAATGTTCTTCCCAAGATAGTCAGATCTGGTACTAAGTTAATTTAAATGTAATACGAATGCATTTAAAAGCAATACAGCTGCTCACTTTCTCTATATTTAATCATTTTGTTCTTCTCTCATTTTTCTGTTCCATTCAGAGGCAATCTTTGGAGGACTCTACACAGAAGACTTTCAGGGACTGTGTATAATCCTAAAGTCTCAGACTATACATCCATATAGAAATGAATCATGCTTATTATGCTTCAAACACATTGACCTAACAGACAAGAATCTTGAACATGACATTGTCACTTGACATCTGTACACACATTGTGTGATTCAGTGTGACCAAAATTTACTGTTGCTATCTCTCACACAGTACTTCTGAAGTAGGTGTTAACATTACAGGGAAACCTGAACCATCAAGAACAATTGTTTACTAATTTTGTGATTTAAGTTCTTGGTAACTGGGAAAAATTATTGCTAATTTCATTTCGGAGATATTGTTAATGACAGAACTATCAATAGGCCTGAATAGTAGTATTGTTTGAAAGACAGTAAAAAATTCTTTATGTCACAGTGCCTATCACTTTTCTTATTGTCTTACAGAAAAATATTAAAATCAGCCATTAGAACACTATTAAATGATTGCCATTGTTGCACCGATGAAAATCAATTCAATCTTGGTAGCCTGTTCTTTTTTCCAAAATATATTTACTGGTAATAATTTGGCCAGGAATGGCTGGTTAAAGTTGAAAAGACAACATTATTAGGAAAGTGAAATCACTAAATGATTGATGGGTGGACTTCAACTCCCAGAATCCCCCAGCCAGCAGCGCTGGCTGGGGGATTTTGTGAGTTGAAGTCCACCCATCTTCAAGCTTCCAAGGTTGAGAAACACTGTTTTATATCATAACTGTAATTAAACAAACACACTAGCTAATTTTAAAACTCTTGGAAAAAGCTAAATAATTGATTTGGAAATTATCTAAATGCATACAAAAATACATAAATCAGATTCATACTGCTTAAAAACAAATTTCACGGGGGAAGATGTTCACATGATGGATGAAATTTGAATGATGGAATGTCTTTGTAGTTTGAGATCACACATTTGAATACACTCCTATTTTAAAAACAAACGTGCCAATATGCAGACCAGAATCAGTATGATCTGATTCAAATAGCATAATAAACCATAATATATGTAGTTTGTTTGGGTTTGGGTTACAAACTAGTCCCGTTATGATTTATTCAACAAACCAACTCAGTGAGTCAACCCAGACATGGTGCCATTATGTCATGGCTGAAAATAATCATATTTTGGGTATATCATGTGAAGACAGACCTCCCTTGAGAAGTCCATAATGTTGAGATAAGTAGAAAGGAAAGAGAAGAAAAGGATAAGCAGCAACAAGAAGGATGGGTTCAGTTATAGCAGTGATGTGTGCACTATTGGAAGAAATGAAAGGCAAAGCTGGAGACAGATTTATTTATTTATTTAGATTTTTTATACTGCCCTTCTCCAACCAGACTCAGGGTGGTGAACAGCCAGGTAAAAACATAGTACACAAAAGTTAAAATAATTTTAAAAATAATTAAGTAAGATTTGGCCCGTAATTTAAGAACATTTCAATTAAAATCAATTTCAACTTTAAAACCGACATGAAATCAGGCCAGCCAGATCATTCTGAAACAATCTAGCTATATGGTTGTTATGAGTCAACATCATATTAATGGCATGTAATCAGAGAATTATGTGTTCGTTTCCTACACACAGAGAATTGTGCATCTTAAAGTAAAACATTTTGACATTTTACACTGCTGTTATAATTTTATTTTGATACTATTACTTTAGACAAAAGGTCCATTGATGCTTTTCATAGCCAAACCACACCCACCAGTCAGAGAAGTCCATTCCTATTTTCCATATGGCATTCCTATGCCAAAACAGAAAAAAAACCAAAATTATTAAATTAAATGTGAGATCTGGAAATGAGGCAATGAATGGTTATTGGTTGAGTATTATTTAAAAATGGAAGACAGCATTTAAAAATGTTGTGATAGTGATGGATACTTTATAATTTTGTATAAACTTAAGACACGAGACCTTCACTGTATTTCAATTGGCTAGATCTGTGATGGCGAACTTATGGCATGCGTGCCACAGGTGACACGCAGAGCCCTTTCTGCCGGCACGCCAGCCGTCGGCCCACCCCAGGTCCACCACACATGCGCGTACCTCCAATTGGCCAGCTGGTCCTCTGGTCTCTGCCATGGATGAACAGAAGCAGGGCCTTCCCCGATCTCTGCAGGTTCTGCCTCTCCGTGGCAGGAAAGCAGGAGAAAGCTAGCACGCGATGGGGGGAGAAACTGCAAAAATCTGAGGAGGCATGGAAGGCAGGAGGCACTCAATCAGGAGAGGAACTTTGGAGATCGTGGAAGGCAGAAAAATGCTAGGATTCCATGGGGGGGAGGAACTTTGGAGATCGTGGAAGGCAGGAAAACGCTAGGATTCCATGGGGAGAGGAACTTTGGAGATTGTGGAAGGCAGGAGGCAGCTCTTTAGCACAGCTAAAGCACAGCTCTTTAGCCAGATCTCTCCCCCCTACAAGCGCGGCTCTTTTAAACAGGGAAAGAAGAATGAACACATTTAGCAGGAAACTTTGGAGTTGCCTGATCATTAGCCAAGCCATCTTGGCAGCGCCATGCACCAGGCGGGGAACAGCTGTCTCACCAGGGAATGGCCGGTACCTAGTTGTCCTCTGGTAAGAAGTATGCCAGCCCACTTGGAAAAGGGGGGGCGCATTGGAGGGACATGCATGCACAGTGTGGGCGCATGTGTAGAGGGAGCGTGGGAGTTGTCATGCACACATGTGTAAATGGGGGCGCACATTGCATTATGGGTTCCGGCACGCGGGAGAGCGACAGCACACGTGCACTTAGACTTTTGGCATGCAATGCCAAAACAGTTCGCCATCACTGGGCTAGATATTTTATTTTTATTGTATTTTGTCTTTCTCCCAATGAATCAGGGATACCGTATTTTTCGGAGTATAAGATGCTTCGGAATATAAGACACACCTTATTTTGGGGGGAGGAAAATAAGAAAAAAAAATCTGCTTGAGAGGCTCTCTGTTTGAGAGGCTGCGTTTGTAGCCTCCAAAAGCTCCAAAAGCTCCGTTTGCAATGGAGCTTCTCTTTGCAAAGGCAGCCTCTCAAACAGATCTTTTGGAAGCCGTTTGAGAAGCTCTCTGTTTGGGAGGCTGCATTTGCAGCCTTCAAAAGCTCCAAAAGGGTGGGGGATGGCAGGTGCTACATTCGGTGTATAAGACGCACCCAAATTTTCACCCTCTTTTGGGGGGGGGGGAAGTGTGTCTTATACTCCGAAAAATACAGTAACTATTTTAAAGAAAGTCTTTTTCTTTTAAAAAAAATGAAGTTTAGGTTCCATGAGTTCCTACAATTGTACTGAGTGCCTACTTTACCATTCTTGAACAAGTTGACATAGTAATTGATTGCTTCTGAAATCAATCCTGATTATTTTGATTGCTTCCAACCCCAGATGTTGTTACAAGACAGACTTGCTTATTTATTAATCTCCTATTCCTCTGATCTCAATAAATTTTATTGAATAAATAAATACATAAAATACTTTCATAGTGTAGATGAATGACTTCAACCTGAAATGAAGGGAATGCAGCTTCCAGCAACTTTAACTATGATCAAACCTGGTATTTTTTATAGCAGAATCAAACTTAGGGAGGCCAAAATTACAGCGATCCCAGAACATGAACTTCAGGTGTTCCAGCAACTTGGACTTAAAATAGTGGTTCTGCTGGAAGAATTATTGCAGCTGTCAAAAGTGCAGCCTTCAAACAAAAAACCACTCTGCCCTCAAACATTTACAGAATATACTGAGAATTCCTTGATCAAAGTTGGAAATAAGCAGCAGTTAATACTCATGATTAACACGTTATGCATAACTAGCCAATCTCAGAAGTTAAGCAAAGTCACTCTGGTTTCTGGACCACCTGGAAATTCCAGGGCTGATACAAAATAGGAAATCAAAAGAATATCTCAGAAGTACCATAATAACTGCAAACTATTTCCATATTATAGCCAAAAGCACTGCATGCATGCAGGCCTTGAGCTCCTTATCTCTTTTGTCTTTAAGATAGAAAATCATGTTCTTTATGCTTTACAGATTGCAATATCCTAAATATCCTCACAAATGGAAATGTGCCCATTGTCTCTTTTTGAAGCAATTACCTTTATTGTGCAGACATGGGCCTGAAAAAAATTGAATGTTAAAATACTCATATTTTCTATGTAAATCTCTTATCTACTCCGGCTCTAATGTTGTTTGACAGTTACTTTTCAAGGTTGTCTGTTATTATGGTCTGTAAAATAAGTAAATTGCAAATATTCCCTGAATTGAAGTTTGTGTGTATGTATATATGTAACACAAGAGTGATTCAATCTAAATTAACTTTTCAGGTGGAAACTTCACCAAGCATCTTTTCATCTATTTATGAAAGTCATAAATCATAATGGGATTTAAATTTTGCAGTTAGGATTTTTTTCGGAAAAGCATTTTTAAAAAGTGGTGCTGTGGTAATTTTATATGGCTGCCAGGATGATGCAACTTGTACATACTATCACCCTTCCCACATGCATTCATTTACAAGACCTACATATATTTGTGGAATCTATAGTGAGTTATACTACTATAATACCTATAGTACCTGAAAACCTGGACTCTGACACACATTTCAGTATCTTAAAAAGTGTGTAATAGATGACAGGGGGAAAAATTGACTGATTTGCATTGAGAAAATTAGAAATAATGTATATGTGTGTATGTGTATGTATATGTGGGTGGGTGTGTATGTAAATACGTGTATATGTATTTGTGTGTGTGTTTGTGTGTGTGTGTCAGCATACTTCAGCTGATTTGGATATAGGTTTCAAATTTATATTCTGCAAAATATTCTAAGTAAGGATCACAGTGGGTTTGATAGCTTTTTAATATTCTTTCCATGATTACATTCTAAACAGAATCTGCAGAAAAATCAAACTATAATTAATGCATTGTATTCGGATTTTGCTCCTTAACTTGTTTAGTGATAGTAAATCTTTACCATATTTAAAAGGTAGAAATATATGTATATCAGGTAGAACTGTATTACATTCTAAAGCATATAAATATAAAGCTTAATTCTATTAATTGTTTTTAAAAATTCAGTATTTTTTGTTATAAAAGCCAGGTTCACTGATGATATGAATGTACACAATAATTTATGATCTTATGTGACATAATTAGATATTAGGCAAAGAGCTAACTCTCTAGAAAAAAACCTTAGAAAAATTGAGGAAAGAGAAGAGGACAATCAACAGCAATATGGATTAACTCGGTTAAAAGGCCGATGTGGGTACTGTTGGAAATGCTGAAGGATCAAATCAGATACAGCTATCATAAAGAAAATCTATCTGGTTACTAAGAGTCAAAACAACCTGATGGCACTTAATCAATCAAAAATTAAAAACCTGCTTACCCTCCAATTCAATTAAGTGAATTTAAATCTCATTAATTTAAATAACCGAAGGCTTGGATGCTCTGCACTCTCATGTAAGCATAACCCCACGGACATTCGAAAGTATTTATTAATCTGATGGCACTTCATGTACAACTTGTGCACAAACAAGTCGGCATTTAAAAAGCCTTCTCTTTTTTCAACGAGAATCAAAGATTTCCTTACACTGTTCAATAATGCATCTTAAAGCTTCACTGTTCCTGGCAATTGTAGAATACTGATGAATGTTAATTAAATATTGCCGCCTGTGGTATAAATAGTTTTAGGACTCTTCCAGTTCAGCAAGATTTTATTTTGTTTAAATGTTATTTAGGTTCTAAATCCATTAACTATAAAGCATTTTTCTGGTATTTAATGTCTGACTAGAAAATAGAACTCATTTTTGTCCGCAATCTAACCCTGACATTAGTATAATAACATGAAAACACTATTACCTTATCATGAAACATTTCCTAATGAGCTTAATTTGCAGTTTAATTTTGATAACTGATATATCCTTATTGTCAATAGTAAAGAGGCTTACTACTTAGATATTTGGTTATTAATTTCCTTTGGTATAATATTTTCTTTCTATGCTGAAAAATACAATTTTACAATTGCTGGATCATAAACAAGAAATGGAAACAAAATTAGAGCTGTTCTTTAAAACCTATTTCTGTGAAATGTTAAAAGCCTTGTCTGTGGCCAGATATGTGTGATGTATATGAACTTGAGGGTCCATATTATTTATGGGTGTGCCTGTAGAAGAACTGTCAGCCATATGGGATCCATAAACTAATAATCATAAGATTGAGAAGTAATTCTCTTTCACAGTTCCCAACAATGTTTAGCCAGACAGGATTGGAATCATCATCAAATAATGTATCCACATTACTCATCAGGTCGCCAATTAGATACTAAATTAAAAGTCCAAGAGATACCACCTTGCTCTCAATATAAGAAAAATCACTCCCAAGGAAATCAAAGCTGCTTCCTTATCAACGCCAGACTGGAACGTGTCCAAATAACCAACATTAACCAAGTATGCGGCACAAGATTAAAATCCACTTAAAGGTACACTTGTAAACAAATGATTAATTGCTGAACCCTATTAAAATAAATGTTATAGAATATATATTCATTGACAATAATCTCAAAAAGGAGACATCCAAAAATCTGTTGCAGCTAGTCTCTCAATAGCTCAAATGTCACCTCAGAAAAAGTGCAACATGTTACCAGCTGTGACCCGAATTCAGGGTCTTTATAAATGTTATGCAAATTGTATTAATTATGCATAACTACAGTATGCAAATTTGCCACAGCTTTCCAGCTAATTGTGTGTGCCTAATGAAGCTTTCTATTACTAGACAAGCTGGAGATTCATGCGATACGCAACAGGATACCGACCAGTTTTCTCACAGGTGGTAACCAGATTCGTTCTGCTGTTTCAGTTAGGACGCTGTATTTTTATAACATTTGACTAGCATCATCCCAGCTGTACAGTAGATGTATTACATTTCTTAGCATATGGGTGGGTTGACAGAACTGTCATACTTAAGGTTAATATTAATGTTCAATATTTATTTTATTTTATTTTATTTATATTTATATGCCGCCCTTCTCTGGAGACTCAGGGCGGCTTACAATGCATTAAGCAATAGCCTTCATACTTTTGTATATTTATACAAAGTCAGCTTATTGTCCCCACAAACTGGGTCCTCATTTTACCCACCTTAGAAAGGATGGAAGGCTGAGTCAACCTTGAGCCTGGTGGGATTAGAACTCGCAGTAATTGCAGGCAGCTGGATGTTAAATGCTGCCTTAGTAGGAGGCATTAGCTTACTACGCCACTCAGGCTCCTGAGTATATGTATGTATGTATGTATGTGTATGTATGTATATATATATATATATATATATATATATATATATATATATATATATCCTGTATATATACAGGAATAAATTGATTCCTGTGCATTTTAATGAAAATAGGTAGTCAAATCTCAACTGAGTGATTATTCCTGACTACCAGAATGGCAAATTTAACAGAATAACAGAATAACAGACTTGGAAGGCACCTTCTAGTCCAACTGCTCAAGTAGGAAATCCTATACCAATTCAGACAAATGATTGCCCAATCTCTTCTTAAAAACCTCCAGTGTTGGAGCACTTGCAACTTCTGGAAGCAAGTTGTTCCACTGATCAATTGTTCTGTCAGGAAATTTCTCCTTAGTTCAAGGTTGTTTCTCTCCTTGATTAATTTCCATCCATTGCTTCTTATCTTGCCTACAGGTGCTTCGGAGAATTTAGGTTGACCTCCTCTTCTTTCTGGCAGCTCCTTAGATATTGAAATACTGCTCTAATGTCACCCCTAGTCCTTCTTTTTCATTAAACTAGACATACTCAATTCCTGCAACCATTTTTCATATTTTTAGCCTCCAATCCACTAAACATCTTTGTTGCTCTTCTCAACACTCTTTCTAGAGTCTCAACATCTTTTTTATATTGTAGCAACCAAAACTGGATACAATATTCCAAGGCATTATAAAGTGGTATTAACACTTAGCATGGTCTTGATTCTATCCCTCTGTTAATGCACTAATGCAGCCTATGACTGTGTTGCCTTTTTTGGCAGCTGTAGCACACTGTTGTGTCATATTTAAGCGTTTGTCCACTATGTAAAAGTAAAAGCTAAACAACAACATAGCCCTGCAGATTCCTTCAAGGATATATTTTTTTTAAAAAATGAAAGCTCCAAAAATCAAATGAAGTGTAATGTCAGTAGCCTAGAAGTTAACATTTTATAGTGTAAAAAGAGGCCTTTGAGGCCCAGTATAGTCTGATAAACAAAACCCAGTTATATAAATAAGGCTAGAGATATTAGCAAGGCTTGCAGAAATCCCATGGAAACACAATAACAATTGTGGCATATGCCAGTATATTGAATCATCATTAAAACACTGAACATAGTAATAAACAATCTCAGGGGATCCAGCAAAAGGGTAACATATTCTCCATTGCTTTTTCACAGTATTGCCTTTATATATATATGTAGTAATTTTTGTAAAGATTATAGTTACAGTAATAAAAAGCTAATGCAAACTGAAAAAATAGAAGAACAAATAGAATAAAAGTACAGAAAAGAAAGAGAGAAAGAGAAAGAGAAAGAGAAAGAGAAAAGAAAGAAAAAATGATTTTTTTTCAACTTACAACTATTCTTTAGTGACTGTTTGAAGTTGCATCAACACTGAAAAAAGTGACTTTATTTTTCACATTTATGATTATTGTGGCACCCCAAGATCATGAGATAAAATACCTATAATATATCCAATGTTAAAATATTTGGTTCATTCCATAATTGTAAGTCAAATTTAAATTTTCTTCTCCTTTCAATGTAATCTTTAGTTCATTTTAATGTCCTTTTAAAATCTTATTTCTGTTTTTTAAACAATCAAAACAAAAGCATTTTCCATGAAAAATATTCCTTATAATTAATTTCCTATTTATCTTGTTAGCCCATTTCCAGCTTTCTAAGATCAAACTTTTAGTCACTCTTTTGCTGTTTATTTTAAACAAACACTTTAATATCTTAAATTCATATTTAAAACTTCATTTGTTCATCCTTCATCCATTGTTATGGATTGAAGAAAATTCACTTGGTGCTGTCTTATTTATTAATTCAAAGGTTTCTAACAGTTGAAATGCAATTAACTAGCAATCAGGTTTCAGGCCGGGGTACAGCACGGAGACGGCATTAGTCGCACTAGTGGATGATCTCTGAAGGGCTTGGGACAGGGGACATTCCTCTGTTCTGGTCCTCTTGGATCTTTCGGCGGCTTTTGATACCATCAACCATGGTATCCTGCTGCAATGACTCGTGGGGTTGGGAGTGGGAGGCACTGTTTTACAGTGGTTCTCCTCCTATCTCTCGGGCCATACGCAAACGGTGTTGGCAGGGGGCAGAGATCGGCTATGAGGGCCCTCACTTGTGGGGTGCCCTGGGGGTCGGTTCTCTCGCCTCTCCTGTTCAACATCTATATGAAGCCGCTTGGGGAGATCATCCGTGGTTTTGGGGTGCGGTATCATCAATATGCTGATGATATCTACCTTTTTATATCCACCCCAAACCAGCCTAGTGATGCCCTTGATGTGATGTCACATTGCCTGGAAGCGGTACGGACCCGGATGGGGAGGAAAAGGCTCTGACTCAACCCTGCCAAGACTGAGTGGCTGTGGGTACCGGCATCTGAGTCCAATCTAGATATTCCATCGTTGACCATCAGGCGTGAGATGTTACCCTCTGTGGTAGGGCCCACAACCTGGGCGTCCTTCTGGATTCATGGTTGTCTCTGGAAGATCATGTAGCGACCGTGACCAGGGGGGCATTTGCCCAGGTCCACCTTGTGTGTCAGCTGCGCCCTTACTTGGACCAAGATGCCCTATGCACCGTTACTCATGCGCTAGTCACTTCCAGTCTCAATTACTGCAATGCTCTCTACCTAGGGCTGCCCATGAAAACCAGTCGAAGGCTTCAACTGGTGCAGAATGCGGTGGCACGGGTTGTGAAGTTACACCCCTCCTGCATGGCCTGCATTGGCTACCGGTTGCCTTTCGGGTGAGTTCAAGGTGCTGGTTATCACCTATAAAGCCCTTCATGGCCTAGGCCCGGGATACTTGTCGGACCCCCTGCAGCCAGCAACAATCTCCAATTGCCCAGTGCGTTCCCACAGACAGGGCCTCCTCAGGGTGCCATTGGCCAGACAATGTCGGCTGGCAACCCCCAGGGGGAGAGCTTTCTCTGTGGGCACACCCACCCTTTGGAACCAACTTCCTTTGGAGCTCCGGATGGCCCCTGACCTTTGCTCATTCTGTCGTGATTTGAAAACCTAGTTGTTTCGTAGCCTGGACTGTTTGGGGGTGGGGGGCATTTCTTAATAGTTTTTAAATTGATCTAAACTGTTTTAATTTGGACTTTTAATTACATATTGTTTTAATGTCATTGTGCATTTTACTGTTGTGAGCTGCCCTGAGTTCATTGGAGATAGGGCGGCATATAAATCGCATTAAACTTAAACCTAAACTTAATTTCCTAAAATGATTAGAAAAAAAGAAATATGTGAATTTAGTGTCCCTTTAAAAGCCACCAACCAAGGTTTAAGCCAGACGGCTATTCCCACATTTCCCAAAACTTTAAACCAAACTTTTAAAGAAAGACCACTTTCTTGCAGCCTCTGTAAATGGAGCAACTGTACGGAGCACTTGTGGGTAATCTCAAATTCTGTTGTTGACCAAAGAAGAATTACAAAGAGCTGATCTACTTTTCACAGAACCATCTTCCATCCACCATTTCTCCCTCAGCAGTCCCCCCCACGCCCCCGCAAACAATATTGCCTGATCTGAGAAACTAAAAAACATCTTCTTAGTATTTGTCACCTAGGAAAATATTTAAGTTTTTTTCTTCCTTTGCAGAGATATGTTAATGTAGATACAAAGACAGAAAGCATGTGAGCCCAGACCAGTGGTGGGTTTCTACTGGTTTGCCCCAGCTTGGACGAACCGGTAGTGGCAGCCGTGGGAGGCTCCGTCCACCCACCCGGACATCATCACAGATGCTCTGCGCATGCGCAGAAGGGTCGCACACAAGTGAAGCAAGCATGCACACACATGCTACCAGTTCTGAACCAGTAGCGAAGGTAAGTGGAACCCACTACTGGCCCAGACACAGATTACCACATTATAAGATGTTTGTGTTGCTGAAGAAGGGAAATTGTTTCTTTCATATGAAATGGAGCTTCTGAGGGATCAGATTAATTCAGTAAAACTTAATTCAAAGCCCAATCTATCAATTTCAGAGATTTGCTGCTGTACCCTCAAGATGCTGTTATCACTCTCATCTCTGCTTTGAGACTTAAGAAAAGCAGGATGTTTAAGTGTAAAGGAGAAGCCCAGGTTTGTTTTTAAATTCATATTAGGGGAAATATTCCAGAAATCTGACTAATGTTGTTTAAAATGTATGCGTAAAAGAAATACATATTCTGAAAGTCACCCCAATCTTTATGCAAATTATTTTAAAGCATTCAAATTCTACTGATATTAAAGGAAGCTGGGTACACTTTGGCAAAATGCACTACAATAATATCCAGATTATTTGTTAAGCTTTACAATGCTGCACCTAATTATTCAAGCACATTTTAATGCTTTTTATGCAGGATGCAGACTTACGCAGCTTTGTATACCATTTACAAAGATCAAGAAATCTATTTTGTATTTTAAACCATGGACAAAGGAAGAGAATACAAGGAAAACTAATAAAAATAACTTTACAGAGATCTTTTAAAAATCCCAATGTACAGTAACTATCATGCAACAGCCAATTACATTCATGTATATTAAAACATGACAAAATCTCTATAGTCACTAAATCAAGCAATTTCCAATAGCAATAGCAGGGGATATTCAGTCTTTCATTCAACAATAATTCACATCTGGCTATCACAAAGAGAATATGTTATAGTTGTCATAATGGTAAAATAAATGCAGATGAGGATTGAATGGCATTGTGGTAACAGGCTCAATTGTTGAGCACATTTACAGGAATGAACTGTCTGTGATGTTCCAGGTAGTGATTGACATAAGGACATGTAAAACTACTGCATTACAAGTTGAGTCATTGTTTCTTGCAGCTAGTGCTGTAGACACTGGAAGTTGCTCTCTTTAATGCAGGCAAGAAGTTTTCCAAATCGGCTTAGCTGAAAACAAATGGGATCCAATCAGGGATTTCCTACTTATAGAGTATTTGCTATAATTACAGAAGCACAGCCATGCTCTCCCATCCCATTTGCAGGAACATGCTAACTGATTTAAATAGGGGAAAGGAAGAAGTAGAAGCAACTCCTTTATATACAGATGATTCCACTTATTTCTGGCAACTGCGTTGTTTAGAATGGATGTAAGGGGCTGTAAGTATTAATGAATCTAAAATAATACAAGCTGTAAACACAATTTATCTGGTAATATAACCTGCAAAGCTGTTAAAGAGCATTTAACCTGTGTGCCCTTTGTTTGTCATGGGAAACTATTATCCTGTTTGTTTCAAAGATTCATGAGACACATGAATCTTTAGAACTTCCTCATCAGAAAGGACTAATTTGAGCCAGTTTGATATAGTGGTTCAGTCCAAAACTGGGCTGTAAATTCTACTTTCATTTAGGCAAAAACCAACTGCTGACCTTGGGCCAGTTTTTATCTTAACCTTAGGAAGCAGAGGCAATATCAAACCAATTCAAAAAATTTGCCAGGAAAAGTGCAGGAACAACCTTTTTTTTTTCCAAAAGTTTTGCTCCCTGAAAAAAATGTTAGTAATTGTGATAGTCCCTTCAAACTAAACACAAATATGATTTCAGAATGACTGTATCACATAGAAATCTTGAGAAACATGAAACTAGCTTTTAATTACTAGTGTATTTAATCACATGCTGCATGAAGTTCAACAAGACTAAAAATGTTTTGCTGCTAATTTTCATTTGTACCCAGTGCCCAATGAATCCCAAGGGGGCTCTTTAAAAGGCAACTGGGCTTTCTAATTTTTTTCCTTGAAAACGTTTTGCTTCTCATCGAAGAAGCTTCTTCAGTTCTCCTATCAGTGACATTTGTAAAATTGTAAAAATTGTTTTTGTTCACATGGGTTTAGGATTAGACTAGGATTTAGGGTGCCTTGTTTCTATAACAGGTTTTAAAGGTTCTAATTTTCTTTTGTGATTATTATCACTTATTTTAACCAAAGGAAACAAATATGTTATTAGAATAAAAATGAGCATTTACATTTGGATATGCTTTTCTTCCAAAGAATTTAAATTAGCATGTATCAATACTCATTCTTGAAAAGAATTCTGTAAAATAAATTGCATCCAGAAGATTACCCTTTCTCGGTATCTATTATATAAGAAATAGACAATTTCTAATCATGAATCCAATTCTGCCTACCAGGTTTGCTTACATGTATGTATGTATGTATGTATGTATGTATGTATGTATTTATTTATTTATTTATTTATTTACATGACTTATATGGCCATTTATCTCGTACAGTGACTTTAGGCTGTACGAGATGAATCACAACAATCCATCAAACAAAGTCAAAATCAAAGATACCCTTTCCTTCCAGCACTAGAACATCTTCATAGTTCAATTCCCATCTTAGTCCAATGCTTAGAGAAATGCCAGGTCTTCACAGCCCTCCAGATTATCTTTTTCACTAGTAAGTCTTCTCCTTAAAGCCCTATCCCACTCCCTGTGGTAACTGGAAGTAAGTGTCACACTTGCATTTCCTGATAGACTTGAAACTGCAGGTCTGTGGTAACTTCATGCTGGCTAACTATATGATATAACAAACATCTGCAGTTGAAAAACCTGCAAGAGATTGCTTGTTTGGGCCACCATGCCCTTTCTAGAATGATGGAAGGCATGAATGAAGCTGATCTGTGTACAGCAAAGTTGGAAGTGCTGGTTCCCCACTTCACCTTGCATGCACTCCTTTGGCTCTTTGTTAACAAAAGTAAGAATGGTAATTACACCGATCATATCATAACTATTACACTGATTCTTCTATTAAGTACAAAAAGACCCACTATTTTAGGTATGAAAGAACTATAATTATCTCTGAATTGAAGAAAATATAGATTATAAATAATCAAATCTGTGCTATCATGTCTTTAAAATTATCAGGTACTGAACAATAGTATATAAAAGATTTTACCTATTGTCTAAAACTGCTGGAATGAAGAACTTATCTAATACCACTACGTTTGCAACATTTATAGATTGTCATGTTTTGAACAAAAACAATAATCAAACTTTATCCAACCATGCATTATATATTCATAGTTTAAAGTTATACTTCATGAAATTTTGATCTGAAGTTTATACTCTATGGAAATAAATCTTATCATCATCCAGTTTATAAGGAAAAAAAATCAATTATCAACATTTTGGACCTATGATATGTAACAAGAAATTCTTGCCTATATATCATCCAAAGTCTTGCCAGTATATATAACAAAGGAAACTGATTCTCTGATCTGTCTCAAGTTCAACTAGCTTTTTAACTGAGAAAGACAAAAAACGCTTAATGCATCCAAAACATCAATATGCAAGCAAGATCAAGCAAAAGAGAAAATAAAACAATAGTCCAACTTTAAAGTGTTGTCAACACATTCTACATGAACTTAAAATCTAATTTTAAATCTCTTTGAAAATTATTTGAAAAACAATGTAAATAGTTTGATGTGTCTATACCTACAATTATTAGAATTGTGCAGACAATCATTTTCCCAATAATGCTACTGGGTGAGAAAGTCGGATTTTGCAGAAGCAGGACTAAATGATATTGACAAGTTTGAATTTAGTGTTGGAAAAGCCTCTTAAAAATACAATGAATATCCAAGAAAGCAAATAAATGGACTGTGTAATGAATCAATCCAGAATTCTCTCTCAAGACACAAAATGCCAAACTAAATTGTCATGTTTTTAATATATTATATGAACTTCCAGTTCTCTTGAGAAGTTCATTTTGTTGAGAAAAGGGGAAGGAAGGAAGAAGCTGAGACCATTCGACAGCAAGCTGGATGGACTAGATCGGGGTGTCAAACCCAAGGCTAAGCCCATTTTGACTTCCAGGTTGGTGCAGGAGGCCTTCTAGACCCAAAACCCCTGCTCTAGGGTGAATTGGGAATGGGGATTTGCATTATCATTACTGTGGGATGAGTTGGGATTGGGGATTTTGCATGAACATTATAGTGGGGTGAGTTGGGAATGGGGATTTTGCATTATGATTGCTCATTAGTAAGTAGAAACCAGTAAAAGAGTAATGGAAAAATTCCTATCTGTAGATCAGCGTTTTTCAATCTTGGCAAGTTTAAGATGGATAAACTTCATGCTGCCTGGGGAATTCTGGGAATTGAAGCCCATGCACCTTAAAGTTACCAAAGTTGAGAAGCATGTGTCTTCACTAGAGTTTAGGATTTTCCATTACTGTTTTATTTAGAGTTTGGTGCAATTAAATAAATCAGTTGTGGTTTCATTAACAAATAGTGATTAAAGCTATATGAACCATTACTGGACTTTTTGTGAGAAACTGAAATTAAAAGTTGATCTGAGCTTTGATGATTAAATAAGGGATTATGGAAATAATGCAGAAAAAATGTTAATCTTAGAGTAAGAGTTTGATATATATTTTTTACTTATATCTGTTCCAAAGAAAGTTGGACGTTATTCTTTTTCAGTTTTCCTTCTTTTTCTCTTTCTTTCTTACACTTCCATTCTTTCTTTCTTGAGCCTTTTCCTTTTTTAAATCTGTTTTTTATTTGTTTATCCCTTAGCTTTGTATTTTTTTGATGTATGAAGGATCAAATACTCAGCCATTATAATTCTACATTCCTTATTTACAGAAATCATATCAAAATTTAGAATGAAATCCACTGGGAGCCATCTCATATAACTCAGGGTCTGAGTCCCTCTAACAAAAAAGTGTTTATCGATAAAAGAATATTTGTAGCTTAGGGTTGAACTGGTGCTCTCTGAGCTTGATGGTTTTCTTGCAGATGTTTCATTACCAAACTAGGTAACATCATCAGTACTAGAAGGGAGTGGAGTTTGCTCTTATTTTCATATACTAGTGACTTACCCTGTCAGTGTTGATCAGTTGCTTCACAAACAGTGTTTTGATTGGTGCCAAGTCTCTACAACCTCAGGCAAAGAAGGGCTATTCTACAACCCTCCCTCAAATGTTTTTTAAAATACAGTTTCCCAGCATTCCTTTAGGAAACTCCAACATGCAAACTGTCATTACTCATCCTAAAATGAATCCTCTTTACCTGGAGCTTCAAAATTGGCTGTTTGTTGGGGAGGTATGTAGCTAAAAGTCAGTCTACATTTAGTATACATTTGACTTTGGGGATATTTCTTCATAATCAAACAAAAGTGTATTTTCTGTGCAGTTCACACCCCTTGATCGCTAGATCTGGATGTCACAAAGCAAAGCCCACATTTTGTAATTATGCCCCATTTTGACTGGCAGATTGCTGCAGGAGGCCGAGTGCTGTCCTGTCACCTGGCCACGCCCACCCAGCCGGTCAATAGGGCAGAGAATCAGTTGTTAAATTATTTGAATCCCACCACTGTCTAAAAGGCTTGTTTGACTAGTCTTAATCTACTTAACTGGGGGGGGGGGGGGCAGGGGTTTAAGTCATCATATTTCAATCCCAATTTCTGCTGAAAAAATTATGAAAAGCATTGCTATCGCTCTCAGTTTGTTAATTAGTCTATGAATATGGGGTTTTGGGGTGAAATGTCATCTGTACGCTGATGACACCCAGCTGTACATATCCACCCCAGACCACCCCAACGATGCCCTTGATGTGATGTCTCGCTGCCTGGAGGCCGTGCGGGTCTGGATGGGGAGAAACAGGCTCAGACTCAACCCTTCCAAGACTGAGTGGCTGTGGCTCCCGGCGTTCCAATATAGTCAGCTGGTGCCATCGTTGACTATTGGGGGTGAATCTTTGCCCCCCACAGAGAGGGCTCGCAATCTGGATGTCCTCCTGGACGCACGGCTGTCTTTAGAAGAGCATATGACGGCCAGGGGGGCCTTCTATCAGGTTCGCCTGATTCGCCAGTTGCAGCCCTTTCTGGATCGGGCGCCTTGCGCATGGTCACTCATGCCCTTGTCACCTCCCGGTTGGACTACTGTAATGCTCTCTACATGGGGCTCCCCTTGAAGAGCACTCGGAGGCTCCAACTGGTCCAGAATGCGGCCGCGCGGGTGGTTATGGGCGCAACCTGATGTGCCCACGTGACACCCCTCCAGCACGAACTGCACTGGCTCCCAGTGGTCTTCTAGGTGCGATTCAAGGTGTTGGTTACCACCTTTAAAGCGCTCCATGGCGTAGGACCCGGGTACCTTCGAGACCAACTTCTGCAACCAATAGCCTCCCACCGGCCAGTTCGCTCACACAGAGAGGGTCTCCTCAGGGTGCCATTGGCCAAGTTATGCCGGCTGGCAACACCCAGGGGGAGGGCCTTCTCTGTGGGAGCCCCAGCCCTGTGGAATGAATTGCCCCCGGAAATGTGTAAGATCTCCGACCTCCGGGTATTTTGCTGTGCCCTTAAGACCCTGTTGTTCCGCCAGGCTGGGTTATCAATGTAATAATTTTAAATCGGGTGTTTTAAATTTTTGAGGTCTTAAACTGAGCCGAATTATTTAATAATTTTAATTATTTTAATTGATGTTTGTCTTGTGCTTTTAATAGGCTGTACACCGCCCTGAGTCCTCCGGGAGAAGGGCGGTATAGAAATAAAATTATTATTATTATTATTATTATTATTATTATTATTATTATTATTATTAT
>WNWU01013802.1:20075545-20111608 GCA_012654045.1 Ptyas mucosa
ATTATTATTATTATTATTATTATTATTATTATTATTATTATTATTATATTGATGTCACACTTAAGGACTTTTTTGTGTATGACTGTTGAGAGGATTTGCTACTATTGATAACTTTTACCTTTTCTTTTTCAGCTCACAACACAATACACACACCTGCACAATCCATGCCTGTAATAAAGGGACTGCAATCCATAAAAACATATGCCACAATACATTTGTTACTCTCTGATGCCTCAAACAACACTTGATAGCTCACAATCACAGCAGCATCAGCACAGTAGCCTCCATTTAGGCATAAATGGCCTAAATGGAGCCTCCATTTAGGCAAGTGTAAATAAAAAAAAATTAAAACAATAAAAATGAAGCAGAGTCTTTTAAGGAAATTAGAATTTTTGAAGAAGTTACACGTTCATAGGGAAAAGGATGAGTATATGTGGTTTGTGTGCATTTAAATAGGTCTTGCTCTGTGCTCTGCCTAGCCTGTTGTGGCATAAAAATAAAGCCTTTTATCTGGGAGTCCTTAAAAAAAAATCAGACACCACCAGATGACTCAGTATGACAAGTACATTACTAGCCAATCTGATATAGACAATCAGTGATTCATTCCTATATCTCAGGAGATAAAGTAAAGGAGTTTACAATCTGGAGTGGGGGGAGATTTGAAGGGCGGGGGAAGAGACATTCAATGCAGAAGCAAACACAACTGTCTGGATTAATAAATCAACACACACACACACACACACACACACACACACACACACACGCTGCTGCTACCGCTGCTGCAGATTTAATAGACGCTATTGACACAGTTCAATTATAACGAAGTCTGCAGCCTCATTACAACCACAGTTCTCATTTAAGAGGGGAGTATGAAGGACTAGACAGCAGGAAGAGAGGAAAAGAGATGAAGATAAAGGAACTCAGCTTTATTCATTAGTATTTTGATATTGTACCTCATAAAGATGGTTCAGATATCACTCTACCATTGCCTGATCTGTATTTTACCACATAAATGATAGCTTTCTTTTAGTAGCAAACCATTATCATAAGGAAGAAAACAACATATTAAAATTATGATATTTATGTAGTTATTTACCAACCACATCTAAATTATATTAAAGTAACCGAAATATCTTTACAATACCCAAGGCATGTCACAACTTTTGAGTGCTCTTAATGTTTGGAAATTGAAAGTTGAAAAACCTGATACATTGTAAATAAGCTTGTAATGAGTAAATAATCAGCTTCAGGACTGGACAATCATTTACCGTTATTGATAAGATTTATATTCCACTTTTTCTCTAGGAATTCAAGATACAACACATTCTCTTCTCCAATTTTAATCCACAATAATCCTGCAATGAAAGATGGTCATTGGCTGAAGATCACATAGTCAGCAGGGTTAAAAGTAAAAATGGCATTGGATTTCTACGGTCTTAGTCTAACTCTTTAATCATCTCTCTGAATCAAATCATTCAAATTATCTGCAGTAACTGCAATAACATTTTAAATAAGTGGGCAATATATTATTTCTTGGAGGAAGTCAGATATCAAAGGAATCTTCTCAAAGGTTTTCATACTTTTAAAATATGTTCCACTTTTCTGAACATCATGAATTCTATAGTGACACTAGAATAAAACAAATGGAAAAATTAATGAAAAAGGCAGTATTACAATATGTATTATTTTTATTAAATTTCTACACAGCCCATCTCACTAAAACAATGAGGTCAGTAAAATAGATATCTTTCAAGTGCCTCTAATAGGAACAGTAATAATAGCATAAAAACTAAGCATTACCACATTAAGACATCTACTTATTTTAGCAGAAGGCTATCTTAAATTTGTGACTGAAGGCAAGCAACATTAGAGACCCAGGTTCCCCCCTTGGGTGAGGTCAGCCTATAAATTACTAGAAACCCTGTAAAAAAAACCATGTCTCTACTTTTCTTTTTAATCTAGTTTCTTTGCTTTCTTCATTAGTTTGGAAAGGCAGACTTGAATATTTTCAATGCTACACCTGCTATTAAAATTGCCACTTCATTTGGTGCCTGTTAAAGAGGAAAGCATTTGTATGCATCCAGAGAGAGAAATGTGGAGAGAAATATTCTCCCTGATGGAGAATACCAGAGATCAGAGCTAGAGGGCAAGCAGGCAAGGTGAACATGTGGCTACAGTCATTTATTACGAATTAGTGAACTCATAATTACATGAACATAATTGAGACATTTGCTTTCCATGCTGACTTAGACTACTGATTCAGTAGATTTCACAATTCACTATCATAACATATTTTGAAATATAATTTTCTATCCAGTTAATGGATTGGTTAGTTAAATAAGATTGTGTGTGTGGGGAGGACATTCCTGGAGAAAAGAGATTGGTTTTGATAAGTTTGATGAAATTTGATGGTTAGAAAGTTTTTGTTATTGTGAGCTGACAGTCATACTAAATTGTATGATCCATGCAATATTTTAAAAATATCTTTCATATTTTATGACAGATTTTGAATATATTAAAATTATCATTTTTAATTTTTATTTAACAATCCTTGCTATATTTCTATAGAAGTACTTGAGTGAAGTGCAAAGTTGTTTTGAATGTTGCTTCATGTATAAAAAGCGCTGTGTACTAAATAATGAAGATATCCCCATAACAACAACAGCAACAAAGCTCCAGCTTTATATAATCCCATATCAAGCAACTCCCCATAATAATGACACCTATACTGACAATATTAAATCTTGTATTTCTGTATGTATAACACACACACACACACACACATGACAAACAAAAACTGTAAAATAGCTGTTGAGCAAAATTTAGCCTGTAGACTGTGCAATCTGTCTCTTCATTTCCAATTAAAGAGGGAAAGAGAAGTGTGAATGAGCAACAGCTGTCACAAAGGGACTTAGAGGTACTCCATTTTAGAAATGCAGGGGACAGAATGTGGGGCACTTCTTATGCAACAAGTTATACTGATGTTAATGTCTGGACAACCATATTTTCCCCCAGGCTTGTTCAGAAGCCTGAAAAATGGCAGGCTATTTTAATATCATCATATCATGAGAGGTGCTGGTTTCTGGCAACATCCAAAGCAATTCTTCTGAATCATTTTCAAAGTGTGATTCAAATCCTTGCATAGAATTACACTGGAGTTACATATTGGTCTGTTTTTTCCCCATATGCCTGTAGCCTGTTCCCATGAACATCTTGCCTCGTGTATGCCATCACATCTCTGTTAGTAAATTGCAATCTGTCCTCATCTCTTTAGAGTTCTCTCCCATCCCTGCTCATAAGGTTCCACGCCCAGGCCCACACACCCCATCTCTCATACACACCCTTAATCTTCCAATAAGAACTCCCTAATACCTGAGCCACTTCTGCAGTATTCTGCACTCAGCCCCTCCCGTTAATCAGGGTCATCTCATCTCCTTGTCTATCTACCAACTTTATCATGCTAACAGTCAATCCTCTCTCATCAGATTCCTGTAGTCCTAATTACATAATCTATTACCCAGAGGAAAAGGAAGAAGAGTCAGTACCAGCACCAAATCTTCTAATGTCATAAGCAGTCCCATTCCAATTTAAATCCATCCAGTCAAACTCTCTTGGGTCACAATGACTGCCGATTAAATAGTTGATGCAGATGGCAGTTCATAATGCCTACTAAATCTCTCCCAGGAGAAGACAAGATGAGTACCCAATAACATGGGGCAAGAAGGCTCTGTCACCACAACCAGCCTGTACCAGCCCTGTCTCCACCACTGAAAAATCCCTCACCTCAATATAGCCAGATGGAAAAAAAAACACCTTTCATCTGTGTTCCAGCAGAATTGTCCTCCTTGCCCTACAGTGCAGTCCCTTCTGCAAGCTGATATGGGCTTCCTCTGGCATCAGATTTGGCCTCCTTCCCACTACTATGCTGCCGATTGTTGAAAAACTTATGGAGTATTTCCTGTGCAAAAAGGCTGATTCACACAGCTGGTGGCCCTACAATCCAACTGCCATTGCCTTTTCTAATCTCCCATGGCCAGTTGTCAAGCTCACAATCTGGATAAAGGACTGGGCCTCAGATGCCATTCATGATCCCATTCCAAACAACCTGGCTTGAATTGCAGGCCAGCCAGACCACATGAAAAACCATCTCAATCCCATTGGGAAAAGTCTCCAGGGAACTCCACATGAGATCCGTGGTGGCGCAGTGGTTAGAATCAGTGGTGGGATTCAGCCAGTTCGCACCACTTCAGGAGAACCAGTTGTTAACTTTCAGAGCAGTTTGGCAAACTGGTTGTTGGAAGAAATCATTAGGGCAGAGAACTGGTTGTTAAATTACTTGAATCCCACCACTGGTTAGGATGCAGTACTACAGGCTACTTCTGCTGACTGCCGGCTGCAGTTCAATTCTCACTGGCTCAAGGTTGACTCAGCCTTCAATTCTTCTGAGGTTGGTAAAAGGAGACCCAGATTGTTGGGACAATATGCTGACTCTGTAAACCACTTAGAGAGGTCTGTAAAGCACTGGGAAGTTATATATAAGTCTAAGTGCTAAGTGCTATTGCTATATAATCCCAGTTTCCATACATCTAAATCTCCACAAAATACTAAGACTAATCAATAGCACCCGTCTTTTACGCAACTCAGTGCCATTGTTTTTTTTAAAAGAGTGTATTTCATTACATAACAGTGAACTGTAATAGAATTTACACGAATGCTAAAAAGTACAAACTTAGCTTTCCCAATAGATATGCCTGTCTTGATCCCCCTTTTATGGCATTTCTTCAATCTTTGTTATGAAGCATCCAAATTTTCTTCTGCTTGCGAAATTGTAACAAGAGTACAGTAGCTTGCTCTTACAGGCAAACTAGGTGGTCTCCTAGACTGCCAAGTTAAGTGTGACACTAAATTTTGAAGGATAACAAATAAAAATGAAGATGAAAACAAAAACAAATAAACCAGATTGCACAGTTCACTTAAGGCACCAGTTGTTGGCAACTTGACTAGGGCTACCCTGAATAGCAGTTTCCTAAAATAACGAAAAACTTTTCAAAAAAAGCCTCAAGCATTACAATTGTGTTCTAGCAAGTTTTGTCTTGTTTGGTTTCCTAAGTGGAAGAACAACAGAGGATCAAATATCTTCTTTATGATACAAACACACAATTCTAGACAAACAGCAAAAAAAATGTACACTTTGTTTATTAGACTGCATAATAAGTTGATAACATTTCTTATAGACCTGCAGCTAAAATGGATGTCATTATCCATTACAACCTCGTTGTTCATTAAAAAAATGTTAAATAATTGATGCTAACATGCCAGTCTTGGAAGAAAAGAATACTGAAGATGAAGAATTTCTGAAAAGCATAGCCATAATTGTCTATAAAGATTCTCAGTCATGGTTGTTCTTCAGAGCTGAAGAAGCTTCTTGGATGAGAAGCGAAACGTCTTCAAAGAAAAACCAGAAAGTCCAGTTGCCTCTTGAAAAAGCATCTTGGTTCCTAATCATAATTAATTTCTCACACGGAAACACACAGCTGGACTACTGAAATGGCAGCAACAAAGAGTCATTGGAAAAACTACTATTTGAATATGGCCTGTATAAATATGAACACATGAAAATAACTGCTTTAAATGGGTGGATTACTATCACAGTCATCTACAACTTTTGTTATCACTGTTTTTTTCATCCTGTTGATTATTAATTTGTTAATTTTGCCAATCTCTTATCAGAAATTAATAATAACTATTCACAGTTAGGAATTGTAGAATACAGTACACATTAAAATAACATATTTCCAGAAAACATACATTGAATCAAGTCTGTCTTTCATAAACAATTCTGTATTGAATTGGAGGGAGGTAAATGCCTTAATGTTCATCTCTCCACAATATTTTTTCAGAATTTTGAACAAAGGTTTAAAAAATTCTTAATTAGTAATAAAACAGAATTGGAAGTAATGGCTAATACTCTAGAAGGCAGAAATAAAATTTATAATTATCTCATTAGATTAGAGCAGGGATCTAAACTAACATAATGAACTTGAATAGAAATAAATGCAAGATTCTTTAGTTAAGAAAAAAGAAAATAGTTTGATACAGAAAGTATAACATTCCCTTGAATTATAGTTGACCATAAACTGAATATGTGTCAGCCTTGCAGGATAGTTCAGATAAGAAGAATTCTCAGGAGGACTAGCTCTATCTTTACTGATTATATTAAAAGAAACTCTCAAGTATCACACCCACCCCTCATTTTTATTCTTCCAAGAACTAGGGAGGGTAGCTTCTGAGACTCCTTCACCAACCCTCATTTTTCAGACTCAAATTTCCTTTATCAGACATTGTCTAGGCTGCAGCTCTTCCTTCTGTTTTCCAAAGTCATTTCCACATACCATTACACTTTGACAATAGTGTGGTCTGGCTTCAAAAAAAGGCCTGAAAACGTAATTTCAGGCTTAATCAACAGAAATATAAGCCACTCACTAAAATAATAGGGCTATCCTATTCTGTATTAATAAAATCCTATTTTAAGTACGCTGATTTAGTAACACACCAAAAGAATTAGACAAACTGGGGAAGATTTTGTATGAAAAGATACTTTATAAAGTTATGTTTAGGTTTGAGAAAAAGAAGAACACAAATTGTCATATAACATTTGTGTACATTGTAGAATAATCAACTTAAATTTCACAAGCCTTCATTCCAATCAAATGTTAAAGGAAAAAACTAAAGATAAAAGCAGCTCAATGGTAAAACTGGGCTTCATTCATTGGATACACATAGGCAGAGCTCGGAAAAACATTTGATAAGGATGTTATAGTTTGGATTCTTGCATTAAATATGATCTCAGTATCCTAAATGCCTAGGAAACAGTAGGCAATATTTCTATTATAGTTCTATTATACAATGAAAAAAATACCCTTTAAAAGAGTCTACAGTGAAGTACATGTTATAATGTGCTTCTCAAATCTTTCAAGGATGTAGGTAAGTTATATAGATAACAGGCAGAACAAATATTGTTAGAAGTGGAATGAATTG
Organism: Ptyas mucosa; assembly: GCA_012654045.1. Classification (NCBI taxonomy): domain Eukaryota; kingdom Metazoa; phylum Chordata; class Lepidosauria; order Squamata; family Colubridae; genus Ptyas; species Ptyas mucosa. Next base: position 20,082,584 of record WNWU01013802.1, read on the forward strand.
CACAAGAATATGATGAAGATTATTTTAATTATTTATTAAATTTATTTGCAGAGGCTTGCATTTGCAATTTAAATCTTTAAATTTAATTTAATGAATTAATTCAATTCAGAAAGCTCTAAGTATAGTGAATGGTGAAAGCAACATGTGAATTGGACAGTCCATAAATATAGCTATCAGTTCTTAAATGAAATAAATGAAACAATTAAAAATATAAAAATCACCACTGGGATCAGATGTGTATAACAGTTACACATTATTATCTTTAAAACTGTTGTTCCATTAGCTAGGTAGAACTTATTTAGCAAGGCATTTATTCCAAAGGTGCTTTTTCAAGATCAGAAAAACTCAGGAGGATCTTCAGCAAAAATAATATACATGCACACTTCAAACCCAAGAATATACTAAGACAGAAGCTTGTCCACCCCAAGGATAAAACACCCAGACACAAACTGAGCAATGTGGCATATGCAGTAAAATGCAGTGAGCCATGTGCAAATCAGTACATTGGGGGAACAAAAAAAATCACTTCATAAAAGCATGTCACAGCATAGGAGAACAAACCCATCAGGACAAGATTCAGAAGTCCATCTGCATTTAAAAGACACAGGCCAATCTTTTGAAGACAGCAGTCCACATTTTGGACCGAGAGGACTGCTGGTTTGAAAGAGAGATCAAAGAGGTCAACTATGCCAAAAATTGAACAGCCCTCTCTCAACAGAGAGAGAGGGATACAACATCATCTATCTCCAGTCCTTTCAACAGTTCCAGACTCCAGAAGAGTCCATACCCATTTGCACTACTCAGGTGACCCTGATGACACAGATAAACCTCCAGGTGGCCTCAATGATTCTCTAAAAGAACGCAAATGACCAGCTGTCTACAAGGAGTATAAATCCTTCCATTCCCCATCATCCAGTCAGAGCTGAAGAAGCTTCTTGGATGAGAAGCAAAACATCTTCAAAGTAAAACAAGAAAGTCCAGTTGCCTCTTGAAAAAGCACCTTTGGAACAACAATGACCTGGAGGACTGCAAACTTCCATAGACGTTCCATGTTAGGGTAAATTTTTTCTAATATTCATTTTACCTATTATAAAAATGCTTTTTTCTTTGGAGACTTTAAATGTTAATTTTCTTTTATCTTAATTCTGTTAGCAGAATTAATTCTGTTGTTCTTAATTCTGAAAACTGTAAAAGCAACAGAAGAATAGGATGCAGGTTTTTACACAAATAAAAAAATAGCACAAGTCATGAACAAAAAAGAATATTCATTTAAGTCATACATTAGTCATGATTTATTTCTTATCCAGCAAAAGTGTCATTAACCGGACATCTGTTTTAATGGCCCCATTTATTGCAATGGATCATCATTTGCTAAATCGCATTCCTGAACTACAGTATATACTCGAGTATAAGCCGACCCGAATATAAGCCGAGGCCCCCAATTTTACCACAAAAACTGGGAAAACTCATTGACTCGAGTATAAGCCGGGGGTGGGAAATGCAGCGACTACTGGTAAATTTCAAAATAAAAAAAGACTGGTCAAAAGTGCAAGGACCTGTCAGAAATCACTTTTTTCAGCCCTCTGGGTAGTCCTTTTGTGCATATGGACTACTCAGAGGGCTGAAAAAGTAATTTTTGACTGGTCTTCACACTTGTGACCAATCCTCGAACTTATGACTGTTCTCACATTTTACGTTTTTGCCCTATCTTGTCACCATGGTGAAGAGAAGCAGTTGTGAAATGAGTGACACGGTTGTTAAGAATGCTACAATGGGCAGAAATGATGACCAGTCATAAGTGCGAAGACCGGTCAAAAGTGCAAGGACCTGTCAGAAATCACTTTTTTCAGCCCTCTGGGTAGTCCTTTTGTGCATATGGACTACTCAGAGGGCTGGAAAAGTAATTTTTGACTGGTCCTCGCACTTGTGACCAGTCCTCGAACTTACGACTGTCCTCACATTTTATGTTTTTGCCCTATCTTGTCACCATTTCTCCCTTCCCCTCTCTTTCTCATTCTTTCTCTCTCTCCCTCTTTTTCTGTCTCTCTCCCACTCTCTCTCTCATTCTCTCTTTCATTCTTTGTCTCTTTCTGTGTCTCAACCCTCGCCACCCCTGATTTCAAGCCCCATAATGCTCAGCCTGCCTAAAGAATGACGCCCTCTGTAGATTCACCCGCCCAACTCCAGTGCCCCTATTCCCCAGCCAACTTGACGTCACTCACTGTTAGAGCCAGGAGCTGCACATTTTGAAGCTCATTCTGCCCTTCTGAAGCCCCCAATGCTTTGAGTTTCCCTCCACCACCCAAGCAAACATTGGAGCCTTCTCTTGCAGAAGCAGAATCCAGCAGAGAAATGGAATAACGAGGGGGGGAATGGGAAGGAGAAGGTGTAATTAGCAGAATCCAGGCACAGAAATGGAAAAACGGGGGGGGGGATGGGAATGGGGAGGAGAGGGTGTAATTAGCAGAATCCAGGCACAGAAATGGGAAAATGGGGGGGGGGAATGGGAATGAGGAGGAAAGGGTGTAATTAGCAGAATCCAGGCACAGAAATGGAAAAACGGGGTAGGGGGAATGGGAATGGAAAGGAGAGGAGAAGGTGTAAGAAGACGTTTCTTTAGATCACTGACGCTCCCAAAAATGAGTTTGATGGAGATGTAAGGAAATGTCTTCCAGCTCTTCAAGATTGACTTTAAGCCGATAGCAAAAGTAGTGGGGGGGGCAACAGGGGCGTGTGTGTTTATGTATGTCCCTCCCTCCGCAAGAACTTGGAGGCAGACGCTGCCCCTCGGAGGAAAAGAGGAGGCCACGAAGCCCTGGCTGTCACCTGGGAGAGGAGGAGGGCACGCTGGGAAGCTCCCTTCCCCGCAGCCCTGCGAAGCTTGCCTGCCTTCCATGTGGCCCGGTTCGGGGGCGTGGCCAGCCACCAATTGCTACCAGTACGGCGAACTCGCCTCAATCTCCGCTACCTACTTGCCTGAGCCGGTCCAAAGCAGGAGCATTTCACCCTGCCTCCCTGCAACCCCTAAAGCCAAAAAGGAGCACAGGGGAGGGGCGCCGCACCCCCCCACACACCCCATTTTGGCTTTAGCAAGCCTCTCTGCAACTCCGGGAACCAAAACGGTTGCAGGGAAAAAGGCATTTTTTTCCGTGACTCGAATATAAGCCGAGGGGGCTTTTTTCAGCCTGAAAAACGTGCTGAAAAACTCGGCTTATATTCGAGTATATACGGTATATTACTTCATGGCATAACAATTTAATTGTTTAAATTAAAAAAGAAACACAATGTTGACATATGTGACAGTAAGTCTGTCAGCCCAGCAATAGATGACAGCACAGTATCTTGCAAAAAGATCCTGTTGTGTCAATGCAGATCACATAAGTGATTAACAAACTATCATTCAAATTTCACCATTTTTGCCTAAAGGATTCAGCACTAATGCTTTGTACCTATCCTAAGCTTGCTATAATTTTAAACTACTTCACATTTATCAACATTCTTCATGTTGAGTCTCAGGAATTTACAATGATGAGTACCAGGAATTTACTAGCAGTGAATTAATAATATACTGGAATATTCAATTTTATATATCTTCAATATAAGAGCAGTATTTTACTTTGATAAAAAAAACTGGAACATAGAGATCCAACCAGCAATCCAACATATAGTTGCAATCAAAAGCAGTTCAATGAGATTAAGTAGACCTATCTAAGATTAATTTAAGTTTGAATTGAGATCATAAAAGGACATTGAGGCTTCAAGATTTAAGATCTAATGCAACACCTGCTCCTTCTGACAACATACAATTCACTTCCATATATGAAGCATGATGAGAGGGCTGAGGGGTGTGATGGACTCTCCCATTGACCTGAAAAAATGATCAGTTCACTAAATTCTGTACCTCTCAAAACTTTTAGGACAGGGAGTGAAAAGCTTCTATAACTTACTTATTACATTTATCTGCTGCCCATCTCACAGTTTGAGGCAACGTGAATGGATTCAATCATTTTTTCAGCTCTCAGTTTCTTTAATGTGGCATGCTTTAACTGTGGTCCTTGGTATTAATGGAATACTAGTACCCACTGAAAGTAGACCTTTCTGTTTTTGTCCTGCCAATATAACTGGAAGTTCAGGTCAGCTCTCAACATTGAGTCAGTCCAACAAAATTGGTCAAACTCTTGGATCAAACCTTTTTGTATTACATTCTGGTTGACTCAGGTAAATTGAAGTCCTTCCACATTACAATGAGCAAAAAAAAAAAAAAGGAACGCTTACATTGTCACAATGAGAACAGACTTTGGAACTAAATGGGATATGAATTCTTATGTTTTAATACAGGCATTGGTCTTCTAAAAAATCTTCTTAAGAATGTGCTGCCTTTAATAAAGGAAGGAAAGGCAGAAAAAAATCCATTTGTTCTAGGCTGCCTTTTCCTCTGTGACACACCTATTTCTATTTCTAAGGCATTATTTTACAAACCTGTTTCTGTTATCACTACTAAGTAGCATAGATAGTGCCAGATACTGCCAGAAAGCTACTAAGTTTGATATAACCAAATTCTGACAGGGTTGAGACAGTGGTGGGTTGCTACCGGTTCGCTCCAGATCAGGCAAACCGATAGCATTGGGGGTGGGAGGCTCTGTCCACCGACCTGGACCTTCTGCGCATGCAGAGAAGCATTGCGCATACACTCGAGCGCGCACCCACGAGTGAACCGGTAGTGACGAGTTTTGAAACCCACCCCTGAGTTGAGGGAATCCTTTCCAGGAAGGGACAAGGTTGTGAAGAAGCTATGTTAGCCCTCCGAATAAATACAAAGGCAGAAAAGCTACAGCAAGAAACCAAGGTTGTTCAGCAAGTATGCCAGCCCTCCTGGCACCTCAGAAAACCCAACTACTGAAAGCAGCTAAGGATTTGGGAAAAGTGAAAAGGTTACAATTGATTTTTTTTTTTAATGTTTTGAAAAGGTGGACTTGGAAAGTTTGGATTTTATAAACTAGAATAGGACATCACATTGGTTCAGAAAGCTTATTTCTAAGTTTTCTACTATTTATTAAAAAATGTGAAGGCTCATTTTATCCTTTCCCTAACTCTGTTGTGCCCTAAAAAAAGTGATGTGGGCTATATTTCAAAAATCTATTGTGGTAAAATCCTTGACGTATCCAGTTTAAAGCCAGCAGGATTACACTTTAGTAAAAAGTCTGCTATATTCTCATCTCCCAAATGAAGCTGTTTCAGAAGCTTTGAATTTCTCCCATTATACTCTATGGAATATATATTTTCCCTAAATAAAGTCTTGAACTGAAGTGTGTTGTCATGAAATCTCAAACTCTATGCTTAAATTATGATCACTTTGAAGCTTGAATCTTTGGTTTGAATTGAATCAGAGCTTAGGCGCATTTGTCAAACATTCAAACATTCTCCATTCCGTTTAAGTAAATTATGAATACTGTTTCTCCATGTGTACTACTTTACTTGTTGCAAGATTAGTTTTAATAAGTACTATATTTTGGGCCTGAATAGACATTTATTATTTTATTTTTATTGCTTTACTGTACCCCCTATTCACTTTTCCATTTCTAGATTTGATTTAAGAGTAATGTTACATAATTAAAACACTGTAAATCCAAAATTCCTGAAAAGAATCAACACAAATTACATGCAGCTTTCAGTGGACATATGAGCTTGCTCACCATCCTCAGGAATCACATACTACACACAACAGCATTGATTAACTGACTTGAATTATTAAATTATTGTCACTAAATATCCAAATATTTGTATTCCGTACAAAATTAGATATGCAGTTTACATTGAAATAATAGAAAATATTTGTAGCTCGGATTTTAGATTTTGGCATGGTTTGCTCTCCAAGCTTGTTTCAATTTAGTTTCTGAATGTTTTGTTACCAGACTAGGTAATATCATCAGCAGGATTTTCTTGTTTTATTCTCCTTAGCTTAGAATAGGACAAGAAAGAGAGCAAACCAGTGCCAAAATGTAGTTTACATATTTCACCCACTATATTTCAGTGAAATTATCAATGAGGACCAAAAATGAAATGATGAAATCTGTAATTTCAATTAAAAAATTATTAAATCATTTCAATCATATCTGAATTGCTGTATCGGTCTGTATGCCTACCTTGCACAGATTTGCAAGACTCAATTTTAGTTTTTTTTAAAAAAAAATATATTTTACGCTTCCCTTGCAACTAATTAGTTGAATGCCTGAGGCAATAAACCTTGCCAACAAGGGTACACTGAATCATAGCCAAATTTTAGACAATTACCAATCTACCATATTATTAATAAAGGAGAATTTTTGCTTCATTACCCAAACTAGTAACATCATCAGTGAAAACTCATCGTGCTACTTAATTTGGGTAATGAAACATCTGCAAGAAAAAAAGCAAGTTCAGAGAGCACCAAGGACCCCTCCTACCAGATTATTTTTCTTTCTATAGTTACGAGCCCAATCCTACTGAATTTTTTATTTACCATATCTCTTTCAGCTCTCTTTTAATTTTTCATAGGTCTTTTTACTTGCCTTTCAGAAAGCATACTAATCAACACATGGTCCTCTTTATCACACAAAGCACAGCCTTTCTCTTGTTATTGTACATGTCTTATTCTTGAGCTCAACCATTTAGGCTTAATGTGCATTCTGCTCACATAACTTATTTTGATAACTACTACCTAGAGTCTTAATTTTTTTCCCCCAATTAAGAGCTTAGGTTTGTATATATGAACTAAGACTTCAATGATTTAATTTATATGTTACAAGTATAATTGTATGTTAAAAACATAATTCTATCAAAATTAAATATACGAAGCATGTATATTTTGACAGTCTACTAATGTTGCAATTTTGTGTCCATCTTATATCCACTTGGACTCAAGTTCATTCTTCTTATTCTTTCTATATCATAACAAAAATTATCCTTTATGTTTCTCATGCACTATATTAGATGGCAGCTATATTATTGGCATATTCAACTTACTTGAGCTGTAAAGCTTTCTTTTAAATAAAGCTATGGTAATACAAATATATTGATGTTCAATGGCGACTCCCCCAGGGAGAGGGCCTTCTCTGTGGGGGCTCCTACCCTCTGGATTCAGCTGCCCCCAGAGATAAGGAGAATCCAAGACCTCCGTGCCTTCCGCCGTGCCCTTAAAATTTTCTTCTTCCAGCAAGCCGGGCTGGCTTAACAAATGCTTTTAAATAATTTTAATTGGTTTGTCTTTTTAAATTCGGGGCCAAACAGAGATATTTCTTTTAATTGTTTTTAATGTTTGTATTGTATGTTTTTATTTGGCTGTACACCGCCCTGAGTTCCCAGGGAGAAGGGCGGTATATAAATTCAAAATAAATAAATAGGACTTCCGGTGGGATCACGACATCGCCAGATGCTTCTTTTTGAAGTGCCAACCCAGGGCTCCGTAGAACCGCAAGAACAGCGACTATCAGCTGTCTTGCAGTTTGGAAACTTTCCTCCTGGTAAGAGGGGGAAAAGTGAGTAGACGGGTGGGGTAGAGCTCCCTGAGAGTGCCAGATTTTACCCATAATCTGGCGCTCGAAGATGAGAGCTCCCCGCTAAGCCTGTCAGTACTCCAGACCCTGGATGTCTCTGCTTTGCAGAGCTAGATGTCGTGACCATCCCAGCAACCAACTTTAAACAAATACTTTTTGAATCAAGCTGGCGGAGCATAAGCAGCATGAATAAAACAGCAAGTATTTTCTTTTTTTTTTAACTCCAAAGATTTACCTTCTTTAAAATATTTTCCTTAAGCTGAAAGTGAAAGCAAGATGGCGTTTGAGTTTCAACGGGGCGTGAAGAAGTGAAAGTTAAAAGTAATTATTGACAAGCCCCTGTTTGAAATGTAAAACTCTTTTTTGAAAAGTGGATGAAACAAGAAAGGAAGTAATTATAATAATTGAAGCAGTAATATAAATTACAAATTGTAAAGGGTTTTTTTTTCCTTTTTGATACTTTTTTTTTCCTGTCCTTTTGGAAGGGAAGGAAGAAGGGGGGCAAGATGGCTGGTCTTTTTGAAAGCAAAGAAAGCAAAGAAGGGTTAATTAACCCTCAGATATGGTCTGATTTTGAGGAAGCTTGGAGCTTTATTGGAAAAAAATGATACTATATTTCAAGCTTCTCAAGCTGGAAACAATGAAACACATGGAAATACTGAGTTGCAATCTAGCAGTGGGGGATTGATTGAAGAGCTGGGAGGAGGAAAAGAACAACAACAACAGCCTATAGTAGTTTTTTGGGAGAGAAAGATGGATGCTTTGCAGAATAAGGAGCAAGAAATTTTGGGAGCTGATGAGACTTTGGCTACATGATTTTTTTCTTACAAAGTCCAACCTACATTTAAAGAGCAGTTTTCAGAAGAAGTTATATTTCTGAAAAAATTTTATAATATGCAATCCCAAAAAATGCAAGATTATACTGGAGTTAAAAAAGGCAGAGGGATCAAAGTTAAGAAAAGAGTTCGTAAAAAGGAGAAGAAGAAAGACTGGAGACAAGGAAAATAACCCTGCTTGATGAGATGATGGTCCTTAAAAAGTATTGTTTAAGTGTTTAAAGATTTTGAACTTTTGGAAGAAAACATCCAATAGCTTAATGCCAGTTAACTAAGCGATGAGCGACGATGAGGAGGTAACCTACAGCTGTATTGGAATATTTTGAGAAGAATAAACAGTTCACTGCAATGCTGGTGTGTTGGGTTGTGAAATAAGCCTTGACCTGAATGATTTGGAATATTTTATTAAGGACTGTAATAAATTTGGACTTAATTGCAATTGCAGAAGTTTTATTGAATATAGTAAATTGGAGTTTTCCGTTTGAAGGTAATAAATATAAGGCAAAAGGACTATGGGTCTAGGGCAATTGCAGTTGATCTGGTGGTTTCCCTAATACGTCTGATGAATTTATCGATCCAATTTCTGGCTGGATTTGATGGATACTATTTGAAATACAATTACAAAGTCACTCGGGGGGGGGGTTATACAAAGAAGCAATTTTTATTTAGGTGGGTAGACGTAAATGAAGACATTCTATATGCTGTTGGAAGATGTGAAGATAAGAAGATTAGCAACTGGTTTAATTTAGTATGAAGAATTTAAATGTTTGATATAGCTATTAAATGTTTTTAGTTGATTTGTTAATATGTATTGATAAATTAATATGAGGGTTTTTTTAGTTAGAAAAAAAATTTTTTTAAGTGTTTTAACTATTGGACCTTGATGGTTTAAAAGTGGAGGACGGAAGAGTTTATATAGTATTTTATTTTAAATTTGGGGTTTTTGAATGAGGGGTTTTTTTGTTTTCAATGAATGAAGTTATAAAATATCTTGTTAAACTGTATAGATCTAATAATCTGTTAAGTATCTATTAGTTAAATTGAGTAATGATAGGATTGATTAGGTAATATTTAACTGTTTTATTAACTGCTGTAATTATAAATGGATACTAATTCTGTTAAATTAGATGGAATAAGAAGAAAGAAGACTTGCTTTCCTTTTATCCATTTGTTTAATGATTATGATAAGTGAGAGATGGAGTTGAATTTAGGGGATTTAAGCTATATTTTATATTTTGTATTTGCTCTGGGAAGCCGGGGGGGTGGTTGGGGAGGGGGGAGAAAATGTATGTAAAATTTTAAAAACTTTTTCAATAATAAATAAATAAATAAATAAATCCATAATCCATTCAAAATCCATAGATTTTGAACGGATGCTTTAAAATGCAAGATTAGCAAAGCAGCATTGGAAAGTTTTGAGAGTGCCAAGACTCATATGAAGAATCCACATTCCTTCACAGAACAAGTTCATTACAAACACTACTCTAACACACATGCACCCACAAGCCATCTGTCTGTTCTCAGAACAGTTAACTCCTACATAATATCATTAGCCAAAATCAGCTCTTCATCCCTGAGATCTTTGCTCATAAAATTCCACATAAATCCCTTGAGAAATATGAATTATACATGGGTCTGATTTAAAACTGAATCACTTTGGTGCTTAAAACTTTCTGCCAAATAACATCTAAAACTCATCCTCTACAGGTGTGCAAATAGCTTCTCCCCTTTCTCTATTGCTCCATTTATTTTCCATTCTCAGTTTAAAGTGATTTCTTTTCTAGACAGAAAATCCCACTGCTGCAAATCAAGATTTCTAATAGCTAAAAAAATTGTAATAATCTCTTTCTTGTGGCAAATTATAAACAAGGGCTCAGACCAAGAACAATCCCTACAAAAAAAAATGACAGCCCAGAAATTCAAATGAAGCAGAAGCTAGACTAATAGCATTCTCCCAAGAAAATTCAATATTTACTAACAGTTCATTTCAACAATCTAAATCAGTTGTGTCTAACCTGAAGGCCATGGACCACATGCAGCCCAGGACAGCTAGTAAGATAGCCCCACAAGATCATAAACATTATTTAACATTATTATTTGAAATATGCATTAACTATATTACATATTTTATATGTAGCCCAAGGCAATTCCTCTTTACTCAGTGTGACCCAGGCAAGCCAAAAGTTTGGATCTCAGTTATATCTAGAAGTGGGCATTATTGGTTGGAGAATGCCAAAATGAAATTGACTATATATTAGGTCAAATTAGACCTAATGCTGACTGTAGCTCAGATCACAAAGTCCCCTTTTTAAAATTTCTTAAGAACTTAAAGCAAAACAAAACAAATCATCAGACCAAAAAACTATGGCCTCAGTAATATTCAGTGTAATTAAGTGGTAAACATAAATATATCTATTTTATTCGGTTAAAACTGTGGACTGAAATGTCTATAGCTTTAAAAGTGAAACAAAAGTATCTCAAAATGAAAAAAGCAAAAGTAAATAAAATTGCTGCCTGCTAATACATTGAAAATAACTTTCTCAAGGTAGAAACCAAGAGAGGACATTTGTCTAACTAAATACTAGTTCATTTTATTGAAGGCGTAAATGATTTCCAGAAAAAAGCATAGAAATTGAAATTGAAGATAATAATTCAACAAAAATGACAAAAAACAAGGAAAAAATATGCAATAATGGGCCCAATAAAAGACAATAAAATTTCACTGAGATAAGAAGCTTTAAAGAGATGGCACAAATATATGGGGAAAAAAATTAATTGCAAAATTGATTAAATGTGTTAAGGTTTGCTCATTGAACTAGAGCCAGGCATCCAGGAAAAAGGAGGAGGCCCTAAAATGTTACTACAAGCAATATTGCTTAAAATATTACAAATTATGTAGTCAAAGTGCCATATGGAATTTGCCATTCCAACTAAGAAAAACACAACGGTGGCGAAGAAACTGGAAAGAATCAGTATCAAAAACAGGTAGCACTAGGGAATGCTCAAATTATCAAATTATTTACTGTGGGATTCTTGATGCTTTCTGAGTTTGGGTTTTGCTTGTTCGTTTGTTTGGGCCGATATTTCATTACCAAAGTAGGTAACATCATCAGTGTTAAAAGGAATGGGTTTGCTGTCATTTTATATACAAGTGGCTGTCTTAATTCTCTTTCTCCTACACAAACTATAAAAACTTTTGCTCCTCTGGAATGCAGTTCCTCTGTCCTGGGAATCCAGTCAACATTCCATTACATTTATCCACGTTAGTAACATAATTCTCAAGATTTGCAATCAAGTCTTCAACAATACATAGAACAAGAACTCCCAGATGTACAAGCTCAATTCAGAAGAGATTGAGCCACCCAAGATCAGATTGCAAACATTTAATAGATAGGGAAAAAGCTCTCTACTTCGCTTTATATTAAGGTTTTTTACTGACTATAAACGGTTGTATAAAACTCTTAAAAACATGGCAATATCAGTCCACCTTATCTACTATAGCTGTTGAAAAATATTATCATGGACAGATAACAACAAATAGAATGGAAAATGAAAAAAATTCAAAATTAGGAAATGAGGCCACCAAGTTTGTACACTATTACCTTATATATTTATTTTATATGCAGAATACATTGTGGGAAGTGCCGGCCTGGAAGAAATAGAAATTGGAGTTAAAGTTGCCCTTAGAAACATTAAAAATCTCCCAAGATGTTGATGCTATTACTGATGATTGGAAGTGAAGCAAAAATTCTTGCTGAAGTGAGAATGCAAGTGCTGATATGTTCTACACTATTAAAAGGTAATGCCAACAACTTGTGTTTGTTTATTTCTAGTATTTATAGATCTAATCCTATTGGGCTCTATTGTAGGCACAAAGTCAATAAATAAATTCACATTTATAGGGCATATGAGAAACTCAAAACACATTCAAACAGTATTGCTTGAACATGTTTGGGGGGAAAATCAAGACAGCTGGAGCCATCCATACCTCTAGGGAAGGGGATTCTAAAGAGTGAGGGACACCATTGAGAACTCCTATAAACTGCCATCCTATCATCTGGTCTATAACTTGTAAACCTCAGCAAATTTCTCTAGGGGTCTGGAACAAATGGCTTGCTTGCTTACTTGTTTCATGTGTGTTGCCAAGGTATTGCTCGACATATCCTGACACTGTGCCATATACAGCTTTAAAAGTAATAACTAATACTTTAAATTGGGACTGGAAGTATACCCCAAAAAAAGTTAAAATGGTAACAGACTATATCTTCCTTGACTGAAAAAATCACAAGGATCATTATGGTAGTTACCAGTTAAATAAATCTACTGCTACCTGGAAGAAAGGCTATTTACAACCTGGACAAAATCATACTCACACCTAAGATATAAATTAACAAGGCCATAGATTTTCCAGTTGTAGGATATGGCTATAAAAGATTGATCATCAGAGAAAGGTGATAAAAAATGAATGCCAGAGAAAATTGTTAAGAATAAGCTTGGATTACAAGAACAGTAAAATCCAGCTGCTTACTGGAAGCACTTACAATGAAGCAAAAGCTTAATTATTTTAGATACTTAATGTGAAGGCAAGAGTCACTGGAGAAGACCCCGGTGCTAGGAAAAATTGAAGGCAATAGGTAAAGAGATGAATGTAGAATGACTTGGCTAAATTCTTTTACTAATGACACATGCATTAGTTCTCAAGAACTCAAATAAACTGATTTTTTGCATTTAATCTCCGGTAATTTCTATTTTACTGGACAGGCTATGCTAGAATTGTTTTAGAATACATTTCAGGGAAGTATACTATACTCTTTCTATTAAGTTAACTTTGTAGAACAACACATAGTAAAATATCAAAACACTGATATGGTAGATAAGTCTGCTTGATAACCAGTCCCATTGAGTTCAGTGAGCTTTTTTCACAAATGTAGGACTGCAGATAAAAGTATATTTCGAAACAAACTAAAACTGTAAAATAACAATTGCAGTAAAAATTATTATATGGAATCAGGTGCACCTGTTAAGGTCTATTATTTGTGATTTAAATAAGAATAAAGCAATATTTTAAATATATATACTATACTGTATGTTAAAAAAATTACTAGTAATATTATGGCTACAGTTTGGTCACTAACAACCATTTGGTGAATGGCCAGTGTCAGTAACATACCATAACTTTCGTTGTGTATATAATTTTGCACTTCAATTTTATTTTCTTCCGCTTACACTCCTTTAATTTGATTGAGATTAAAACTGCACAAGATTGCAAAAATATAGTTGTAATAATACAGTAAAATTTATATTTGCATTGCACATGTAGAAAGGTCAAGAAATAGCTCAAACCAACATTCAGTCTCTCAGATTTATTAATGTCTGCTCTCAAGATGTTGCTCTAACCTCAGCCTACCCTTCATTAAACCCAGGAGAGGAATTTCACTGTAAGAACCAGGATTAAAAAATGACCAAAGAAAGCTATCATATTATCACTTCATATTCTAGGAGTGACATTTCGTCTATAACACTTAAACAGATAGCTAAGGAATCCTCCAAGATTGGCTGAAAACCATGGAATCCATAAGTCTCTGACTTTGAGCCACTCTAATAGATCTACTGTCCTTCAATAAGAACCAGTTATTAAAGATTAGATTCAAATATACTTCATTTCCCTATTAAGACTGATCACTTATACAATGTTGGTTATAATTAGCAATTGATTCATCAAAAGTTAATTTAGGTTTCTTTTTTAAAAGGGGGAGGAGAAAACAGCACAATAAAACATAAACTAAAGTGCAAAAGTGACTTAAAGAGAGGAAGGTAGAATTCCAAGAACATATATTAATTTCAGGATTCTGATGCTTCTAACTATCCAGTTCTAGAATCCAATTTTGAATAGCTATCAACTGTTTTGAATCACACATACAGCTAATGAAATTTTAAGCATCTATTTCATTATAGAAACACTACTAGAATTCTATCTATTAATGCCACCATCAGCTGTAAAGCAAGGTTGGACTGGATGATAAATAGAAGTGAATGTAATGTCCATGATGGATATAAATACAGATATAGCTATCACTTATATAAAGTATATAAAGCTTATAAAATATATAAAGGAATTTCATATTATATCCTATACTACTCAAGTTTGTAACAACTTAAAGACAAATGTTTCAAACCCAGTAATTTATGCAGCTTGGCACATTTCACTGACAAAGATGCAATATTTCCATACCAAATGACTCCCTGAGGTCATTGTGCCATATTGCCTTATGAAATGGGGAGAGTGGGTTAGGATTATCACCTCATGATTCAAGAGGGAATTAACACCCATTGCATCCAATGTGCAACATCAACAAGTAAATCACTCTGAACACTTGAGGAGCTGAAAATTGTACCTTGCTTTCTGCAGTGCTTGCAACGCAGCAGGCTTGCTGGTTACCATAGTAATCATGTGACAGCTTCTGATTTATTACCTTGACTGCACGATTGTAAAGGTTCTCAGGCTACCTTCTGTGTCGTTTCGAAATTCGAAAGCAATGCCATGATGAATGTCAGCCATCTGAAAGCTGTACTCAGTGGAATGCCACAGCCAAGAGCAGTGCTATAAATGCAAATTGTGTGGTTTCTTGCCCTTCCAAGAACATTAAAAACACATGAAGGAGATGAGCTTCAACCTCTGACACCATGATTCTTTGATACAGAACTCTTAATTTTCTGCCAGAAATACAAAAAAGATGCAATAAATTCTTCTAAAGAAAGCTGAGTAATACATCATTTACAAAACAGTGAGAATGCATGTGACTAGCATTCAGAAGAATAGTGGTTTGATTGTGCCTTTTATTCTTTTTAAATAAATCTGAAACAACCAAACAACACATTACTGTATTATATTTAATTGATAGCTTTTTTAACTGTCTTATTTTACTGCGCCTGTGTGTAGAGTATTATAAAGTGTTAATATTAGATTCAAGTATATCTTTAAATGAAAGGAATAAGTGATACAGCTTTTTGTCAATAACATCCTATTAAGATTAAGTTGAACTCCAAACAACACATGAAGTGGCCATTTTAAGGGAGTATTTTTGAGACATTTTTGTTATTGAAATATTACATATAATATTACATATATATGGAGGGAGGGAGAGAAAGAGAGATTAAAATATTAATTTTATTGATTGCTTTTGTCCATAATTCTATTTATATGTATATAATGAAAAAGAGAAAACAGGATTTTTGTACTCTCATACATAAGCACTATATACTAATTTATGTATTAGCAGGTCCCAAGTGGTCAGCATATTTATTGATTTTTCTATCCACATTCTTCAGACTGACAGTAAGAAAATTGTGTACAAGTTTAATAAAATGATCTCTTCAATCATAACTGTTAAAGAATAGGTTATCTACTGATATGTTTGAAAAGCTTTTCATTCAGAAATATACGCAGTCTTGGCACGTATAAACTTCTTGTCAACTATTTTTTTATAGTGCTTCTTGATCATTATAAGGCTACTTCGTAAACACCGTCACACTAAATGGTTTTATAATTGCAAGTTTGTTAATATATTATTATCATTACATGGAAGAAGAAAAAGGTATATTATCTCTACAAATGTTCAGTAATTTAAAGTGGAACTCTTATAGGCATCATTATAGAAGGCAATACTTCCAAATCTGGCTTTTATAGCAAGGTCATTTTTATAATTGGACTCTGTATGAAATGAAGAGTTCTGGATACCTAAAAGGTTATTTAAGAATAAGAGAGTTTGAAAAAATATGGATCATGCTTCTATCTAAATTAATAAAGGAAGACAATTCACTGCAGTGGACAGTTGCAATACAACTGAGCACTCTGCCCTACCTAATTGAATGTTCAATTCTACTGGGTATGCATGGGTATCCCATGAGCTCAGCCTAATGGAAAAGCTCATAGGCTTTAAAACAGATGCTCATGAAAACAAGCCTCAAAATTGCATGGAGGATTTGACAAGCAAGAAGAACACAATCACTTCAGAGAATCAGCTAATTAAGAAGGGGAGTATTCAAACAAGTATTGGCATTTGTTCACATTTCTTCTTATTTATTATTCTGTTGATAAGAATTATAAATTCACACAACTCCATACAAACTCTGGGCAGCTTACAACAATAAAAGCAATACAAAACTATAAACAAAGCAGAAAAGACCCTTGGAAAAGCCCATAATTCAACTCAACAGAGAAAACCCTATGAGAGGTTCACTACCACCACCAAGCCAAGCCCTGGAATACAGCTATGATTTTAAAGACATTTCAAATAAAGGCAAGGTAGGGTCTTTACAAATCCCTGGAAAATTGCTGATCCAGAGGGCAGACACAAAAACAGAGAAGGCCCATTTTTGAGGTCCCATCAGATGACAACTTCATCTGATTGGCAACTCTGTCAGTTCAAACAGGATGGACAGAAATTATCAGAGATGTGCCATGAAGGGATTTATAATTGGTAATCAGCACCTTGAATTACACCTAAATGGCAACCAGTGCTGCTCATGGAACAAAAGTGTTATATAACCATACTTCAGCATACTCATAACTGCCCAAGACACTGTATTTCAGAAAAACTGAAGCTTCCAAGTGGTCTTCAAGAGAAGTTTTATGTAGAAAACCCTGAAATAATCCATATGCAAACTGGCCAAGGCAGGAGTGACTGTCTGGAGGGCTTCTTGATTAGAGATGGGATGGGATGGGATGGGATGGGATGGGATGGGATGGGATGGGATGAGATTGCTTAACGCATTGTAAGCCGCCCTGAGTCTCCAGAGAAGGGCGGCATATAAATAATTTTTTTTTAAAAAAAGATGAGACGAGACGAGACAAGAGACAAGACAAGAGACAAGAGACAAGATAAGGGATAGGATAGGATAGGATAGGATAGGATAGGATAGGATAGGATAGGATAGGATTAGAATAGATAACCTTTATTATCATTTACCTGTAGACACAACGGCACACATTAAAATTCCATAGTATTGTGGAAAAATTGCTGTATTGCAGGATTTTGATTATTGATATGTGCCATCAGAGGCCAGTTTGGCATCTTCCTAAGTACTTTTTAACATTACATTCTACTTGTAAGAGCAGCATACTTGTTTTTGAGGAGAAATTCACGTTTATATTAATAACAATGTTTACACATGACATTAGATGCCATTATTTGCAACAGAGCTGTTCTTGCTAATAAAGAATGGTAATCATTTAACAGGGAATGGTATGAAACCCAAACAACACTGGCTATGTAATTATTATTAAATGAATAAAGTTATATTCTGAACAATTATTAAGGTTTTGTTTGCTTGTTTGAGGGTTTGTTGATTTAATTATTGATTTGTTTATTGGTAATTAAAGCATTTTAACCTACTCTTCAGTCAAAAGAGTTCCTAGAACAATATAGTAAAAATGAAACTGTATTTGAATTTTGAGTTATGGGAGTTTTTTGGTCTCAAGTCTAAAAATATGCAGAAAAGGGCATGATGGTGCTAATCTTAGAAGCAGACCTATAGTCATTTCTTTTCTCTATAAATTCAATTAATTCCTTGGAGTCTTGGGAAAAATGTGAAGAATAAACAAAATAAACAGACCTTTAAAATTCTTCTATCAGTTCTGTGTGACAAATTTATTGCAGGTAGCAACTATAATCAACAGAAATCTATGTTGCCATAGACCTGTCTGCTGGTAAGTAGCACTGGTCCCACTGAGGGATTTGAGTCAATAAAGCTGTCTTGCAGACTCATTTCTAAAATATTTATTTATGCAAATACCATTAGGAGAAAAGTGCTGAGGGCTTCACATTTTCAAAGTTCACATGAAGATACTGATTTGCAAATCCAAGGTAACTAGATCTTTATTGGCTTACTTTTTTAAAAAGTTGGGTATAGAAAGATGATTAGGAATTCCAATACCCTCATACTAATAAGGACTTCATGGATGTTGGAGACTCCACACAACATTCACTATGCAATATACTGTGTTGCAGATAATTAAAAACTCACTTTACAGTTATCTCTCAGGATGAGAGGACACATCAAGATTATGTGAAATAATGTCTTAGCACACTAGACAGTCAGTTTGTGTAGTGGTTAAGGCATCAGGTTACAGGATAAACTGCAGGAATTTGTCCAAGCAGTTGCCACGAGACAACTCTGTCTTGAAGGCACAAAAAGATACCATGCTGCTAACTACTTTAAAATACTTTACATTATTACCATATATATCAGAACTGCCTCTTATACGTATTACAAGAACAAATAAAAATTATAATTTTGCTTATTTTTCAGCCATTCTCGTATTTGGAAAGAAACGAATTCAGAAAGGAAAGTATTGTACCTTAATAACTTTCACTTGTATTAAATTTGTTGTATCTATTACACAAAGACATTTTTGCTGTACAAAAACGTATGTCTTCCATTCCCAAAGAAAAACCATCAGTCCCTTGAATAACAAAGGGCAAAATTTTCTCCAAGTAAAACAAAACAGTATATTTCTTTTGTCTAAAAGGTTGAATTAAAATAAGACATAAAGTATATCGTGCCCAGTACTGTCATTACCTGAGAGAGCAATTGACATGATTGAAATAGAGAAAAAAGAGTCATTCTATTTTCTCATATTAAAGAAGAAATGTATAAGATATATTCTATTGGATAATAGAAGTTCTATTTGATTTATTACTTAGCTTCACAGGAACAACTTGTGAGGCAGGCTGGGCTGAGTGAAAGCCATCAGACTAAATACCCCAGTGAGCTTCAATAGTTGAAGATGATCTAGGGCAGCGGTCACCAACTGGTGGTCTGTGGGCCACTGGTGGTCCGCGAGAAAATTTTGCTGGTCCGCAGAAAAATTATTTCCACTTTTATATTGCATTAAATCAGGGATCCTCAAACTACGGCCCCTGTGACGGATATGTGCAATGAATATTTGTACTGCTGCAGAGAGTCTCCCCCTTCAGGATCATTTTGTGTGGGTTGGAGGGGGACAGAAATTCCAACTTGGAGTCTGCTTCAGTGTCCTGGTGCAAGGCTTTGGGCAAAGGCTGGAGGGAAGTGCCGCTGATGACGAAGAGCCAGAGGGCCTTGTTCCAGTGGGACTGCATCATGGCCTGGAACTGGCTGACCATCTCAGCCCACTGAGCCTCCAGACGCCAGTATCTGACCTTGCACTTCTGCAGGTCTTCTCTCTGCTTGGAAAGCCTATGATCATAGTCCTCAGTGAGGTGCTTCTGCTGAGCCTCCTTCTCGGTCAGATCCAATTCAAACTGAGCTGTTTTGCCAACTCTTTCTCATGGTGGATGCTTAGTTCCAACAACTGCTTCCTGTTGGAGCCTTAAGGAGACTGGATGGGGAGGCAAGGAGTGGCTGAGAGGATGGGGAGGGGCGACTGGGGGCCAGCGAGGCACCTCTCAATGTGAGTGACATCGAGTTGGCCGCACTCACCCAGTTACATGACCACCTAGCCACGCCCACACAACCAGTCATTAGGCAGATCATATTAGTGGTCCACGGGATTTAAAATTATGAATTTAGTGGTTCTTGAGGTACGAAAATTTGGGGACCCCTTATCTAGGGCAGTAGCTCAACAACTATACTATACAACTTCCAATTGCCTAACAGCATTTGTCAAATATAGCATACTTTATATGCTATATACTTTATCACCCGCAATTATGTGCAATACTTTCCAGGACCCCCTGCCCCCCCTCCCCGATGAACTCAGGCGCTTCGTTTAAACCACATAGCTTATAGTCAGTGAGAAAGCTGCTTTCCATGATTTTGACTGTCTTTAACACCACCCAACCTAGTAAGATTTACTTCTGAATATGTACAGGATTGTCTGTTGAGTTTATTACCCATCATTAATTTTAGGGGGGAAAATCTATAAATTTTATTACTGCCCATCTTGATTTAAATTATGATATGCACAGGATTTGTGCTTGCTTCTAAATGTTTACAAGTACAATTAAATGAAGTCTCATTTAAACTTAAATAAATTATCATTTCTTATGAATCAATAAACTCATAAAGTTACTCATTATGAGAAAATAGGATCTTAAACCATCTTCAAACCATAATTTAATATTATGATACATACAGTCTCACAAATTCCTTAATTATTCTTTGGAGTATTTTTAGAACATTTTATTTATCTATTTAATTAGGTAAACAGTTCCTGGAACAATAGACTATATTTGAGATGAGTCCAGTTTAATTAAAGCATTAAAGACGTACAGTTAACTTTGGTGGTTCCTTTCCCATGTATTAGCTATTTCTAATAGCTATGATCAACATCATTGTTCTTTAGGAGTCTCTATGATATGTCTAGGGAACTGCACCACCAGTTTGCACAACTTAATCCATGTACAACACATGCACAAAAAAAGGAGGGGGAGGGAAAAGTTATCTTTGGTAATGCAGATAATTGGAGCATTGCAGACCTAAATGCGGGTAGAATAAACTTCTAAATCTTTTTTTAAAAAAACCTAGCAAAAGTAATATAAAGCTGTTATGCTTGGGAAAGACTATATGCATGCAATCCTTACCATGAAATGCTAACATTCTTCCAGAGTTGGACAGGAAGTATAGCTACAAATATTTTTGGAAAGCACCAACAAGAATCCAAAAAGTCCTAAACATACCAACCTGAAGTAACCAGTCATAGATATTTGAAACAATTCGAAATAGTAGAAGTAAACTAAAATGTTCTCCAAGGGAACAGGAAATAAGAAAAATGCCATATTAAGTTGGTTGATATTGATATTGTTTATAGGAAATACATTTTAGTATATGGCATTTCTGGATTTGCCAGAGAATATAAAGTGCCAAAGCAATCTAGAATCTCTTAACAATTGTTGTTTGTTGCGAAGTCGTGTCCGACCCATCACGACCCCATGGACGTTCCTCCAGGCCTTCCTGTCTTCTACCGTCTTCTGGAGTCCATTTAAGCTCACGCCTACTGCTTCAGTGACTTCATCCAGCCACCTCATTCTTTGTTGTCCCATTCTTCTTTTGCCCTCAATCTTTCCCAGCATTAGGCTCTTCTCCAGTGAGTCCTTCCTTCTCATCAGGTGGCCAAAATATTTGAGTTTCATCTTCAGGATCTGGCCTTCTAAAGAGCAGTCAGGGTTGATCTCCTCTAGGACTGACTGGTTTGATCGCCTTGCAGTCCAAGGGATTCGCAGGAGTCTTCTCCAGCACCATAGTTCAAAGGCCTTAACACTTAGTACTTGAGTTACTTCTTGGAGTTGGTACTACAAGGAAACAAATGGGGGGGACACTGCAAAGCATGCAAGTTGCTATCTGTGTAAGAAAGTTGTATAAACCTGCAGAGCAACTCTTTAATGTGAATCGAACCAGGGTATCTCTTATTTGAATCATTCTAATAGGGCAGGAATATAAATAATCCTGGCAGATAATGTAGAGCATAAGACCCAGTCAACAAGTCAAAGAGCCCTAAAGAAAAATGCACTGATGAGAGACATATAAGATACAACATATAAGCTCCTATAGTAATATTTGATGACTCTTTTCTACATTTGAGGTGCAAGTGATTAGCTTTAAGGGAAAACAATGATTGGACGTAATGGAAATCAGATGAAATGGATGCTGTAGGAAGCCATGCAGATGACCTGGGAGAAACCATGCAGAAACTATACCTCAACAGGTACAAAAGCATGTGTTAAGCCCAGGCCAACCTGAAAATATTAAAATACAGACTCAGATTGGCTCCCCAGGACTCCCTAAAATACAAGCTGGAGGACGAGAAAAATACAAACGAATGTGCAAGATTTATGTCAGTCCTATGTGGTAGATCCTGTAAGAAAACTGACTCCAGAGGAAGATTAGAATTACACTTTATTGAAATAGGCTAGAGTAATAGATAGTAATAAATAACCTTGCAAATCTGCGGCATTTTCTCTTCTCTTCCTTCTCTTTCTCTTATACCCCAGAGAGTTTGGAGAAATCGGTTGAATCTCTAATGTTTTCCTGCCTTCCTGGGCTTAATGCACCTGCTGTTGATTTCTATGTGGCTTCTCTTCCAGTTACGTCCAGAGGTACAAAGATACATCATTTTAACTAGGCTTTTATTGATGATTTCAATACTAATATTTATTTATACATTTTGTGTTCTATATTATAATTATGTTAACATGTGAAGTAATTTGAGTATAAAATAGAATATAATCAAATTAATGAATAAAATTGTATAGGAAAGCAAAAGGAAAGATATGGTGCTGTTGTGCCATATTTAAACATACTAGAAATCTCAAAATCTGAATATTTCTTCAAGAATCATAGAAGATAACAACCCAAAGTTTAATTTTGGACATTACCTTCTTCTTGGTATATCAACTATCTAGGAGGCAAATAAAAATTAAAGTATTCTAATACTTGAGTATTATAATACTCAGTCATAAATAGTATGATTATAAATAAGATTTATATACATTCTAAATAATTATTCCATAGAATAATTAGTAATGGGACAAACCAGAGAGTCTGGTACTAAATGTAATTGTAAAAGACATTTAGGCCCTGCTGAAAACTTATACTGTAAATGATTGTTGTGGCTCCGACCCCCGAGCCCATCGCATCAGAGGAAGAAGGCTCCGAACATGAAGGAGAGGAGCCAGCCAGGCCTCCCTCCCCCAGCCCCTCCTCTCTGGCAATTCCACAGCTGCCGGCCGAAGGAGAGGAGATTAGCCAGGAGCCAGGTGTCTCTGATTGGTCGGAAAGTGATGAGGGAGACAAACTGTGGCTGGACCCACGTCAGCGTCGGCATGCTAAAAGATCCCAGCAAATGAGGAGGCGTGCCAGGGATTAGCTGAGTCACTGGACCACACCCCACAGGCTATATAAAGGAGTGGGGTGGCAGTTTGAATTCTGTGATGGACAAAGTTTCATTCTGGCTAGTTCCTTGGTGTCAAACCTCAGTCGGCTTCAAGGATTGGAATTTGGACTGTGTTTTTCTCAGCTGGTGTGTATGTGTTTGTTATCTGGTGAAGGAATACCCCCCCCCTTGTTTAGTAAAGAACTTGGCAGCCGGTTCCCATAGGGCTGCCAAGCCTTGATAACGAAACTTCCGTGTGTGCCAGTCATTTAACCCTCGTCTGTCTGTGTGGGTTTGTGCGTGTGGAGGACGGGGACAGAACAATGATGCTGAGATTATTGGAAACATACTTTCAAATGTAATTTATATACAAATTACATATTAGGGTCACTTCTCAGAGTAAGATGACTGATATATAAATTTAATTAAAAAATAAATAAATAAAATAGAAATTGCCAAGGAAAACCAACATAGAGATGTTATTCTACAAGAAGGAAAAGTTCTCAAACTTAAGGAGAAAAATTAAAATCAGATAGAAAGTCAAGAGGATTAAATATTTCCAGAATATTAGTGGATTAATTACATTCATAACAACACAAGTTCACTATATAGTAATTGTAATTAACTGAGATACCACTAATTCAGATTCACACCAATGAGGAAATTTCTCAGGAAGATCTCTTTTTCCCCATTTGCGCACATACACATAAAAGAAAGAAGAAAATGGACCTTACAAAAATAAAAATAAATGTTGAGTTTCATAATGTTACAACAAAAAATGCCAAGGAAAAATGATTAAACCACTGGATAGCAACAAGTCCTAAAAGAGATTGAGAAAATTGCAAAGAATTTGAATAAAGTTTTTCTCTCTGTTTTCACTACAAGAGAGTTGCTCGAACTGAGCATTTCATGAAGAGAAACTGAAGAAGTGAAAAAAAAGAGTGGTGACCCTTTCAATATGTTCATAAATGCCTGGAGCTAAGATTGAGAAGAGAGGTTGCCAAGTTTATTGCTGCTGAGAAATTGTTAAGGATAGCCAAAACTAAAAATAATGGAATTCCCAAGGGGTTTCGCCTATTGGAGAAATGCAACAATTTTATAAAACAAAGAAAAGACAATGCACACTGAACCAAAATAACAGCTGGTGGAATCTAAACTGGCAAGAAGTGAGCAAGAAAAGTTGTGGTAGATAATGATGAAAATGATCCAGTACAGGAGTGTCAAACTCAAGGCCCACGGGCCAGATCCAACCCACCCTGGAAACAGCGAAGGACCGGCCCGTAGTGCCTCTGCCAGCAAAAACGGAGCTCGTGAGGGCTGCACATGGCCTTCCTAAGCTCCGTTTACATTGGCAGAGTGTTTGGGCCACCACAGGCATCCCCAACATGAGTGACATTGAGCTGGCATGCCCACCCTGGCCACCCCCCCCCACACACACACCTGAGGTCAAACATAACCCTGATCCAGCCCTCAATGAAATCAAGTTTGACACTCCTGATCCAGTATATGGATGCTGAGAAAACAATGAATTTTATGCTGACGATACTTAGTAGATGAATAATCCTGTTCAATTATAAAACTGTTCAACAAATATATACTGTAACCAAGAATAGCTTGAACTTTTTTTACAGTTTTGATTGCAATCTGTCAGAATCAGTGAATAGAAAAAATGGCAACTAAAGTATCCAAGCAACTTCTCTGATGAGAAAAGGTTAGATTTTTAGCTTAGAAAAGGCAAAGGGAGAGATGAAAAAAATGCAAAGACATTTTTCTTCCTCATAATGGTAGAATCTGAGTTCATTCTATTTAAGTGTAGAACAGGACATTAGTCATAAACCAAAGGAAGCACTGCTTCACAAAGCATAGTAAATGACTGAACGCATTATCACAAAATATAGTTATATTGACCAACATGGAAAGCATAAAAAATAAATAGACAACTTCATGGAAGATAAACATTTATAGTGGTTTCTAATTGTGTTTATGTATTATTTCTTTATCCATCTCCATTTCTACAACCATCCCTCCGGTATAAGTTTAGGGGCACTTAGTTCCTTCTGGGCTTCCCATAGATCTAGGCTTGATTGCTCAGTGCTTGTCTAAACAGGAATCTGCACTAGTTAGAGTCTTATTCTGCTCTTATGTCTGAATGATATATTCTATGAATTAGGGCACCCACAGAAACTGGGCCTAAATGGTTTAATTTTTTAAACATAATCATTCCACTCAGGGGTGGGTTCTACTCACCTTTACTACCGGTTTGCAATGGGACTGCACGTTAGTGTTAAGAATTAGATCTCCTAGACTGCATTACGGTGGGATGCAGTGGCTCAGTGGCTAAGATGCTGAGCTTGTCGCTCGAAAGGTCAGCAGTTCAGTTCAGAATCCCTAGTGCCGCGTAATGAGGTGAGCTCCCATTACTTGTCCCAGCTTCTGCCAACCTAGCAGTTCGAAAGCATGTAAAAAAATGCAAATAGAAAAATAGGGACCACCTTTGATGGGAAGGTAACAGCGTTTCATGCACTTTTGGCATTTAGTCATGCCGGCCACATGACCATGGAGACATCTTCGGACAGCGCTGGCTCTTCGGCTTTGAAACGGAGATGAGCACCTCCCCCTAAAGTTGGGAACGACTAGCACATATGTGCGAAGGGAACCTTTACCTTTACCTTTAGACTGCATTATGATGGCACTAAATAATCATGTCTAACTCAAAATTCCTAAACTTTTTTTTCCATATTACAGTTGAGAAATTTAGAAAATCATTGTAAGTATAACACATTTTATTGCAATAGGAAACAGAGCAATAAATTTTTTTAGGGCTACTACCCATGGTAACATTACTCTTGCTTCTTCAATGATTTTGAAGAACCTGCCTGAATTATCCTCAAAGGAAACCACCCAACCTGGATTCCTCCAGAAGTTTTTGGCTGTAGGTTCCCAAAGCCCCATTCACCAAGGCATTGATGAGACATTATGGAATCTTTAGTTCAAAACATTAGGAGTGCATAAATACGGTATATCAACCCTCACCTCTCTGCTTAGCTCTACTGAAACAAAGTGAGCCAAAAGTCTTAGCAGTCAACTTTATCTACTTTTACTGATGCAAAACAAACTCAAATGGAAATGAAGCAGGCTTATGAATGGCTGCAGAAATCGAGTATAGCCTCAAGGAAGCAGAACCAGTGGAGTGTGCAATGCTTGTGCTTGATATAATCTAAAGGATTGTTCTCATTCAAAAAGTCATGGGACCTTATTTATATACTTATAGAACATTATGCCATTTTCCACCTTACATATATCCTGCAATGCTGTTGTTCTCACCTAAATAAGACATTATATAAAACCTGAATTAATTAATAGATTTTTACCTCAACCAGCTAGGTTCATTTGAACTTTGTAGGATTTGTTTCATTAAGGCAAAGACCCACACCTTACAGACACTGATATTTCAAATCTTGACATATTTCTTGAGTTACTGCATCAAGGATTTCATATTCAATTAAACCTTACAGCAAATACTTTGAAAGAAAGCAGTATTCAGATATGATCTTTCTAGTTTTGTCCGATGCATTCACCCTTAAAAGCCAGTTGGAT
This sequence comes from Ptyas mucosa, assembly GCA_012654045.1. NCBI lineage: Eukaryota > Metazoa > Chordata > Lepidosauria > Squamata > Colubridae > Ptyas > Ptyas mucosa. The sequence continues at coordinate 20,109,403 of WNWU01013802.1, forward strand.
CCTTTTCAATAATAGTGAGTGAGCGAATCAAATCACAGTGCCCAACTCCTAAAACAGAAAGGCAGCCCAGGATGCCTACGGTATATTTGGATAATGTGTCATAGCTATGCTGTCTTTTTGTTAATAATAAGTCATAACGATGCTTTTGCCCTAACACAGGGCTGGGGAATGATGATCCCTTTATGATTTGTGAACTTCAACTTCCAGAATTCTGACTCAGGACTCAAGTCATAAAAGAGCCATTGTTCCCCAGCCCTGCCCCTAACCCAACACCTCATGAGAGTTTGACAACTGTTAATATTTCTAATGGATAACAAACCATAAAATTGGGGGGGGAAATAATTAGGATACAAGCAAAAGAGTTGATTGTACTGTCAGTTATATATCCTTTCAGTTTTAGGGGGAAAATATGACAACTCAGTCTCAAGACACACACACATGTTCACCATTTTTTTGCCAACATTATCTTCCAAAACTGGCAGCAAAATCTGGACAGACAGTAATTGCAAGAGACATCCAAGTACTCCCGACAATTTTAAAATCTCCACATTCATATTTTTACTTTGGTTTTTCAGATTTGACTGTAACAGACAAGTAATCCAATAAAAAATAAAATAAAAATTGCTATTGTTTCTTGGAGCAATAACATGGCCAGGCGCATATGAAAGTAATCTGCTACTCAGAAAATTACCACGAGGAGGGGGAAAATACCGCCATTATAGGGGGAAAAAAGATTCAGTCCAAGCAATTAAAGCAAAGCAATTCTTTCATTGCCTCACTGGCCTCAATCCTACACTATTCGAAAACTCTGGCAAGAAGACTGGTGCTTGCATGCAAACTTGAACTACATCCAATATTCTTAAGAAAATGCATTCTGAAGGACACAAATGAGGAGGATCTGGACAAACATGCTAACTTCAAGAAAATAGATTTTAAATGGAGAGAACATACTGGAAGCATTTCACACAGTCACATGTATTATTTTTTGAAAGGCTGTCCTCCTAATTCAAACAACGCAGCTAATCCTCTTGATGAATGCAGCATGTGTTATGCTGTAAATGAAAATTGTATAGCCTCTAAACAAGAGAGGCAGCACTGCTACAAATGCAAAACAAGGGACTGCCAGTTTAAACACTGCCTTTTTATCTTCCCCTTTTTGGTAAACAAACAACCCACATAAGAAGCATCCAAATAATACTGCAGGGATAACAGTTTAACCCAAATATTGGTTAAAATGCCCAAAGAAAGATAAAGGAAAATGTAAATGTGGGCAGATATAAGCTATGTAAATTGTGAAACCAATTATTCTCTTGTAGACACAACTTTACTTATTTTAAACAGTAACCAACACCAGGCTTGCAAAATACTTAATACTGAGCCCACTCACCCAGCAGACACATTGCGTGGTGACATTTGTTTGATGGAAACCAGAAAATCATAGTCTATTGACCAGCTGCTAATTTAAATTTTTCTAGTACTTTACTGGAAATTCCAAGCACTGTAGTAAATATAAAATGACTAGACCACCTTTGCTATTAGGTCATTTTTCTTTTCACATTTATTAGAAGCATGCACCATACCGCCTCAAAAAACCTTCAGAAGACCCTCAGTGAAGCATCCCTCCCTCCATGGCAAATCCATGAATTACCTTATACTTTGTTTGGAGGGGTTGAGGAACAAAGGGAGAGACAGACCATGAGAAAAACTGCACCCCATTTCCCATTTTGGTGTAACCACAAAAGTCGCCTCCTTCCAAGGAGAAAGAAGGCTCACGTGTCAACAGCAACAGCTCCCCATCGCCCAGTGCATTCTCACAGGGAGGGCCTACTCAGGGTGCCGTCAGCTAGACAATGTCAGCTGGCGACCCCCAGAAGTAGAGCTTTCTCTGTGGGTGTTCCCACCCTTTGGAATCAACTCCCCCTGGGGCTCCGGTTGGCCCCTGACCTTTGCACCTTCCACTGAGAATTAAAAACATGGTTGTTCAAATTGCCCATCCTGGACTGATGGGGTTTTGATTATTTTAATGTGTTTAATATGTGTTTGATATGTATTTTAATATATTTTATCTGGTTTCATTCTAATTGTTGTGAGCCGCCCTGAGTCCTATGGAGATAGGGCGGCATACAAATAAAATAAAATAAAATAAAATAAAATAAAATAATAAAATAAAATAAAATAAAATAAAATAAAATAAAATAAAATAAAA
>WNWU01013802.1:20111618-20184572 GCA_012654045.1 Ptyas mucosa
TAAAATAAAATAAAATAAAATAAAATAAAATAAAATAAAATAAAATATAAAATATAAAATATAAAATAAAATAAAATAAAACAAACAAATTGCCGGTGCCCCCAACTTGCCAAAATCACTCTCTCATGCTTCCGTCTCACCACCATTAAGAGATTTCAGATTTTGGCATCAGTTCCAAATCAGCCAGTGGCCTCTTGCCTGTTGGACCTTGCCACCAGCCCATTGGGCAAAGGGGCCAGAGGAAGATGGGAAAGAGGATAGAGATACTCTCCTTCCCTCTTTCCTTGCTGCATACGGATTTCTGGGAATGTAGTTGGAAGGTCTGGAAATTCTGCAATGGCCACAACTTTGCCAAATTTCAAGCCCACATGAATGGTCAATCCCAGATTTTGGTTGCTTTCTGTAAATTAGCCTATTTGAGGTATGCTGATTTAAAAACTGCGATACATCATTTTTGCCTACTTGAAGGTTACAAACAAGAATTTTAATAGTATATTTTGGTGTCCACAGAATCCAAAGTAGGTAGAAATAGGTCATGTAGTTTCAGCAGCAACTTGAGTGTAACAAGAGTTAACAATTCCTCTGGTTAATATTCTTATCTAAAAAAGACCTGTGCTCTGATAATATTTCACACTGCTATCATATACCATATATACAACTGCTTGGCAATACATCTTATAGACCAAAATTGGGCTACTTATTCACACATTGCCCATCTGATAAATAAATAGGAATTATTTTTCAATCTAGCTAACTGATTGAAGAAAATTAATTATTACAATTTTTTTTAAAAAAATGAGAAGTCCCTCTAAAATAGTAATTGTCTAAATCCCTTCTTGCATATCCAATTGTGTACCTTTAAATCTGTAGTGAGTTTGCTCTCATGTCAGGAACTGCTGAAATGAGTAGCAAAGTGCTATATACATTCACCAATTAACCATTGTATTCATATGCAAATGAGTTGATTTATATTTCTAAAGAACATGGTTCCTCTATAAAATAATAGAGAAAAATTGCATTTTTGAACAGATTTTAAGTATTCACAACAATAAACACTACTGTAGTATTAGTAATGGTATCTAGCAATTTCTATCAGCCTCTTTCGGTTGCCTTCAATTCTCCAAGCATCATCTCAAGCATCTTCAATCACTCTTGCTTTCCCATTGTGTCCACATTTTAAGATGTGGCCCCATTATTATTGCTTCCATGCAACAAATTGGTCTCATTCTGATACTGATTTTTCTCATGGTCCAAGGTATTTTCAATAGTTATCATCCCCAGCATTCAAAAACATCTGTTTTAATTCATTCAGCCATTCTGATGGTTTAGCTTTCACAGACTTATACCATACTCATACTTTCACAGCTACAAATAAACCATCTGATATACTACTCATAGGTGTAAGGATATGTGGGGATGACCACGAGGGACAAAAGGAAGCGATGCTGACAAGAAAGGGAGAAATGGAAAATGGAAAAATCCATTTGAAATTACAATGGTGCTGAAAAAGTAACTTTATAACTGGTTCTCACATTTATTTCTGTTGCAGCATCCACATCCAGATGATTATGGGTGCTTTGGGCACTTCACAACCAGAGGAGTTTATGACCATTGCATCACACAGTCACATGATTGCCTTTCGTACCCTTCACAACTGACTTCTAACAAGCCGAGTCAATGGAGAAACCAGCAGTAAAATCACAAATCATGGCTACATGACATTTGCTTGACAACTGTTGATGGTTTACTTAATGATTGCAGTGTAAATAAGGTCATAAGTCTGTCACAGTCATGCCATGCCTCTCTTAACAAACACATCACTTAGCAATGGAATTGGTGGGTCCAATTGTGATTCTTAAGCCAGGACTGCCTGTAGTGCATTTCAGAGAAGTTAAGAAAAATGCTGGGTCTGAATCATGACAGTATAGGTAGCTTATATAAAAATATTCAACCTCCTGCAGAGCTTACTTATTGGAATGGATCTAAGAGTAGCCTTACAGACCATATAATTGTATCTGGAATTGTATCTTGATTATTTTAATGTTTCCCAAGCTGATAGCAATCATTTCCCACTCATTCTACCCTTATTACCCCAAATGGACCTTCACCAATTTAATGTACAAGTGTAATGTTTTCCCAACTACATTGTCTTGCTGAGTAAAATGGACCATTCAACTTAATAACTTAATTACAGAACAACTAGCTAGTACATATTTTTCACGCATATGCCCTCTTTGCTATAACCAGCTACAATAACCTTATATACAATAACCTTGTGCAGGATCTTAGTAGCATCTACTTCAATATAAGATGAAGACTTACAAGGAACCTGCATATCCATCAAAACTATTTTTTGACACAGACTGGATAGCAGCCAGGAAAAGATTAGTAGCTAACTATAATCTATATAAGGTAAATAATAGCAAAATTACAGCACAAAATCCATTTCACTAGAAGTGACATGACAAGCAATTAATTTGGCAAAAGAAAATGGAGGAACATCAAAGTATTATAGACTTGTCCTAGTCAAAACAAATAATTCATCCCTTTTCTGGCACATCGCTACAGGATTCCTGTCCCTGGCCTATGTCAGCTGAACAACTTTATATTGCCAGAAATATGGTGAAATCACTACCGAGAATTTTACAACAGAAGTTCAATGTCTATCAGGTCATCACATATAAAATGGAAGAGCTGCCTTTTTGGCAAACTGTAAAGCCTAAGGAGTTTATGGATCTGTTTTCCAAACTGAAGTCAGGGAAGGCAGCAGGTGCAGATTCTATTACACCTGAGTTAATTAAAAACAGTGCCGCATATTGAGCCCCTATATTGGCATTACTCTTCATAGAATTGACAAATCTGTCCATATATCTAAGGATTGAGGTCTACTGATCATTGTGTCTATGCATAAGAAAGGGAGTAAGATTCATCCTGCCAATCCTCAACCTATAAGTCTCTTTAATATTATAAGTAAACTTTATGTAAGACATCTTGGCATCTTAGAGATTAAATGAAACAGTAAGGACTATTGGTGGAAGAACAAGCTGGTTTTAGGAAACAACTGTCAGTTTCAACAACTGACCAATGTCTTATACTTCAATATCTCATCAAGAAATAGATCTCTCTGAATACTGCTTCATTTTATGCAGCCTTTGCTGATCTGAAGACAGCAGTTGACTCTATACCTTAGAGACCAGGCCTGTCAAACTGGCAGCCTGCAGCCCGGATGCGTCACGCGCAGGCCATGCCCACCGCGGATCCAGAAAGGCAAAAAATGTCACGGATACATCACAATACGTCATGTGATACAATCAAGTTTGACACATTTGCCTTAGACTAAACTATGGAACAAGGTGTATAATACCATAATACCATTGGTATATACAATACCATAATATTGATTGCTGTTTTTTTATTTGTGCATTGCATGAAGAAATAGCGCTTAATAAGATGCACCTCTCAGGGACATCTGACTGCATCCATTTCAACTACCAAGGATATGAAACAAGCCTGCATATTCACACCCCTCTTATTCAATTATTACAAGTGAGGTGATAGATCAACTGAAGAATCCAAACTTCCATATACCTAAACTAGCTCCACAAACATTAGAAGCCAAATTTCAAAGTGGGTGGAAATGAGCAGTTTATAGCAAGCTCTTTCTCCTCAGATTGCCCCCCTCCTTTCTTATTATCTTTGAGCTATAAGCAAGCAAGGGCCACACTTAAGTAATATCAATTCAACATAGGCCATCAAATGGATGCTAGTAATATGACTCAGCTTCTTATGGCAGACAGGAGGAGATCCATTCTGGCACCAACTACAGTATGTATATTATACAGCTTAACTTCCCAAATCAGATGTCTATGAAGATTCTCAGTCATCCAGGTCAAAGTTGTCCCAAAGGTGCTTTTTCATTAGGCAACTGGACTTTCTTGTTTTTCTTTAAAGACATTTAGCTTCTCATCCAAGAAGCTTCTTCAGCTCTGACTGGATGGTGGGGAATAGAAGGGTTTATACTCCTTGCAGACAGCTGGTCATTTGCATTCTTTTAGAGAATCATTGAGGCCACCTGGAGGCCATCAATGTTGTCAGGGTCACCTGAGTAGTATAAGTAGATGTGGAGCCTTCTTGGAACTGTTGAAAGGTCTGTGTGGTAAACTGGAAATAGATGTTGTATCCATCCCCTTCTGTTGAAAGCGGGCTGTTCAATTTTGACATAGATGGCCTCTTTGACCCCTCTTTCAAACCAGCAGTTCTCTCTGTCCAAAATGTGGACTTTGCTGTCTTCAAAAGGGTGGCCTTTGTCCTTTAAATGCAAATGGACTGCTGAATCTTGTCCTGATGGGTTTGTTCTCCTATGCTGTGCCATGCGTTCAAAAAAGACCCAACAGGAACTCCTCCATAACAGACAAAGAAGAGAACAATAAAACAACGTTGTCATTCCATACGTTGCAGGAATATCGGAAAAGCTCAAGAGACTCTTCAGCCAAACAACATACATGTGCACTTCAAACCCAAGAATACACTAAGGCAGAAGCTTGTCCATCCCAAGGATAAAACACCAAGACACAAACTGAGCCACGTGATATATACAGTACAATGCAGTGAGCCGTGTGCAGGTCTGTACATTGGGGAAACAAAGCAACCGCTTCATAAACACATGGCCCAACATAGAAGAACATTATGAGTATATCCTTGTGGCTCAAGATAGGTAGAAACTATTAATCATGTCCTTCTATATTCCCAGTTTTATATAGAACCTCAAAATGCTCTAATTACCCCATTTCTAACTAATAAAATGGGATACAATAATCAACAGTATAAGCAATTTTACTTTTTGACTCTGAAATAACACACAAGATTTTGTGTAGTAGCATGCAAAATCTGCTATTGTACTGTATTATATTTTTCTCATGTTTGATAAGGGTCTGTCAGAGAATGTATGATTCTTAAATCCTTTTGGATAACATTATTGCTTTATTTGTATATACATGTGTGTGTGTATAATCTTTCTATTTTACACTGCTATTCTAGGTGTATATTACCCAGATTGCTAAATTTAATTTCTTCTCTACACATACAATATGCGTAGACTGAGCAAGGCTTATCATATTTGATTTAATATTGTCTTGTAGCCAAAAAAATTTCCCTGTAAGTACTTTCCTGAAACATCCTGGCAATGCAAATTAGATTTTGGATATTTAAAATATTTGAATACTAATTCTCTTGTGCTGGTTAATGACCACAATTAAGTTAAGTAAAAAAAAAAAGTTCAACACTCCAATAGCTTGTATCTTTATAGCTTTCAAGCATCAACTTAAGTATCATGCTTATTTCACTTTAGAGGGGGGAAAATATTCCCATTTCGCCAAAAAGAGTTTTGAAAGTTTTAATAATTGAAAATGATTAATTTTCAATTACTTTATAATAGAATAGAAAAGCTTTTAATAAAAGCATTTATTTAACAATGGAAGTAGCAAGGTACTATATATTTCAGTGTTATATTTGTTTGCAAACTAGAAACACAAAATAAGTAAATACTGTCTTCCAAACTTACTCTTTTCTTAACTTTAAATACATTCATGCATTTATTTAGAAATGGGAAAGAAAAGTCATAGGACAGGCAGTTCTCCTGAAACAACACATAAAAACTATTTCCATGTATTGTTTGTTTCAGGTTCATTAAAAATGTGTTCATAGCAAAATGTCATCATCCGTAAGTATACATGAAGAAAAACATTGTTTTTATGAGTGCCAAAGTTCACTGAAATCAATAAGGTTCCCTTTGACTTCGTATTTTTATGTACTAGAACACTGAAGAATCATTACGCAGTTTGCAAAGTTAATGAAAATATCCTCCAGCTTTGATTTTTGCTAAGATGTGGCATATAAACTCATTTAAGTTGGAAGAATTTGCAGTAAAGGCTTTGAATAAATAGCAGGATGATTTAAATTGAATAATCAGTAAGACGAGCAACCAAAATACCTAGTTTGACCATACATATTCATCTTTAGCCATGGATACATGCTTTTCACAATGAGGCTGCTTATCAGAATGGCCAAAGTAATTTACAAGTAAATTTAGGAGAGACAAACAGTAGATCTGTAGGAAGGGACTTTGTTTTTCTCATAAAGCCTTCCTTTGAAGGGAACTGTTGACCAGTTTTGCAGATATTCTCATTAATCAGAATTTGCTGCTACTAACCTTGATAAAAAGTGCAAACCTTGACCATGGGGTTAAGAAAGTCAGAAAGAAAGAGAGCAGAGCAGAACAAAGTGACTAAGATGAAGGAATGCAAATGATAAAGGCAGAGTGAAGAACATCACACCGACAACTATGACAATCGTATTAATTTAATTCTGAAATGCGTGGCATTTATTTTCAGAAAACCTTGCCCATCAATTTAAAAAATGGCGAAACAAATGTACAGAAATCCAATAATATTAAGGCAGAATTCACCAATATTGCTAATTTATGAGAAAAAAAATCAGCAGATATAATAAATATATTGGTGCAGAGTAATCATTTATTTATGCTTCTGTGACTGCCTAAAGTTGTTTTGTGGCTAAAAACTAAGATTCTTGCTATTTCTCAAAATCAAATACTTAGATCAAATATTTTTTTTTAAACCTGTCCTTAACTGAGTAATGATTGAGGGAGGGGGGGGGAAGGGAGAAATAATGGGAATTTCATTCATATAAATGGAAAATAATTTATATAGTGTCCCTAACACAGCACAGCTTTTGAAAGCAAATTATAATAACCTTAAATCAAAACTGACTTAAGTTTAACAAATGCAACCCTAACAAATTTCTAACAAAAATAGTATCTAGAGCATTGTTTAAATGATATGTGTAGAAAATTTGGATTTATGTCATACTACATTTATATTCAGATGAACATTTGCTTTAGTTCTTACCTCATACACAAGGAAAATATGACTAGGGAATGCTACATAAGAAAAAACAAAAACATTCAAATTGTTTTATAAAATATGCCATTTCAGAGACATGCATTTGTGAGAGTTCTTTGCTCTCCAAAGACTGGACACATCACAGTCTTTGGAGATAGCAAATCTCCAGCCAATTTTAGTTTCTGATTAGCAAATTATGGTAGTACAAGCAAAGTGTTTCTTGTTGCTTATAGTTATACAAACTTCAACTGTTACCACCATAAATATTATTTCTGAAATTTTTTTTAAAAAAATCCGAAGTCTATAACCTTCACCTGAGGAAAAGGAATGTAATTACACTACTTCAAGAAAATACTTAGGACTGGAAGGTGTCCAAAGCAGAACTGATCACATTTTTTAAAAAAATCATTACTCCATTCTCAACAAAATTAATATGCATAATCCACAATTATAAATTAGAGTTATTTGATATTGAAATTTATCACCAGGTTTTAATCACAAATCAGATTTACTTATAAGAATTTGGGCAATCCTGTCAGTTCTGTCTAGCTATAGACCCAATTCTCAAGTCCCTGGATATCGACACCACCTCCTGGGAAACCCTGGCACAAGATCGATCAACATGGTGCACACTGATCCACCAAGGCTGCCAGACATCAGAGGACAGAAGAACAACCATAGCACAAGAGAAGCGAGCACTCCGCAAAGCCGGAGTTGCAAATGCTGCAACAATGGTGCCCACACATGTCTGCCTGACATGTGGCAGAACATTTTGTGCCTGTATAGGCCTTACCAGCCACCTGCGGACACATTGTGGATAGCCCACAACCTGTTAGATGTCAAGGTCCTCTTCGAACATGATGGACAAACATCATCAGACCCAATTCTCACTTAATATTCCAAATAATAGCCTAATACTTGGTGTGACAGAGGATTGGGATAAAAAAACTTTCCAAATAAAGCTGTGTTGTTCTACCATCTTCCAAAGATGGAGGAAAAACAAAAAATTAAAGAAACAACTAAAAGATTTTCTGATCCATTTTAGCAATGCAAAATTCAATTACACTGACAAATGAGACAGCCCTCAGAACAGAAAGATGCATTCCTACACATAAGATACTTTTTAAACCATATAAGACATGAGGAGATTTACCTGGAACACATACTGATGAGAATAATTTGCACTGTTTGATGTCTGGACCAAATCTTTCTGTGCAAACAATAACATTGAAAGATAAGCCACTGTTTATCATTGGTTTACCCATTATTCAAGTGTAAAATAAATGTACATATGCATACATTAAGGCTGTGCAGTGCTTTGAATTCAGAGGGAACATGGTATTTTAAGCAGGTGTTTATATAATACCTGTTAGCAATGTTTAAAACAAAACAGATCTTTTTCCAGAATTGTGAGCAGCTGTGACAAGCAGAAATATCTTCCCAGAAAAAGATGCATATGTAAAGATTACATATAATCACTCATAGAAATATCCTGTTTTGTATTTGTGTTTTACTATCTTCACAATGAGTGGGGGGAGAGGTTATATCCTTAAGTTGCCACTTCTATTCTGGCCAATGTGTTTAGCCTTGTGAAATCAGAAGGAACGGAATGTTTATTTATGGTACTCTATGCTTTCTCTCAGTAATTTTAAATGCAATGTTTTAATATTACCTCATTAAACACATCTGACTATATTTAGTATTGTTTTTGTACTGAAGATACACCTGAGGGAAGCTGCTGAATTCTAGATTAGAGTTTTAACCTCAGGGCTGAAAGCTATTCCTTGTGCTATGTCACAATATTTTCATCGTTTCAACAGGAATCTCAGCATCATTAACTTTAAATTGTAATGATAGAGGAGCCACAACATTGCCTAAGAGGCCAACTTAGAAGAACAAGTATGGCAACATAAATGTAAATGTTCTCTACTACCTACTTGGAGAAAAATGCCTGTAGTTCCCATATACAACATTCATATAATTAGAAATGGCTGAAAGATGCACTTGATAAAATTACCTTACGCTCTTGTAAACTTGGTAGCATAAACCTAATATACTCCTCTCCTTAAATGTGGATAGAATCCTCTTCTCTTTTATTGCTAGATAGAATTTTGCTGGACTGGTAGTTGAATGATGTTTCAACATCAAATTTTTTCCTTGGTCTTTGGGGGAACAGGTTAGCTTTGTAAATTACTGGAATTCACATGGATTATGGTGATATACCAAATTACAGGGGGGATGGTAATCCACAAATATGTTGCATCAAAAGAACCCACAATAGCTTCTTCACTTCACACACAAAGGAAGATTCAGTCCAGTGTGTTGAGCCGCAAATGGGCTCGCCATCATTCCCGGGAGAGACGGAGGTTAAGAGAGCCAGAATGCAGCCAGAGCTGTCAGGTTACAGCGACACTTCGCAACGGAGGCGCAGTCACTACAAAGCCAACAACAGCGGAGGCTATGACAGGGAGGCTTGGCGGTCAATGTTCCCAGGTGACGCGCCTCTGTGACGTGAACAGAGGCGCAGAACCGCCAAACAGCTGTGGAGGGGAGGGGAGTTTCCAGGTGTACTTTTGTTCGCCGGATGTTGGGTTTAGCTATAACGAGTGCCTATATATAGCGCTACGGAGCTAACGCCCGTAGCGCTGACTTTATTCATGTTCCAGTTTGTTCCTCTTGCCGCCTCGTCGCTTGTGTGTGTCAGTAAAGAGTTTTGACTGCTCTCTCGCAAGGTGTGGAGTCGTTTCTTTTGCACAGCAAGCTCGGGCGGGGTGACAGGCCGAGACAGTGACTTTATTCCACTTATATAGTAAATGGAACATTAACAATAATAAAAGATATAAATAGTGGAATATCCTAATACTATGCCAAATATTTCAGACTCATTTATAAGAAGTATTATAGTCAGGTAAAAAGAAGAAAAAAGTAGTATGAATATTGGTCGGAAGAGAACTTTTGCCATCCGAATATTTACATTTAATATTATTTACCTTTCTCAGACAGAGATACAATGTTAATGGTTTCAAAGGGGTTCTTTTTTAATCCATTATCTCTCACCAATTTAAGTACTTTGGAATAAGTTTTTGTGACCTTCACCAATGCATAATAAGAACAGAACTGTGACAAAAACATAAGGAAAATAAAAAGCAAAAAGCACCATTATAACGTCATCAAACTTCACTGATGACTATTTATAAAGTGAGGTAGGATAATGCAAACATCCTGTTACTTTGGTTAATATATATACAGTATAATGTAAAGAAAAATAAGAGAAATGTTGAAAACAATAGCCTCTCACCATGCTATTTCTGACTAAAACCTACCCTGCACAAAAGTCTACCCTGACTTTCAAGGCAAACTTTTGCCCATTCAGAATCTTTTTCCATCTTTATCTGTCTGAACTCCTCTTATTTCTATTGGTACATGGGGGAAGGGGAGACAACCCTCCAATGTGTTTATATAGGAGTACCTAAGAATTCTTGCAACTAAAGACTACTGGAAATTTTATTTATTTATTTATTTATTTTATTATTTAAATTTTTATACCGCCCTTCTCCCGAGGGACTCAGGGAGGTGCACAGCTACAATAAACAACATATATCCATAAAATTTAAAAACAATTTAAAACATATTAAATAATTTGGCCCTTACATTAAAAAACTAAAACACCCATTAAAATTCATTTTTTAAGCCAGCCCAGCCTGTTGAAACAGTAAAGTCTTAAGAGCACAGCAAAAGGTACGTAGGTCGGGAATCATACATATCTCCGGGGGCAATTCATTCCGGACAGCAGGTGCCCCCACAGAGAAGGCTCTCCCCCTGGGGGTCGCCAGTTGACATTGTTTGACCGATGGCACCCTGAGGAGTCCTTCTCTGTGGGAGCGTATTGGCCGGTGGGAGGCTATCGGTGGCAGAAGGTGATCTCGTAAGTACCCAGGTCCTAAGCCATGGAGCGCTTTAAAGATGGTGACCAGCACCTTGAATCGCACCCGGAAGACCACCAGGAGCCAGTGCAGCTCACGCAGGAGAGGTGTTACATGGGTGTGTCGTGTCGCTCCCACAATCACCCGCACGGCCGCATTCTGGACCAGTTGGAGCCTCCAAGTGCTCTTCAAGGGGAGCCCCATGTAGAGAGCATTACAGTAGTCCAGATGGGACTCAATATTGCTCATGATTAGTATGGTTTGAGCATATGATTCACTTATAAGCAAAATTAATCTCCTGCAGACTTTACAAATTAAAAATGCTTTTCCTCTATTTTAAACTGAACTGTACTTATTTGTTCAATGACTAATCAGTCTTTTCCATGCTTTCAGCAACAGCCTCAGCATGATGATATATGATAAGAAATAACTTTTAATATAATAATGGTACCTTTGCATGGCCCTTCACAGAAACTAAATAATATCAATTTCCATTATGAAGGTTCAAAATTCTCTCAGTATATTTCTACTAACAAATACTCTGATTAATCATCTAATCCAGAGAATATTTGGATAATCAGTTTACGGAGATCCGGTCAATCTTGTTATCAAGGCAGTAGCTTGTGTGTCCTGGACTAAGCTATAAAAACTGACATTACAGAAGAGATTCAATATATATGCATAAGGATGGACAGGGATATATAGCCAAATCTCCTCACTTGACTGGTGCTGCAGTACAAACTCTGCTGTGTAACCAATTTTTTTTATTTCATTTTTAAAAATTAACCCTTCTCTTCCTTGAAAGAATCTTAAGAAAAAGATTCTTAAGGTTTATTTACAACATTCCCTGCAGATAGTGAAAAGATTAGTGAATTTCTTTTTTAAAAAATATATCAAATATATTAACACGCTTGCCTTGGAAAATGTGGGCACATATGATTATAATAAACTAACAAAAAGACCAAGAAATTAAATAGTATATTCCAGCCCTTGTCAATCTAGACATTTACCAAATGTGTGAACTTTAGTTTTCATAATTCTCTACCTGAAATGCTGCTGAGAATTAGGAGTTAATGTTCCCACATACAAAGTGGAGACGGTTACTACACATTAACATGTTTATAGCCATAAGCTATTGTTGCATTACCAAAATTATATCAGCATTTAAATGGCCTACTGCGTAGGTGTTCCTTTGATCAAAAAGTGACCTCCTTACTAAAAAAAATAGTATATTTCCTACAAAGTTCTGTTTTTAAAAAGAAAATAGTTTCAGACTTTCATATAGATACAGGAGGGAAAGTTAGAAATTGTGTTATTCTAAAAGACATTCCCCAGCTTAAGTCATCCATGCCAAATCTATATTCTACTAAAATGTATATTTCTGTTTGTCTGTCTGTAACCTTCAATTGGGTGAAATGATGCATCATAGGGTAACAATTTTTGAACCAAGGTATCTCATGTAGGGTCTATTGCTTGGGTGGGGGGTTGGACTAGAAGACCTACAAGGTCCCTTCCAACTCTGTTAATCTGTTAATCAAATGGATCAGAATGCATCCAAAATCTGGGATCCATTATACCTGTGGCATTGAAATTTGGAAAAATTGTAGCTGCTTCAGCATTGCCATACCATCATGTTATGATGGTCATGTGACTGTCATTTCCAATACTCTCTACAGCTCTCCCCAAGTCAGTGAGAAAGCTGGCAGGGAATCTAAACTTGATTGTGATTTCTGACACTCCCTGCCAGCTTCCCACAAGCAAAGGGAATCCCCAAGAAGTGCATCAAGGATCAGGATCAGCAGTGGGTTCCTCCCGGTTCTGCCTGGTTCCACCGAGCCAGTAGCGGTGACGATATACATCACCAAACCGGTTCTCTTTGTTTGGGAGCTGGGCCCTCCCACCCCGCCCGTGTTATTCTTACCTTTTATTTGGCCCCGCACCCAATCTATTCGCTGCTTTCCGAGTCCCAGCTGATGGCTAGAAGGAAAAAAACTGTTTAAACTCTTGCCGCGGGGCTTCAAAGGGCCGCCCTACAGCTGATCGGTGTTAAAAGGCAGTGTGGTGGTAGACCGGTGCCTCCAAAAACAAATGGGTAGACCGGGACTCTCGAAAAATAAATGGATAGACTGGGACGCTCAAGAACAAATAAGTAGACTGGTGCCTCCAAAAACAAATGGGTAGACCGGTACAGCTCTGCAAGCAGTTAAAGCCTGGTAGACCAGTACTTCTGCTAAATCCTAAAGAATTGTCACATGATCATCAAGCCACATCCACAAAATAAGCCACACCCACAGAACCAGTAGTAAAAAAAATTAGAGCCTGATTAGGATGATATCTGAGAGTACAGCATGGATTGTGGAGGGTATACAAGCAAGTACAAAAGGACACGAGGAGGGTTTACAACAATGATGCAACTAAAACAATAACCTAATGGGCCATAGATTGTCTAGAAACATCCTAAAAGAAGCCATTTAATCATCAGTTTCATTCAATGTCTTGGTACACATGGGTATACCAAGTATTAGCATTTCTAATATTTACTGGGATAATGAAGAGAAAGGAAATAAACAGTTGATTCATTGCAAATCAACAGTAAGCATGAAGTTACACATATTTAGGTGCAATATAAGCTTCGTATATTTTATCTGGACACTTGCAAATTATTTCCAGACTGTTTTAAAGATATAAAATATATGTGAAAAGGACAATAGAATAGGAAAGAATGACTTTTAGAATACACATCATTCATTTTGGGAATATAAATTCCCAAGCAGATTTCTATCCAAACACACATCCCTTTTATACCTAGTTAAATTAGTTTAAAATAAATTGCTTCATAATATTCATAATATTATTCATAATATTCATGTTTAGTCAATTATTTTTCCCCAAGTTTTCTTCTATAATGTTAACTATTATAAGCTAGTTTGCTGAAACCCTGTGGGTTAGATGTTAAATAAATAGTAAATAAGGCCAAACAAAAACCATGGATATTCAGTTAAAAATACAGTTACATGCAATACTGCTATGCTGATAACCTACTCCACTCCTTCACTGATACTTTAAGGAACATAGGCTTTCTGTTCCACCACAGATATGCATTTCATGTGCAGTAGTACATCCAATGACACAGCTACCATATCAAGCTGCAAAAACCTGAAAGACCACTGCATGGCTTCAGAAAGACTTTTTAATATACCGGTATTGTTGCTACAATCTAGAGATCATCCAGATTTTGCTTTCCCAGAAATGTTAGTGCTATTACTGAAGACTTAGAAGCCTCAACTTTTTATCCATTCAGTATTATATAGCTGTAAAGGTAGTCCTGTGTGATATCAACTAAAGCACTATTGCTTAAGAGCATGGACAAACTATGAAGGAAGTCTCATTTGTCTTATAATTGTTTTAATCAGAAAAGTTGCTGAAGAAGTCAGGGTATTTCTCACCTTTAGAAAAACCTTCAAATTCTGAAAATATTGCCCCTTCTTCCGTATTCCCGATTTCTCTGTATGAACCTCAGACTAGGTCCCATAAATTCCAGCTTCTTATCCATATTAAGTACTTTCATCATGGTCTCTGGATGAGTTCATACATGATGCTAAAACATTTAGTACAGCTTATTGGTTTATTTACAAACATACTAAGCCATAAACCATGGTTTATGTACCACAGATGGTGGATCCATACAGCAGACTAAATTAAAACAAAAGGAAGTACATTACTGTGAAGGGGCAAAGTGCAAACCCAGCCATTATTTCACAGCTAAATCAATTTCGCAGAGCAACCATTATTAAGCAAAAGTGAGAGGAACATATAAGCTGCCCTGGGACACTTGGAGTAAGAATAGATTTAAAATAATTAAACCAATAATATATTGCCTGTCTCAGGATCTAACACCATTGCATATTATATATAGATAAATATATACAGACACAATTTATTCTGCATAATCTCTTGTATTAAATATGCTTTGCCCTAGTCCAATAGTCTTCTGTATAAATATCCAAAGTCAGGCAAGTATGTGAGTCTCTTGACAGCTGCATCTAATTGCTTACCTTTATTAGTAAAGTGCCATCAAGTAGACATCACAGATGACTCTTTTTCTATTGCCCTTGAAATCCCTTATGTTTGGGTCAACAAAGCTTCCTTTTTTTGTTTGTTCATAGATGCATACAATGGTAGGCCACAGCATTACTTCCATTGTGAATATGTACTTGCTCAATTTTTTATGAAACTTTGAAATGAAATTATCCCATGCAATTACATCTGGGCTAAATAGTAAGATATATATGAACATTAAGAGTGAAAAATCACCTTTCAACTATTTTTAAGCCTAGCAATCCCATTAAAACTATATTCTAAATTCCACCAGCTCAGCTAGCAAGTTCAACAAGTGGAGAGGCACAGGTTCAGACTTCTAATTTATGTTGTTAAGTTGCATCAACATGGGACCTGATTGTTTGGCAGCTTGTCACTGTTTCTGTTGTTTTAGAATCATCAGGCATATTACAGGTTTCAGTAGAGTCTATATCACTAGTTAAATTATATAAACAGCAGAGGAAAATCAATAAATATTGATAATTTACAAGCATTTTGAAATGAAAGGTTGGAATATCTTATTTTAATAAATCAGAGTGTCATGTTTTAAAGAATGTCAGGCATATGTCTTATGGTCTAAGATGACATTAATAATACATTTCTTATTCGTGTTTAACATATATCACAACACATCTCACAATCACTCAATTTTTTAATGCTGGAAAAACAATAAATATGAAGAATCTTTAGCACACATGCTTTGCACTAGCTTTTTGGCTACCTCATGTTGTTTTATATCTGTATTTTTATCGGAAGAGAATAATGATTTAAAGACAAAGTTAATATCAAACTATGTACAGAATATTTGGAATTTATTGATCTATGAGAAATAATAGCTATAATTGGTTGGTAGTATAACAAAGAAGAGAATAATGTGCAGCTATAAAGAAATTATAAACCCAAATGTAAACTTCTAAATTGAAGAATAGATTCAATGGAAGGACTAAACAGAACAGTTCCATGAAGTCATATTGTAATGTGCAATTTGTTGTTAAAAACATATTTCTTTTATAATTGGGAAAATGATATGGTTTAATTCTTATTAAATATTGTAAAAACATCCCTTTTATGTCTCTGACAGGACAGAGCTGTCCTGTCAGTGCTGAAGAAGCTTCTTGGATGAGAAGTTAAATGTCTTCAAAAGAAAAAACAAGAAAGTCCAGTTGCCTCCTGAAAAAGCACCTTTGGCACAACCATGACCTGGATGACTGAGAATCTGTACAATCTGGATCCTTATTTTACCGACCTGGGAAGGATGGAAGGCTGAATCAATTTGGAGTCCCATCATGATCAAACTCCAGACTATAGACAACGTTTGTCTGGAATACTGCATTCTAACCACTGCGGTGCCAGGGCTCATTATAATTAAACATTCTGTCACTTGTTATGTTCTTCATATTTGAATACTTTGCCAAGGAGACTTCTTGAAAATCATTAAAACCTCATTTTCAGGCATTACATTTCTGTTTATGCGACAATTCTGTTTTCTTAAGACACACATATTCATTCAAATAATTAATAACAATGCTTTAGTAGATATCTAAGATGAAGTATCAAATAAGTATATTGAAAAGTCTTAGACAGGAATGTTAACAAAAGCTCATTTCTAACCAAATAAATTTATTTAATTCTAAGATCCATTACGGCTCCCTTCTTAATATATGTTTGGAATCAATATATTGGCCTGTTTATAGTAACATTTCTTTTTTGGTCAGTCTTTGTAAGATCGCAATTGGGCATTTTCAACTTTTCTGCTCTGCCATCAGTTTATGTCCATCCCTCATTCTTTTACAAGGCTATTTCTTCCCCCTACCAAACTCATCAGCACTTGCTGAAAAAAGAAATACACAAAATGGGTCTGTTTGTTTATGTTCCAACTCTGGAAATATGTTTGCTTATGAATGCCCTAAGAGTCTTTATTTGCAGAACAATCAAACTTGATGCTCAACATAAAATGGACCTTTTAAAATTACACATGCTGCAAGTATAATTACTGATTATTTTACACATCAGCTAAATATTGAAGCCTGAAACCTTATGAACACTTACCTAGGAAAAAAAGTTCTACCGATTCATGGAAAGTCATTTTCATTTAAAAACAATTCATCCGTTGTTAACTATTTGACACTATTATTTCTAATACAAGTTATTTCATGAATTGAAACAGCTTATCCAGAGGATATAGGGGGAGCAAAAGAATAATTCCGGATAGCATCCTGACATAGCATCCTCCCAAGTCTTGACTAGAAAGGTACTCCCATGGAATCAGATAAGGCTCATACACGGTAATTTACAAATAAACAAAGGAGTCCATCATATTTATTTGATACTGAGAGAACAACTTTTAGTTGGCAGGACCTTTGTACATAAACAATTGCCTGACAGGAAGAAATTGATTGAAAATCTTGAAAAGGAAGACGGGTTCTATAGAACAAAATAATGAGAAGAACTTGACCTTTTGTTAAAAGCAGTACAAGATCCTTGAGAGAAAACATGAATAAATCCTAGAACACTTTTTATCTCTATTTGAAAGCCCTTTAACTGAGAGCTAGCAGCCTCTCTCACAAATAAGAACTTTGCAGCATATGCTCTCAAAGGCTAACAACTTATTCTTTTTTCTTTTCTATTCTATTCTTTGTCAGGCCAGAAATCTTTATGTTTGGCTAGTAGGAGAAAAAAAACCAGATTGGGAACTAATGGCTTTGAAATCTGCAGAACTGGAGGGAGTCAACAATTTTCTTTGTTCCTGAAGCAAAAGTGAAACGTGACACTAGTTACACCTACCCTGCACAAATGCATTCAAGTCCACAGTCTCCATCTTGAGGCTGTATTTGAACTGCAGATCTCAAGGCTCTAACGTTTGGCCTAACGCAGGATTTCTCCGGCTTCTTCCCTGTAGCACCTTGCCCGATGAAGAGTATGGAGAGCTCAAAAGCTTGTCCCCCTCTCTGGTATCATTTTGCCTTAGGCCAAATAAAGGCATTACCCAACTGTGCATGTTGAATGTTATGGCACCAGGCTGTTGTGAAGGTGTACACTCGCCCCGTTTCTCATAGTCAGCATAAGCTTGTTTATTTTAATTTTTTTAAGCTGCCCCGCGACTTTGGAGTCTTTAAATTCTCCCACGACCACGCCCCCGGCCCCGCTCAGCATCAGACCGCTCGCTCAAAGTAGGACCGAAAGCTCTACCGGCACCTGATGTAACCACCTAGAAACTTGGCAGGCGCTAGGACTCGGAGGAGCTCACGCAGGGGATGCAGGAACTGTAACCTAGGCAATTAACAACAGGCTGCTTTCTTCTACTTTCGCCCCCTCCCAGTTCCAGTTCGCCCTCCCTATTACCCAGGCGAAATTTCCCCCACCCCAAAAACATGCACACAAACCCACAAACTGTCAGCTTCTTGCCTGGCCGCTCCTCCACCGCTGCCACCCTTAGCCGCCGGTTCCTCCAGCTCACACGCCCCTAAACGCTGCCAGTCTCTTGTCTTACAAGAAGAAACGTTAATTCCTTTTAAACGATCGCTTTGGGGAGATTTAGATGCCATCCACCTCGCCGAGAAAACGCTGATCGTTACAACATTGTCTCATCTGTCAAGCCGGGGTGGGGGGGGGGGGGGGAGAGAGAGAGAGGAGGCACAACGCGCATTTGCACCTACACAACCCTGAGAAAAGATCAATAAAGTGGCGGAAAAAAAAACGTGCCGATTGTCAGCCGCACGCCAGCTTCTAATAGGGGGAAGGGGGAGCGAGAGAAAAGACTGGGAATGAATGTTCGCCTTTGCTGGGAGTGGGGGGAGTGGAGGTTCGCCACAATCACAGGTTTTAAGGAGAACTACACCACGCATTTTCCTTCTCCAGAGCTTCTCTCTTCCATCCTTCCCTCCCCCCGAAACAAAAGAAGGAGAAAGAGGGGAAAGAGAAACCGGCAAACAAACCAGGGGGCGGGAGAAGAGAGAAGAAAAACTGGAAAATGGGGCGGAGGGAAGAAAAAAAATCTAGGAAGGGACAAACAAAGAAGGTAAGGAAGCGCTACGTTTTCATCTGCCAGAAAGCCCCTGGCCACCTCTTATCCATCCAAGCCTGCAAAGGCTGCCTTGGGCCAAGGATGCTGCCTCTTGGCCAAAGCCTCTGGAGTCCCCAAAGTCACTAGTCCACAGTCTACTCCTGCCACCACAGAGCACAACGCTCAGCACCCAGTGCCACTGCAATGAAATGATGCTCGCCAACGTCATTCTCTTGGAAGACAATAATGAAAAAACAGAAGCTTTTAAAAAGAGCCACACTAATATACCTTACTACAAATACAGAGAGAGGGAGAGAGGGAGAGAGAGGGGGGGGGAGAGAAAGAGAGAAATCTGGCTGCTGCCATCAATTAAAATGTTGATAATAATAAAGGGTTAAAGAGCTAGTTTGACTCCAGGAAATTACATCATTTATTTAATATAGGTAAAACAAATGGAAAATGAGCCTGTTTTTTAATAAGAGAACTTTGAGTCATCAGTGGCAAGAGAGAGAGAGAGAGAGAGAGAGAGAGATTCATATTTATAAACACTCAGAGATGTAAAAGGTCCAAGGGTTAGCCAGGAGCCTTACCTATCAGATATCATCCTAGAAGTATTAAGAAAAATCCTCAGCTAAACTGCACGACTTCATCAGGTTACTATGGAAATCCTCTTCAGGAAGATTAGAAACAAGCCACCTTTATCTTTCTCCCACGGCCACGAAGGATACTCATCCAAGGAGCCAGTGATCAGGAGTCAGAACAAGCCCAGACTCAGATGGATGGATGGATAGATGGATGGTTGTGCTCTGAGTGATGGAGTCACGCTGCCTGCCTGCCTTCCTCCCCCAGAGGACTCAGCAGGCGATCAGATCTTCTCCTTGCTGCCAGAGCCAGGAAGTAAAAGGACAATCTCACACCAGCAGCCCCAGCCCAATGCTTTGCAATAAGAGGAGCTGTTTCCTAGTCACACAACTGGAATTTAAAGGGGAAGCGCTTACCAGGGTCCCCCTCTTACCTTAAAAAAAATGAAATCAGTAGTAACAACAACTGGGGAAGTTCAGAAAAGAAACAGTTCAAAAAGGCTATAGCTTAGGAAGATAATATGTTTATCAATTAATATTCCATTTCAGGCACTGTGAGCTAACCCTAACCCAGTGAATTGTTACACAGTAACACTCGGGATGGAAATGCAGCCTGCTGAGACATAAAACTATTGTTAAACTATAGTTTGACACATTATGTAAACAGAACCATTGTTTTAACCAAAACTCTAAAGGGTTGGCCTTTTGCATGTACTGTACACTAAAACAGGAAAAGAAGAGGAAGTATTTCTGTTGTTAATCTGTGTGGGGTTTTTTTCCTTAAATACAATGCTAAGGTTTGAAGGCCAAAGATTATGGCCGTCCCAGGAGAAAGGAAATATATAAGGAAGTCACACAAAGCCTTTTTTTTTAATGAGAAAGAAAGGGGAGAAAAAAACAGTAATATGCAGAATTTGAATATTTGAGATAAGCAGTACAGAATACTTGTTTGTAGAACTATAGCAGATGAAGCTGTTACTAGCATGGAGATCACTAGGTCAATTCTTTAGAGCAGTAAAAAGCACATGTGTGGAAAAGGCACGGAGAAAAGAAAAAATATTAAATAACAAGCCTATAAACAGCACCAATTCTGAGCCAAGATTTCATGCTCTCTGTATGAAGTGAACCCTACCAGTCTGAATCCTTTTAAACTGGATGCTGAACGTTGTTGTTTCTAGCACTGGCATAAAGAAATGCAAGATGAAAACTCTTTGGCATGCTTGTAAGGTAGTGTGAAACTGAGTTGAATGGTTCCATTTGTGCCATGTTTGCTTCATTATATAAAGTTTATGCCTTAGTGTGTTATGCAATTAAAGCTAGAAGAAATATTTCGGAAGCAGTTAGCTGAAGGGGATGAAGTAGTAATGATCAAAAATAGAGCTGAGAACTTTTGGTGCAGTCTTATCCAACCTGGTATTCTCCAGATATATTGGATAACTCCCATCATAGTGCCAGAAGCAATGGGATTTGTAATCCTGAAGAAGACCAGATTAGAGAAGGGTGACTGGAGGTCTATTTTTTCTGTTCCTTTTTTATTTGTTTTTCATTCATGTCAGGAAGGAACTATTTCCCCAAGCTATTAGTTCCAGATGTGTTAGAACTTCAATCCTCACAAAATCAGCATTGTCAATGGACATCTGAAGAAGACAAACAAGTTGGAAAGGATGAACTATTATGTCTTTACTCTTGAAGGACTTTCTTTCATGTGGTTAATTTTTTTAATTATGCATGTATGCATGTTTATGGTTGTGGGTTTGATTATAAATTATTGTTTTGTTAAGCTCACATGAAATTCATTTTTTCTAAATATGAGAATGGAAAAAAGACACCTGAAGACTAAAATAGCTATCTTTTTGCAAAAAAACCTCCTATGATAATTAGAGTTGTAATAAGATTGCCAACAGATCAAAATTAAGGCCGGCAACAGATTGATTAAGTGTTCTTATGAACTATGAATTGAGAAATAATCTGACAAAACCTGTTTAAATCATGAAGACAGTGGTTTCAGAAGATGCTGTGGTTAAATTAACATATACACAAGTAGGCATGTGTGAGAGGTCTTATGAATGATGTTTGAAGTTCTGATTCTACTAATTTCATGATAAATACGATTTCTTAAAATGATAAGGATGGAGGGAGAGGTTCCAGTATGACTTTATTGAACAGGCAGATTCAATTCTGGGAAAGTGACACTTAATGTATATTGTTTTAGTTGGAAATAAAGCTAATACTGGTAGCTTTATTTCCAACTAAAACAATATACATTAAGTGTCACTTTCCCAGAATTGAATCTGCCTGTTCAATAAAATCATACTGGAACCCCTCTCTCCCTTCTGTCAGACTGGCCACAGCTTACTCCCTAGGAAAGAACGACCCTTGACTCCATAAGTGTTAGAGAAAAGGTACTTTTAGTAGAGATGCTGAGTGCAGTGTAGTGGGGCAAGCTCTGAAAAAAAAAACCATGCGAAAATCATATATTGAAAGCAATCCCCAATGTCCAAAATCCTCCCCCCTGTGAGAGTATTCAAATCAGGTTCAGTTCCAATGTTTTGGGAACACAGAGCCTCAGGCGCCACTGTAAATTCCTTTTCCAGGACTGGCGTCCTTGAAAGCAGGAAGATGGCTCAGTCTGGCACCTCTGGTCTTGTGTTACTGTCCATACTCCTCAATTTTCCACAGCATTCTTTCACATCTTCAGCATGCTTCGTCTCCCAAATTCCCCTAGTTATGGAAGTTGGTAGTGAGCTTCAAAGAAAGCGAAGATGGGCAGCTGACACCTTGCTTCCTTCCTTCCTTCCTTCCTTCCTTCCTTCCTGATGACATATCTTTCTTTGTGGTGGCACCACATTTTGGATTGCTTTCCCACCAGAGGTGCATAAAGTTCCCTCATTTATGGTTTTTTAAAAAGATTTTTAAGCCTAGCTAGGTTTATTAGTGACATTTTGGAGGAGGGTTGATTTTTTGCTACCATAATTGATTGCTTCTGTTGCTTACTCTACAACATGATTTATGGGTATTGTTGCTGTCACATTTAAGGTGTTATAACCTACCCAGAACCTTTAATCTCATTTATAAAAATTGCAAAATAAATAAATAAATAAATAATATGTAGGCAGTTTGATAGGATCTTAAAAGTATGTTTTATCTGCACATGTATATGCAAAATATATTGGTTGTGAGTTATCCTACAATGAAAATAACAGTTTCAAAAGACTGATTTTCTCCAGAACAATAGCAGGGAGAGGAATGATATGAATCACTTTTACTCAGATTTCCCCAATATGGTGCCTTCCAGATATGTTTGGCTACAGTTCTCATAATCTTCTAGCTAGTGTGGCCAAACAAAATAGTAATCTAACAATCCTTTGCAGCAACTCCTGCCTTGGGGAATGCCAATCAATTTGATGCAAAGTATTTTGGAGGAAAAAAACCTTGTATGAGTAATGCAAGCACACAATATTTTCTCTAGTTTGGAGCTAAAGGGGAAATATTTTTCACAAGTCTCTTGTTATATAAATATACCTTATATTTTGCATTAGTCCAAATCAAATATGTAATCACCAGTACGGTAGAGGTTAGAATACTGGCATTTACACAGCTAAGTAACACCGGAGCTATTCCTTAATTATCCTGATTGTGACAATAGAATAGTTAAAAAACATTAGGGGAAACTAATCTATGGTAAATGATCTAGAGCAGCCTTGTTCAAAAATAAATAGCTTCCTTACTTATGGACATATTTTTCCATTAATAATATATACATATTTCTATAACATAGTAAATACAATGTTATTGAGCTACTATTGAATATTTGTAATCATCAAGTTTTTAAAAATTACTTATTTAAGCTTCTATTTCATTTCTGACCAATGAATGAATGATAGCTATTGGAGTCTACAACATTATTTTCACAAATACTATTGTTTCTTCTACCATTCTCTCAAATGTTTATCCAGCCAAAATTTGTAATGAGATTAACTCTTCAGTAAGTAATTCTTTTCTTTCTATATATAAAATATTAAATGAACGATATGGATTTCTGTTAGATGAATAATGTACTTCTAAAACATTTTAAAATAAAAAGATGCTACACAAGCAGGCAGTTTTGATTTAAAGTTTATTCTTCTAAGAAGAAAAATTACCTAACAGAACAGGGCAAAGCACATTTCCAGGTTCTCCTGAGACATTTGTAAATCAACTGTACAAAGTTCTGAATAGGAAAATTAGGCATATTTTACAATGTGTATCTTTCCCATGAGATAAAAACTGCAAATATTTCATGCAAAGTAGGAATTTATTTACATGGCTATAGTGTCGTGCAACATTTTGGGTGAGTAAGAATGATATTTTAATTTAAAATTTCAGTACTTTTCTGGGATATTTAAAAGAGCAGACATATCATTGACGATATACACTTGTGTCAGTCGAATGGCAAAACAAAGAAAACCTTACAATTACAAAATAATAAATCTATCCCAGTGGAAAAGATACAGTCAACTCAGTTGAAATGACATCATTGTGGCTCTGCTGGCTGGGGAATTCTGGGAGTTGAAGTCCACACATCATCCAGCAGCCAAGGTTGAGAAACACTGTCCTAGAGGAATATATCACAAAGCATAAAAGCAAAATTAGCATTACTTTCCATAATTAATTTTAACTTTGATACTGTATATTTATGTTTTAATTGGCTGTACATCGTTCCAAGTCCTTCAGGAGGAGGGCAGTATATAAATAAAATTATTATTATTATTATTATTATTATTATTATTATTGTTGTTGTTGTTGTTATCATTATCATTATTATCATTATTATTATCATTATTACATATTAATCCATCCCTTCCTAAATTATGAAAAACATGCTTTCAAACAAAACCTGAAATGAAAACAGCAACTGGGAAAGTAAAAACATCCTTAGTCACCACTGCAATCAAACTGAGTGCAGAAGAGGAAATGCAGAAATGGGATAAATGATATAATTAGCAATATTTTTCTTACAGTATGGATTTCCTGATGACACCGAAGTATTTTTTTTAAAAAACGTGTATTATCTAAACAACACCTTGACTTCGATCTGATTCTTAAAACATATTTACTATAAAATTATACTGATGTCAGTTAATCTAACCTCTACATAAATGCATTTGTAGTACAACATACATGAATAAAGGGATTATTTCTTTCTGCATTGCCTGCCACCGTTAGAGCATGGAAATGCAAAACAGGAATCCTTAGAGGAAAAAAGACTAAGTCAACTCTCCTCTATGTATCATTCCTGCTGCTATACCAAATACTGTACTTATCAACTGGCGTCTTCAAGCCACTCTCTTTGGAAGGATTTTACCTGGGAAAAGTGGGATTCTTTGATACAATAGTTTAAATGCATAAAGGTCAGGTCTATAAATATTTTCTTCTAATGCAAGAACTTAGTATTACCCTCACTTCTCTGTGACGGTTCCTGTGTGGTATATACTGAATCTGAGATCTTGTATAGACTAGCAATCACCTGCGCAAGGCTCACTGTGGATGTTTTTTGGACTGTGAGTATGGTAGTAGTGATTTATTATGCTTGTCATTTGCAATTCCATCAGTTCCAAAGCTCTATGATTATTCAATATATGTTCACACTAAGCTCACTTGGCAGGCATAAAAATGTGATATGCAAATACAGGTAGTCCTTGCTTACCAACCATTCGTTTTAGCAATTGTTTGAAGTTATGAGGATGCTGAAAAAGACTTGCAACCAGTCCTCGAAGTTGGGCCATTGCAGCATCCCTGTAGTTATCCAATTGTGATCCAGGTGTTTGGCAACCGGTACACAATTAGAATCATTGCAGTGTCCCATGGTCATGCGATGGGCACTTGTAAGCTTCACTGCTGGACTTTGATAAGCAAAGTCAATGGGGAAACCAGCAGACAATTGCAAATCACATGATGGCATGTTTAATTACCACACTGCTTAGCGACAAAGTTGCCAGTCCTAATTGCAGTTGATAATTGAGAACTACCTTTATCAACTTAAGCTCATATACTAAATGATCCTTTTGATCGTTTTTTACAGTCAGATCCTTGCAAATCCTTCTATAGCCTGATTCTACATAGCTTATGTGGGATTCAGTACAGATTTGCTACTAAGGAAGCATGAAGACTACACTCACACAATTGGTTTCTGTACATATTTACTTAGAAGTAAATCTACTTCAGTTCAGTTCAGTGAGATTTATTTCCAAGGAGCCGAGTTAAAATTTTTAATGTACCAGAAAAGACTGGTAGATATTTGCCCAGAATGGTGCAAGAATTCTTGCATGGTGCAAGCAATTGAACTTGAAAATTTCCAAGGTTCCTTCAAATACTATGATTCAATAATTCTATATTTTGGTTCAAGTAAATAAGCAGGCCTGCTTTAGAAACTAAAACTGAGCATGCATTGATCATTGTTTAAAAATTCATTTCAGGATTTTACCTACAATAATAGTTCTGGGGATCCCTGAGAGTCTTTCAGAGGGTCAATAAAGTCAAATAAATATATTAAAATATATTAAATATGTTTCAAAATCTCAATTTTAATTTTATTACATTAAATATTGATAGATGTAACCAACATACCACTTTGGTTTATTATTTTAAATTGCTCCTAAGACCAAAATGTTTGAGAATTGCTGACCTAGAGCAATAGACTGTTATCATCACTGGCCACTTCACCTTTTCCAAACCAAAGGCCATAGGGCCGTGATGGCGAACCTATGGCACGCGTGCCACAGGTGGCACGCGGAGCCATATTAGTGGGCACGCCAGCTCAGCTCTGGGGCGCATGCGCCCGCTGGCCAGCTGATTTTCGGGCCTTCTGGGCCCACCAGAAGTAGGGGAAAAGGCTGTTTCCTGCCTCTGGAGGGACTGGGGGTGGGTGGGTGGGGAAGGCCCGTTTTTCTTTCATACCTGGCTCCAGATCCTGTCTATTTATCTGGGAAGGGCGAAAACAGCCTTTCCCACTCCCTTGGAGGCCCTACGGAGGCTGAAAGGGCCCATTTCTTGACTTCCGGTGGGACAGGAAGTGATGTTTTTTGCTGTCCCCGGCCTCCAAAGATTCCTAGAGAGGCTCCTAGAGACTCCTAGAGAGGTTCTGGAGACTGGGGACAGCAAAAAATGTCACTTCCTGTCCCACCGGGAGTCAGGAAATGGGCCCTTTCAGCCTCCGTAGAGCCTCCAAGGGAGTGGGAAAGGCTGTTTTCGCCCTTCCCAGATAAATAGACAGGATCTGGAGCCAGGTAAGAAAGAAAAACGGGCCTACCAGGCCATCATGTGCCGGGGGGGAGGGGGGTTGCGCGCACATGTGTATGGGCACGTGCGCCCACAACCCTCCCCCGCCCCCCCCTCCTGGCACGCGATGGCAAAAAGGTTAGCCATCACTGCCATAGGGGGTTTTTTTTAATCAGTACTGACTCCTGGATTTTGATAATCCTCAAGAATCCTATGTCAGCTCCCCTTGAAACTACAGAAGTTATGCAAACTAATAACAGCCATCTAATCTTGTGTGCTCTGCTTGCTAGCTTCTGAAACTGGCAACACCTTTCTTTACAAAACTTCATTAATGAAGAGTTTGTGTATTCTACTGCAAATTACTAGGTGAATATAACACATAGGGGAGATGTTAGAGTTGGCATAAACAAAATGAAAAGATTATATTTATTATTAAACTCAGTTTTGACAAATACCTTTCTGGGTAAAATAAAAATGTGGAAACCAAGGACACAAGATCCTTCTCCATCCTGGTCCTCCTCTTCCTACACATATACGCATACAGTACATATCCACATTTGAACACACCATCTTAGTGTTCAGCACTTCTTTAAAAAGAGTTCCTGGTTTGAGTCAAAAGTAGAGATCTTTCTCTTACTTCTCTTCCTCTCCTTCTTCTACAGAAATTTACTGACATTTAAGTATGCATCTTTTACCAATTACCAGAACAAAAACCAAACCAAACAAAGGTAATAGAAAGAAACCACATTAGAATTCTGGGTGGCCCATCTCAAATTTCCAGTTTATATGGCCTTGCTTGCATAGGTTTATGCAATTCTAGAACAGCAGCTCCAGCCACCAAAGGTAGCTAAAACTACATATGCCACAGGGCAAATCAAGGACTACTTTACTTCATCAAGAACAGTTGGATGAACAAAAGATTGAATCTAATTCAAGTGACATTTAGGCAGTTATAGTAGAGGAAAAGTTTGCAGGTGTGGTACAAGATTCCTTACTTTTAACAGGCATAATTATTCATAGCAATTGACTGGATCATCTGATGTCCTCTCCAGGCACATAACCAGAGTTTAAATGAATGTCAAGTGCCCATTCCAGATCACTTTTAGATTAACTTGAATACATAAAGCATTACTGTGCTGCTCTGCTGCAGCTAGTAGTGATACGACCTGGTCAAAATCTAATCCTCAACCAGCAGAAAAAGTTAGAACAGTACATTTTACCCAAAGGCAAAACTAACTACATCTCCCATTAACCCTTCATCCCATTGAACAAATTACAGATATTTTCTGCTTTTAATCATGCAAGGAAGATGGCACATCATTAAATCGCTAGGTAGAAATAGAAAAACTAGAAAGAGGCTCAAAGACTCTTAACATACTTTCCTCCCATCCTTAAGTAAGGAAGAAAATCTATAGGCCTAAATTATATTACCCTTGTGCCTGAACTTTACCGTATGTGAGTAACTATGCTGGATGGTGTAATTGCCCTTAGTTTTTATTGCAATACAATTTCAGGATCGCAGTGCATGGATTCCCTGTCAAAATTCCCTTCCAATCCAGTATTACATACTGGTAGGAGTACTATCCAACAATTGCTTATCTGAACGTAAGTCAGGTTAGAATGATGATGCTCCAAGTCTTAATATTTATTATTTATAATAACATACATTTTTATTTATCCTAATTTTTACTATATACTTCATGCTTTTGAGAGAACTGTCATTCTCTCAGTAATGAGGGCACCATCTATAATATCATTTGCCTTTTGATTTCCTTGACACTCAGAAATCTGATAGTATTGATACATATTTATGCCAAACAACACCCCCACTAATCTCTCCCTCTTCATCTAAAGATGATAGGTAGATAGATAGATAGATAGATAGATAGATAGATAGATAGATAGATAGATGGATGGATGGATGGATGGATGGATGGATGGACGGGTGGATGGACGGGTGGATGGATGATAGATAGATATAGAGATATCTATATAAAAATAGATAAACTAACTTTAGTGACTGTAAAGACATATAACTAATATTTCAAATTTTATCTGTCAATAATTCATAGTTATTCCAAAAACATTGCACTGATCATTTTGATTTTATCTACATTTTCCATCATCTTCCCCTTCTAATTCTTTCCAATCTGAAAAACGTCATTTTCTATATTATATACCAGAGGTATACAAGTTTCTGTTTACTTCCCTTCAAGAGGATTCTCAATCTTTATTTTATTTCATACACCCAGATAAGCAGGGATTAACACCAGACATACTATATAATCAAGCAGTAAACAATATCTTCATGAAGGAACTATCAAGGAGAAAACCACATTCCCACTGGCAGGGTAATATATTGTATATAAAGAGGGAGAAAACTCCACTTGCACTGATTATGTTACCTAGTCAGGTAGTGAAATATCTGCCAGCAAACAACCAAGCTTGGAGAAGTCCAGAGAGTATCGGTTCAATCCTGAACTTCTTTCTCTTTCATGATTTTAAAATGCTCTGTAATTTTAGGATGCAATTGAGGACAGAGCCCTACACTTTTAAAACTGCATGGAAAGAATTGCTATATCTCTTATATCTGTGAACACACAACTATTTAATGTTCTAAAACCTTGTTGCCACCTGTTTAGAGAGATTTATATAGTATTATTTGCATAATATCGCAAAAGCAACTACCACTGAATTAAACGGCATTTACCTTTACACAAATCTATGAATCTTTCTTCATAGGAAAGCTATTCAAATTCTATTAATGTTAGTTGCTATTGTCAGTGCCATTCCACTTGGGTTTTTTTCTGCTGATGTGTATTTGCCAAGTTGTTGGGATCCCCCCCCCTTCCTCTTCCTTTCCTTTTCCCATCCAACCAGGACAACCAAGGGTGCTACAGCAGCTATTGCCTTTAGCTGGTGTTTCCTGCTACTCTCTGTTTTTCTTCCTCTCAACCAAAAACAAAACTAAAAGAAGAAAAATGGCTTCCTTTTTTTTGCTAACAGAGAAACCAAGGGCACCTTAAGCTCAGCACCTGGTAATCAATAGGGAAGTCAATCTGCCTAGACCTTCTGAGGCAAGTTATCAGTTTACAGTCTATATGGATTAGATTCTTTCTTCTGTCCTCAAAAATTTAATCATATAACCTGGGAAGGGTTTATATTCCTTCCAAGCTGGTTCTCAGCAATGCAGAATAACAAAAACCCTCCAGCAAAGTCTCTATTTAACCTGAATAAGTGAATAAGTATTGTCCATGCTCAAAACTTTAAATAACAGGACTCAATGGCTTTACTCTAGACTAGAGAAAGAAGGGATTGGTTTGCAGGTCAATTGTGTGCATGTTCTGATTTAACAGGGATCTCTGAAAGTGTGCATTATTAGAGGTGCTTATTAAATTCAGGGATTTTGTATTCCCTTGCATAATCCATAGTTCATTAATAACTTGACTGGTTCTTCTTTGTTTACAGAATGAGAGGTAACAAAGATAAAATTCTTAAATCCCATGATCTAAATCAGTGTGTCTGTTTCTCAGAAGTTATAGGCACAGTTTGCCTGGGGTTCTTCAATAGTTTGGCTCATATGGTTCAGTTGCTTGTTGAAATGGTTGACTGGCATTATCCTCAAGTTATTTGATGAAATACAATGACAGTTTAATAATCTCTGGCAAAATGTATAATACATTCAGGATTCCCAATCCCAAAAACATTTTGTTAATTAATGTCTTTGTAAACAATAATATGCTAGATTTTAAAAACTAGCAAACAAAAATAGTGAAAAATATATAGTATGTGATAAGATGCTATCTTGTTAATGTAGCCTGAAAACAGAAAATATATAACAAAGGAAATGCTACACCAAAGAAAATGCTATCCCAAAAGTGTGTTATTTCTGCTAATTTTCTACAAGGAGAATTTGAAAGGAGGTTGCAATTCATCTTAACTAAGCCACTTTGCCTAATTCTCCCCTAATACATCTTGTCTTGATTGTAAATTCTGACCAACAACTTTTGCCTTCATTCTACTCTGCCTCCCATAATTACCAGTAGAAAATGATCTTACTAGGGAGGATGGGAACTACAGTTTAAGTCCCAGAATGGACTTAAACACACCTGCTCTGCATCCTTTTACTTTTGTATTAAGTAAAAAGGAGGAAGGAATTTGAACTGGCAAATGATAATTGACAAGGATGATTAATTTTGGAGTTGAGCAATCTACCTCTGCAGCATACCATCTGAAAAAAAGGCTGTTTATTCGTTGAGCAAAAAAATCAACCATCTGAAACTATATAATATTATAGCAGAGCATCACAGAAAAATATGAAAATGTCAGCTGAATAGAGTAGTGTATCATGTATTTTACTAATACATGACTGTAGCAAACGGGAAGTGAGTTAGCAACCATAATGGTTTGGAATCCCGATACTGTGGTTAGAACCATCCTAATTATGAGTTGAGTCTGATATCTTTATAAAGATTTCCACTTGGCATATAATTATCTTGACTATTCCAATGCTTACATTCAATTCCAAATATGCAATATCTGTAACAGTGTTTTTTTCTCAGAATAAAATAAGCACCTATGAAATGCATCAGTAACATGTTTATAATGAGATTATAATCCTTCAATACTTTATAAAGTCATGTCAGTGCATCTGGCATTGGGTTAAAAGGCCCATTATGAATACACATATGTGCAGCACATTCAGATGTTAAATTTTCACATGAATCTAAGCAAAGATTAATTTTACTTTATTACATGACATAGGGCCTGGTTACTTGAAAACCACCTATCTTCCATAGCACTTGCCCAACCAATTTGATCCTGCGGGATTGGTGATTTGGATTCCTTCAATTTGGATTTGGATCTGGATTCCTTCAATTAAAAAATGTTATCTATAATGACCCCAAAGCGCACTTTCTCTATAGCAGCCCCTGCCCTCTGGGATGAGACTCCCTCCCCCCAATATCCAGGTGGCCCCCACTCCGCTGTTTGAAAGAGTTATAAACACTTGGCTCTTTACTCAGGCCTTTGTCAAGAGTAAAACTCCTCATTCCATCAGGCTTGTCATAATTTTTCTTGTTTTATTAATGTTATTGTAATTTCTTTGTTTAATTATAATGAGCCATTCCAAGTATTGAGAGTCAGGCAGCATACAAGCTTAATACATTATTATTTCTTGGTTTTCAGTCTTTATATATGTATGACAGCTGAACAACTTTTCTTCCAGTTTTTCCTGATCCTGCTTCAGCCAGCAGTCCTGAGTGTTTGTTTGTTTGTTTGTTTATCTATCAACAAGTATAAGGAAACAAGTAATAGTATAGACGTAGACATGGACACATGAAAAAATATTGGCACAAATAAAAGGATATAAATAGGCAAAACATAGCCATAAACACATAGGATGATTACATATAAATGGGGACAGTAGGACAGGGACGGTAGGCATGCTGATGCGCTTATGCAAGCCCCCTTAGGGACCTCTTAAGAAACATGAAAGATCCACAGTAGACAGTTTAAGGTAAAAGGTATGGGGATTAGAGAGACTAACAACAGGATCGGTTAGAGTGTTCCAGACATTTACTACTCTATTGCAGAAGTCATATTTACTACAATCAAGATTACCGTATATACTCGAGTATAAGCCGACCCGAATATAAGCTGAGGCCCCCAATTTTACCACAAAAACTAGGAAAACTCATTGACTCGAGTATAAGCCGGGGGTGGGAAATGCAGCGGCTACTGGTAAATTTCAAAATAAAAAAAGGCTGGTCAAAAGTGCAAGGACCTGTCAGAAATCACTTTTTTCAGCCTTCTGGGTAGTCCTTTTGTGCATATGGACTACTCAGAGGGCTGAAAAAGTAATTTTTGACTGGTCCTCGCACTTGTGACCAATCCCTGAAGTTACGACTGTTCTCACATTTTACGTTTTTGCCCTATCTTGTCACCATGGTGAAGAGAAGCAGTTGTGAAATGAGTGACATGGTTGTTAAGAATGCTACAATGGGCAGAAATGATGACCAGTCATAAGTGTGAAGACCGGTCAAAAGTGCAAGGACCTGTCAGAAATCACTTTTTTCAGCCCTCTGGGTAGTCCTTTTGTGCATATGGACTACTCACAGTTTACGTTTTTGCCCTATCTTGTCACCATTTCTCTCTTCCCCTCTCTTTCTCATTCTTTCTCTCTTCCCCTCTTTCTCTCTCTCTCCCCCACTCTCTGGTGGGGGGGGATGGGAAGGAGAAGGGGTAATTAGCAGAATCCAGGCACAGAAATGGAAAAACGGGGTAGGGGGAATGGGAATGGAGAGGAGAAGGTGTAAGAAGACGTTTCCTTAGATCACTGACGCTCCCAACAATGAGTTTGGTGGAGATGTAAGGAAATGTCTTCCAGCTCTTCAAGATTGACTTTAAGCCAACAGCAAAAGTAGTGGGGGGGGCAACAGGGGCATGTGTGTTTATGTATGTCCCTCCCTCCGCAAGAACTTAGAGGCAGACGCTGCCCCTCAGAGGAAAAGAGGAGGCCGTGAAGCCCTCGCTGTCACCTGGGAGAGGAGGAGGGCATGCTGGGAAGCTCCCTTCCCCGCAGCCCTGTGAAGCTTGCCTGCCTTCCACGTGGCCCGGTTCAGGGGCGTGGCCAGCCACCAATTGCTATCAGTATGGCGAACTCGCCTCAATCTCCGTTACCTACTCACTGGAGCCGGTCCAAAGCGGGAGCATTTCACCCGCCTCCCTGCAACCCCTAAAGCCAAAAAGGGGCACTGGGGAGGGGTGCCGCAGCCCCCCACACACACCCCATTTTGGCTTTAGCAAGCCTCTCTGCAACCCCAGGAGCCAAAACGGTTGCAGGGAAAAAGGCATTTTTTTTCCGTGACTCGAATATAAACGGAGGGGCTTTCTTCAGCCTGAAAAACGTGCTGAAAAGCTCGGCTTATATTTGAGTATATACGGTGGAGCAAATTACATTGAATTTGAATCTATTGATAGCCCTTGTGTTATCATTTGTCATCAGATGCCCAGGATCTCCAAAACCTAGCACAGTTCTTGGTGACCCGGGTGACAACTGATTTGGTATGAGTTTCTGTGAGTTGTTTCTATAACTTGTATCTTACCATATTGTTTATGGGAGAGATACTCTTCATCTGGCTCCACTGATGAGACCTGTCCACATTATTATTATTATCATTATTATAATTCGTCACATAGTCAGCTAGATGTTCAGACTGGATTTGGCATTTTTATCCATCTATTGGATCCTTCCTAAGGACCTAGGATGGGGAGATAGTTAAGGAGGAGGAGGAGGAGGAGGAGGAGGAGGAGAAGGAGAAGGAGAAGGAGAAGGAGAAGGAGAAGGAGAAGGAGAAGGAGAAGGAGAAGGAGAAGGAGAAGGAGAAGGAGAAGGAGAAGGAGAAGGAGAAGGAGGAGAGTGATTAACTAAGAGACAGAGCATATTAGGTATCTGATTTTCTATCCAGATATGTGAAGTGCCTGCCTGCCTGCCTGCCTGCCTGCCTGCCTGCCTGCCTGCCTGCCTGCCTGCCTCTGTACAGAAAAATATTGTTCTGTTTGATGTAAGGAGTTATTTATACTTGCATTTTTACTCAGCCAATTATAAACTAAAGGTGAGTTTGCATATTTCATTACTCATATGTTATCAGCCAGCAGAGGCTTAAAACAAAGTGTGAATTGAGCACACATGCCATTGCACTATTCCATTTCAGCTTAAGTAACAATATGCAAAGTATAGGAAAATAGTAAGCAGTGGTAAGAAAAAATGGTTTTTAGAAAAAAGTAAAGGAAAATAAATGTAAATTTTGCTACACCAAAACTACTTCTCTATACTTTTCTGTCCTTGGAACAAGCTTGTTTCCTTTACATCTATATACTGGATTCAGATAATACTTCATTCATTAAACTATTCACCCTCCTCTTTGTTTTGTTCTCTTTCAGAATCTCTTCTATTTCACACAGTACCAAATGTCTCAGTTTCCCCTTTCCACTGAACACATGTGCTCTTCTTTCCTATAGTTTACAGTAATGTATATTACTTATACTAGCAATTCATTTTTGGATTCAATCCACATCCATTTATTAGCTATTCATTCTTGATCCTATCTCTTTTTGTTTTATCTTACATACTTAAATGATCCATTCTTCTTTCATTCAATTTACTTTTACATTTCTCCCGACATACCTAACTGTCACTCGTGGAGTTGGGGGTGGGGGGAGAAACACCAAAAGCAGGATCAGAATAAAATCTAATCAATGCAAGTTTCCGGTTGGCGAGCTGCAGCGACATGGCGCTGAGTGATCTCTACTCCCCAGCACCGCCTGTCACCACGTTTTGGGGATCCTTTCGGGGGTGTGGGACCTGGAGAGCCCCGCAGACAACAGAGAGAGTCGGGTGAGCGAGAAAGCGAAGCACAAACGCTTCTCACAAGACCGGTTGGCTCTGTCAAACCGACGCATGTGAGTTGGCCGGCCAATGGCCGACCTGAAGCTGTAGCAGCCGGCAACTAGACAGGAGCAGGAAGATCGGAGGCTGCAGTGCTGAAAGTAGAATGCACCTTTTCTACCCAAATCAACTTGGACATCTGAAGAAGGGGCCAGTGGAGTCGGGCGAGAAGGGCTCAGAGTGGGAAAGAGCGGCGACCACGACTAAAGGAGCTGATCTAAGACTATGGAGCCCGACAAGCCGGTGCAGGGAATGAGAAGTCTGAGGACGTGAGACCAACTGCACAAAAAAGAGGCTGGGCGGATATAGCGAATAAGAAGGATAAAGAACTCAAGAAAAATTCTCTTTTTTGGCGTTTAGAGCCCATACTCAGCAGAGGGTGAGGAGAGTCGGAGATTTGACCCTACCTGATCGCAGCGAGGAATAGGAAGCGCGGCCATCCTTAGGACTGGACAGATTAAAAGCGGGAGGACTGATACAGAGACTATCTAGCAGAGAAAACTACCATAGAGTACCAACGCTGTCCACTGAACCAGGGAAAGGAAACAGCTGAAGAAGATAGAAGGTTGAGTATTAAAGAACGCTATACTCCCCAAAGAGGGATAAAGGAAATTAAGGGGTTTGACTTTTGTTTTTCACCTGACCCTTTTTTTATGAACATTTTGACCTCTTTTATATAAATACATTAATATAAATTTTAATAAGAACTGCAAACCTCTACATTTTACATCTAATAATTCTTGACATGTAATATATATTCCTATATACTCTATTCTATATACTTTATCAGATCTATAATTAACTGTATTTTATTGTTTAACTAATTAACCTTATCTACTTGTATCTATTGTACCCATTATATTAATTTACCTTATTTATAGTCATATAAAATTGTGTACTTTAAATTAATTATAAGAGTTAAGTAAGATATAGTAATTTAAGACATAGATTATAAATTATATTTTTTGGGAGTTGAGTGATTTAAGATATTAGGGAAGGTTGGATATTCCTTGTGTTTAGAGGACCTAAATTAATTATTTGTTTGTATAACCCAATTTCATATTAACTAATCAAGTACCAGCTGCTAAATTAATTAAGTATAAATTAATTGATTAACTATATTCAACTATAATTAATTAACCGCTACTACCAACAGTGTAAGTTACATGTGTTAGATTGCTATTGACAGAGTAGTAGATCTCTCCAAATACCCCAAAGGTGGGAAATATATTAGAATGCTAAATAACGGATAATCCCGGACAAGTAGGAGGTGGCGACCAGTGAATGAGAATCTGGAGTAATATTGAAAGAATAATCAGGGAACAGAAAACAATTTTGAAAGAAATGACAAGCATGTCGTCAACGATTTTAAAAACCGGAAAAAAGATACCTTCTAACCCCACCATAATGATGATTTTCCCAGCCATGCAGAAACCAACGGAGGGGCCACCCAAAATGGAAAAACCTATAGCAACCCCATCTCTGCAAACCGTACAATCATCACTGACTCTGATACAAGAAACAATGATGGCCATGCAGGAAAAAATGTTAAATAATCACACTGAATTAAAAACAGACATCCATGCGTTAGACCAGAAGATGAATAAGATTCAAGTATCTATATTTAATAACGAACAAAGGATCCAGAAGGCCAAACAAAGAATTGAACAAAATGAGAAGAAAATCGACACGGTGGACCAGACGCTGATGATGCAGAATAGGAACTTAGAGGACTCGTTAATCCAATTAGAAATGGACAGGGCATCGTTCTACCTATGCTTTCAAAATGTCATAGAAGACAAAGAAGATCTGGGCGAAAAAATGGCAGAACTGATTGCGGATATACTACACCAGGACAAGGAGGAAATTATCAGAGAGCTGGACGACGTGTATAGGGTACAAACAAATTATGCGAGGAGAAACAGGCTCCCCAGGGAAGTACATGTGAGGTTTGTGAGGAAAAAAGTGAAAGATATCTTGTATAATATGGCGAGAGAGGGGCAAATAACGTATAGAGGAAAAGAGGTGATAATATTAAAACAGGTGCCTAGAAGAGTGAGGGAGATAAGAAAGGACTTTAGATTCCTAGTGGTGCAGCTGAACAAAAGGAGTATACCATTTAGATGGCTCCTGCCAGAAGGGATGTTAATCTCCTGGCAGGGGAGAAAGATAAAAATAGATAGCTTGAGTTCGGCACAAGACTTTCTCGATCAGCTAAGGGGTACGGAAGAAGAACAAAGTAGTAAAGAGGAAATCAAGGCCACAAATCCAGAAGAAGAAATCTCGCATAAACAGAACAGCAAGGAAGGAACCGCGGAGGAGAAGAAGACAGAAGAAGAAGAAGCCAAAGGGAAAAAAACAAGACCAGTAAGAGCTGTAAGAACAAACAGAAACTAGGAATCGGACAAAGTAATCAGGAATGAATGACTTAAAACTAATATCAATAAACGTTAATGGATTAAACAACCGTAAAAAGAGGAAGCTAACACTTACAAAGCTAGCAAAACAACACCTAGATATAATTTGCCTACAGGAAGTTCACATAAAAAAGGATGAGGGTAGATGTTTAGAATACGCAAAATATGGCAAGACATTCACATCACTAGCAGAGAAAAAAAAGAGAGGGGTAGTATTTTATGTAAAAAAAGGAATAGAAGCAAAATTAAAATATAATGATCCTAAGGGCAGAACGCTTATGATTGAGGTAACGAGAGGCAATTCCAAAATGCTATTAGTGGGCATTTATGCTCCAAACAAAAAACAGGGAGAATACTTTAAGAAACTTAATGAGCAGATAGGAAATATGGAATATACTGAAATTTGTATAATTGGTAGCTTTAATGGTATTGTAGATCTGGATAAGGTTTATAAAAGTAATAAAATTAACAAAAATAAAAGGACAAATTTACCAAGAGCCTTCTTTGATTTAGTTGATGAATTAAATTTAATTGATATATGGCGAACCCTACACCCAAAAGACAGACAGTATACATTTTATTCTAATCCGCAAAGGTCGTGGTCTAGAATAGATATGGCATGGGTCACCAGGAAGTTGGGTGTAGAAATAGGAACGGCAGAAATTAGTCCCAACATCTGGGTGGACCATAACCCACTCGAAATAAATTGGAAGAGTATAAAGAGAAAGAAACGACATAGATGGAGACTTAATGTGAAATTGTTGAATGATAAGGAATGCATTGAAAAACTGACAGAGGAAGTAAAGTTCTTTTTTAAAGAAAATGAAAATCAAAGTACAGCATGTGTAATAGTTTGGGATGCAATGAAGGCCTATTTAAGAGGGGTGATGATATCTTATAGTGCCTTCAAGAATAAAGAAAAAAGGAAATCCCTGGAAGATCTCCTAAACCTCTTAGAAGAAGCGGAAAGGAAGCTTCAAGAGACTCCTGGGGATGAAGTAGTAAAACAAAGTTGGCTGATGTGGAGGCACAAACTGAATATTCTAGATCAAGAGGAGTTAGTGTTAAAAATAAAAAGAACTAAACAATATCACTTTGAGAATGCCAACAAGTCGGGAAGGTGGCTGGCTTATAAATTAAAAAAGGAAAATGAAAAAGGGACAATCCAAATACTAGAGGACGATGAGGGCAACCTCTTAAATAAAGAAGAAGATAAATTAGAAAGAGCGAGGGAATATTATGAAGCCCTTTATAAAGAAGAAGAGGTACCAGAAGAAAGAGTGGAGCAATATCTGGCAAATGCTGACCTCCCACAAATATCGGAGGAAAAGAGAGAAATGCTTAATAGAAAGATAACAATCCAAGAACTCAAAGCATCCCTCTGTGAACTAGGCCCATGCTACAATGTAGCTATTTTTTATCTTCTTGTTCATATGCAGATACCTTGATGCAAGAATCATTAAAAAAGTCTTTCTCTCTCTCTCTCTCTCTCTCTCTCTCTCTCACACACACACACACACACGTACCACTAACTAAAAAGAGGTTATTTCCAGGTACATCCCTTCCTATACACCTGTCCACCATTTTTTACTTTCATTTGTCCCACAGTGACTTCCTGAATAATATTTTTAAATAGATTGATAGAAATGCAACTGAGGCATTTATCCCTTATCATGGAAAGCAAAGGCAGGAGAAGCTTATCTGCTTTGGACAGGAATTATTAGCATTTGATGTAGTAGCATTTCCAAAAACAATATTTTTTTTAATTTTTAGGAATATATATGTATAATATTGCAATTTGTAAATGTGTATGTTTCTTGTAAACAGTCAAGAAATATATAAATTTAATATACTGGTAGAATTAGTATTATCCTTTGCCGTTTTGCTTCCCTCTGCATTCATGTGCTTATAGTGACAGGTGGCTTTCCCATCATCCCCTTTCATAAATTAATACGCATAAAGGGCATCTGCTTCTTCTTAAGACTGTGGTCCAAATTTAGAAACATGGACCACTCTTATTGAGACAATCTAAGCTTAATGTATCCCCAAAGCTGATAGCTAAGGTGGGGCAGGAAACACAGAGGAAGTAGTAATATGCTTTTTTCCTAGAGAAGGTGGGATGTAAATGAAATCAAAGCAATAAATAAAGCAACTTTTGGGAGTCATAGGTATGTTTAGAATTTCAAATCTTTATCCTGGTTAGACACTCAAAATGGCTGGTCTAGTGAACAGGACTGCCCATTCACAAACTCAGTCAAAATATGCATGACCAGTCACAAAACGTTCCTTTATGAAGAGAGAAATTGGTGAAAATAAAAGAAAAATAATTGTCTCAAGAACAAAAGTTCAAGACAGAGACCTAAACTTCAAAACATAAGTCTGTACCACAGTCAGTGGCTCCACTATTATGTGGGTCCAAGAAGAAGTCTGTGCTAGTTCTGCATTACATGTTTGAAAGGGAGACAGTATCCTGTTTATGGTCCATAGATAGCAGTCAATATTTATACCATTGTAAATCTGTCCCAGGTATATAAGCGCCAAGACAAAGTCAAGACATCAATCACTCTTCAAGTTAAATCTTGAATCTGAAAATGAGAAAGGGGTAAGAAAAAGTAGAGACTGAGCAATAAAGAACGTTCATATCTAGGCTGCAAAAATTCAGAGGTTATTAGATAGCCACAGTAAATCAGACTTAACTAGATTTTTGCAGTCCAGATCTAATTTTCCTACCAAATAGATTAATTACTTCCAGTATTTGAGAGTGATAAACCCTCAAACTGTAAACTCATCTCAAATTGTGAAAATTATGCATTTTCTTTATTGATACAGGTGTCAGTTATTTAACAATGGGAATACCTGAGCCTACAAAATCTCTTCCTGTGGTGGGCTGTGCACATCACAGCCTGAATTTTCAAGTCCTTGGTGCATTATTAATCTATAATCAGCTAGTTCATCTGACTCAAATATTGCATTCTCCATAGCACCACTTTATCTGATTTCCTCCCTGCCTGGTGTCTGTGAGCCTGCAGATTCCTCTTAACTTTAATCTTCCACTTCCTGTTCTTCAGATGAGAAATCCTCCACTGGAGGCTAAATCAGGAAGAGAGCCTGGTGGTTAACAACAATTGAGTCCATCCACAGGGGAAGCAAAAAGGGGGAAGTGATGTCGTATGTGTAAGAGCTAGAAAGAACAGAGGTCATACAATCAGAGC
Source organism: Ptyas mucosa (assembly GCA_012654045.1). Lineage (NCBI taxonomy): Eukaryota > Metazoa > Chordata > Lepidosauria > Squamata > Colubridae > Ptyas > Ptyas mucosa. The sequence goes on from WNWU01013802.1 coordinate 20,152,476, forward strand.
ACCCAGAAGTAGTGTGGAATTATGTAGATGACATTAGAATAGTAAAATCTTACAATGGGTTTATATTATTAATTGATACTAAGCACAACAAAAGGGGCTTCCACAGATATACATAATGAAGCACTATTATACCAGCTGTTTAGTGAAGATAAGAAAATGCTAATAAGTAAAAAAGCAGAACTACTCAACTCTTCTTTTGACTGTTTTATCAGATTAACTTTATTCCATTTCATTTGTGTAACTTCTTTTGTAGATTATGAGAATTCAGTAAATGTAATATAAGATGACTATAGCTTAATATTTGACAAAGGACTAAAACTTCTCATTAGTTAACCACAGAGAATGCTAGTAAAGATGAATCCATTTCCACCAAATAGAAAACAAAGGAAGTTATTGAGGTGGGTGGTTCAGTGTTGATTTCAAAATGTAGAATTCAGACGACTATTATTTTCTCCTAGGAAGAATAATAGAATAGGAAAGAAAAGCTACTTAGAATTTAAAATATTTTTGGATTCTTCACCCTTTTCTTATTTTATTCTGAATCTAGGATTACCTATGATTATATCTTTGATACAAAATATAGCTTTAAAATATAATTTTTTTAAAAAATACATCAAAGATGGCAATAATAGTTCAATAATCATGTTCTAACATCTGTAACTGCATACGTACAAGATCTCTATGTCACCAGTTATGATTGTCCTGCTGAGATTATTTTAACCAAGCTTTATTTATGTCATTTCTTATCTTTGTGCCTTTATCTTTTGTTAACCTCTATCAACTTCTAACCGCAGGTTAAGTCAAAACTATTGTCAAAACTATTAATCCATTTTTATATAAGCCAACTGAATTTTATATAGAGGATAAAGATCCAGGACACTGCAGATTAGAGAACTTCCAAATACATTTGCCCATGATTTTTCCTCTCCCCCACCCCCCTGCCCCCCAGAAATTCAGGACCTCTGCAAGCCAGCTAGAGTTACTGTTCAAAAGCTCATAAATATTTATTTTTAATTTAAATTTTAAAAAATAATTTAAATTTTAAATTTTCTATTAATGTATGCAACTACCTATAATTTGAAAGATTGGCTCCACAAGGTTGATTCAGTTGTAAAAAATGTTGCTTTAAAAGCTAAGAGAGATCCAGTTAACATTTAAGCCTAAAATAGTTGCATTGCTGTACGATACAAAGGCATGCAGTACAGCCATATCTCTTAACAAATTAGCCACAGCGAATGGTTATTCCCATTAATTCATAGGTAAGAAAGCCTTTAGAGTCTCTTGTGACTATGATAAGTGGAAAATGTGTGGTTCTCTGGTGGATTCAGTCATAATAACTCTAAAGCTTTGTCATCATCAAGGAGTGCAGACAATTCACTAACAGCAACAAAGCCATAAACTTCAAACTAGCTCTTCAGCCAGTCCCTAATGAAATGATCCTTTCCATACAAGTGAAAAAAACAAAGGGTAAAAACTGGCTTTTTTTCTTCCTAGCAGTTAGATTTTCTCTCCACAATCTGAGCATCAAATTGAAGGATGCAAAGTTAATTTTTCCTTTTTGTAACAAATAAGGAACCTGTATTTCAATGTACCTTGTTTATTTGGAATTCTGGGAAGAAGGGAGCTCCATCTACTATAGTTTCTGCCATATAACTGACCTCATCCCATTGGGTTCACACTCCCTAGTGATCACAGAAAAGGAAATGCAAGACTTCACAGACAAAAGCCAAGGAAAGCTCCAGGCCCAGACAAGATAACTCCTTCTTGCTTAAAAGTCTGCTGATCAATTGGTTCCCATCTTCACCCGTATCTTCAATAAATTGCTAGAGATGTGCTATGTTCCTTCTTGCTTCAAATGCTCTACTATCATCCCAGTACCAAAAAAGCCCACTATCAAGGAACTGAACGACTACAGACCAGTTGCTCTAACATCTGTAGTTACAAAAACCTTTGAAAGACTAGTGCTGTCTGACTTGAAACCATCACGGATCCGCTGTTAGACGCCCTGCAATTTGCATACCGAGCAAATAGATCAACAGATGATGCTGTTAATATGGCTCTCCACTACATCCTACAACATCTTGAATCTCCAAAGACCTACACAAGAGTCCTCTTTGTCGACTTTAGTTCAGCATTCAACACCATCATTCCATACATTCTTCTATCTAAGCTAAACCAGCTAGCGGTACCTGAACAACTTGTAAATGAATCATAAGCTTCCCAACAGACAGGAAGTAGCAGGTGAAGCTAAGCAGAATCACATCAGATACCTGTACAATTAGCACAGGGGCCCCACAAGGCTGTGTGCTCTCTCCACTTCTCTTCTCTCCAAATATCAATGACTGCATCTCAAACGATCCATCTGTTAAACTACTGAAGTTCACAGATGACACAAAAGTAATCAGTCTCATTCGAGACAATGATGAATCCGCATGCAGACAGGAGGTTAAACAACTAGCCTCGTGGTGCAACCAGAACAATCTGGAACTGAACACACTCAAAACTATAGAAATAGTGGTGGACTTTAGGAGAAACCCTCCCATACTACCACCTCTTACAATACTAGACAACACAGTATCAGTAGTAGAGACCTTCAAATTTTTAGGTTCTACCATATCTCACGACCTAAAATGGACACCCAACATCAAAAACGTCATCAAAAAAGCACAACAAGGAATATTCTTTCTGCGCCAACTCAGAAAGCTCAAACTGCTCAAGGAGATGCTGATACAGTTCTACAGAGGAAGTTGTCATCTGCACCACTATAACTGTCTGGTTTGGTTCTGCAACCCAACAAGACAGACACAGAGTTCAGAGGATAATTAGAACTGCAGAAAAAACAATTACTACCAACCTGCCTTCCATTGAGGACCTTTATACTGTACGAGTCAAAAAGAGGGCTGTGAAAATATTTACAGATCCCTCACATTCTGGACATAAACTGTTTCAACGCCTATCCTCAAAACAACGCTATAGAGCACTGCACACCAAAACAACTAGACACTAGAATAGTTTTTCCCCGAACGCCATCACTCTGCTAAACAAATAATTCCCTCAACACTGTCAAACTAGTTACTAAGTCTGCCTTACTATTCATCTTCTCATCTTCTCATCGTTCCCATCACCCATCTTCTCCCCTTATGACTGTATGACTGTAACCTTGTTGCTGGTATCCTTAAGTTTTATATTGACTGTTTCCCTATGACTATCATTAAGTGTTGTATCTTATGATTCTTGAGGAATGTATTTTTTTTCTTTTATGCACACCATATGCACCAAGACAAATTCCTTGTGTTTCCAATCACACTTGGTCAATAAAGAATTATATTATATTATATTCATATTTATACTGTATTATACATTAGCAAGGTAGCAGTTTGAAGTGGAATGAAATAGTTTTCAGTTTCCCTGGACTTTTAAACTGACCGGCCCGATGCTGGGTAAATTTCTTTATGTATTTATTGTAGGTATTCCTATACTATTTTTTGCTCATATTTCTAAGCGCTAGCCAATATAATTCTTCAGGAGGAATTCAATAGTCCTCTCCACGTTTTTGTACATTTTTGTCTGTAGCTATATATTTGGTTATAACTTCTAAAACTTTATTTCTCCTCGAGCTACTTTTATGGAAAATTAAACTTTTATTGTGGGAAATTCTCGTTTTCATTGCTGTAGTCCATGATGTTCATCCATTATTATCAACCACATCCACAGTGATGCCAAAATGATAATACATGCAAGTTTACAGTACTCAAACACTACCATTATGTATTTACTTGTATCACAATTATATAATAACCTGTATCATGTAACACAACTGTAACATTGTAGGATGGCAACTTCCATGTGGAAGTATCCTCATTTGCCTTTATGAAATTAATGAGGATAATAGCCTTACGATTTTGCTCTTACAATATTTGCTGCTCAGCTAAAGAATATAGAAAAAAGCAAAAATCTCAGAAACCTAATACAAGATCTTGCTGTTATTCTGCAGTATATTGGTAGTAGTTATAGCAGGGATTGTAAATTTTTATTATATACTAATAAAATCTCCTATATCTATTCACCCACAGCAGCCAATAGGAGAACTTTGTGAAGCTTAAATATATCATTATTATTATTATTATTATTTTGTCTCCATGGACATTTGAAAACTGTATAGCCATAGCCCTATTGTAAGATATTACTAAATCTGCACTGGAGCAAATAAAAAATATTAAAAGGGGGAAATTGAATATAAGGCAAAAGAAAGCCTGACCTCTGGCCTGGTATTACAAGCCAAACTATTAAAAATAGATCTGCTGAAAGGCAAATGTTAATTGGAAGTTCTACTTACTACACATGCTTCCCTTTTTCACACATTTTCATAAATTATTAGAAAATTGAAGTATCAGTGTTCTAGAAAGACAAGAATAGGTAAATACAAATTAGTTATAAAATAGCTACAGAAAATACCATCAGAAAAAAAGCCTCTTGGCATCTTAGAAAATAAGCTGCCCCTCAGGATGTCAGCAATGGATTCTCAATTCTAATATTTCTTTTAATCTTATTTCTCCAGAGCATATTATCTTAACTGCTCATTCCCTTACAAAAAAAGATTATGCAATAGATATGAGGCTTATTAAAAAATCAAGAAGTCAGTGTGATCATAGGATGTGCCTTGTTTTCTCTGATTATGATGGCTGTAATCATATATTCACCCAGTTTAGAGTAAGCCCCACTGAGTTCAATGAGGCATATATAGGAATACACTATCAATGCCTTCGTTTCCTGTGAGAGAGCTTTCAGATAAGGTTTCTGTATCAATTTGAAAGTGGTTCCAGTCTTCGGTGCTCCTAAGATGTTATCTGTGTTGAAAATTGAGCTGATGCATGTCCAACACAGCTGCAGTGTAGTGGAAATTACTGAAAAATAAATTTTCCCCATTAGAGGGAATATCTGCCCCCATCTTTTGAGCTTCATATCCTTCCACATTTACAGGAAAATGCTAGCTCATAGTTCCTTTGTTCTTTCTCAAAAGCAAAGGCAAAACCGTAGTTATGAAAGTGACAAGAATTTTGTCAGTTTCATCCTGTCTTCTGCACAAAAACAGGCATGTAAATTTTTACACATTATCTGAATGCTTTTGTTTGTTTGTTTCTCTATTGTGTACACCAGTGGGATGAGGAGAAGTTTATAGCCTCAGGAACCTTAACAGCTTTGAGTGAGAGAGTGATTGTTCAGTCCATATTCTTGGCATTTTAAATTAGCAGAAATAAAACAATCACATATCACCTTCACACTCCTTGACACAGATGAAGAATGAAAGCAGTGGCATTGTGGAAGTGCTCTGAGTAGTAATAACATAGTTCTAGAGAAAGCCAAAAAATAGCTCTCTGATTATCTTTAGGAAGACTGGGGTGGCCCTGACAGGGGGAAGATGGCTGGCAAGTAGCCACTACTGGCCTTCTCTGTGGAGTGGAGAGGGTAGTAGCGGGGGGGAAATTGCAAATAGATGATACAGCTCTGGAATTAATTTTTTTGATTGTTATCCTGCCTTTATTACCTTGGGAGTAACTCAAGACAGCAAACATATTAAATATTCCTTCCTCCTCTTTTCCCCACAACAACCCTGTGAGGTTGGTAGGGCTAAGCGAGATCAACTGGCCCAAAGTCACCCAGCTGATATTCATGGATAAGACAGGACTAGAACTCACAGTCTGCCAGTTTCTAGGCCAGACTGGCTCTTTTTTTTTTACTTGGCACCAGCAGATAGTACAAGACATTCAAAACAAGGATTGTTTGTCATGGGGAATGAGGAAATTGGCAGCCTGTAATCTCCTTTGGCTCACCTGATGTAGTATCAAGAAGGTCACAAAACCACTATAGCAAGAGGACTGAGCTATATAAATGGAAGACTGAATGGCACACATAGCTCGGTCCTCTAAAATCTTGCTACCACCTATACAGAAGATGATCAGATGGGAAAATATAATTAAGTCCTGTTAACAAGATGGATGTTTATATGAAGCCGATGTAGGAAAATCTCACCTTCTGACTGTAAAACATCTTAAGATGGACATGGTTGCTATCTTGATAATTTCCATCCAAATTAAAGAGATATTTAACCTTTTCTTATATGGTATATATTGAACATTTTAACTTTTGGCATATGTTCATATTAACTCAGAAATTGCAATACTGATGTTTTGAATAGAATTACTTTCTCTTTATCACTGCCCCAGTCTTTAGCTTTAGTAATACCTGATAAGAGCAGAGCTAATGAATATATAAAAAGCATTTGTTCTTTTTTCCCAGTGTGCGTTCTGCAGTTGCAGAGAATGTCACTGTCTTCATTTTCAATAAATGTCATTTTGTGATTTTAGATTTCTGGAGCTTTCTAAAAATGCCATTTCTGTTTATCTAAATAGCCGATTGCAGGAACTTTTGGTCTGCCACTTCACTTTTTTTTTTATAGTTCACAGATCAATAAGATTTAACACACTGATGAAGATCACTCAAATATTGCAACATTCTGGTGTCTGTTGCACCATTTTGATTAATTCTGCTGTTTAGTCCATGACACATAACGTGCCACATTCTACACAATCTTTTATTAATTATCATTAGCTGAATTATGAAAACCTTCTAACAATCAAATCTGATGCCCTGTAATATCTGAGAAAGTCGGTAATTCCTTTATATGTAATTCTGTAATCTTGAATAACAATAGCTGTTCATGGGGAAATACATGTCTGCTTATATATTTTCCTGTTTATTTCAAAGGCTGTCTTGCTTTCTTTTAGTAACTAGGTTACTATTGCACTAAGACAACATTTGACAGATTTGGTTTTGGTTTAGAGTATTGTCAATTTAGAGAAACTTTGCAGAAGAATTTCAATATTATGTAATACAGAATGATATGGGAAATGGGATCTGTCAACAATCATGGTATATCATGCTACCGTCATTAGCACACTTGTCAACATCAGCTCGGAATTAAATAGGTACTTTTATTCAATTACCTTCAATGCTGAAATAAAATAGGACACTATTGTATTTCTTTATACTCTTTCAAACAAAGTATCAGTTGTCACACCAATGAGTTCTCAACAAGGACCTATTTTAGAGCACTATTTGAATAGTTGGATTCCATTCCACCACTTGCCGTATCATGAGAGGACGTGTATATGTGTTCTGCCCCAGCTACAGATCCCAAGGAACACAGCACACACAAAGTTTGTACAAAATTTAATTTACTAAAATAACTCAGTCTTTTTCAAAACAAAGGCTGTTAATAAAATTTCTTAACAGCCTACAAGAAACCAAAGATAAAGTAATCACAATCTTACTAAGGTTGGCAGAAAGCCTAGAAGCAATTTGCAGAGAATCCAGACGCGAAGTAGAGTGAACTAAAGTTGTTCCCTACAACTTGCTTCAGTCAGTGTTCCTCCTTAAATAGGCTAAGGGAGTGGCCAATTAGCCCCAAGCCTTACTCTCGAGGAGACCTCCTCCTGAGGAGCCACTCCTACCTTTTAGCAGCTCTGCACACCCATGCATCAAGGAGAGGCTCCTCCTGTTCGTTCTCTTCACTTAAAGGAGCTTCTGCAGGTTCTGAAGGCCCTGGCTGAATCCTTGCCTCTGGCACCACATCTTCTCCAGCCTCCTCATTGTCTGACTCGAGTGCCAGCTGCACAGACTGCTGGCGCAGCACCACACCAGCCTCTTCGCTGTCAGAATCAGCTACAATCCGCACAGGCCGCTGACGGGCCACAACACTATGTGGTCCCCCATTACTGAAGATATTGCTCACAGTATGGTCAACTGTCAACTATACACCCCTTTTAGGTTTTTTACTTCCCCACTCACTCACACACAGAGAGAAGTGTGGTTTATAGAGTTTATTAATGTTCCCCAGCAATTCTCTTCACCCAGCCTCAGAACTGTCCCAAATAAAGCCAGCCATAAGCAGGCCAAGGTTATTCCACAAGGCAATGGGCAATAGTCCATAAAACAATGGAAAGTTGCTCCAAAAAATAAGTCCACCAAACAAACTTAAATCTACCAGGTGAAACTAAAATGCACACAAAAAAGCTTACTTGGCAAGTGAAGTTCAGTGTCTCCAAGGCACAAACTCAAGCAGGAAACACACACAGCCAGAAACCCAACTCGTTCCCAGCATTGCCTCTCTCTGCTTGCTGCAATAAATAGCTTTCCAGTGCAGCACATCAAGATGTGTGGGGCCTCCTTCCAAGTAATCTGGCAGATCTCTGTTGCTCTTATCTTTTTGCTGCCCTATGTGCTCTCAGAGCCACCACAGAAGGCAGTTCCTCCTCTTCACTGATGCAAGCTCCCATCTCCAGCAAGCCTCCTGTAAATCTCAGCCGGCCATTCAGAATCATCAATTAACCCAGTTCCTGATGTGCCAGGAATGAGCTCATCTTCCCTTGAGCTGACCTCCGAGGAAGAATCTGAGGAATCGTCCAAGGGAGGCATCACAGGCTTAGATACCTAACATCCCTACTTGAAAGAGCAATCCTCTGGAATATGAATTGCAGGTTGTCCTATCTCCTCCTGTGTTCTAATTGATACATTGTGAGCAGTATTGTTAAGGCAGCTGAACTAAGAACCTATTACACCAAACAAATTGGGATATCATGTAAAAATGATATATTTATCTGAATGCTTTTTTTTTTGTAGTTACCACAGATATATTTTATTATTGCATTTTTATCTATTTTACACTGGAAGTAGATCCTGTACTTTAGTTTTGTTTTATTTTTTAATATGGTCATAAGATTAATCAATTGATTATTTATCTGCCTCACACTTACTGACCATTAAGATAATTAAACCGGACCAGGTACAAACCAAAAGGCGAAGTTCCTAGAAGTTGGAATTGTTCTTCGCTATAAATTAATCAATGCTGCCTTCTTGAAAATGACCCACCTCCTTCTCAAGATAGATGTTGAATTGGCATATGTTTGCCTCACTGTTTTCCTTAGGAATGTATATGATTATGAAGTAAAAAGTAAGGAATCCATACTTATTTTTATTCATATAAGTAGATTCAAAGCAAAGTGGCAGGGTAGTATACTGTACGTAGTCCTTGAGTTACAACAATTCATTTAGTGACTGTTCAAAGTTATAATGGCACTGAAAAAAGTGACTTATGACCATTTTTCATAGTTACAACCTTTGAAGCATCCCCATGATCTTGTGATCAAAATTCAGATTCTTGGCAACTGGTTCGTAGTTATGACCATTTCTGTATCATGGGATCACATGATTCCTTTTGCAACTTTCTGACAAGTAAAGTCAATGGGGAAGACTGATTCACTTAACAACCAAGTTACTAACTTATCAACTGCAGTGATTAACTTAACAAATGTAGCAGGAAAAATCATAAAATGGGACAAAACTCACTTAACAAATGTCTCACTTAACAACAGAAATTTTGGGCACAATTGTGGTTGTAAGTCGAGGACTACCTGTATTGTCTACTTTGGCTGATGAGAAGTTCCATAAAATAGGAGACCCAGAGTTTAGTCAATATTCCAGACTTCCGAGATCTAATATGAGAATGTTGAAATCTCATGTGTTTTCACCGAACATTCTAGAGAGGGAGCAATTGTATGAGATTGTTGCAATTTTTCTAGCTACAATTATTGAATTTGGAAGATTCCAATTTACCAGCAATAAGTTGCAAATTCTATTCTTCCTATTATGGTGCTGAAAAACTTTAAAACATATTTATCTTTTCCCTCTTGTGGGCAGTTTAAATGTTGTCTCTAGAAATGGGTCCATGGCATAAGAGGTCTTTTTGGAAAGTTATCACGGCGTTCCTGTCAATTACTATGCTGCAAATGGTATACGACTACTCTGAAAGGAGAGGAACAAAGGTTGAAAGAAATAGCTTTCAGAGTCTTAAACAGAAATCTGAAATAATGTAAGACGGGGATCCCCTAATCCCGAACTGCAGCCTATTACCGCTCCATGGCCTAATCAGAATCGGGCCACACAAATGGCTGGCCAGAGCATACACGCACACACACATCTCAACTTGCACAAGCAGTTGGCTGGTGGGCACTCACATGCTGCATGCATTTGCGCCAGCCTGCTGCTTGAGCGAGGGCTGTGTGGGCATGTGCTCACATGCATATTGGCCCGCTGCTTACGCAGCCCAGTTCTCCTCTCCTCCACTCCCAGCCGGACTGCCAAGCCACAAAGGTTGGAGACTGCTGATGTAAGAGTTATATTGGCATATGAAAGAAAATATTACAACTTCACACAAACATTGCTTTTGTTTTTCCACACAATTTAAATATTTTAATTGTTACTTAAAATATTTCTAAAGCTGCCCATCTTTCAACCCACTCTGAGCAGTTCCCAAACAAAAATTAAAAGACATATAAAATCATTTTTAAAAACTTTAAAACATAACCAATTAAAACATCAAAAAACCACTTGGCACCAATCCATGCTAATCTCCCATCATCTAATCTTCTCCCAATGCATGGGTGGAAAAGCAGGTCTTTAAAGCCTTACAGAAAGCTAAAAAGGTAAAAGCCTTCCAGTCTTCAGGAAACTCACATGGCATGCATGCATGCATGCGTGTCTGCCAGTCCACCCCTTGTGCAAGGCCCAGTTCCCCTTTCTTCCCTAGCTAGGCTGCCAAGCCACAAAGGTTGGGGACTGCTGCCTTAGACACTCCTGTAGCTAGCCTAGGGCCATATAGACCTTGCCCCAGGCAACTCATCATGGGGACAATTCACTGTGAGTCTGGGCCTTCCACTCTGGTTTCCAAAGCTGGCCCGGCTTCAGGGAGGCAAAAGTTCCCACTGGCCTCGACTTTTTCTCCAAAGGCTTCCTCACCTTGCTTTCAAGTGTCTCCCTGCCAATGAAAGATGGGCTAAACAGAAATCGTTGTTTACACACCCACAGTCACACCCACAATTCCTAGCTTGGGGGTTTTATCTGCCGTTTGCACCTGGACTTGGGGAGACCTCTCATGCCTAAAGGAGGCCTAGACTCAGATTCTTCTGGGTTCTGGGCCACCACTTTAACCACTATATCAAATTGGCTCCCTCACTAGCTCCAGCTTTTTCACATTATTTCGTTGCAGGTCAATGCCGGAAAGCATTACAATGAGTTTTTAGCTTTTCCTTGCTTTGGCTGTGCATGGAAGAAGGACTTGGTGGGAAGATATATGGTTAATCTAAATAAAGTCAGTTTAAGAAATTATTGCAAATTGAAATTGTTGATAACATGGTAGGATCTATTAATGTTCTGTCATTAAGATAATAAACACATTATATTGACTGAAGTGCTAATTTAGCTGCCAGATATTAGTTACAGTAATAGTAGAAGTACAAGCACATCTTATTTATAAAATGTGTTGTCCAAATATTGGCAAATTGCCCATAATTTGTAATAACTTATTCAGTAATCACTGTATCTATCCCTGTGCAGTTCTAAGCTAAGAATTGCAAATATAAGAATTGGCTAGCAGAGTTTCTCTATCAAAATTGTTTGAAATGTCCTCATATATTAAGAAATAGAAAAACTATAGTTTCGTGGCCTACTGTATACAAATGGGGGGTTTTTTTTTGTATCAGTGATGTTGATTGGATCAATACCACTGATACAAAAAATCATCTGTATATACAGTAGGCCATGAAACTGTATGATTTCTATTTCTTAATATATGAGGGCTTTTCAAACAATTTTGATAGAGAAACTCTGGTAACCAGTTCTTATATCTGCAATTCTTAGCCTAGAACTGCACACGGATACACATTTCTGCAGTAGTCAAAATATTATTTTTGGAGATTGGCAAACAAGTAGTAAAGGACACGATGATTGCCTGGGGGAAAAAATTTGGCTACCCAATCCATCTAGAAAAATGGCAGGAGATCTGGTGGGGAAATATGAAACTGGTAGTATCTACTACATACAAGAAAACATCTATAAAATGTTATATAGATGGCATCTTCCACCAGATAGATTGGCAAAAATGTTTGCTGGACAGTCCGCCAAGTGTTGGAAATGTGGATTTGAATGTGGCACTTATTATCATCAATGGTGGACGTGTCCAGAAGCAATTAAATTTTGGGGGGAAATTAAAAAATGGCTAAAGGAAATTTTAAATCAGGACTTTGAATTGTGACCAGAGACATGCTTGCTCGGTTCCAGGCCGGAAAATATCAAAAAAGATTCGTGGTACCTTGTGTTACATATTATTACAGCAGTGAGAATAACATTTGCTCAGTTTTGGAAAGATAAATATATCCCACCAGATGAAGCAATAATAAAAAAGATATTGGACTGTGCGGAAGCAGATAGACTGACGAAAAAATTGAAAGATAGAGACCTAACACCATCATGTCTTTCTTGGGAAAAATGGTCTCTTTGGTTATCGAAAAGAAGACAACAATCAGATTAATATAAACAGGTGTTGCATATATTGGAAATATTTTACTGCATATATAGAATGAGGTTGGATAGATTTGATTGCTTTATAAACTCAAATAGGCAGTTTTGTCTCCCCTGGATTGTATTATGAATTTATTATATAGAATTACGTAAAATGTTAGTTTATTAATGTATTGTTTATATCCTTTTATGTTTTTTGTTTTGGTTTTTTTTGTGTTTTTCCTGTTGTTCTTTTTTTTGTTTTCTTTTTAACCATAAATGTAAATAAAGACTATTTTTTAAAAATATATATATTATTTTTGGAGAAACGGCTTTAGGATTAATTTGAATAAATCAGAAATTATGTACATTATTGTTAATTCTGATAGTCAAAATTGTATATACTCACTATAAGATCCAGATAGGGGTTAAAATAGTGAAATATTTTGGAATAACATTGCCAATAACTTTGCCAAATAAATTGAAGCAACTGGATTATATTTCTTTACTTCATAAAATTAAATCAGTAAATTTGCATGACAAATCTGTTGGCAGAATTATTGCATTTTAAATGTAATCACTTCCCAACACTTTTTGCCCTTTTCTCAAACAATAATATGGAAAATATCAGAGAAAACCTAACAATGTTGCTAGATTATTTTATTTTTCTGTTTCAGAATAATAAATCTAGGCTCTCTTTAATGTAAACAGTCAATAGGTGGAGGATGAGGTATTTAATTTTTTAATCAACTATTTTCATGTGCTCCAGTTTAAACAATTGATTTCTTTGATATAATCACAGGATAAACGATGGCAGAAAATAAACTGACACGAAATGAACTTTTCTGGCAGATTTCCATCCTTTGTGCAATTTTGTAGACAAGAAAGAAAAGAAAAGACAGCTCATTAATAATCAATTTATATTATCTTCTGTCTGGAGTTGGTTATTGTGGCAAATGTAACTTTAACCACCTTTATCTTTTTATTTCCCATTACAAACCTGTCTTTATACAAACTCAGTTAAAATAAAGACAGTAGACAGTAGATTATGCTAAAAACCAAGGATTTACAACTCACAAAAATATGAATTATTTTGAAAAAATTCTAAGCTTAATACAGAGCCAAAATATTTAATGATACTGAAGATATTGTGTTCTGTATAATTCCTAAGCATGAATTATTCATTGTTATTAATTATTAATGCTAATTATTAATAATTTCCAGTGCTAATTTATTTCTCTTTGCATGAAAAAGATAATATGTGGATCCTCAAGATTTCAGTGAAATTGACTGAAATTGTCCTGTTTCTAAATGCACTTGCTCTTTGTAACTTTCTTTCGCCATGTTGCTTTAAGCAAAGAATTGTAAAGGGGAAAATGTAATCAATTAAATATGATTTGGCTCAGCTACCCTCTCACTCATCATTAATGGATTAGTTTATTACAGGAGTGATTATGGATTTACGGTACTTAGACTATAATACTAAAACACACTAATCTGTGATTAACTGAACTATGGTTTACCAAATTAATCCACTTTTGCAGACTTGCACAAGACTTGGAACCATAGTCAGTCTCACACTATGTAACCAACCTAGTTCTATCCACTTTGTGCACTTAGTGTACATGATTGTGTAAAGAGTTTGAGTTTAAAGCTATCTAAGTATAAGCTACAATAATCTAAAAAATGCCTGTTATAGTGTGAACAATTATCATATGTGATGTTCCAATCAACTCTGCAGATATAATTCTTTCTTTAGCATTTCAAACTATTTTTTTTAAAAAATCCATGCTACCTTTGCATCTAAAATAGGACCTAGTTCTGTATTTTAATAGATGTGACTGTTAACAATTGTGTTTGCACGTGCATGTACCCATGTTCCTTTGTACATATATAACTCCTCTATTAATTTCAAGTCCTTGGGTTTGAGAATTATGTTATCCATGAATTCTGATAAACATTGCCTGTTTGTCTTATTTGTTAATGCTTTTTGTTGGTTGTAACAAGCCCATTTATCAAATTGTTCCCTCAATAGAGGTAAAATCATCTGATATTCTACCTTCCACCTCTGTTTTGGTACTCCTATATACATAGGCCACTAATATAGGGGATATAGGTATTGAACCCTTGTCATGGTCTGACCACTTACTCCTTCGACTTGACTTTCTGACCGCCGCACCCCACCGCAGGGAGGCAGAACTGACCAGGTGGTTCTGCCCCAGGTGCCTGATGGATCTTGATAGGTTCCAGATGGAGCTTGGGCCATTTCCCGAGATTCTGGCTCACGACTTGGCTGAAGACCTGGTGGCTGCATGGGATAGTGCGGCCACCGGAGCTTTGGACCGTGTCGTACCTTTGCAGCCTCTGACCCGGCACCGAACTCACTTAGCTTCTTGGTTTTCCGAGGAGCTGAGGGAGATGAAGCGCCGGAAAAGATGCCTAGAGAGCGGTTGGAGGGCCAGCCGATCTGAATCTGACCTGACACTGGTAAGGTCTCATATTAAGACCTACCTAGTGGCGATAAAAGCGGCGAAATCTAGCTATTTTGCTGCTCTTATCGTGTCATCAGATAACTGCCCAGCCACCCTGTTTAGGGTGACCCACTCCCTCCTCCATCTGGGAGCACGGGATGACCCCTTGCAGGGCCGAGCTGAGGATTTTGTACAGTATCTGTATGATAAAATCATTCAGATTTGGGAAGACTTGGCCGCTGACTGGGTTAGTTCAGACGAGATGACTGAGGCAGGTCTTGAGAGTGTTATCTGGGAGGAGTTTGATCCTGTGGCTCCCAAGGATGTGGACAGAATCTTGGGATGGCTGAACACGACCACATGTTTATTGGACCCGTGTCCCTCCTGGCTGGTGCTGGCTTCCTGGGAGGTTACACGAGGCTGGCTCCAGAGGATTATTAACGCTTCTTTGAGTGAGCGTGTCCTACCAGCCACCTTGAAAGAGGCAGTGGTGAAGCCCCTCCTCAAGAAGCCCTCTCTGGATCCGGCTGTTTTGGTTAACTATCGTCCAGTCTCCAACCTTCGTTTCATTGCGAAGGTTGTTGAGAGTGTGGTGGCGCGGCAGTTTCCCCAGTACCTGGATGAAGCTGTCTATTTGGATCTGCTCCAGTCCAGTTTCAGGCCTGGGTACAGCACGGAAACGGCATTGGTCGCGTTGGTGGATGATCTCTGGAGGGCTCGGGGTAGGGGTTATTCCTCTATCCTGGTCCTGTTAGATTTCTCAGCGGCTTTTGATACCATCGACCATGGTATCATGTTGCGCCGGTTGGCAGGACTAGGGGTGGGGGGCACCATTTTGCGGTGGTTCTCCTCCTATCTCTCTGACCAGTTGCAATCTGTGTTGACAGAGGGGCAGCGGTCGACCTCGAGGCGCCTTGTTTGTGGGGTGCCACAAGGGTCGGTCCTCTTGCCCCTCCTGTTCAACATTTATGTGAAGCCGCTGGGTGAGATCATCCATGGGTTTGGGGTAGAGTTCCATCAGTACGCTGATGACACCCAGCTGTACATCTCCACCCCAGACCATCCCAACGATGCCTTGGAAGTGATGTCCCAGTGCCTGAGGCTGTGTGGGTCTGGATGGGGAGAAACAGGCTTCGACTCAACCCGTCCAAGACCAAGTGGCTGTGATTGCTGGCGTCCCGGTATAGCCAGCTGGTGCCATCGCTGGTTATTGGGGGTGAATCACTGGCCCCCACGGAAAGGGCTTGCAACTTGGGCATCCTCCTGGACTCACGGTTGTCTTTAGAAGAGCATATGACAGCCATGGCCGGGGGGGGGCTTTCTATCCAGTTCGCCTGATATGCCAGTTGCACCCCTTTCTAAATTGGGACTCCCTACACATGGTCACTCAAGCACTCGTCACTTCTCGTCTGGACTATTGTAACGCTCTCTGCATGGGGCTCCCCGGAGGCTCCAATTTGGTGCAGAATGCGGCCGCGCGGGGGATTATGGGAGCGATGGGGCACTCCCATGTGACACCTCTCCTGCGTGAGCTGCATTGGCTTCCAGTGGACTTCCGGGTGTGCTTCAAGGTGTTGGTAACCACCTTTAAAGCGCTCCATGGCTTAGGGCCGGGGTACTTACAGGACTGCCTTCTGCCACCAATTGCCTCCCACCAGCCAGTTCGCTCCCACAGTTTCTTTCTGTTCCCATCACTTCTCTGAATTCGTCTTCCCACTCCTCCAGCTTCTTCTTCCAGTCTGTCACTATTTCAGAACTCTTCTCTTTCTGACATTTACCTCCATGTTTCCTCCACCACCATTGTCAACAAATTCTGGTGCCACTGTTTCTCTGTCATGGATATCAACCCAATCTGCTACCATGACCACCATCGATTTACATCACTACCATCCCCGTTTCTCTTTCTGGCTGAATCCCCATATCATTTCTACTGCCCATAGTCTGTTGTCCTTTTTTCTATCGGTCTCTATATCCTCTGCCTCCCTCTTGTCCCTTCATTTATTTCTCTTACTTTTTGTTTCCTTGTTCTGTCACTATTTTTCATTCAGTTAGCCTCCTGTGGCTAACTTTAAATCTAATTTGTCCAGCCATACTATTCACTCTGCCTTACAACCCGGAAATGAAGCATCATAGATATATTATTATTAATACTTTGTATAATTATTGCAATTTTGAAAATGAATTATTTATGTTGCAAGCTTCTTTGGGCATGCTTACTATGATGTGTGTGTCTCAGACTGGACACACAGAGTGAAGAAATTTTGCTGCTTCTGCAAATCTAAATGATTAATCATTGCTATGCAAAGCTGCAGTAATTATGATTTGACCTTACTAGTCCTTTCTTACTCACTGACTCATTCCCAGAACCTCCAGAGATGGGATATCAGTCAAAGCAACAGCAACTGCAGTTAAAGATCACAGCTCTTGGTGAATTGACTTCCTCTGCCAGCACTTTTGTCTTTTTCAACAGATTTTTAGTTCACATCTGTGATCCTTACTCTCATTCCTCAGAACACAACCCGTTTGCTCATACTAAAAACATACAGTAGTATGTTTCAAACCATCAAGCAGGATTTATTTAGTAGATTTTTATCCTGCCTTTATTATTAGTTAAGTAATTCAAGGCAGCAATGCACAAAATACTCCTTCCTATTTTCCCCACAACAACCCTTAGGATTGGGCTGAGAGTAACCAGTCCAAAGTCAACCAGCTGGCTTTCATGCCTAAAGCAGGCACTAGAACTCAATCTCCTAGTTTCTCTGCCAGCACCATACTGGTGTATGGCACTACTACACCAAACTGGCCCTTAGTTAAGGTAAAGGTTACCTTGCACATATGTGCTAGTCGTTCCTGATTCTAGGGGGCGGTGCTCATCTCCGTTTCAAAGCCGAAGAGCCAGCGCCATCCGAAGATGTCTCCGTGGTCATGTGGCCGGCATGACTAAACGCTAGAGGCGCACACAACGCTGTTACCTTCCCACCAAAGGTTGTCCCTATTTTTCTATTTGCATTTTTTACGTGCTTTCAGACTGCTAAGTTGGCAGAAGCTGGGACAAGTAACGGGAACTCACCCCATTACGCGGCACTAGGGATTCAAACTGCTGAACTGCTGACCTTTCGATCGACAAGCTCAGTGTCTTAGCCACTGAGCCACCACGTCCCTTGGCCCTTAGTTAGAGCCTGATAAAATGTAATCTGAATGAAATAAATGATGGAAAAGTAATAATTATGATCAGCTGGCCTCTTTAGTCAAGGGCTACTTAAAGCAGCCAATGGCATGTCTCACTCTTTGTGTGTTTCACATTGAGGTAAAACAATTAATGTAGAAAAATAGGCTAGTGGAACTAAGCCAATTATCCCAAATGCACAGCAATCACAGAACACTGTAGCCCCCCCCCCCACTCTTCAGATATCACCATGTCTTTCACATATTAAATAACACAATGCAGCAACAACAACAGATTGCTGTTGCTTGAAATTTCCTTGGCAAACAATGCAGTCAACAAGGATGGTTTCTCATCATCTTAATTGTCAAAAGTTATTAATTTCAATGCTGTTCTTAGTAGTCCCATCTCAATGTTACAGTTTATGGATAAGAGCCATTTACAAAATGCTGTTCATTACAATGGCATAATTTCATTCCAAGGCTGGTTGATAGGCAACGTGAAAGAAGAAGCAACAAGCCTTCCTTTGTTGAAGAACAGAGTTCTGCACCCTCCTATAACCTGTTGTGTTCAGAAGAGGTTGAGAATGCTGCCTTATCTCTTCTGTTGAGATAAAACTCATTGCTGGTCTGGTCAGCATCTGTAAATGGGATGGAAACTGTCTCATCCTTTACTGGAACAGTAAAATGTCTTGGGATGTTTATTTAGTTAAACAATACACAGTTGAATCACCTTATCCTTTTCTGTTCTTTGTCCTTTCTATTATAAATAGGGAATACTAGAATTTAACAATAGAGTGCTAATAGCCTGTGATATTGCAAGGCTTAAATCTCTCTGGTAGCCAAATGGGCTATGGGAAGATGTGATGCATCCAGATAGACTTTCTTTAGCCAGGGTGCAAATTATCTATAGCTAATAACAAATAATAGAAGTATGTTGAATCAGACACAGAGATTCAGAAAACTAAATCCGGTTTCTGTATTTTGCAGATCGGCTGATTTTTACTACTGACAGAACATCAGTTAATTTTATATTCTGCTATGTATTTGTTTGCTGCATCTTAAAACCATTCCAATCAAAATAACTCTGATCATCTCTATATGTATATGTGAAATGTAAGCTATCAGAGTTGTTTTTGACTGGAACATTACAATATCATGTATTGTAACAACCAAAATAACAATTCAATAATCAGTCAAAACTCACACACACACACATAAATATAAAGAAACACACTTATCATAACATAACAATCAGATTAACAATGCAACAATCAACAGTAACGAAAATTTACATCATCCTTTAGAAAATCCAGGTTTCGATGGTCTTCTAAAATCCTAGCAGGGTTGGGCTGCTATGATATGGAGCAGCTGTTGTGAAGCTGAATCCTATGGTTCTTGATGCTTTTACTTATGCTCATTGATATATTTTTAAGGAAGCTATACTTTTGAAAGTGCTATTTGGTTAAAAAAAAAACCCATGACATTCTCAGGAATATCTCATCAAGACAAGAAGTGACATGAATCTAACAGTAATCAGAAATTTATGCTTTCTCAAAACTATGTCAGCACAAAGTATGCTCCCTATATATTTACATCTGGCACTATGAGTGGGGAAGGAAAGAAAATATGGGTGACATTCAAAGCAGTTTTCAATGGCAAATACGATACAGTTAAGTTTCCAGTATTATATACCTATGAATAAATAACTTATTTTCAATAGGAACATTACTTTCATTCTTTGGGGGCTGTTGAGACTGCATGACTGTATAGCACATATCCATTGTGACAGATATGAAGGCATGCCGTAAATAGCAATTAACTATTAACAAATACCAGTAACTAGCATTAGTGCTGCCAACTTTTCTGTCTCTTCTATACTGAATAGTTCATCTTCAATATAGATGAAACATACTGGTTGGCAATTAGAAATATTATAAATCAGCATTTATATTTCTTCAGACTAATATATAGGAAATGTTACATTCCTGTCATTCCATGATCGTAAAACATTTAAATCCCCTTCTGTCAATTAAAGATATGCTTTCTCCATGCAACAGTTTTAAAAATGACTTCTAAGAATTAGTCCTCAATTCTGGGAACTAATACAGTGAAGTCACTATAGAGATTCTATAGAATCTCCAATTGCAGATATACATACTAGAGTGGTTATTTTCTCCATCAATTACTAAGTACCTTGAAACTTGTTTGTCGGCAAAATTTGATTGATTTATTTGGATGAACCTTGAATGTAAACACCAACAAGCATTTCTGAGTTTTGTTGGAAATTCTCATAAGCATTGTTTGTGCACTGGGCACACTGGCAATGAGCTATTAAAATCAGTTTCCTGAATTCTCTTCACCCAACTATGGGCAAAGATTCATTTTCCATTATTTTCTCAGAATATTGCACACTAATTACTTTGTTCTCCCCACCTACACCATTAAATTCCAATTATTATTGTTACTGAATAATATTTCTAAAAACAAGTGAAGGAAAAGCATAATTCAAAACTTTCCTTTCTGAGAATTAATACATACTGATGTATTTGATTCCAAACTGGTGTTTAACCAAAAAGTCCAGCTCAAAGGATATTTTGAAATTGAAGTAATTGTAACTAAATTAACATAATAAGCATAGGTGTGTCCATAATACTAGTATTCATTGTTCATGTTAAAGTAAATTAATATGATTAGTTGTAGCATAATTACTATATTACTTTATTGTTGGTTTAAGATGTATTGCCACATTGGTGGAGAAGCAAACATTCCTATTTACAAAAGTTAAAGTCTGTGGAATCCAAGGCCACCATAGACAGCTGCCATAACATCATCAGGTATAAAGGTATGCACAACTGGATACTTACTCTGGAATTATTTTTAATCGGTATGCTAGAAATTATGTGAATTAAAATCCATTACATCTGGCAGTTGGTAGATCAATATCATAAATATTCAAATTACAAAGCAAGATACACTTAAAAAAGCAAGCTTAAAAACAGAGGATGAGAAAAAAAGCTTTTAACATGGCATGTTAAATACCTACTGGAAATTAAACTTCCTTACCTAAAGGTGGAAGAATGATATCAAATTTATTTTTTTACTGAGTACACCCACAAAGTCCTCCTTCTGGTCATCTGTATCTCCACATCTGTTTGAACATGTATGAAAGCCTCTATGACCTATCAATTCCTGATTAATGGCCACCTTCTATAGAGGAGAGAAAATGGGGCCCAGTTGTGCTATCTGAATATCAGAAGCTGAATTATGACTCTATTTCTCACTGCAGACCATCTCATAGTAGTGAGCAGTAAAAATTTAGGATTTTAATGTTAACAGTGAACGTCAGAAGACAGCTCCATCATCCTGCTTGGGTCTGGAATAGCTGATGCTTTACAATGTACAGACAAAAGAGAAGTTCAGGCTCATCAGGATGGCAATGATAGTTTTCATCCTGAAACAGCGAATTTTGCATGAAACCTGGAATCTATTGAAATGTAAAATGCTTTGGATAGGGTCATGTAACAGCAAGATTGCTATCTTGTTCTAGCTTTAGATCACCCTTCCTAACAAGAACCCTGCAGATGTGTTAAGAATGCAATTCCCAGAACTGAGACCTATGCTGGCTAGGTTGACCAAAACTGTTAACACAGATTTTTAGTTTTTACTAAACTGTTAAAAGAATTCTATGGGGATATAAAATCGCTTCCCACATGTACACACTCTTTATAATGAAAAAAGCTGATCATTGATCTAAATGTGGCTTCCCTTTTCCATCCAGCTTTGTGAGGTCCATATAATGCTGAGCATATATTTACAATCTAGTTCATTTTTTAATCTATGCAGCGATTTACACATTACAGCTAAGGAAGTTGCACTTTGTAACTTATATGTGAACACTGAATTCTAAAGAGACTTAAATTGATTACCTGAAATGCACAGCAAAATTGAAGAAGCAGCTTCACCTACAGAAGAAAGTGAGGAATCAATATGAAATTTTCATTAGTAACCAGATTCATTTACAGATTATCAGTTCTGTTTCCTTTCTACTCCATTCACCTACGCTGATGAGGTCATATATTGGTAGAACAGGGCCATTAGCAATAGGAAAGTTCTTAAAAGAAAATGATTCTTAAGGACCACATGTTAAGAGATTTCAGTCAGACTCTGTACACTAGGTAAATGAGCATATTTACTAAAGAAATGAGCAAAGAAAAGGGTTCTTTAGTCATCTGCTCATCTTTTAGATAATTTGTAATATAAAACAAGTTTCCACATAAATCTGTTGACCAAATATACATTTACTGACAGTTTGATAGTCACGATATCTTTTTTGTATGAAAGCAGCTCTTAAGACACACAGGAGGTGACTACACTGAATATATCAATAGTGCAGAGACTCCTCCTGAGAGTCAATCATAGTCCTGCAGAGAAGATAGTCATCCCATGTCATATCTGCATAACCACAGTTGAGATTATGATGCATGGTAGTGGCAAACAGAATTCATAGCAGGGAAATAACACAAGACTCAATATACAATCCAGTGGGAAAAGAATATTAGTATGGGATATTAGTAAGAGTTTAGGAATGAGAAAATAAGCAATTCAGCAAATGTTCATTTTACAAAATAAACGCAGGTTGGAATCTGAGAACATAGACTTCTAATATAACAGACAAGTGAAAAGTTGAAATTTTTTTGTTATCTCAAAAGTGGCTGAATCAATCATTCTGTAGACATGCTGGATAAAATTCTGAGAGCTACCTGAGACAGTACTAGACTGGGTACCATCTATGCATAAGTATAATCTGTTTCATGGCAAACATATGTAGGTCCTAGAGGCAGAGAACTACCCAGAGATATCGAAATTTGGCAATTTTATGACATGTGGACTTCAACTCCCAGAATTTTCAGCCAAGTGGGAATTCTGGAAGTTAAAGTCTACAAGTCTTAAAGTTGCCAAAGTAAAACACTCCTTGAATAACCTTTTCCTCATAATGAGTGTAATGTATGATCAATGCTTAAGTGAACAGAGTTTCACATTAAATACATGTTGGTAAAAACTGGAATCCAAGAAGAATTTACTTGTCAACACTTCCATCTTTTTACCAATTATTTGAACTAGGCCTTTCTTATCAATCCCATCTTCCCACAGATTATTCAAATATAGGTTAATTGATTCCCACATATTTCTTTTTGAATACCAACTGCTTTCCTTGATGGCCTAATTCATCAAGGAGAATTTTAAAAGTCTGTTGCATAATGGGGAAAAATGTCCCATTAATTTCAGTAAAATGCACTTCTATACAATTCCATATATAGTATCATAATATAGAACACAAATTATATTGTTTGATTGGTGGAAAAACTGTCTACATTGTATTAATTGGTAGACTATACCACAATAATATTAATAAACTATTGTAACAACAGTATAGAATAAAGAAAGAAAGGCTTAAAGAAAGAAAGCACTACGTGATCTATTTTCTTATTGGCATATTTCACTGCACCGCTTCAAAATGTGAAAGGTAGCAATTAGGAGATGAGATGAAGACAGTCTTTTCAACTGAATCATCTTCTTTACCCCTAAGAATATACTTATTCTTTGGGGAAAAGTCAAGCAGTTAGCTCAGCTTGTCCTGCTATAAGCCACTAAACATAACTGTATGTTATAAAATGTTTTCCTCAATACTTAATTCTTGGGTTAACAATTCAGGGCACGTGGAATTGAGCATGTACCCTTTAGTGCCTGCCCTGAAATCCAACCACATTAATATGTACTTTCACATTTCTTTCTGAAACAGTGAGTATCGCTTCAAAGCAAAGCAAGCACGGGTATGCTGGTTGCCATAAAATGGCTAATAAGCTTGTGTCAATCTAGGAACTGATGTTAGGTGTGTTTGTTACTGTCCTATTAGCTGCTATTACCTAGGCAGTTATATAGGAGCCCCCCTAGGCTGTAGGGATGCTGAGCTGAGGCCCTGGAGGTCAGTAATAGTTGCACTACTGAGTTTTGATTATAATCAAAATGAAAATTTCAAGTGAAATAATGCTTATAGAAAGTTTTCAGATGAAAAAAATAGACAGAACTGTGATTTCCAGTACCGGAGTATAAGGAGAAAATGTGTAATAGACTGCTACAGCTAAGAGGACAGTTGTTCATCGTTAATCATATAAAGACCAACTGACTGACCATTGTGTAACTACAAATAAACGAAAAGGCTGAAACTGCAGTTAAGCCTACAGCTAGACATCCAGGCTATATACAGAATTGATTTGAAGGCAGAAATGTAATATAGGTGTGTATCTACATGGGATAGAATTCAAAACCTTTTTCTTGCCCGTCATAGCTCTATTAACCATGAGCAAAAGGATTAAAATTACAGAGGATTTTCCTTTCCTTCCAGCAAATAACTCAGTAAGGAGGCACTAGAGATATGTGAAAGCTGCTGTAAGATATTCTTGGAAATGAAATCTCTGAAGAGGTTTTTAAAGTTACATACCCTTCATAAGAAAAAAGTTTTATAAAGTAATAACTGATTTATGAACTGCAAAAGGATTTAGAATTCTGAGTCGCTAGAAGAAATTATGTGTCTAAATGAGACCATGTCTATTGATTATTATTAATTTATTTATTTATTTTGTCACATTTCTATGCCACCCAACTCCCAAGGGACTCTGGGCGGCTTACAACAAAGAATAAAACAATGCGAACAATACCATAAAAATGTTAAAAAGAAAAACATTAAAAACTTTAAAAACATTAAAACACATGCACTCCAATTCGTGGCCGGGTCTTGCAAGATCATTATACCGAGATCAACAACCCCAGGCCTGCCGGAAGAGCCAGGTCTTCACCGCTTTGCTGAAGGCCAATAGGGTGGGGGCGGTCTGGACCTCAGGAGGTAATTGGTTCCAGAGAGCTGGGGCAGCCACAGAGAAGGCCCTTCCCCATGGGCCCGCTAGCCGACATTGTTTAGCTGACGGGACCTGGAGGAGACCGACTCTGCGGGATCTTACCGGTTGCTGGGAGCTATGTGGTAGAAGGTGGTCTCGAAGATAGCCTGGCCCTGAGCCATATAGGGCTTTAAAGGTAATGACCAACACCTTGAATTGCACCCGGAGACCAATAGGGAGTCAGTGCAGCTCGCGGAGAATTGGTGTAATGTGGGTGTATCTAGGCGCACCCACTATAACTAATAATTATATTATTAGTTATGTGTTTTAACATATATTTAATAGTGGTGAGTGCCCTGTATTGTATTTTAAACATGATATTCAAGTGCCCCTTGAAATTTTAAAGTAGCAAGATTTTGACCACAGTTTGTTCTATCCATCCTATCTATGAGTGAAGATTAGTACAAATTTTGGTGATTGGTGCTGTTATCTGTGTGATCATTACTATATTAATTTTTATGAAGTTTTATTGTACTCTGTGTCTTTCTAGTTTTATTATTAATTACAGATTTATGCACTTTTATTATAGATTTCTCTGGCCCAAAGTCAGAAAAGGTTTTGATTGATTTGATTGAAAACAAGATTTAAAGTCATTCGGGATACAACTTGAGTCAAGCAGCTGGCCTAAGGACACTCTAACAGATTTCTGCCTAGAACCCTAAAATCACATGCAGCAACAATTTCTCTATGACAGCTTGGGATCATTGGATCAAGTTGGATTTGGATAAGCAAGCTGCATTTGTTCTGCTTTAGGAGACATGGGAATTATGACAAGGTTTCCTTGGCTGGGGCTGTGACCACAATGTGATGATGAGCTGTTTATGCTGAAAGCTTGATATGAAATGCATGGATAATCCTGGCTTTCCTCAGCACATCTACTTCTTCCATGTGTAAGCAACATGGGGGGAAAGGGGGAAAGCCTCAGGTGAGATGAAGCTAATTGTACATCTTTTCCAGGATAAGGAGTGTGGCTGGTCCATCAGAATAGTTTTGTTGCATTTGTTCTGATAAAATTATAGGGTAGGATTTTTTGGGCTCCTAAGCCTGCCATACCACAGCTTGTTCAATCTGCAAACCATCACATACTCCCTTCAAAGATTTTTCCACTGTTGAGGGAAGATGGATTATTGCCTTATATTTTCTGTCTTCCAAAACCGTAAAGTATATCTTGTGTAATTTAAAACTGAGATGTCCTTAGAATGGAAATATGTGTCCCAACTATCCTGAATGAGGGCTTCTCCTGGACAAACTTTAAATTAAAACAGAAATAGAATAATAAATAGCAGCCTAGTATAAGCGAAAGACTGTGAAATAAAATCAGGTACTGTGTTTCCCCAAAAATAAGATCCACCCTGAAAATAAGCCCTAGTCTGATTTTGGGGGTGGGCCTAATATAAACCCTACCCCAAAAAGGGGATGGGTGTGGCCAGCACAAGAGGCAGTGAGCACCTGGGGGCCGATGGTGTCCAGCAGTAGCCACAGCCTGCTGGCCCCTGGCACAGCGCAGATAAGTCTCAGCATGGAGGCAGAGTCAAAGGGATACAGGCAATCTGGACATGCTGCAGAGCTGCCTGGCTCATGGGAGGCTTGCGGGAGGCTTGTGCAGTGGCACTGGCACCAGGGGGAGGCAGAGACACAGTGGGGAGGCAGGCTATTCCAATGTCCCGCATGGGCACCTGCACCAGCAGTCATGGACAAACTGAGAAATGGTGGGATGGAGTGGACAGCATGTTGGGATCGCTTGCCTCTCCCCATGCCTCTATCTCCACTTGACCCTGCCGCGCACTTTTTGCCCAGAGGGAGACTGGAAGCTTTGCCTGCTTGCAAATGGGGAACTTTGAAACAGAGCTAATCGCTGTTTGACATTACAACAGCACTGAAAAAAGTGACTTATGACCCTTATTCACACTTATGACTGTTGGGCAGCATCCCTCTGATCACGTAATCAAAATTTAGACACTTGGCAATTGATTCATAGTTATGACGGTTGCAGTATCCTGGGGTCACATGATCCCCTTTTGGGACCTCCTGACAAACAAAGTCAGATTCACTTAACAACTGTGTTACTAACTTAACAAGTGCAGGGATTCATTTAACAACTGTGGCAAGAAAGCTGTAAAGTGGGGCAAAATGTGCTTAATTGTCTCACTTAGCAACAGAAATGTTGGTCTCAATTGTGGTCGTAGGTTGAGAACTAGCTGTACCTAAGTTCCTTAACCTCCTTTTGCCTGTATTTCTAGCCTTTAAAAAGAATTTCCAAGTTGTGTTCCCACACTTAGATGAATTTGACTAACCATAAAGTTTACGTTAATACATTACAATTATTCACGATTATATAGCGTTTGAGATCTGTGCATTGTCAAGATATTTCATAGACCAATGCAGAAATTGGCAATTAAGAATAATTAAAATTCTCAGCATTGATACCATCATTAAGAAGTCAGTAACTATGGAGGACACTGATAGCCTTGCATATAAGCTAGCGCCACTAGCTATCCTTTAAGACTATGTTCTAGTCTTAAGGCAGATGACTGGTGCCTATATTAAAAGTCAGGATGATTTTCAGTCCTGAATATGCTGAGCCTTTTTCCCAATCAGCCTTGCATGGTGCCAGCTGCATTTTTCAAGGAATCCAAATCCATTTGGTAAGCCAATCAGAGCCGTGTAGTTTTTATTAAATCATGTATTAGTTAAACACCAATAACAAAGACATCATGGCTAAGAAAGCTTTCTCCTTTGAACTAGAATTTGCACAGTTCAAATCCCATTCCCACAGCCAGTGGATTAATGTCTACATTATCTGAGCATACGAAGGCATCTCTGTCCTACAGACTTGCAAAAAGGAAGCTGTTTTCCTTGTCGGGATATTAAGATTTGTGTGTATTTGCCAGGAGCTCATACTCTAGGCCAGCACAGCTTGTCTTGGGAGGAGCTTGTACGATAAGCGTATTACCATTAAAAAACCCCGTGCTGGGTATTAGACATTATTTCTCTCATACATGATACGTTGTAATAAGATTTGAATGCAGTAATGCCTCCCTGAAATATAGCTGGAGGTAAGGCCCAGCAGGGAGCAAGGGATAAATCCATATTATAAATTAAACTATGGGGTAGCATCTTCAGTTAAGGCTGCATTACATCCTTTTGTTGAAATTAAGGCAGAATATTTATATGCATCTGGTAACATGGCTTTATTTTACCTGATTTGTAACTTAGCAACCTCTCATTTAACATTCTTGCCATTACTTACACAGCAACTAATAAATCTAGCCAAGTTTTGGCAATCTACTTCCAAGTGATATGAGATGGTTTAAGCACACAGGCAATATGTGAAGCTCCACTAGCTTTTCCAGCATATTATTTACCTGCGAAGATGTATAGACCTCCCATTGTTGAAAGTCAAGTTTGATCAGACTGAATTTTCTTACAACAGGCAACAGAATTTATAGAAGAAATGCAGGAATCCAAGGATCAAAAAAGATTCTTAATATAAAGTCTGATTGTGGAACGTCTACCTACAGTTAATTCAAACTTGTCCTTCTTTCATCATCAAAAACAAATAAAATTCCAGGTGTTTTGTTCTTTTTGAATTTCCATTCCCTACTTTCCAGCTTCTTTTTAGTGGTGTTGTTTTCAAAATAAGGGGTTTGAAAATGATTTTTTTTAATTGAAAAAGTTTTAAAAGTTTTACATACATTTTCTCCCCCCTCCCCAACCACCACCCCCCGACTTCCCAGAGCAAATACAAAATATAAAATACAGCTTAAATCCCCTAAATTCAACTCCATCTCTCACTTATCATAATCATTAAACAAATAGATAAAAGGAAAGCAAGTCTTCTTTCTTCTTATTCCATCTAATTCAACAAAATTAGTATCCATTTATAATTACAGCAGTTAATAAAACAATTAAGTATTACCTAATCAAACCTATCATTACTCAATTTGACTAATAGATACTTAACAGATTATTAGATCTATACTAATAGAGTTTGAAAATGATTTTAATACAAAGTTATTACTCTTAAGAGGTGGTGCAGTTAAATTTAATCCTTAGTAGTGGTCCTAACTTTAAACAATCTCGTTCTCTACCCTCCCCTTTTTTTGAAAAAGTGATTGGAAGGAAGATCTCTACTGTAAATACATGTTAAAAAGAAACTAGATATAGAAAAGATATTGTAATGACAAGGTGAAATTTCTGCATCACTTTAGACCTGTAAGAGGGATGATGGAGAAAAGTACTATCTTCCATAAATAAAGGCCTCTGGGTTTCTGGGTCTTTTTTCATTGTGTGGGAGAGCTCCAAACGATGGCGTTTGGCATATTCATTGCAGATGTTCACCATTACAAAAGGCATTCTGTATATCTCTCAAGTATTTACATACTGGAAGCTGCAGAATAAGATTTCCTCTCTTACAGGATTTAGCTATATTTCCATCTGGAAGTGAAGTATGTTCTTTATAGTATGCCACTGATGTCGGAAGCATACTTAAAGAACAATCACATTATAAGATATATTTTTGGCTGAAAATCTATGTCCTATTTTTATAATGAAATTATTGTTCTGTTTCTTCCCTCTCTGAAAATATATTCCTCTCAAAGAAGGGCAGGAAAAAAATATCATTTACATCACTATTACACTCTGTGCTTCAGGAACTCAGAGATGATATTATTATTATTATTGGTTAATCTTTAGTGAGATTCACAGCCTTTGAGGCTGGTTAATAGCTCAGCAGCTCGAGTCCTAACCAAGGACCTAGGAACTGTTAAGGTATCATCGGAGAATGTAAGCTGTTCCGAGTAAGGTGTTTTTTTGTAAAGTCAAAATGTTCAAGTCCGGTAAATTTAGAATTTCTAAATAGCGGGATAGCCCTTTGGCTATTGCTCCAAGGGCTCCAATTACAATTGGGACAACACACAATTTCTTTTTCCACAGTCACTCAACTTTAATTTGCAAGTCTCTGTACTTTGTAATTTTTTCTTGCTGCTTATCTTCAATCAGTGCATCACCAGGTATTGCAATGTCAATGAACCATACTTTTTTCTTTTCAACTATTGTTATGTCAAGTGTGTTGTGGACCAAGTGCCTGTCAGTCTGAATCCTAAAGTCCCACAAGATCTTGAGTTTCTCATTCTCTAAAACTTTCTCAACCTGATGTTCCCAGTGGTTTTTGCTGTACTCAAATCCAAACTTCTGGCACAATTTCCAGTGAATGATCTTAGCAACGTGGTCATGGTGTTGTAGGTAGTCAGTTTGTGAAATTTTGCTGCACCCATTGATCAGGTGGTCGACTGTCTCATCTTTCTCATTACAGAGGCGGCATTTGCTGTTGGTAGTAACATGTTGAATTTTTGCCTTCATGCAGTTTGTGGCTAGGGCTTGTTCTTGAGCTGCCAAAATAAAGCTTTCTGTTTCTTTTTTCAGTACTCCTGATCTTAACCAGTTCCAAGTTGTTGTTATGATTATGATTATGATTCTTTTTTATTCATTAAAAATGAAACTCAGTCAACTGGACATTTAAAAATGTGTCACAAATACCATCGAGTGGTGCTAATGGTTGATACGGGTTGCTGCCAGCGTCCTAGGTATCAACCAAGTACCTTCTTAAAATATATGATGTTCCGAGTAGCACAGTTTTTTGCAGTTCTGCTGATGTTATTGCAGGAAGCTGCAATTTCTTGAAGTGTTTTGTGAAATTCTTGGACATGGTACCAAGTGCCCTAATGACAATGGATATCACTGTGACATGTTTCATCCATAGCTGTGTAGTTTCTATGACCAGGTCGTGATATTTCATGATTTTTTCCAGTTTTTTTTCTTCGACTCTGGTGTCTCCTGGTACCGCGTACAATAAATTGTACGTTTTGGTATTCGACAACTGTGATATCTGGCGTGTTGTGTTCTAAGTGACTATCCGTCTGTATTTGAAAGTCCCACAAGATCTTTACATTACATTATATTATTATTATTATTATTATTATTATTATTGACAGTATACACTGCAAACGAGATAACCATGCTGGATTTCGTATCCCAAATCACTAGTCGAACACTTCCCAAGTGTTTAGGACTGTGTGATGTATTATTGTTGTTGTTGTTGTTATTATGATATGATAACCTGAAGAGCAGGATCAGGCTGATGCAGACTATAATTGGTTTACTGTTGTCAAACAAGCTTCATGGTGAAATAATCCTGTTCTAAAACTGCCTACATAATTATTCTATCCAGTTAATCATTCTGCCTGGATCAGTACATAGATTAAGTTAAAACAAATGAAGACTCTCTTTTATAACATTCCTACCACTAAAACAGATCCTAAGTCAAAGGTTCCGTGGTGTTGCAGGCAGAATCACAAGTAGCATTTCCACCTGGTCAAAATACAGAGAATAATAACATTCAACCAGTTATCCTTTGCAAGGCTTTTCAGAAGTAGTTCTTGTGAAGTTCAGTGAGACTTGTTCCAAATTAGTGTTTATGCTGCAGGTGTCAATATTATTTCCATCTTCAGTCTCCTGACAGATACACAGCTGGTAAGACATAAAAACCAAAGTGAGACTACTAAAATCAGTTAACACAAAAATATTATCTATATTCTATGAAATGCTGAGAGATAAAAATGAAAGAAGCTTCTGCCACAAATAATTCTGGAAAAAGGCTTCTTTGTGTCCTTTCCTTTTCTAAATGAAACTTCAATCAGCATTAATATACAGTAGTCTAATTTTTTTTGACTGGTAATATGACACCTGGCTTCAGGCAGGAATAGTAAGAATTGAATCACTGATGACATTGTCTAAGGCACAAGTTTTTGTCAAGACAGGCTGCAACAGAATAAAATTGTGGGTGATTCCAGCATCCAGCATGACTTGTAAATTGCCTTCAGCTCTCAAGGGTTTCCCCACTACCATAACCTGGACTTTTATGTGATGTGCAATTTTTACTCATAAAATAGACTGAACAAACAATTGCTTAGATACTAGATGTGGTAATTAGCCACATCTCTTTCTCCAACTTACTTGATTCAGGTCCACTTAACCCCAGGCCAGGAGAAGTTTACCAAGCCACTGATTATAGAATAGAATAGAATAGAATAGAATAGAATAGAATAGAATAGAAT
>WNWU01013802.1:20184582-20236221 GCA_012654045.1 Ptyas mucosa
ATAGAATAGAATAGAATAGAATAGAATAGAATAGAATAGAATAGAATAGAATAGAATAGAATAGAATAGAATAGAATTCTTTATTGGCCAAGTGTGATTGGACACACAAGGAATTTGTCTTGGTGCATACGCTCTCGGTGTACATAAAAGAAAAGAAACATTTGTCAAGAATCATAAGGTACAACACTTAATGATAGTCACAGGGAACAAATAAGTAAGTAAATCTTAAGGATACCAGCAACAAGGTTACAGTCATACAGTCATAAGTGGGAGGAGATGGGTGATAGGAATGATAAAAAGATTAATAGTAATGCAGACTTAGTAACTAGTTTGACAGTGTTGAGGGAATTATTTGTTTAGCAGAGTGATGGCGTTTAGGAAAAAACTGTTCTTGTGTCTAGTTGTTCTGGTGTGCAGAACATCATCTATATATTATCATCTATATTTCAGTGTCTGGGAATGAAGTTTGACTGTCAAAGAAACTGGAACATTTCCCCAGAACCATCACTATATCATTTGTACAAGCTTTTAAATCTCCTGCCCTAAAGAAATAGAAACATGTTCATGAGATATTCAGCAGATGCATACTCATAATGTTGGCATATGGCAACAGGAATAAGCAAAGCATCTTTTTTGACAAAATACATAGCCTTTTTATTGTTGTTTGACAAAACATAATTTTCTCTTTTCGGTAATCACACCTTTTTAATTAACTTTCTCTTTATTCAGATGGGGACATGGTCCACCGCACAGATATAATTGATTCTGACAGAATGGTCTTCTCAAATAGGAACCACAGTGACATTTTTTTAGGAGTGAAAAGCAAGCAACAAATAGAAAAGCAATGCTGCTGTCATTCACTTTGCCCATCACCTAGTCGCCAGTTATATTTGGAATGCAATTTTTTTTCATCTTCAATTGCTAGTTTTCTTTTATGACTTTGGTCAGCAATTATGAATACATTTTTCTACAAAAAGGAAACAATTGCACAGATGTGGCAAAGGCAGATGGGTATCAAGATACCAGTGGTAGCAGAAAGGTTATGCTTCACATCCTCCCCAAAATGCCTTTATTCTGCAAACCCAGATAAGATTATTTAACTTTACAGGTAAAACATTGAGTTTTTCTCTACTTTCTAGGTAAAGATGATATGCATATATATAGCAGAACCTCTGGTCACGAATATAATTCGTTCCATAATTTTGGTCGCAAACCGATTTGGTCGTGACCTGAACCTAATTTTGAAAATTTGGCGCTTACAAAAAAAAAATGGCATGGAAGGAGAAATCGGCCGCAGGAAAAAAAATATGAATTTTTTTGGTCGGAACCCGATTTGGTCATGGTCAGAAGCATTCGTGACCAGAGGTTCTAGTGTATGTGGGGGTGACATAGACATATGTTATTTCTCTATCTGTTTGTGTGTATGTATACGTGTGTATGTGTGTACAACATATACACATTATGGAATCTTCTCCCCTTAGAGATGAGGTTAACTTCATCATTCCTGGGTTTTTGAAGGTTTTTCAAGATTTGGTTATATCAGCAGGCTTGGAGACCCCAGGGGATGAGTGAATTCATGAGGTGGCTCCATTATTATTAACACCCTCCTTCTATTATTCTCTTTTCCTGCTTCAGTTCTTATAATTTTAATGCTCTTTTAATAATTGTTATGTTTTAGGTAATGTTTATTTTATTTATTTTACTCATTTATTGATTGTTGCATGCCACCCAGAGTCACTTTCCATGAGATGGGTGGCCATATAAATATTGCTAAAACTCTCATGTCTCTTTGCTTGTTTGATCCCTTCAACTGGATGAAACGATGCATCATAAGACAAATATTTTTCAACCAAGATAACTCAAATGGGATAATTTACAGAATGCCAGGATCCATTATTGCCATGGGAATAAAATTTAGGGAAGTTATATAGCCATTTTAGCACCACTGTGATGCTAACAGCTTCAGCACTGCTGCAATCAGCTGCGGCCATGTGATCGTCATTTCCAATGCTTACTGACAGCTTCCTTAAAACAAAGTTTTTACTTGTCATTTTGTCAAAACGGTGAAAAACAGCTCTTCCACACAAGCTCCTCCTTTCATATGTACATGTGACAACACAAAACATATAGGACTAAAGGAGAGCTTGCATCCTGTCAGTGCAATGTTAATTGACGAAGGGGGATCGAATAACATGGAATGTCTTTAAGCTTCTTTGGGGGGGGCAAGATGACAGCAGCATTGCAGTGCTACTGTACTCACAGAAGCCACATTCCTTTTGTACTCACACGCAAAAGGGCCTGAGGTGTAATGCTGCTTTTGTCTTTCTGATGAAAGAAACTGCTGAGAGCAACTTAAAATGAAGCAAATATGGTTAATATATAAAATAGGTTGATGCCCTAAAATTTCTTGGCAGCCAGCAGTCATTGGCTATGTGCTATGAGCTACAAAAATTAATAGGAATTTTTCTACTTTCATATACCACACTTTAATAGCCATATCATATCTGTTCCAATAGAATCATATTTGGGCTATAAAACATTAGACAGAGAGGTTATTGGTGCTTTCTAGCTTGGTAGTTTTCTTGCAGATGTTTCATTGCCTGAACTGATGATGTTGCCTAGTTTCAATAATGAAATATCTGCAAGAAAACAACCAAACATAGAGAGCACCAAGGACCCCTCATTTCAACCCAGAGCTACAAATGTTCTCCTTTACTGGCACATTAGACAGAGAGTTTTATTTGTAGCCATATTCAGATTATCCAGATTTTTTTCCAGTCAAAACAAAACATTATGGATTGTCATATTATGTAAAGCTAAACAAATGCTAGATGCATATTTAACATCTATACAAATGTGCACTTACATGCAGTAAGGCCACCCCTGATTATATTACAAATCAAATGCTGCTGAAATATAAATAGTTATCATTGTCTGATTCTCTAAAAGTTTGACAAAGTCTTCTCCCTGTATCTGTGGATATTCTTAAAGCTATGATCAGCAGCTACAAGAAACAGACTATGGTGTTTTAATGTTTTCCTCATAATTTAATTTAATCCCCTGTTAAAGGCTGGGTAGGGTTGCCTGAAAGTGGACCCTGGCAAGACATTGGATTTGAGGTTTTCTTACCCATAGAGAATCTTTGGTCTTGAATGGGGTTGAACTACTTCAGACAGACCTGATGCTTAATCTTGGGGCTCATTCAAATAGCAGGTGGTAGTTGTGGACAGGAGGCCTTTTGCACACCTGTGAGCTATGCATCATTTACACCCTTTCCTGTCAAACAGGCCTTAATCACATTCACCCATGCCTAGTTACCTACTGCAATGTACTTTACATGGGGCTGCCCTTGAAAAGTATCAGGAAGCTTCACTTGGTTCAAAATTTAACAGCCCGCATGGATTTTTGCAAGTCTAGATTTGCATGTGTCATTTCACTTGCAGGAACTGCATTGGTTGCCAATTCACTTCCAGGTCAAATTCAAGGTGCTGGTTATTAAAACCTGACATGGTTATCCAAAGTTTAGGTTACTCAAAGGACTGACTCATCACTCCATCCACCAGATCGGGGAGGCAGGGTATGTTATACGTTCCTTTCATCAAGGAAGTCTATCTAGTGGTGGACATTTTCCATGGTAGCTTACTCCCTGTAGAACATCATCCCTAAGGAGATAAGACTGGTCCCAACCTTGATACTCTTCTAAAAGATGTTGAAGAGATAGTTTTGGCAGAAGGTTTGTGGATCCTACAATCATATGGAGCACAATTAAGTGGTTTGTTTGAAAATTGTCACCAGAGGTAGGAATGTATTGGGTTTTCTATTTAGAGTTTTATTCCTCTAGTTACCCAAAATCACCACACTTTAAGAATCACTGTATTAGAAACTTAGGTTCAAATCTACCTTAATTAACTTTACCTTAAAATTAACTTTAACATGGAACATTTGTAAATTTCTTTTTATAAATTTTTGGATTTTAGACGTCATTGGAAGATTCTTACAAGATAAGTTCTTTATTCATTACTATGCAATGAACTATCCATACAATTCATTTTCTTCTTTGAGGAAAAATCCTATAGATAATTTATTTTCTGTAGATCAAAGGACATTAATGGATAATAAGTTCTGATTCATTGCAGAAAACACTGCAAAGGAAGAGGTTTAAATGGATAAAATTGTATGAGTTATATTTTGGATAGATTATATTTTAAGTTCTTTAAGTTTCAGTGGAGTCCTGTATGAAATGGAATGTAATAACAAAATATTTGTTTTATTTTTTCCATGCAAAATAATTGTAATTTAGAGTAGAAAAAAACATAAATATTTCAGTTGCTGTTCTAAGCACATTTAGTTGTAACTTCTAACCATCCAGAATAAATAGAATTAAGAGTAAATGGGTGAAGGATAAGAGTAAGGGTAAACGGCTGTAGTTATCTCACTGTGATAACAGAATGTAAGGAACAAGGATAGAAAACTTGGAAAAGGAATGTGGAAGATTGGAATAATATCCATCATCCATCCATCCATCCATCATAATATTTCTATAGACCCCTGGAGCTTTTCCTGTTCCAAACAGTACCTATAAAACGTGAAAATAAATTCTTTGTTGGGTTGAATACATTGATCTTGAAATTTATTTGACAAGGGAAAAAAGCTAGAATTAAATTGAAAATGTTACAAGAATCTAAAGAAAATGGAGGGTTTGGACTACCAGATTGGTTTTTATATTACCAAGCATGTGTTATAACATGGCTAAAAGAATGGATAACCCCCAGACACAAGAGACTGTTATATTCAGTCTTTTGTTTTTTTTTATAGTGGGTGAGGAAAGTCTGTTTGGGGTACTCAGTCAGTAAGAAGGAGGCGGCCATTCAGTTGAGCCAGTTTGGATTGCTCTGAGATGGTGCAATGAAGGAACTTGTCTTCTGAAAGGGTGTTGGGAATTCCTATTGTGCCTAATGACTTTTATCCTGTGTTGGATCTTGGGTGAGGGGCTGCTTCTAATCCTATCACTCTGCCTTTGTTAGCTGTCAAACTTTGCTGCAAGCAGTTTTGAAATATCTTGTCTCGAATTGATTTATGCCTGCAGTATTTGCTTTGCTTATGAATAGAGGCATCTAAATAGTTGGGTTCTTCTTTCAATAAGCTCTTAAGTACTGGCATCTGCTGTGGCCTATTAAGAAAGACTTGGGGGGCTTCTTCTTGCCTCTAATAAACATGTTTCTCCATTTCTCATTTAGGGAAATATAATATTCTGCCTTTATAATATTTCCCAAAATATTTCATTCTTTTAGGGGGTAGGGGCCAATTCCCATAACACTGTCAAACTAATCATTAAATCTGTATTACTATTATTTTTCTCATCTTTTCTATTACCTATCTCCTTTTCTACTTATGACTATAACTTTGTTGCTTGCATACTTCTGATTTACATTGTTTTACTTAGTTTCCTGGTATGATTTATGTTAATTGCTTATTCAGTATCCTATGACTATCACTAAGTGTTGTATCTTATGATTTATGATAAATACATTTTTATGATTATGATGATGATTTATCACTTATAGCTTTAATATACACTGAGAACTTATGCACCAAAGACAAATTCCTTGTGTGTCCAATCACACTTAGCCAATAAAAAATTCTATTCTATTCTATTCTATTCTATTCTATTCTATTCTATTCTGTTCTGTTCTGTTCTGTTCTGTTCTGTTCAGACAAAACACTGACACATTTAATTGTAACCCTTAATGTTTAATTTTTATTAAGTTCAGGGGTTCCTCCCCCCCCCCGGGGGGGGGGAGAGAGGGGGGGGAGGGAAAGAGAGAAATGATATTACAATTTTTTTTCTTTCTTATTGTTGCTAAATGTAATATTTCAAAAGCTGAAAAAAAATGAAGGGTTATAAAAGTGCATTTATCACATTTTTCTTAGAACAATAGTTGAACGCTGTCATGTTTATCATTATTTTAGGCAGTAAAACCTCATTATTCAGGTTAAATTGCCGTGTTGGCACTTTGCAATAAATAAGTGGATTTTGGGTTGCAGTTTGAGCACTCGGTCTCTAAAAGGTTCGTCATCACTGCTATAGACTATTGGATGCATGCTAGTGGAAACAGCGGAGGCTTATTTCTAGAACTCAAGCCATCATTAAATTTCTCTAGCAACAAATTATGCATCCATCCTATCTATATGCAGAAATAAATTGACAGAACTGAAACAGGTAGAACTTGCATTTTAAAACTGTATTGTCAAAAATGAGCCCCTTCATGTTTAAACTGTGGATAAAATATTATGTTAAAGGCACCACATAGCCCTCCTTTTTACATTATTTTTAACTGCCTACCCGCTTTTCTGCATATTTTATACATCTGAATGTTATCAATGTTTTCAAGTGAGGAACTGATTCTTAAAAATAACAAAGTAACTGGTCCTCAAATAATTAATATCCTCCTGTTTTACAGAAGACTGAGTTTACTTTGTGTACTTGCATATGTTTACACTAAACATGGAGATGACTGAATTTGAATACATAGCAGGAGATTGTAGGAATGCACAAATATGATCCTAAACTGAATAAAATCAAAATAAGCTTCCTTCCATTCCTTCGGTCGTATGATATAAGATGTGCCCTTTCATTCTTAAGTTAAATAACATAAGTGATAGGGTAGCTATTGTCCAAGTTCTTATTTAAAATTATTTAAATTATTATTTAAATAATAACAATGTATTACTATTTATTGTTCCAAAAACATATATACCTCCTTCTACAAGCAAGACGTGTCCCATTTTCACTATTTCTCCAAATTGATTACTCCCCCTCCCTACAAACATGTATAAAGTTTCCTTGGTTTCCTTTTGTAAATCTGAGATAAAAAGGGCTTTCCCTCTTCTGATTTATTATTTGTATGTCCCCTTTAATTATTAAGCTGGTTTCGTTTTGGCATCTTTTTCTATATCACTCTTATCCTCTGGCATTTTAAAACCATTTTCTGATACATATCATCCTTTTCCATATCTCTTCTTTAATCCAGCATTTTTTACTCCAAATCCATATTCACAAGTTTCTGTTTTATTCAGTAAAATCTGTTGTCCCTCTATATTTATTTATTTATTTATTTATTTTGTTTTATTTGTCAACAAGTATAAGGAAACAATTAATAGTATAGACATAGACATGGCCACATGAAAAAAAATTGGCACAAATAAAAGGATATAAATAGGCAAAACATAGCTGTAAAGACATAAAATAATTACATATAAATGGGGACAGTAGGACAGCAACAGTAGGCACGCTGGTGCGCTTATGCGCACCACTTATTTTAACCACTTGGTGCCTGTTTGACAGGAACGCAGCTATCCAATTATGTAGGGGTCCAGAAATGTCATAAGATTTTAGTTTCGGAAGTAGTTTGTCGTGCACTACTGAATCAAAGGCTTTACAGAAGTCTATGTAAATTGTGTCTATTATTTACTACGGTATCAAACATTCTTGTAAGTGGCTTCTGAGTACCCTGTTCCCAAGCAATCTTGATTTCTTCTAGTCAAATATTATTGCTCTATTGGGTTTGTTCTCCTTTAGAGTAATTATTTGTTCCATCTAGTCAACCTTCAAGTCCCCTTTTATCATATTTTCAAATCAATTAAACTTTCTCACGGGATTTTTTATTTACAAATTAATTTCAAAATATTCATATAAAATTTTAAACTCACCTCAGGAAATATTATTTTGAATCAATCTAGCCCCTTAACTTTCCAAAATCCACCTTCTAGTCCACCTTTTGCTGTTTTTCAAAACCCCATTCATCTGGTTAAAAGTGATGGCAGGAGGTTTGTACTTTCCAACTTGCAAAATTCTATTAATGTAGCCTTACAATAAAGTAGAATTAGATCACGTAGTTATGTCTCCTGCCTGATTACCTGGGGGGCTGACAGACATTTTCCTGATGATGTAATAAAACTTGGCCTTTGGAAGGTTGTTAAAGAAGTTAGTAATAAACAGCTTCCTAAAGTCCTTAGGAGAGGAAGTAGGTGAACCCAGTGTCTCTTTGAAAGGTGCTGAATTGCGGCAAGATGATTATTCCCCTGGCTCTAAGACTTCTCAAGCCCACCAGAGAATGATGTTTTATTATTTCTTTGCAGAAATATTCTGTGTTGATTTTGTACCATAAGTGTGGAGCGTATGGGTGACTCTTTCTCTCAATCTAGAGAGGAATTTCCAGGAACTAATTCATTTACTGGCTCCTATTTCTGCCACAATTGTCAGCTCCACTAAGCATTGAGACGAACTCAGTCCACCATTGCTGCCCCAGAAGTGAGAATTTTTGTTTCTTTTTTTAATTTCTTTTTTATTTTTTTAAACAAACAAACATTTAATACGTCAGTCATTCCTTCCATGTGACATCTCGGTGTTGTCTCTAATCGTTCTTCTTTTTGTTATTTCTTCTCTCTTCGTTCTCATTGAATCAATGACAACAATTCATCACTAACAAAATATTCTAATTATAGCATTTTTATACATAACTATTAATTTACTTATTTATATCTCTTTTCCAACCAATAGTAGAATTGATTCCATATCTTAAAGTATTCTGAATCTTCTCTTTCTTTAATCATCAAAGTCAATCTATTCATTTCTGCACACTCCAAATTTTTTTAAATTATTTCTCCTTCCAAAGGAATTTTCTCTGCTTTCCAATGTTGTGCATAAACAGAATTTTTATGTTTCTGAAGCATCATTCTACTGACATTTTTTCACTTGTGGTTGCTAGCTAGTGGTTGTACATAAAGGAGTTTAGCATAGAATATGCTTTGCTTATATTTAATTATTTATCCAATTTATATCCTGCCAAAGGACTACGGGTGACTTACAAATACACAATAAGAAGATGGAATGTGTATATTTTGTAAATAAAAGTTAAAAATTTTCAAAATAATATATGATGTCAAATCCCAGAAACTTTCCAGAAAAGCTGTATTGGCATTTTTTCCCCCCAGAAAGCAGATAATGGCGCAAATGAACCTCCAACAGAAGGACATTCCAGAGGGTTGGCCCCATCACTGAAAAACAATGCTTCCAGG
Organism: Ptyas mucosa; assembly: GCA_012654045.1. Lineage (NCBI taxonomy): Eukaryota > Metazoa > Chordata > Lepidosauria > Squamata > Colubridae > Ptyas > Ptyas mucosa. The sequence continues at coordinate 20,193,661 of WNWU01013802.1, forward strand.
CTTTGGCCCTGCAGTACCCTGAAAATGGAAGAGAACCAGCTGCTTCTCCTGAAGTGATTCAGGCCAACTTTTGTAAAGAGATGAAACCCAGCACCAAAGAATTGGTCTTAACCTATAAAGGTCTTTCAGAGAGGCATGAAAGAAAACAGATCTGATAACTGTTGGGAAAATAATTTTGCTAATCATGGAAGGTCATTCTTCAAAATCTTTACTCTGTTTGCTCACAACTTTTTCAGAAGGGGGAAGGGGGAACAAGGGAATCGAATGCTAATTAATAAAAACAATATAAAGGGCTTCTTCAGAAATTTTCAAAATAAAGGAAGGGAAGTAAAATGTAGTCCTAGTTTCTCACTGAAGACTGTATTGTTCTAATACATAAGAAAGAAAAGGAAGAATTAGTAGACTTGTACTTTGCCTCAATCTTTTCCCAGAAGAATACTTCCATTCTACCAAGTAATTGCAAGAACAAAATGAAAAGATAGGACTGATGCTTAAAACGAATAGATCAGTCAGAGAATACTTTTTTACTTCGAATAAGTTAAAATCAGGGTTAGATGAATTGCGTCTTAAGGTACTAAAAGAGCTAGCAGATGGTCTAGTCAAATTTCTTTCCATTATTTTGAAAGATCCTAGGGCATAGGTTAAGTGCGGGACAACTGGAGAAAGACAAATATTATCTAAAGGGATATAAGGAATATCCAGGGGATTATACATCAGTCAATCTGATACAAGTGCATGGGAAAATTTTCGTGCAAACCATAAAGCAATCAATCTGTAGTCACCTTGCAATATAGAGTTATTACAAAAACTAAGTAAGTGAAGGATAGTTCTTGCCAGGCCTTCCTTATCTCATGTTTTCATTAGATAACTTCCATGATAAATGGTATGGATGCTATAGACATAATTATTTTAGCAAAGTATCCAGAAGTATCCACGCATGACATTCTAACTGAAAGACTAGTAAAGCATGGGACAATTAAGTAGACAGATAGTTGGTTCAGAATAATAGCCAAGAATGCTCATTAAGTTTCTTTATCAAAAAGAAGACAGGTAATGAATAAAATGTGATACAGGCTCATCCTGTGCTCTTCAACATTCCTGTTCATGATATGGACAAAGAGGAGGAGGAAATTTTTGGATGACACAACAGTCAAGAAGATTATTAATATTCTAGCTGACACAAATAAATTTTAAAATGATACTGATAGATTAAAGAAATGGGATGGAGGTAGCAAAATGAAATTTTAGAGAGGAAAATGCAAAGTTCTTCACTCAGGAAACAGGAATCACACATACAACTAAGAAATAAGTGATGTTGTTTTGGCAAAAGAACTCATGAAAAATATATTAGAATAACAATTGATTACTAATCATCTATTAGTCAGCAGTGTGAAGTTGTTTCCCAAACGAAAATGTTCAGGTTTTGTCCAAATCATGGGAAAGTAATAGGATAAGTTTATTTTATTTTGGTCAAACTCTACCCTAGATATTGTTAGGAAATGAGTATTACCTACCTTGTTGGATTGGCAATATATAAACCATCAATATAGCTTTAAGATTGCTGCATTGCATCATACTGTGTCCTGATTGGTTAGCTCTGTAGCCAATCTCCTTAAGTGGGAGCTAGAAATATGGTTTGTTTCTCTTTGCTGTTCTTGCTTCCTGATATCCCTGTATGCTACTGTTTGCAAATCCAGAAGAACTGTTTATTGTGAATGACTACGATGACTGGTAAGAAGACTTTGTTATTGGATTATACCTGGACTGTCATTTTGCTATCTCCTGCTTTATATGTGTATGACCTGGACTGTTTATTGGACTGTGCCTTACTATTTCCTGAAAGTAAACACAATTCAGTGTATCTGTGTGTTGACTGTGTTTATTCGGACCTACTTTCAATCGCTTTCATGTACACACCCTTGCTATTCAAAGGTTACTCTGCGAATTCCTTAACAGATATTATGGCCAGTTCTGGGCAATATACTTTAAGAACCATTTAGACAAACTGCATTAGTTTTCAAGAAACACAGGATGATGATCGGAACACCATGAACTAATTTAAGGAAAAGGGAATGCTTAGCCCTGACAAGCAAAATTTGAGGGGATGATACTATCTTCCAGTGCCTGAAAGGATATCTTGTAAAAGAAGATCAAGATCTGTTCTCTAAGATATCTGCTCAGTTTAGAGTAGAATAATAGATTTAAGTTACAGGAAGACGGATATTGACTGACAGAGAAAACCTCCTAACAGTAAAAGTGATTTCACCACAGAGCCTATCATTTAGAGAGATGGTAAGACTCCTCTCTTGGAGGTATTTAGGTACAGACTGAACAGCTGTCGGTCAGGGATGTCAGGGTCTTGCACTAAATGCACTTGCAGTTAATTCTACTTCCAGTTCTATAATTCTATGGACAATTTTTCTATTCAACTGGATCAGACTGCAGCAAATCAAACTATTTGCTTTGGAACTATATTCAATATATTGCATTAATGCTGTGCTCATGCCTGATTTTATTTTAATAGATATGGATATTGTGAAGAAGAACCAGAAATAAAAGAAAAGGAACCAACAATACTTTTTTACTTGATTTATACAGAATATTCTCTTAAAGAGCTGCTGTGGTGCATTTCTTTCTCACCTTGCAAAGTAAAAATCCTGGTCAAGTTCATTTGGATTTGTAGTTAAAATTACTATTTGTTTTATCTCTTTCTTATTCCCTTACTCCTCCCCTTCAATCACAAATTAATTCTTCGCAAGCCTCACTGACTGTACTTTTTTCATAAAATGTATATTACATATCTTGAATTTCTAAAAATATTAGATATTCTTTCTTTCTCAATTACATTTTCAAGACAGGAATAATTTACCGACTTTTAATACTAGCATATTGAGTCTGATACTTTTCACATGTGGAGTCATACATCCGCTTCCTACTTTGTGAAGCATCCCAAAGTCAAGATGGAACTGTTGTCCTGATTAAAAAAATCCCTTTTGTGTCCAATCACACTTGACCAACAAAGAATTCTGTTCTCTTCTATTGTTTTAAAAAGGGCAGGGTCTTTTGTATAGGAAGATCCTTGCACCTGGAACTACCCACAGTGCTTTCTAAATGCTCATATGGTAGATTACAGGAAGGAGTGATTATCTGCCCCTCCAGGTAAGCACTTTATAATATACATTTATCATTTTCTTATTTTTTTTTCTTTCCCATCATACCTATTGAGAATCCAGTTAGATCATGGAGTTATTCCTATATGCATTCTACTATAGTACACTTATGTGGGTCCAATATACTATGTTCAAATCCATCGTGGTTCACTTAGATTTTATTTCATGTTTTGGATTTCTTTCCATTTTCTAGAGAGTTTACATGCTTCAGGGTTATAGCATCATTATTTCATAGCTTGCATGGGAGTTGTATCTTGATTAATAAAATTGATATTCAGCTATGATAAGTAATATTTCCAAGATGATGGATCGATGGGTGGATGGATGGGCAATACCCCTTGACAACTTCCTTGGGCACTATAGGAAGATACTTAATATCCAAAATATTACTATGTATAAATCTGATCATAGAGCCTAAATCTTATTAATAGATTTAAGGGATCCATACAAAGGAGAAGTAGAAAGCTAGAACTGAAAACTGGATGTAGGATAGGAATGGCCTACATGGAAAAAGCTGCAATATTTTTGAATAAGAAGACAGAAAACAATGAACAAAATTCATGGTAATTTATTGTTTTAATAGAAGCATTATGCGATTCCTTAACTTTGGTTGCAATTTACTCTGTTTGCATCAACAAACTTCAGAATTAGATACACTGAATATTCCTATTTGTAACAACAGAATGCTATTTCTATTGTAAAGGTCAGTTCAATTAACAATATTCTGAAAAATAGCTCTTAGAATTATCTTCATAAATTACCATACCAAATAGTAAAGAGAGTTTCGTCCTAGGTTCGAACAATTACTAAAAAATCCATCATATCAACATTTTAGTGATGTATTTCTATTAGCATTGCTATATTAAAAATGCATTTTAAAAATACATAAAATAAGGAAACAAAAGACAATCCATAAAAGACTTGAACAATTCAGATAGAGTTTTTGTTGTATATTGGAACTCAGTATGCAGTATGAGGTGTTATACTGCAATACACAACAAAAACTCAGAGTTTTTGTTCTTTATTGCAGTATAACACTCATGCCAATTGGAGTGTCTACAGTACAAACAAAAATCTGAATCCTGTGTAAATATTTCTTCAGCACCAGATGAAGATGTTCTATTGTAATTTCTCTGACTTTTCAGTTTTAAAAGCATGTTACGCAGGCTGCTAGATTTTGGATATTACCAATACTTTCATTTACTTTTATTTTATTTTAACTTACTTTGAATGTTATGCTTGTTTTGTATTGTTAAGATATACTCATGTTTATTCTAAAATTGCAATTTTTATTTTTTCTATATTTCATGCTTCTTTTAATATATATCATTAAGTCATACCTTGTTCATGAGTGGTATGAAAATGCTGTTAATAACCTAATACGTAGTCACACAACTAACTAGTGCAACCTTGTATTCATTCTGAGAAAAAGGAACCAAAGATGTACAAGAATGAGGCTTGTATATTTTTATCTGGTTTTTCCTTGTATGTTAATCCTCAGCGCTGGCCCTTCATACCCCTATTTGCATTTCTGTATTGTTTTCTGCCTGTTGCCATTGCTAAATGCCAGAAAGACTCGAACCATCTTATAGCTCCCTTGAGACAAAGATTCCAAATCTTTACGTGACCCCCACATTTACAGTCTGTCAAGACAAAGCTTTTAAGCATATCCTTCTCTGCTGGTGCTTTGCATACAGAGCTACAGGAAGATTAATTCTCTGCTTTCTTCAAAGCAGTCAGAATCATGCTGATGCTTGAACTTCCTGTTAAAGGCAAGATGATTTATCATCTTTTGTCCCTTAGCTCGGAAATGGCTTCCATTGGGAATGAGATGATTTAGATTATTTGGGAGTAGACATTTAAATGTTGGACAATATGTAAGATTTATATTTAGCTCCTTTCAAATGTATTTATTTGTGTGTGTGCGCGCGCACACACACACACGGAGTTGGAGTCAGTATCTTTAGGTTGCATAATAAACATTGTCTATGTCATTCAATGATATTTTGGTAGTCCTTTCTTGCTGGTTATCCTAGATCACTGGCAGGTGCAACATTTCTTTCTAATCATTTAACATTCTTCAACCAGAGAAACATTTCTCTTGACATAAACAGCTATGGAGTAAGATGTCTTACCTGATTTTGAACTGATCTTTTTGAATTGTTTTAGTTTCAAAAGATTCTGCATGAGGATTAATCAGGTTGATGAAATACTCAGTAAACAATCCACCATTCTTATCTAGTTTGCAAACCCTAGAAAAGAAATCTGAAATTTGTTTTTATTATAACACTATGTTCATGCAAATAGGAAAGTGCACAGACTAAATATGCACCATCATGAAATTATTTATGATCCAGTTAATGGATTTATCATAGCATCTGTATTCCTTTAGCACACAGTGGGATTATAAATTTTTTTAGTCTTGAACACTGGGAATCAACATAGTTTGTTGACTGCATCTGCAGTGCAAAATTATGTATTGAACAGTTGAATTACAAGCTTCCAAATAGTTTTTCTCCCTTTTTTTTCACCCTCAGGTCATAAGCCATAATTAACTTTTAAAAATAAAAATATGGATAGTGGGTGAAAAACAAAATTCACTAGAGATTTATCTGGCAGAATGACACACCAGAAATTTATTGAAAGTTTCTTAATGTGAAACTTTTCTATTGCAATTCGTATAGGCTAGACCCCTAATAAGGATATTATGAAAAATAAACAGTGTTCTGAATTTCAGATGCTAGCCATTTTAATGGTTAGGCATTGCTTTTTTTAAAAAAAAAGTTGATTTTTTTACCAGGTTACCTTTACCAGGAGATCAGACAGGAAATACAGCCAGTACGGTAAATTCTACTTTATTGTAAAGCTACATTAACAGAATCTTGCAAGTCTGAAAATACAATTCTTCTGCCATTATCTTTACAATCTGATAATTTAGGGAGTGTTTTGTCTGAATCTCTTTCTCTGACCATTATGCAGCTGTGGGCTCTGCTTCCCCTTATCTTGTCTGAAGTTGTGTAGGGTTTCCTGCCTAAGCAGGGGGTTGGACTAGAAGTCCTCCAAGGTCCCTTCCAACTTTGTTAAATTATTATTGTCTGACCATTCCCTACACAACATGTCTTCCCATGTCTCCCAAAGTTGTTCCCACATTCCATTACATTCTCCTATAATTCATGTTATTGTGCAAGTATTTTTCCTGTGGTTTTTTTTTATTCCTTATACAAAGGAGGGGTAGATTATTTAAAGAATAAATACATTACAATCCAGATTAGTTCTGATGGCCACCACCATCATCCCACTTGGTAGCCAGCTTGCATTTTCATTTTAATTTAATTTCATTTTATTAGATTTATATACTGCCCTACTCCCGAAGGACTCAGGGCGGTGAACAGCCAAAACGATAAAACACACAGACTACAAAATTTAAAAGACAATATAAAAACCCATTAAATAATTTGGCCTGGGACAGATTAAAAATCCCCAATGTTTAAAACAAATTTAAAAATGTACAATTAAAAAGGGAAAGTTAGGCCAGCCCATCCTGTTTGAATAGAAAGGTCTTGAGGGCATGGCGGAAGATGCGTAAATCTGGGATCCTCCATATCTCCGGGAGAGCTTATTCCAGATAGCAGGTGCCCCCATAGAGAAGGCTCTCTCCCTGGAGGCCGCCAGTCAACACTGTTTGGCCGACAGCACCCTGAGGAGCCCCTCTCTATGACAGCATACTGGCCGGTGAGAGGCTACTGGTGGCAGCAGGCGATCCCGTAAGTAGCCAGTGCAGCTCGCGCAAGAAGTGTTACATGGGAATGCCACGCCGCTCTCATAACCACCTGTGCGGCCGCAGTCTGCACCAGCTGGAGCCTCCGGGTGCTCTTCAAGGGGAGCCACATGTAGAGAGCATTACAGTAGTTCAGGCGGGAAGTGACGAGGGCATGAGTGACTCTGCGTAAGGAGTCCCGATCCAGAAAGGGATGCAACTGGCGGATCAGGCGAACCTGATAAAAAGTCCTCCCGGCCACAGCCATCAAATGCTCTTCTAAAGACAGCCATGAATCTAGGACACACAAGTTGCGAGCCCTCTCCGTGGGGGCCAACGACTCACCCCCAATAGTCAGTGATGGCACCAACTGACTATATTGGGACGCCGGAAACCACAGCCACTCAGTCTTGGATAGGTTGAGCCTGAGTCTTGTTTCTCCCCATCCAGATCCGCACGGCCTCCAGGCACCGGGACATAACTTCAAGGGCATCATTGGGGTGGTCCGGGGTGGAGATGTACAGCTGAGTGTCATCAGCGTACTGATGGTTCTTCACCCCGAAACCACGGATGATCTCACCCAGTGGCTTCACATAAATGTTGAACAGAAGGGGCGAGAGGACCGACCCCTGTGGCACCCCACATATAAGGCGCCTCGGGGTCGACCTCTGCTCCCCTGCCAACACAGACTGCAACCGGTCAGAGAGAAAGGAGGAGAACCACCGCAACACAGTGCCCCCCACCCCCAACTCTTCCAACCGGTGCAGCATGATACCATGGTCGATGGTATCAAAAGCCACTGAGAGATGTAACAGGACCAGGACAGAGGAGCAACCCCTGTCCCGAGCCCGCCAGAGATCATCAACCAACGCGACCAATGCTGTTTCCATGCTGTACCCAGGCCTGAAACCCGACTGGAATGGATCCAGATAAACCGTTTCATCCAGGTACTGGGGAAGCTGTTGCGCAACCACACTCTCAACAACCTTCACCACAAAGCGAAGGTTGGAGACCAGATGATAGTTTGCTAACACTGCTGGGTCCAGGGAAGGCTTCTTGAGGAGAGGCCTCACCACCGCCTCTTTCAAGGCGGCGGGAAAGTCACCCTCACTCAGTAAAGCATTTATAATCCCTGGAGCCAGCCTCGTGTCACCTCCCGAGAGGCCAGTACCAACCAGGAGGGACACGGGTCCAACAAACATGTGGCCACGTTCAGTCTACCCAGAATCCTGTCCACGTCTTCGGGAGTCACAGGATCAAACTCTTCCCAGATAACATTCGGAAGACCTGCCTCCACCATCCCCCCTGAATCTACCCACTCAGAGTCCAAGTCTTCCCGAATCTGAGTGATTTTGTTATGCAGATATTGTACAAAGTCCTCGGCTCTACCCTCCATTTAGGGTAGAATCGAGGGCCATTTAGGGCTGTTTGCAGAATCCTGTGGTCATATGACTATGATTTATGGTATTTATTTCTGGAAACTGGCTTTTACTTTCAGTTTCCGGCAAAAATGTCCATTGCAGACAATGGGTTCAATTAACAACCATGGTGATTGGCTTAATAATCACCACAAAAACATATAGTGAAATTGGGTCGGTTAGGTGATGATGACTGATGCAACCTACAACCATAATTCCAGGTTCAGTTATAAATTGAGGACTACTTGTACTAGATTTCAAATTGATGTCGCTTTTTCTTGGGTGCCTGCAATTTTCTTCTTCCAAAGCAGTTTTTTCCCAAAAGCTCAGAATCCTCCCAAATTTTTAATTCTAGACAAAATTGAGACTTGCACCGAAGGGGAAAAAAGGTAACAGAAGGCAGAGTGATATACTTGTTTGATAATGCACAGCAACCAGAATACAGTCTCTGATACCTTAACTTTTTAAAGTATTTAAAGAGCTAAATTTTGTATATTTGTGTGTGGCTTTACTATTTCTTATATTTTTCCCACACTAAAATGTGATAGCTCTGAACAGATTATGACCTTGTACCTGATTCTATAAACAATAACTTGAAAGGATAATGTTCATGCTACTTTCATGCTTGATGGTGAAAAGAAGAGATTTTAAACAATATTACAGTTCTGAATCAGCAAGAACAATAAAACTTGGGAGCTTAGTTGGCATTTGATCAGCCAATTGCCAGGAGATACAATATATAATACTATGCCTCCAGTCTGTCACTGAATCTCACTGTGATGTTTCTGCTCAGTTGGGGCAGTAATGCTGTGAAATAATTTCTAAGCTAAAATATACTAATCTGCCAGACGTACCCTTGCACCATTAGTAAAGAATTAAAATCACCAAAATAAATTACTGCCATCCTTATTGGCATCTTGTACAGTTCTGAAGATACGAATAGCCTACTTTGGTGACATTATCAAAGGAAATGCCCTTGAGGTCTACAGTTAATCAAGGATGCTTTGGGCTCTATAATTGTTTGTTTGTTTTCTTCTGTTCAATCATATCTAATTCTTGGACACTGACTGGACAAATCCCTGATGTTCTCTTGGCAGGGTTTTTCAGAAGTGGTTTGCTATTGCCTCCTTCCTGGGGCTAAATGGGTGTGATGGCCCAAGGTCACCCAGCCTAGGGCAGGACCCATGGTCTCCTGATTGCATGATCTCTTCCTGCTCCTCATGCATTACATCAAACTATCTCTCAATATGTAATAGTAACAGCTAGAAATAAAGGGGCAGCAGTGCCAATATTATAGCCATGATCTGGTGGGTTTTTGTATTAGTATGTTTATAGCACCCATTCTTAGAAATAAGAGACAGAGCTATATGATCAATGTCTTGCTTGCCCCTCAATTGAGTTACTGTTAACAGTTTCAACAGTTACTGCTAACCCGTGTTCAGTATTTTCAACTTGCCCAACTTCTTCAGCCAGAGTATTACTACAGAAGACATTACTCTTTCTTATAACTTCATTATCTATTGTTCTATTTGAAGACACCAATCAGTTGTAGTGGTTATAATATAAACTTGGAACCTAGTGCTTTCAGAGGCTGCATTCTCCTATCAGTGACTGTGTTTTAAATGACTCAAAAAAGGTTATTTTCTCTGACCCAACAAAACCAAGACATGTCTGGTGAGAAATTTTTGACGGCTGCTTTCAGCTTCTTGTGGCCTCAGATAAGAGAGGCCAATTTAACACTAATTTAAACTAAATATTAAAAGCCTTGTTAATGAGGTTTAATTTCCCTAGAAGAAAGTCTTGCAATGCAAGGGTGGTGGGTTGTTGGGGGTTTTTTTGTACTCATAAACAATCTGACGGATAAGTCAGCATTTACAGCATTAACAAGTTCCTGTTCCTATCAAGTTTCTGGGGAACCTAGAGTATTACAGGATTTCCTGCAAGCAGCAAAATTCCAGCACAGATTTTCATTCCATCTGTCCCAATATTTTTTATATATATTTCACCCACTCACTCCTGTACTAGTAAGGAAGATTTTATTTATTTATTTATTTTTTCAAAACATTTATATAGTTGCCCATCTTTCAACTAACTCTGGGCGGTTCCCAATCAAAATTTAAAAAACATGTGAAATAAAGAAATGAATTGTATCTGCTTATCACTAATGCTTTCTTCAGAAATCCAGCTTTCCAAGGTATACCAGGATACTAGTAGCCATCTCGTTTCAAGACTTAATAGAGACCACTTGAGGCTTCTCTCAAGGAAAGTTCTATTTGCAAAAAACTTTGAAGGCTGAGATCATCTTGACGAATGTTTAAATCTATAACACTATTATATTTGGAGTTCTAGTAGTAGTGCAAAGGTGGAACTATAATTATGATAAACATTCCATTTAAATCTTTAAACATGATTCAAAGAATTTGAGTTGGGTCAGTTTCAGTCAGTGAATGTAGCCTTTGTGGCTCATGTCTTCTTGAATATGTTTAGTGATTAGTCTGTTTCTCTTAATCTACAACTTCCACTAACCTTTTGATGTGGCTTTGAGTTAATAGTATTTGTCAGATGGTGGCAGTATGTACTAATATAGGAAACTGGTCCAATCCCAGTTGCAGGAAACAAAAGTCCTTTGGGAGCCATATATGCATCACAGCTGTGGTGTAGGTACTATTTTTCCAAGGCTTCGTTCTATTATTACTGTGATAGCTAAAATTTAATTATTGCATAAGAAAGGCCAAATTCCCTCCCCTCTCCCCACCCCCTGTGATAGTTCTGGTTAAGTGATTTGAAATGGAGGAAGCAAAATTTAATGGAACTGGACATGTAAATGTTACAGCATCGTAGGAGATCATGTCATTTTTTTCAGTGCCATTAAACTTTGAAGTCATTAAATGAACTGCTGTAATAACATGGTAGGATTACTATCACACCTGAAATGTGGTGAAGACATATTTAATGTAAAAAACTTTTTTCCTCCTCAAAACTAAATTTCATTTAATTTTTTTAATGGCTTTATAAACGTTATTAATTTGGCATCAGTGACTGTAGTTCAGGTCATACATTGTCTAAACCAAGTTACGCTAACTAATGTAAATTGCAAAAAAATAGAAGTTGTTTTGCTAACCTAAACAACTGTAATAAAACCATGGCTTAATCAATTTAGGGCAATGTATAAATCAGATAACAAATCCACCATGGATTTTATCTGTTGCAAAACCGAATTTAAATGGACCTCAATCCAATCCTCTATTTTAACATTTAAAACAACATACTTTTGCATCTGCCAAGTATTGGTCTGAACTCCATATCCAAATCAGCTACTGAATCGCCTTGAAGTTACTTTTATATTTTATATGAACTATTGTTTACTCTGCTCTGTTTTAATCTGTCTTGCCATGCAATCTGTTTATTCTGAAATATACTGTATGCAAGATAATAGACATTACAGAATATTTGTATTTAAAACTACCTAAGAAAGAAATAATTTCTACCAGCATAAAAACATTAATGACTAGTATGTTTAAGAGAGATAAGTGCATTCATTTTGTTTTCCTTTGATCAACTATTGTTATATGATGAATTAAAGAAAACATACATTTTCATACATACCCATCAAATTATTTGCCTTTGCAAAAAGCCTGTTTGATATAGTGGTTAAAGGCACTGTTTTAAAAACCAGAAGACTGTGAGTTCCAGAAAAAGGTAAAGGTTCCCCTTGGACATATGTGCTAGTCGTTCCCGACTTTAGGGGGCGGTGCTCATCTCTGTTTCAAAACCGAAGAGCCAGCACTGTCTGAAGACGTCTCCGTGGTCATGTGGCCGGCATGACTAAACGCCAAAGGTGCACAGAACGCTGTTACCTTCCCACCAAAGGTGGTCCCTATTTTTCTACTTGTATTTTTTACGTGCTTTCAAACTGCTAGGTTGGCAGAAGCTGGGACAAGTAATGGGAGCTCACCCCATTACACGGCACTAGGGATTCAAACCGCTGAACTGCTGACCTTTCAATTGACAAGCTCAGCGTCTTAGCCACTAGTACTGCCTTATACATGAAAGCAGCTGGGTGATTTTAGGCCAATCATTGCCACCCCAGAAAGAAGGCAGTGGTAAACTATTTCAGAAAATCTTGTCAAGGGAATGCTGCGTAGTTGCTAGGAGTCAAGACCGACTCAAAACCATACACACACAAAAAGAAAATAAATGATGCAAGAAATAGTAAGGAAAAAATGGGTGGGGTTCAACTGGCAAGCCTTCTTCATAATAAGAAGCTGCCTGTGCTTATCTTGGGTTTTACCTGTGCTTTTCTTTTGCTATTTATGGTAATGTTGTTTTTCTTTTCTTTGACAGTGCCCAGAAACCCAGGATTATTACCCAGGATTCACTTGGGTAATAACTACTATAAAATAAAAAAATAATCTACTTTATACCAAGATCATTTACCATACCATGGCAAGTTGGTCATGGCAAAATGGCCACAGTGAGTTGTCCCATTCTGATTTGGACAGTATACACAAACTGAAGTTAATACAGAGTTCTTCAAATTCCTCACATATATGGGGAAGTAAATGTGAACTTCCATGAATTCTAGGATAAGAATTCCTCCTCCTGGGGAAGGAGGAGATTGAGGTGCACCTGAAGGGGCGCATTGAGGAATTTGTGGATTTTCTGGAAGACAAAATCGCTCGACTTTGTTCCCAGTTAGATGCCAGCATGGTTTTGGTCTGGTGGAAGCCCCTGAGGCAGGTTCTTGCCCTGTTATCTGGGAACAGTTTGACCCTGTTGTTCCTGAGGAAGTGGACAGGATCCTAGGGAGTAGCACACAAGAACCTGTGTTTTAGATCCATGTCCCTCCTGGCTTGTGAAAGCTTCCCAGGAGGTGACAGGAAGGTGGACTCTGGTGGTGATTAATGCTTCCCTACAGGAGGGGGCAGTCCCTTAGCACTTTAAGACGGCTGTGGTCAGCCCTCTTCTTAAGAAGCCATTGCGGGACTCCACCCGGTTGGATAATTTCCGACCTGTCTCCAATCTTCCCTTTTTGGGGAAAGTTGTTGAGAAGGTGGTTGTGCGGCAGCTCTAGAGGTTTCTGGATGAAAAAGATTACCTCAGCCCCTTCCAGTCAGGATTCAGGCCTGGATTTGGGAAGGAAATAGCATCGATCTCTGGCGGGAGCGGGATGGGGATAGTGCATCCATCCTTGCTCTACTTGACTTCTCAGCAGCTTTTGATACCATCAACCATGGTATTCTCCTGGAGCGGCTTTGGGAGATGGGAGTGGGAGGCTTTGTGCTATCCTGGTTCATTTTCTTCCTCTGCGGCCGCTCTCAGTCAGTGTTGATAGGAGGGGAGAGATCCAGCCCTCACCCACTGCTTTGCGGGGTTCCGCAGGGCTCCACTCCTGTTCAACATTTATATGAAGCAGCTGGGTGAGATCATCCATCACCATGGACTGAGGTATCACCAATATGCTGATGATACCCAGCTGTATGCCTCGGCCCATGGTGAGTTAAGTGATGCAGTGTCTTCCCTCTCACAGTGCCTGGAGGCTGTTAGAGAGAAATGGGCTGGATGCGGAACAATGGGTTGAAACCAAACCGTGGCAAAACCTCTGGCTCTGGGTTGTTGGCTCAGGGAAAATAGCCATCTTGGTCTTGGATGGAGTGGCACTACCCCAAACAGACCCTGTGTGTAATCTGAGGGTTCTCCTGGACTCACAACTCCTGCTCAAAGAGCAGGGGGCGGTCCTAGCCAGGAGGGCCTTTGTGCAACTGCAGGTTGTGCGCCAGTTATGCCCTTTCCTGGACCAACAATCCCTACTCACAGTCACTCATGCCCCAGTCACTTCCCGTCTTGACTATTGCAACACGCTCTACATGGGGCTGCCCTTGAAGGGCATCCAGAAGCTCCAGTTGGTGCAAAATGCAGCAGCCGACATGATTTTGTGCAGACCCCGGTGTGCACATGTATCACCTCTCCTGCATTGGCTGCTGATTTACTTCCGGGTGCAATTCAAGGTGCTGGCTGTCACCTTTAAAGCCCTTCATGGCTTGGGACCATGTTATCTGAAAGACCGTCTCTTGCCAGTCATATCTACCCGACCCATCAGAGCAGGGAGGCAGGGAATGCTGCGGGTCCCATCCCCGAGGGAGATACACCTGGTGGGACCCAGAAGGGCCTTCTCCGTGGTGGCTCCCTCTCTCTGGAACATCATTCCCCCAGAGATTAGAATGGCCCCCACTCTAATACTCTTCTGGAAGGCGCTGAAGACCTGGTTCTGCCAATGGGCCTGGGGAACCTAGAGCAGGATGGAGCCCATTAAATGGCCTGTGTGATCTGCTGTCGCTGGGGCAGGGGGTGGGGGTGATTTTATTATATTATACTATATTAATTTATTTGATTCTTTTTATTAGTTTTATTGTTTTAAATGTGGTTTTATAGTCTGTAAGCCCCCTTGGGTCGCCATGGGCGAATAGGCAACAATATAAATTAAATAAATAAATAAGAACCAGTAGCCAGATGTTGTCAAATTGTCAGCATACTAAACTAGTATGGCCAGTGTTGAAGAAAGCTGGAAGCTGCTTCCGCTTCCGGTTCCGCTGGCGACAGACTCTGATAGGGCTAGCTCTGGCCCCAGAGTCTGATCCCCCCCATCTGGAGGCCCTTTGGGCCAAGCGCCCCATTATTGGGGTGTTTGCCGTTTGAGGGCGGCTCGCCAGGGGTCCCCTGCCTCACTTCCAGGGGCCGGGAGGCCGATGCTGGCGCACCCGAGGCTCCAGAGGGGGTGGGAGGCGATCGGCGGCTTTTTTCGAGGCCGCGGAGGCGCCACAGCGCCTAAGGGGACCGGTGCTAGTTAAGAAGGCACAACGGACTGAACTGACTGACTGGAGAGTGGAGCAGGCATCCTGGAGGCGAGAGGGGGGGGTTGGAGTTCCCCCCCCCCCGTTGTAGCTGGAAAGGTGCCGTGGCAGAGAACTAGGGGGAAGGAGATGGAGTGAAACCCCTTACCTTGCTGACTTTTCCTTGGAGGATGGCTGTGGCAGAGTTTGTTGGAGAGGTCTGGTGGCCCCTCTTCCCAGTGGGCAATGGCGGCAGTCTGACTTCCTGCTTCTTTATTTATGATTGAAGACAACATTCTCCTCTGGCTTCCTGTTTGACCTACTCTATACTTCGGACTCGTTGCTCCTGTGAGCGCCCACTGGTGGATATTTGAAAAATTACTCTGACTGCTAATCCCTCTTTCTTCTCTGGAGGTTTGCCTTTTGATTTCTCATCTTCTACTGATCTAAGATGGCTAAGGGCCATAAATCAGCAGCAGCTGATATGGAAAAAATTTTAGAAAGACTGGCAAAATTGGATCAGAAGTTGGACAAGTTAGATGACGTGCAAAAAGGATTATCTGAAATTAAATCTGAAATGACACTTATGAAAAAAGATTTAAATGATGTTCAACAGCTGGCAGAGCAAAACAAGAAGAAGATGGGGGGTCTGGAAGGGGAGGTACGGGCACTCCAGAAGGTGGAGGATGGGAGAGGAAATGCAATGTTAACTTTACAATTGGATAAGATGTCTTATTTTCTCAGGTTCCAAAACGTGGAACAACTTGACCAGGAAAATTTGAGAGAAGTGATGGTTAAAATGTTGGGTGAATTTTTAGAAAGAGATTTGGAGTCTATTGGAAGGGATGTGGACTTGGTGTACAGAGTAAACTCACAATTTGCAATTTTACATAATTTACCAAGAGAGATTCATATTAAATTTGTGAGAAGGGAACTGAGAGATGAGATATTGAGAAAACAAAGACTGGGGGCGCTGGTGTACAGGGGCAAGGAGATCACCATCCTGAAGCAGATTCCCAGACAGGTACGAGAATCAAGAAGAAAATATTATTTTTTATCAAATAAGCTGTACCTCAAGGGAGTAGGTTTTAGGTGGTTGATTCCGGAGGGCTTGATGATTTTTTGGGAGGACAGTAAGAAGAAAATTAATAATGTAACGGAAGCTAAGGCTTTTTTTGACCAACATAAATCCTTCCTAGGTGGAGAAGATACAGGAGCCGAAGAGGGGGAAGTATTAGATGATCAAGGAGCGGAGGCGGACGGAGCTGTTGCGGCCCGGGAGGGGGGGGAGGCCAGACCATGGTTTTAAGAGCCAGAACTAGGAAATGAAGAAAGGAGGGGAATCTATTGTTTAAGGTTTTTTTAATTGACATTTTTCTTTCTCTCTCTTCTTTTATCGTATTTTGTATAATACTTTTTTTGTTTATATAATTTTTATATAACCTGGTTGTTTGTTTCGATTTAAGATAATAATGTCTGTTGTGTGAGAACTTAAAAAAGGAAATAATAATTGAAATATCTTTATATAAAGATATTGAAAATTCAACATATTGTAAACTATAATATTGTATATTTTTAACCAATAAAAACTTTTTATAAAAAAAAAGAAAGAAAGCTGGAAGCTGCCATTCAGCAACATTTGAAGGATTATAAAATCAATGGCTTGACAGAAGACATATAGGCATAGCAACTTGTTGAAAGCAGAGACAGCACATAGCTTTATTAGTATTCATTTGTTCAGATAATCTAAAAAGCATGTTAAAAGGACTTATGAGAAAGCAGCTATAAAGATGTTCCTAAACCAAATTTTGTCTGAATCTATGCCTACAGCCATTACAACTATGTTCACAAATGTGTTTAGTTAATTTTTACTCTGTACATCAATTGGATGTGGTTTGATAACAAGTTAAGCCATAAACCAGGATTTGTAAACTACAATGTATAGCCTATAAACTATGGTTTACAAATCATAGCAGCTGAATTCATATAAGTCATCCTAAATAACACCCAGTGTGGCTGTGGGAATCCGGCTAGTGTCTCAGCCTTATTACCTCTGCCCGAAATTCAAGTGTAACAGCACTGCCTATTTATTTTTTAAAACTATCCTTAGGGAACACATTATTTTTGCCTCTGGAGTGATCTGAATAGTCCAAAATTGCTGCAATTATGCCGAATATTCTTAAGATAGGTTAGTTAACACAGTTATCATTCTAATATAAATGCTAAGGAAAATTAAAAGTGCCATAGATAGATAAGAGAACCATTATAATGAGCGAGCCCGTTTCTACTTGCAAAGTGTTATAGCAAAACAGGAATCAAAGACTCATCCAATGAAACACTAGCAATTGCTTTTCCTTGGTGCCCTTTATCACAAAGCAGCTGTGCAGTAGAACACTTTTTTGTGGGAAAAAATTATATTTTTATAATATAATATGGCCAAGAATAATCTTTGCTGATTTAAAAGTAAGGATTATGGAATTGAGAGTGATAACTATAATGCATTTGAATGAATAAACAAATAAATAATTAATATAAGTAGCAATAGACTAGGAACCCCAGCTTAAGAAACACATACATTTAAATTCTTCAATTTTGCTGAAATGGCCAAGAAAATTACTAAGATTACTGATTTACTTCTCATTATACTAATTGAATATTTCTCATGTTTTATTTTATTTGGGATGATTAATAAAATCCATTTATGCTTCAGACCAGTGACTTCAGAGAAAATTCCCATAAGCCTTGAACCATTCAAAAGTGGTTGTCAAACTCTGTGGCAATGGGATCCCCTAAAATAATAAATCTGCTGTCAGGGTTCCGACCGATGCCCTAATTAAATCAAGCCAAGCTTCAAAAGAAATCCAGTTATTTATTAGGAGCTTCATGTCGGTACAATCCAAGTGAAGCAAACTCCGACCTCACTTAATTCGCGCCTTGGCTCTGACCCTGTTTCCCCCTCCCCCAAGGTGTGTCATCAGTCACATTCCCCAATGAAGCAATTTCGCAGGTTGTAGAAATCACTCCCTCCAGCCACAATGGGTCCCCCTAGAGATGACCTTGACATTGCCACTGAAATGTGTTTTATTTTGACTGAAATGCAAGTTCCTCAATGCAGCTGTGAGGCTCGGTTTTCCCATCCCACTGCCTATGGCAACTCAAGAGCAGGTCAGGAATGCTTCACGAGTTGACATTTGCAGGAATACAACTAATTATTTAAGAATCAAGCAATAAATATTTAGAAATTTATTTTTAATCTATGCATCATAATATTTCTCCCACATTATGGTACAATATACAGTAGGCCTACTGCAGGGTTGGGCAGATAAAATGACGACCAAAGCAAAGAGTGACTTTTAACAGTGCTCCCACTTTGCATGCACAAAAAAACTGATTTTTTTTTAAGAAGGGTAAGCATCTTTAATATTATGTTAAGTTTATCTGACACCTCCCTGTCCAGTTTTATGATTCTTACCACAACTATCAGAAAAATCACATACATTATCTCATTTTCAGCAATAATGGCCTGTAGGAATGTCAAGGTCTAGGAAGTAGGACCACAAATTTCCCTACCCCTTATTTACTTCATATGTATTTATAATACATGAAAACTTATTTCTAAAATTAGGATAGTGATCATATAATGATTTTGGGAAGGAAGCTTCATTCAAGGTAGACTATCATAATGAACAGTAATGCCAATCAAGGCTTAAAATCCTTGAGGGAGAGTATATTATGAAATACATTTCCATCAATGAGGCCCAATGAAGTATAGCCATAAATAACAACTTTTCTCTTCAAGTGATCTGTGGGATTCCTACTTTTACCCCTTTGATTAGTAGGAAGGTTATTTCAGATCCAGACTTGTAATTGGAAATTCATTAATATTTCCCTAAAGGCTACAGTGTGCATAGGTCATCAAAGTATGATTGCCATGGTGAGGAATGAATTACCAAAGATTAAATGGGAGGAGAGTGAGTCTTAGTAAGGCATCTATTTAGCAGGACGATGTGGAAATTGTGAAGGTGACTCTAAGGTTTTTCAGTACTAAGTCTAAAATTACACAGATTTCATTCTGTAATTTCATACAGTTGAAAAAAAACCTCAAGTGGAAAAAATTCCAGCAAGATCATATTTGTATTTTATATAGAAGTGACTTTACTTTTAATTTTATTGTTGAAATTATTGATCTGCAATCTTGAAAGTAAGATTAATTTAAGTTGTTATCTGTTCTGTAAGTCTCATATATTTGCAATCAAACAATTCAAGAGCGGTAATTGAAATATAAAAGAGACTACTTTCTGTTACAAAAGATAACTGTTTTCCCTTAAAATATTCAGGAAAATAAGTTAAGGACTCTTCAGTCAAATTTCTCTCTTTAAGTCACTGTGAGATAGCGGGGGGGGGGGGAGCTAGTGCTCAGAATCAAAAAGCTGATTGGAGGCAATAACATTTATTTTGCTTATTATTGACTCATATTTTAGTCACAGAATTATATTAAGGACATCTATTATACTACTGAATGTGTATTTGGCAGTTCTGTAGATTTTCTGAACAGGACTAATTGATTTCTCATTTTTCCCTTTATTTGGTTCAATACAAGATGGGTAATGAAATTGGATAGCATAAGCATGCAATTCAGCCAACAGTGATGCTGCGCAGCTTTTATTTCTTTTGATAATATATGTGTGAGACTCATGGTTTACAATATCCTAATAGGGTAAACCTGAAAGAGCCACAACATTTGTACTTTGGCCCAAGAGTTGATTGTCTCAATGCATACAGTACCAAGTTAAGGAATTTGGGTGCCTAGTGCAACACCAGGTGTACCCCCACCACCTTCGCTGCTACCCAGAGCCTTGATTAACACTGCAGATGGATTCTTGCCAAGTGAAGTGGAGGAAGAGATTGTGTGACTAGGAGTTAGCAGTCCAGGGGTGGGTTCTACTTACCTTTACTACCGGTTCGCAACGGGAGCGTGCGTACACACTTGTTTCACACGTGCGTGCTTCTGCACATGCACAGATTGTCAATTATGACATCCAGGCGGGTGGGCGGAGCCTCCCGCCACTTTTACTACCGGTTCTAAAGAACCAGACAGAACCGGGAGCAACCCACCACTGAAGCAGTACTTTGGGTTGTCAACATGACATGGGAAAGAGGAGGATTGTCACACATTAAATGCTGGAAGGGAGAAAAACATTAGTCCATTGCTAAGTTGGTCACTTGAAAAACTGTTTCCTATAATACAAAAGGCCACAGTGGACAACCTGAAAGCCATATTTAAAATCCATTTTGTGGTCTCTAAATTTCCCCCGACACTCCAACAGCACAAAGCTAATTTATTTTCTTTTGTTTTAGCTTGAAATAAATTTGGTTCCTCTCCAGTCCTCTTATTTTGATAAAATCATTCCTCCAAAACTTTGAAAAGTTATCATGGTGCCACCAAAGATGTAATATCAGTTTTTACTATAATCTCTTGAGCACTCATTAAAAATTGTCTTTCACTGGTGGATTGAAATTAATTGTAAGTAAAAGGGTGGAACTTGCACAGCTGCTTTCATCCTTCTAATAAAATCAGAAAGATACTGCAGAGATTGCTGAATACTTGCAATTCTTACCAGCTTAATTCAAATTAATATTCATATACAGTTTATTTTTGAATTGGATCCATACCTATTGGAATGATATGTAAAGCTCTGAGTGATTATTCATAATCTCGCATATACTGTATTAATGCTTTCACTTGCTTAATTTTCTACAGGTGTTTATATAGTAAACAGTTTCACTTAACTTTTAAAATATTCATTTTCCCTAATTCCTGTGTTCATATTGAAGTCTTCTCCTAACTTCAGATTTTTCCATACCAATTTGAAATATGTCTCCAAATGTGTCCCTGCAGACCCCTGACTGAATTTAACATTCTGATTTTGTTTCATGAGCCATTCATTCAAGGCATAGGTTGAAAAGAGCCTACAAAATTCATTACTCTTTTTTCAAAAGAAGAAGACAGTACTTTCTTCTCGAGAAGCAAATTTCCCCCCCCAGAAAACTGCAACTTATGTTAGTGACCTCTGTCAGCTTATATTCTGAAGATTTCACACAATTATTGGAGGTTACAGAGCTTCATAATTATTTTCACTTTTCACCTGCTTTAGCAAAGCAGCTGTAAAAGATTAATTTTAAGCTCTAAACCAATTCCCCAAGGTACTTAGAATATTGGATTGCACATTCTACAGCTCATCCACTCAGACTAGAAAAAACACAATTGCAGCATAATTATGCAGTTTATATCTGCAATTCCAATGGTAGCCTTAGCACCCTAGAGGCTAAATCCTAGATCAGAATTCCAGACATGAACCCTTAATTTTTCCAACCTTACTTCAAATAACCTTCAGTGTGAAATGGTTTTACAATAACAGCCTTAAAAGAGAAACATTTCACAGCTGGTCAAAGCAGATGCTTATGGTTCTGTTAAGGATGAGGAGAGGACAGCCAATTAAACATAATATACCTATCTATTACATTATAACATGGCTAGAACTGTGTCTTGGGTGACTAATGAAAAGATACCACTATCTGCCTTTTATGACATCTCTTATTTTTGTAAACTTTGATATTACTCTGGATACCGAACTGATATTTTTGTATAAATCTGGTTGTTAAATTTGAAATTCTAATAAGGGAAGATCTGCTGTATGTGAAAAAAAAAAGAAAATATATATATCTTTGTAAAAGGATAGCGAAAATTCCACATATTGTAAGCGATAATATTGTTTATTTTTAACCAATAAAAACTTTTATAATAATAATTTTAAAAAAAAGATACCACTATCAACTCCCTTTACACACACCAGAAAATACGTGCAATCACGACTTCCGGTTTGGCATCACAGCGAGACAGTTGGGGAAATAGTGGGCTCTGATGCGCCCTGCGAAAACCCTGGCTCTGAACCGCCGCCGATGGGTCTTCGGATCGAACCCGTCCTGCAGGGACAGGGGAAGAAGAGGGGCGCCTTGGATGACCGAGAGGAACAGGCAAGTTCCTCGGAGGTCAGAGGGAACCCTCTGTGAGTCGGCGGTGGGGGGGTGACAGCCATGGCAGCTGCCACGAAGCTGTAACAACCGGGCAAGAAAAGCTGGAGGAAAGTGGGAAAAAATGGAGCTCTTTGAAGCCGGGTGAGTGACAACAGCCCAGGCTTGTAACAACATTTGGAACATCACTAATAATTAGAAGACCCCTAGCCTAAAACAGCAGCTATGCAACAAAGGGGCTTTGGAAAAACTTTTTAAAACTACAACTTTAAAGAGACAAAGACACAACAAACAACTAATTTTAGAACAGAATTAAGAGAATTAATCTGGAGATATGGTTAAAAGACTAAACACTTTAAAATTTGAACTGGATTTTAAAAAAGATTTGATATTTTTTTAATTAAAAGAAGAAGAAATAAGAAGAAATAAATTGGATGGTTATATAATAATAAATAAAATGGAGTCTTGCATGACTAATGGAAAATGTGGATTATAGAGAGACACCATCTGGCGTAAAGAGGAACTTTGTAACTTTCCTTTGTTATGGGAAAGTCTGAGTTTTATAGATAAAAATTACCGAATTCTGGGGAGGAGGATTTTTCTTTCCTGTATACAGGCAGTTGATTATGGTGAAAAGAAAAGAAATTTACAATGGAACTCCTACAGTTGAAATAATAACAATTCAAATGTTGGCGCAGGAATAGAAGAAGGATTAAGTGCAGCCTTAAAAGAAAAAGACTTGATACATCATATATGGAATAAAAATAAGAAGAGATTTAAAGTGATTTTTGGAGAAAAAAATTAAAAATTTGGAAAATGGAAGGAAATATACGCTTGCATGCGAGGAAATGAAGATAATGTGATTAAAAATAAAATAAAGTAAAGATGGATTGTAATAATAAAAGGGAGGTTTTTATAGAAATTAAGAATGTTAAAAGAAATTAATACATGTAAAGATATGTTTGATGCAAGAACTATGTTTTAATGTCAAAATGTTAAGGAAAAGAAGAAGGTTAAATATGATTAATTGAAAATGTTAAAGGGAATTTATAAATACAGTTAAAGATATGTATTAAGCAAAAACCATGTCTCAATGTTAAAATGTCATGAATGTCATGAAAAAGGATACAGAAAAATAAGATTATGTGAAAAAGCAATGCATAGATGGATGGAAACAACAAAGAAGGTTTAAGTAGATATTGATAGTTAAACCAACTATGAATATGCTGTGTTGAACAGCCAAACAAAAATTAATACGCTGTGTTTAACAGCCAAACAAAGGGCATGCTGTGTAACAGCCAAAAAATAAAAAAGGATATACTGTGTTCAACAGCCAAAATAAATGGTTATGCTGTGTTTAATAACCAAGAAATAAAAGTGATTGGTTTAACAACAAAGATAAAAATAATAATTTGGGGTGGGTTTTTTTTAGGAAAATATAAAATGAGGTGGGATAATTAAAGTAAGGGGATGTATGTTGAGAGTGATAGTTAAGATAAAATGAATAAGATAGATAAGATAATAGAAATAAAGAGTATAAATTTTGAATTTAATAGTTAGAAAAAAATGGGTATGTTGAAATTAAAAATTTTTGGAATGTTTAATATAATTGTATGATTTATATTGTTAAAATATATCCATCTAAGCAAATGAAAGAGAAAATGGATTGCTAATTGGTTAGGATTTAAGATTTAAGTAACGGGTTTTTGGGATAATGGCAGTTCTATAGATAGATTTGAGGGAAATACTTGTTTTAAAATATTTAGTTGTGTTAATTGAAAAATAAGATTTGTTAATGATTTGCTTTAATATGTGACCAGAGCAAAAGCTTCGTTTTGAAAAGATGTGTTTTATGTTTTTGTTTAAAAAAAAAATATAAAAAAAAATACGTGCATTCACAACACTGATAACATTGAGACGAGACTCACTAAAAGTTTCTTTTTCTTAATATTACAATGATATAAAGAATTTAATCAAAGTCTCAGGCCACCAATGCTTTGCAGCTATTAGCTTTTTCATAATCATTCTATACCTATTCTATTAAATCAAAATCTTACAGCAATATATTATAAAACACAAAGTTCTCTTTAAACAGCTTTCAGTGAAAAGGTTATCATTTAAAATGATATCCTTTTCACTTGGTCATATCAAGATATGATCTAGCCATTCAATTAGGCCCTACAAAGTAAGCATACAATCAAGACATATTAAAACCAAATTAGATGAGATAAACTGCATTCACATATCACTCTAAGACCTAAGGTGTGAGCTGGTTTTGATTGAGCAAACCCAACCATTGTGGCTTGTAAGCAAATGTATGGTTTACCAGTGTGTGTGTACCCAGTCATTGTGAAATAATCAACAAATCGCATTTTAGTGCAAAGTGTGAGTGTAGGCATAAATTCAGAGGCAGCAGCTTCTGCAGGAGCACAGTAAAAGGAACACTATCACCATGCAATCCTCAATCTTTTCTACATGAAAAGAATTGCAATCGCGGGGTGGAGCTTGTGGTACAAGGTTACTATACTGTTTTCTATTTTTGACCAAAAAAGAAGAAGAAAAACTTGCAGATGCTGCTGGTCAGAACAGCTATGCTAACACATGAATTGTAGGCTGTGATAATTTTTTTAATTTTTTTTAAAAATTTTGATTTATATGCCGCCCTTCTCCGGAGACTCAGGGTGGCTTACAATGCGCTAAGCAATAGCCTTCATACTTTTGTATATTTATACAAAGTCAGCTTATTGCCCCCACAAACTGGGTCCTCAATTTACCTACCTTAGAAAGGATGGAAGGCTGAGTCAACCTTGAGCCTTGGTGAGATTCGAACCTGCAATAATTGCAGGCAGCTGATGTTAATAACAGGGCTTTAGACCACTGTACTATCCAAGTCTTCACTGAATATGACTTAATGGTAGGTTGCAGGTTAATTTCAACCATTGCCTTCTTTCTTCCCTGCAACTTTCCCTGCTTATTGCTTTCTCAGTCTTCATTCTTAGTTATCTGCTTTCTAGCTATTTAGGACTTGCATTCTACACAAGGAGAATCCTCAGTTTATAATCCCTGCACACATCCACATACATACACACTCAGACACACACAATCCATCAACATCTTCCTGTGAGATCTAGAATTCAAATTTTATTTTTTTTCACAAACTCTGGAAAGTAATGCTGATATATCTCATCTTCTTGCATTAAAAGATGTAATAGATATACAAGATTTCCCTATACATTAGAAGTGGAAGACTTTGTTCCTCTAATCAGAGTTTTTCGAACCTTGGCGACTTTAAGACATGTGGACTTCAACTCCCAGAACCGCCCAGGCATCATGCAGATGTGACTGAAAGTCTACACATTTTAAAGTTGCTAAGTTTGAAAAACAATGAACTCGTTCTTGCAAAACTAGGAACAATCTAAGGAAAAGTTTGGAATGAGATTTCAAAGGCAAAGTTTTTACTTTATAGCCATATGAGAAACTTTTCATAGAAGAGACAATTCTCCCTGAAAACAGAAACCAAAAATCCCTAAAGAAAAGAAACTAAGATATTTGGTGCAGACATTCCTTCAGATAATAATGTGAGGAGAGAACATGTGATATTCCATCCAAAGTATCCAAAAACTCTTCAGAATAGTTCTGTTGTATGACATCTTTTTTGACATGTTGGACTCAACATTAAGTCCAGTAAGTTGTCAACTGCTGAAACAAATCTACTTCATACAGCCATTGCTAAAAGATGGTGTGGTCTCTAATTTCCCTTACCCACTATAGATTGTAAAGTGGTACATGTTCTTGTCTCTCCCTCACTATGCACAGGTGAGATGACCTGAGAGTGAGAAGACTGCATTCTAGGACCCAGCACATCCTATGATTCTGGATCCTGGAACAGGTGAATAGTACACAATGCTGGAGATGACTGACACAACAGAAGTAATCATGACGACTAACAGCATGCTTGAAAGCAAGTGCCTTGGCCTCTCTGAACAACTGTGGTTTCATGATCACAAACCATAGTTTGTGGGCCCAACATACAAAGAGTAACCAAGCTCTAGAGAAGCCAGAATCAGATCATCTCAGTTGGTACTGAATTTGCCACCAAGTTTCTTATTGACCACCCCAAAAAAGTATGGCAAATCTTCAGGGCGGGTGACCTTCTATGTACTGTTCTGGAAACAGTTCACATTCCTGATTTTCAGCAAAATTAGGTTTAATCATAGGTTTGTTTTTAAAAAAATATGTTTAAAGTAACAAATTCAAGGATTGACTGGTATTTTGTATTTTCTACTAGGATGTCTCCTGCATTGCAAATGGAAATTAATCTGAGATTTCAAAACAGTTTTAGCCAAGTAGTAGTCTCTAGCTTCCTATTTGGGGTTTCTATACTATTGCTTTGAGTTAAGGCAGACTAGGGCTAGGGCTACGGCTAGGGCTACTATATATGGGCTGTAAAAAATTAGGGTGGCCACAAGATGGCAGGAAAGAATGAGATTTTATATCTCTTTTTTGCAATGTAATCATTTTCTGGATTACCGTAACTCAATAAATTGGCTCTGACATCCCAAGATTTCCCATAATCAAAATCATAAGTCATTTTAAGTTTTCTTTTGATAAAACATAGAACACCTAAAACAGTTCATGTTTTATTCTACTAAACCTCACTCAGTTTCCACTGATTTAGCAGAACTTTCCAAAATGTAACAATTTTCTTTCAAATTTGAAACAAAACATATTTTTGTGTCAACCCCTCCCCCATCTAACTTTAATATCCACTGACATAGAAACAACATTGTTGAAAACTCTTGGAACCAAATCTGAAGGTAAAATTCTTGCTGTTTCCCAGATTGTCTTTCATCAATGATATGTGAGATTTTCATTAATTCCAAAATTGAGTCTACTGTACATTTAAACACTCAGGTGACTTGCCATGTCTCCTGCAAATACTGGAAAATGGCAGGTTTGAATCATGAATGATAAAGAATGCACTTTAGAAAATGTTAGTTAGGAAAGGGCAGATTGAATAATAAATATGGAATTAATTTAAGAAAGGGCCTGGTAATTTAAGAAAGGGCCTGGTGGCGCAGTGGACTAAGTGCTCTTAAAAGTAGCACTTAAGTTTCCAGCTGCCTGCAATTACTGCAAGTTCAAATCCCACCAGGCTCAAGGTTGACTCAGCCTTCCATCCTTTCTAAGGTAGGTAAAATGAAGACACAGATTGTGGGGGAAATAAGCTGACTTTGTATAAATATACAAAAGTATGAAGGCTATTGCTTAATGCATTGTAAGCCACCCTGAGTCTCTGGAGAAGGGCGGCACATAAATCAAATTTAAAAAAAATATGATAGATGATTTTATTCTTTAAGCCCTTTATGTCCTTCATTCCATCTGCCCATTGTAGTATGTATGTATGTTTTTTTTTAATTTATTTAATAAAATTTATTGGCCTCCCATCTTACCACAGGGTAATTCTGGGCAGTTTGCAATTATATATATAAATCCAATTACAGATGGGAAAGGTGGGGGCAGGATCAGGGGGAGATAGGAACTGTTGTTACTCAATCAATCACCTTCACTGTGATGAGACAGTCCCTCAAGTAGCCTGGACCCATGCTTTGAAGGACTTTAAGGATGATTACCCACATCTTGAACTGCATTTGAAAGCACACTGGCAGCCAATGCAGCTTGCAGAGCAGTGATGTTACAGGAGCCATTCTTCAGGCCCCGAGAACTGCCCGTGGCTGCCGCACTCTGCATAAGCGGTAGCTTCTGAATGGTCTTCAAGGGTAGCCCCATGTAGAGCGCATTACAATAGTCCAACCATGAGATGACTAGGGCCTGAACAACTGAGTGGAGGGATTCCTGATCTAGGAAGGGCCACAATTGGCACACAACCCAAAGTTGTGGAAAGGCTCCCCTAGCTGCAACTGCCAACCCCAAGTTATGCACCATATCTGTGCCAACCCTCCAGAGTCAAAGATGACAAAGTCCTGGATCTCAGGGCCCCATGTACCCAAAGCCACCCGTTCTTGCCAGGGGTCAGTTGGAGCCTGTTGTTCCCCATTCAGGGGGTCTACAATATAATGCTACAAAATATTTTATTTAATTTTATAAAGGGGCAAGTGGAGAAACAATAGGAAATCACAATAAAGCAGAAAACAATACTACAGGGACATTTTTTTTCCATGAAGGACAAATGGTATAAAATGACTCTAAACTGGCTTCTATGCTTAATAACCTTTATATCTGTTAATTAGTTAAGCTATTTTTAGAATGCACACATTACTCAAAGCTTTTTCATCATGCTTTAGTTTTTTTAAAAAATTAATTGTTAGACTTGAGGCAGCCACAATTAGGCTACCTCTAGGAAAATTAAAAGATGAGTATTATGGACATTGATTTAAGCTTCTGGAGGACAGGTAGGGGGAAGGGGAGGGGAGAGAGGGGGAGGGAGGGAAGGAAGGGAAAGGAGGGAAATATATATTCCTTTTGGACCTCTTTTAGGATATATTTTTAAATAATATTACAAATCTCAAGT
Organism: Ptyas mucosa; assembly: GCA_012654045.1. NCBI lineage: Eukaryota > Metazoa > Chordata > Lepidosauria > Squamata > Colubridae > Ptyas > Ptyas mucosa. The sequence goes on from WNWU01013802.1 coordinate 20,222,400, forward strand.
ATTACTTAGAAAGCCATACAAAATGTTAACTTACATGTATAAAAAACAGACTGATAACCTTATACAATGGATACATTATAATAGACAATCAAACTTTACAATTCTAGCTGTAAGTTAAAAATTCACACATATATGTAATAAAATTCATAATATACAGATAAATTCACATGTCAAATTTAAGGAGATATTTGGTACAATCCAGAAGTGGTTGAAGGACATTTTATGTTTTTATTGTTTTAGTTTTGATGTATGCTGCCCAGAGTCACTTTCTTGTTAGATGGATGGCTATATAAATCAGATAAATAAATAATAAATGTAAATTAGCTATGTAATATATATATTACACTTGTGCTGACTTATTGTTATTATTGTTTATTGGTTTGATTTATATGCCGCCCTTCTCCAGAGATTCAGGCGACTTACAATGTGTTAAGCAATAGCCTTCATACTTTTGTATATACCTGCTTAGTAGGGCTTTCGACATCCCCCCCCCCAAGCAGTGTTCTTTTTTATACAAAGTCAGTTTATTGCCCCCACAATGCCCTCATTTTACCTACCTTGGAAGGATGGAAGGCTGAGTCAACCTTGAGCCTGGTGAGATTTGAACTCGCAGTAATTGCAGGCAGCTGGCAGCTAAGTGCTACTTAACAGCACTTTAGTCCGCTGCGCCACCAAGGCTCTTGCTTTGCTGACAAGCATTCCCCTTGTTTTTGCCAACCAAAAACTTATCTGTTCTATACTTTTCATTAGTCATGCTAACAATTTCCTTATTTCAGTGTTAAGATTTATATTCAGTGTAATCACATGCTGCTCAAAAAAACCCCTAAAGTGCAATATTTTATTTAATAGCACAGCTGTGTTAATTACTATCACATCACAGTTGTTTAATTATTGCTCAACGAAATCAATTGTTTACTCAAAGTTACTAGCCAGAAATACTCAGATTGCAAGGGTGAACATCCAATCCATCTGCTGTGTCAAGAATGGAAAAATGGATTGGCTAGGTTGGTAATTTTGTAATACCTGATTAATTCAGCTGCTTCACAAGAAACTGAGATATTACAGATTACAACGGAGGAGAGGAACACAATCTGCTGCCCTGACCTGTTGAAAGCAGAACAGGGCTGGCTTTAGGGGAAGGACAAATAGGAATGGATCTAGGTTGCCAATGCTTAGGGGGCACAAATACCACTTCTTTCCAAATCACTCTAAAAACGGAAATCTTTGTATTGGTGAGAGATGGTGCCATTAGTCAAAGTGCCTTAGGGTTGCCACGTGACCTGGGGCTGGCACCAAAGCAGACCATGCTGATTTTTAGCAGAGCACTTACATTCAAAGCTGGCCAGATGCAGCTTCAATTGAAGGAATGCCCAATCAGCATTAGGCTTAGGAAGACTATTACTGACTGGCTATCATAAGCATCACTCTCGCATGCTTCCTTCCTTTCATTAGCAGAAAAATACATTGGCATAAATTACACTGCACCCATGGCTGAGCTTTACTGCACCTCAGCAATGAGGGACATTGTGAGTGTCCTTACCCTTTTTTCATACATTATAGTGTATGCAGTTGGTGATTTCACTGGCATATTTTCCCCTACTACTCAGATTTTCTGCCAGAAAAAACAATTACCATTTGCTCTCTTAAGCATATGATGGGATAGATTGGGAAAATTGAGGATTTTCCTTCTTAGGGTCTTTCAGAGTGATTATTTATTTGAAGTATAAGGCTTGATTTTTTTAATTACATTTGCTGTGGGAATACTGTTGTCTTTATATATTGATGAATGTTTTCTTGAAAGATATGGAAGATCAAGAGATCAATATTCTTTTCAGAGGTGCCGTCCATAGCAGGGGTGGGTTCTACTTACCTTTACTGTCGGTTTGCAACGGGGCCGTGCGCAGAACCTTCCTGATGACGTCGGGGTCGGTGGACGGAGCCCCCCGATGGTTTTACTACTGGTTCTTGCAAACCGGTCCAAACCAGAGGCAATCCACCACTGGTCCAGTCCCTACTCTTCTTTCAATCTATTTTTATGGAAAACATGGAAAAAAGAAAAATTAATGATCAGCCCAAAGAAACCCGGGCAGTGTGGAGCAGGAGACACATTTCCTCACTGTGGTACTTTTCCCTGGGGGGGGGGGGGCAGTCCTGTTTTTCCTCTCGTATCGTTTATTTTGTATCAATGCCTGATACAATGCCTGATACATTGAAAAGCAAGCATTGTGACTAAAAGCTAACCAAAGAGCTATTTGTCAGGTTTCATGTCATCTCAAACAAATTGCATTTCCAAACAAATAGTCTTTGATGAAATCTTTCATTTATTAAGCACAACAATCTGTCCCCGACTCCATCGTAGCCAACACTAATTTCCTGCCCCCAAACCCTCCCTATCCTTTGGCCTCTTCTCTGCGTCTCATTGGCCATCTTCCAAATCACTCTCCCCATATCTACTACTTCAGCTCACAAGAATGTCCCCCCTCCCATTCCATCTCCTAGGGGATATTATCTCCAAGGAAAATAAGTAGGTGAAAAGTCAAGTGTCCTCTTCTCCTGCTTATGTCAGCACGGGAGTGAATGTAGCTTGGAGCGCTGACACTATTCCTGTACTTTTGAGCTAATGAATGTCTGTCTCTCATAATGATTTTGGTCACTTGGAAGAACTTTATATAACATAGCAATTATGCCAATTCTACTCTTGCCAGCCTGGAGTGGCAGCTACTTTGCTTAGCCTTCACCTTCCCTGTGGTGTGCCCATCATCTTGTCTCTTCCCTCCATTCATAAACTTCACCTTTTTCAGGAAATGCAGGGATAGGTTGGCCTACATCAATCCTCAGTTCCTGTAGTAAGAAACCAACCATCAAAGACAGGAAGTAGATAATCCTTCCAAATGAGGAGTTAGGTGACCCTGTTTGCATCATTGCAAGGTCCGCGCTAAGGCATCCTAAATTATCCCCATGGGATGTTTGCCATCAGAGAAAATACCACTGCCCAAGCCATCAAATTAAGGCTGCCTCTACCATATTGCATGAAAGATGCAATGTCCCTCAAAAATAATAAAGCATCTTTTCAAGATGGTAAAGAAGACATGAAAATAAGCTCTTTAAAAAACTATGCTGTTTCCTGCAAAAGTGGTAAATGAGAGGATTGGTCATAAACTTAATTTTTGATCACTGAATAATTCATTAACTCAATCCACAATTAAGTTGTCTTCTTCATCATCTTCCAAATGATGAAGTGCAATCATTATTCTTCAAGCATAGGCCACTTTCTATTTGTAACCATCCTGAATTTCCCCAACATTAAAACCTTTTCATACCACTAAAAACTACATTAAAAAATAAAAATAGAATATATTAAATATACTGATTGTTTAAATATGCAACCTTGAATAAGCTACGGTAACAGTACTTGGGATTCAGTATGCTTAAAGTATAGCCCGAATAATTTTTTTATTCAGTTGAAATTTTAAGTGATCGGATCTTTTATTCATTAATTAAGAATCACTGAAATTGACATGTAAAAATTCCAATTAAAAATCATCTCAAAGAAAACAAATGAACATTTAAAAAGGAGGCCAAGTTACCTATTAGTACACACACACACACACACAAACACAATGAGAGAGGGAGGGAGGGAGGGAGGGAGGGAGGGAGGAAGAGAGAGATATTAACTCATGGCAGAGAGAACAAGTAAAAATTTTGAAGTGAATGCAAAATTGTAAAGAAACATTTACAATAAAACAATGGGAAGACTTATGAAAAAATTAATTAAATTTACTCCTTGCTATAACTTAAGAGAAACCTGGTACAAAATATTTTAGAGATGGTACAATGGTACATAATTCCATCAATAAGCATAAAAATGCTCAAACTGTTATGATACAAAGGAAACATTTTATCATATAAAATGAAACTTCAGGTTTATTTTCTACTAGGAATATTTCCAAAGCAAATAAATAACAATTTATTAAAATGTTAAAATGTATCTTTCATTTTAATGCATCACAAGGACAAATTCGGCTCATCATTAGAAAAGAAACGCTTTGCAAATAATATCAGATTAGAAAACCAAACTTGGAAAGTATGCAGCAATGGGAAATTTAAGTGTATATGCAGAACATCCAGAGTTGTTTGGTCGAATTTAAGCAGAAATCTCTCTTCTATATATAGTCTTCTATGTCACACAGCAAGGCAAATTCAGACTTTAGACTAGTTTTTTAAAGGAGGAAATAAGTGACTTAAAGTTAATAATTAGAAACTGTTTCTGTTTCTGTCTATATAAATATTGTGATGCAATTATTGGTCAGGTTCAATCCAAGGGAATTTAAAACTATGCAGTTTTCCCAATATTTATTTACCAATTTTTCTCTTTTTTCAGCTTTTTAAATTTTTTTAAAATTTGTTTCACCTACAATGATGCTCATATTTAATCAATGGATTTGAAGTTTCAAGTATACCTACAAAATAATAGATAGGTTAGTTGTTTCCAAGGTCTGACTGGACAATTGACATTATTTATATTATTATGTAATTATATAATTGATATCATTTGTGCATTTGTGTTAATTTTTGTTTTTTGTGTAATGATATAATTGACAGGTTTAATGTCATTTGCATCAATTTGAGTCTTTTGCATTAATGTCAATTACATCATTACACAAGTAACAAAATTGATGCAAATGATGTAAAAGTACCAATTATATCATGATGTAAATAGAATGTAAATTTGATTTCAATTGATTTTTGTCATTTGCATCAATTTATATCTTCTGCATAATTAAACATCAAAATGTTAATTATGCTATTACATACATGATCAAATTGATGCAAATGGGATAAAAACATCTATTATGTCATTATAGGAATGATGCAAATGATATCAGTTATGTAAATTTGGATTTAGCAGACAATTGATTTTAACAGACATCCCTCTTCCCTCCCCAAATAGTCTATATTTATTGTACAAATACTGTAAATTGCTGACTAAAGGAAAGCTACATTAGCAAGACCTGAACAGACAGAAGCAAATAGGGAAAAATAAAATGTGGAAGAAAAAAGGATTACCAGCAGCTAGTAGATGAACTCAATTTACATTGATGATGGATGCACTTTTAGAAGACATGAAGGACCACATTAGGGCCAGACTAGAGGTCTGACATGAAGAAAAAAAATCTATGTGGTTCAGTGGTGGGTTTTACATTTTTTTACTACCGGTTCTGTGGGTGTGGCTTGGTGGGAGTGGCATGGCTTGATGGGAGTGGTTTGGTGGCGTAGGAGGGGAAAGATACGGTAAAATCTACATTCCCACCCTACTCCAGGGGAAAGATACGGTAAAATTACCATTCCCTCCCCAATCCAGGAGAAGGTTACTGCAAAATCCCCATTTCCTCCCGATCAACTGGGAGGCAGAGAATAGATGGGGGTGGGGCCAGTCAGAATTTTTACTACTGGTTCTCCGAACTACTCAAAATTTCCGCTACCTGTTCTCCAGAACTGGTCAGAACCTGCTGAAACCCACCTCTGATGTGGTTGCTAAAAGTCAACGCTGACTTGATGGCACATAATCAATCAAATCATAAATGAGGCTTTACTTTAAATTTTGTTTCTACCGTTAGAAATTTAAGTTAAACCAGTTAATTATATTGATATTTCCTTTACAGAGTGATTCCCAAGGAAGTTTTTTTTTAAGAGACTGAAAATGAATTAAGAAACATTTGGAAGAGGGGGCTGTAAGACATCTCATATGCACTGCATACCATGGGCAGAAAAACAAATGTTGCCTAAGTAAGTGGGTAGAAGTGCCATTAAATGTTAATTTGCTTGGCATTGTCCAGGTTTATAATATCTTCCAGTTACTGAACTTAAGACTCAACATTTGTTTTATTATACAGCGTAACTGTCTTCAACCTTGTGTCATTATGATACATTAAATCACTACTGTTTCTGGTCTGGTTTACCAATACAGTTGGAAAGCAAACATTAACTTTAGATGACCTATAGCCGTGATGGCAAACCTATAGCATGTGTGCCACAGGTGGCACACAGAGCCATATCTGTGGGCACGCAAGTATTGCCCTAGTTCAGCCAGCTGATTTTCGGGCCTTCCGGGCCCACCAGAAGTCAGCAAACGTGCTGTTTCCGGCCTCCGGAGGGCCTGGGGAAGGCCATTTATGCCCTCCCTGGGCTCCAAGAAAGCCTCTGGAGCCTGGGAAGGGCAAAAAACTGGCCTACCGGGCCCACTGGAAATTGGGAACTGGGCTGTTTCTGGCCTCCAGAGGGCCTCCGGGGGGCTGGGGAAGGCTGTTTTTGCCCTCTACAGGCTCCTAGAAAGCCTCTGGAGCCTGGGGAGGGCGAAAAACAAGTCTTCTGGTCCCACCAGAAGTCGGGAAATGGGCTATTTCCGGTTTCTAGAGGGCCTCCGGGTCGGAGGCATTTTTGCCCTCCCCGGGCTCCAAGAAAGCCTCTGGAGCCTTGGGAGGGTGAAAAATGGGCCTACAGGGCCCACCATGCCATCGCGTGCCAAAAGCAGGGAGAGTGCAGGGGGGCAAGCGTGTGCATGCATGGGGGGCTGGGCACATTGAATTATGGGTGTGGGCACACCTGCGCGTGACCCACCCGCGCTCCCCCCATTTTTGGCACACGATGGCAAAAACGTTAGCCATCACTGACCTATAGAATCCATAGAAGGAATTTATCTGACAATTTGGTAATATCAGGATATCGCATGCAGAATACATTTTCTAAAATATGCATATAATTATTTTTTGGAATTACTTCACACTTATTTGAGGACTTTGTTTTCCACCTTATACAAATGATTAGCAAATGTATTACTGTATTCTTCAATGGAGGCCACTAGTAAAGGTAAAGGTTCCCCTCATTATGCTAGTCGTTCCCAACTCTAGGGGATGGTACTCATCTCTGTTTCAAAGCCGAAGAGCCAGCGCTGTCCAAAGACATCTCCATGGTCATGTGGCTGGCATGACTAAACGCCAAATGTGCACAGAACGCTGTTACCTTCCCACCAAAGGTGGTCCCTATTTTTCTACTTGCACTTTTTACGTGCTTTCGAACTGCTAGGTTGGCAGAAGCTGGGACAAGTAACATGAGCTCACCCCATTACACGGCACTAGGGATTTGAACAGCTGAACTGACGACCTTTTGATCGACAAGCTCAGTGTCTTAGCTGCTGAGCCACCACGTCCTCAGTGAGGCCACTACCCCACCCCAAATCCTTTCTAAACCAGATCTGCCACTTAATCACTGAATGGCCATTTGGAAAACTACTGAGAACTAATCTGCAGTTGTGGCAGTTCAATTAGTTTCTGTCATGTAAGTACACACAAAATGCAGGTGCCCAGAAAGCACAACTAGTATTTTCCAATGAAACTTGCCCACACGACACGCTGATTCCTGGTCAATAACTCATGGCCTTTTTCTTCCAATCAGTGTATCTTGGTAGCATATGAAGGAAATATTATTCCATTATTATTCCATAAGTATGAAAGTAAGAAATAAAATCATGGGTGTATTTTCAAGGTTATTTTCCCCTTTTCCCGTCAGCATGAGAATTCAGATTGCTGGGACAATATGCTGATATTGCAAACCACTCAAAAAGTGCTGTACATTTTTAATATACTATGAGGCAGTACATAAATCTAAATGCTATGGCTCTCCTCCACCATTCCATGAAACTAATGTATGCATGAATTTCCCTTCTTTTAGGAATCTCTCGTCAGTAAAGGAGATTAGGGTTATTCTGGGAACACGAACGCCTCTGGCAAAGCGCGACGTGTCCGGGCGTGCTTTTTCTGAACTTTCCGAAGCGATTTTTTAGGAAGCGTAAAAATTAAGCCAAAATAGCAGACTTCAGCAGAGAGGGAAACCAGAGGGTCGCCGCCACCTTCCACAGCGTCCCGGAGTTTCAAGTTTCTTAATTCCATCTGTGCGCTTCATTTTTCCCCCCCTCCTCCTATTCTTCAGCGCTACACTTGAGCTACCCGCTCCTGGCGAACAAAGCAGCCGGGCGTCCCTTTCCTCCCTCCTTACTGTTAAATTACGCCTCGAGCTTCCCAGGTACCCCAGAGGAGGAGGAGGAGGAGGCGGCGAGGGCGGCAGCGACGGCGGGGAAACAGCCCAAGCTGCCAGGACTAAGACGCGGGACCTTGAGACAGAGCGCGCCGAGTCTAGCGCCAATTCTCCCAACAGAGCTTTAAGCTGATTGGCGGGAAGGTTAGAGGGACGCCCCCACTGGAAACGCCTGATTGGTCGGATTGTAAAAATATGTTCCAAGGCGCCAGAATAGAAGCTTTAGCGCCTAGTGGAGTCTCCAGGGCAGTAGCGAAGCGGCCGGTAGAGGCGAGTCCCTGGCAGAGGTAGAAGCTGCAGGTGGGATTCGGGGTCCCTCTTCCCTTTGGAATACCTCCGATGCCCCTCAGGGGTGACCTTAGCGAGCCTGGAGACGGCGAGACCGAAATCCAGGGATCCCTTTGAGAAAGAATGTCCAGAAACGTAAGGCTTTACAATCCGGGGGTGGGGGGCGGGAAGGAGAGAGGAGGTGGGGGGGGTCTGCAGAGAGAAGTTCTGCAGTTGTTTTTACGAAGCCCTCTTACCTTGATTTCCCCCCCCCCCCCAAAAAAAAACTTTCCATCTCCTCGCAGGGCGGGGAATTGCTTTTCCTGCCCCAGGGGGTCGGGCTTAAGCCGGGAGAGGGGTCCTTCTCCCGCTTCAGGGCGCGGGGCCGAGCTGGGTTTTCCCCGCCTTGATCTGGGAGGTGAGTCCTTGGGAATCCCGCTCCTTTCAAAGCCGGGATTCCTCGTCCAGGTTCTTTGCGCCAAAAGTAACCGATCCCGGCTGAGTAATTCTGAACGTCAATGACAGATTCGCCAGGGCCGCTCAGTCTCGGGCGTCTTCTGTTGAAGTTAAAACTTTTTGTGGTTGGTTTTATGGATGGTTTGTTATAAATTCTGCGCGTTTAGGGAGCGCGCCTTCTCCTAAATTTTGCTCAGATAATTTCGCGGGAGGAGGTGGGATATGGGACCTGAAATTTATTGGGAGGGGGAGTGTTGTAAGATGCTGAAGAGGTTGAGCAACTTTTACATTTACAGATGGAGTTGAATTGTTTAACACTAAAAGACCTGATTAGCCCGAGACATGGGAAGATAGATTACATACACGAAGATGGGGACAGTGCACAAAAGGTAAGTAGGCAGAGCTGGATTCCAAAACCTGGAGTTTTTGACTTTAAAATCTGCTGGCAGTGATAAGGCTTTCTTTAAATTGTTTTTCTTGTACTCTAAAGTTTCAAATTGTAGTGAGATTGATACATTCAGAAATGGAAAAACCAAACAAAAAAGCTAAAGGAAGGGATTTACAGCAATATTCTGTGGATAATTATTGTTACATTAAATTATTAACTAGCTCTACCATTAAAATAAGGAAGAGTAGTCCTAATCCACCGCACATATCATGCAACTGTTTTTCTGTTGGGTACATTTCTCTTAAAATGCATCTCAGCTTGGCATTAGCTCTATGTTTTTTTAATCAGTTTGCATCTCTGCTCTATTAGGGAGCTAGGAAATAATTTACTCCAGGCTAAGATTCTTTGTTTGGTTTCGGCTTACTGAGTTAACTAAACACAACTAGTGATTTAGTGCAGGAATGATACAACTATTGCAACCAGGAAGGATGTTTTTAAAAACTTTTGAGGAGGTTCCAAAGGCCACTTAAAGTCTGGAAGGGATATAGTTGAGTAAAGTAAAATTCAGTACTTTGGGAGCTAGTCAAAGGGTTATGGGTTAAGTAAAATAAATTTGTTGTGCCCAACTTGTTTAAAATAATACAAAACACAGCACTATAATTTGCTACCAAATGTTGATAGCAGATCACATCATTAACCTGACAAAGTGGAACATGTGAATTGGGCCACTGTGGGTTATTCAATAATCCTGGCTGGGCAGGATAGTGACTGACCTCTGAAATGAGGCCATTACCACTCCAGTCCAGATGGACCCCACTCTGCTATTGTTCACCAATTCTCTGAAGATCTGGTTCTTCACCCAAGTCTATGGTCATCTTTTAACTTTGCTTTTTATGTTTTATTTGTTCTATTGTCATTTCTTTAATTGTAAATGAGCTTCCCAGAGTTGCTGGAAATCAGGCAATATACAAGTTTAATTTAATATCGTTATTGTTGTTATTGTTAAAATGTAGTCACCAATTTTGCCATTATTTGGGAAAAGCTAAATGAATCTTTGTGGACCAATATTTGGAGGCAATTTCAATAAAATGAATCTACAGAGGTGCTTCTGGCAAACATAAAGGAAAGTTATAGTTAAGAAAGAAAGTTAAGGAAAGAAAACAAAGCAGAGCAGATAATTTTGAGTTATTTATTCTTAATTTTTTATTATCTAAAGAAAAAAGAGAAAGTACTGATACAAATACATGTTTAAAAGAACATGGAAAATATAGTAAGGAAGTGAGGGAAAGCAATGTGAAGTAATCCTTACCTTATAGCAGCACTGAAAAAAGTGTCTTACAATAAATCCTCACACTTACAACCATCACAACACCCCACAGTCATGTGATCAAAATTTGGGCACTTGGCAAACAGCATATATTTAAAACAGTTACAGTATCCTGTGGTCATGTGATTGCCATTAGCAACCTTCCCAGCCAACTTCTGACAAGCAATGTTAGTAGAAGAAGATGGTTTTGTTTGATGACTGCAGGATTCACTTAACAACTACAGTGATTGGCTTAACTGGCAAAAAAAATTTTTTTTAAATCAGGCATGACTCACTTAACTGCCTTGCTTAGCAATAGAAACTCTGGTCCTAATTATGTCAGGCATAGACTATATGTTAAGGTACAGTTCAAAAGATTTATTGCTGAAGCCTATACACAAGAATCTAGCCAATTAAATTTCAGTATTAAATTGGCACCAGATAAGGATCAATGGAATTCAAGAGAGGTTGGACTTAGACCGTTTCTGGCAATATAATGACTACGCTAATGACGTGCTTAACTCTGCCCTCCCGCTCCCCATTCTATCTAGTCTTCTCTTACAGTTATGGTTATAAGTTGAGAACTACCTGTAAGCAATAGAATATGGGTGAATAACCAACAAATCTCAAATAACCAGTAAATCTAAAATATCAAATGGCTAAAAGATATTTTAAAATACGAATATTTCATACCCAATTTCTAATTGTGATCTGTCTCTTTATTACAATTTAAATGAATAAGGAGAAAAAGCTACAAATAATAAACAATAAATTGGAAAATAATATAAATAATGTATAGATTATATGTCAGATTAAGTTGGGGTGTGGCACAAATCCATGTATGGAATTGTAGTTTAGAAATTGTTTCCAATAAGATTGAAGTGAACATCAGTTTTTAGACTGAAGTTATCCTGAACATCGAAGTATATGCTCACGGTTTAATTAACCATTCTTCCATAGAGAGGATCGAAGATCTTTTCCAATGAAAAGCATATAAAAATCCTTGTAGCTCTTATTATATATTACATATGGTCAGTATGACATATTTGAAAGGAGAGTGTTGTTTGGTGAAATTTATAAAAAGATTGATATTACAACTTTCAAAATTTATTTTATTCTACCATAAATTAATTTCTAAAATTGTTGAGTGTTACAACATTCCTACAACATATGGAAGATCTGCTTTGTTTTTTGCATTTTTACCATTTTAGAGAAAAGGAGCTAGTAATTTTAGCAATCATGACTGGAGTAATATATTGCAATGAAACATACCAGTTCTTTCTAAATATAATATTTAAGGTGAATGTACTATTGTTTTTCTATTGAAATTCCTACTGCCTCATCTCTATAACTGTTTTCTTTAATCTTTAATTTGTTGTTTCTGAGTTATGTTTCACTAATGGATTCTAAATTGTGCCCAGTAATATGTTCAGTGTTATGAGTTGTAAGATTTTTAAGTTCAATAAACTTACTCAACATTCCTCCTTGTTTCTATAATTCTTTTGTTGCTGTGCTGCTTATTTAAAAATATTGGAACCAACTGTGTGTGGAAGAGCACTGTGTAACAAAAGACTTGAAAATTGATTCTGGCTTGTTTGGAAAAAATCAAGTTGAAATTCCAATTTATATGTAAAACTTAACGAACCACAGACAAAGGGTTCCTGGTGCTCTCCTGATAAGAGTTTTAATTAGTTTCTTTCAACCAGATCAAACTGGAAATACCAATGTTTTCATGAAAGTTGTGCATGGGGATCTGCATTTAGTTTAGTTTAGTTTATTGTTGTTGCACCTCATACAACAAAATTAAATGCCATCTTCAGTGTATAACTAAAAATAAAACATAAACACACATCCTTCACATTCTATACAATTGAATTGAAAACCCGATATTGCATTAATATTGCACTATAAAGTAGAATTCAATATAGTTACTGCCCTGGGATAGAAGCTGTTTTTCAGCTTATTTGTTCTTGTTTTTATTATCCTGTACCATCTGGCAGATGGTAATAGTTCAAAAAAAGGGTGCCCAGGATGAGATGGATCTTTAAGAAGGTTTTGAACTTTCTTAAGGCAGCGGGAGCTATAAAGCTCTTCCAAAGAGGGGAAAGGGCAACCAATGATCCTCTGGGCAATGACATGAACCCTCTGGATTTATTGATTCAATAAGATTGATTGATTGATTGATTGATTGATTGATTGATTCAGTAGTGTTGAAACCTTGATGCATAACTGGTTTTTCCTGTTTTGGTATTTGAAGTTGCTGTTCACCAATGAAAGTAATTATTTTGATTTTACAAATACACTTTTAATTATGCAATTTAACGCAGGGAAATTGTGTGTGTGTGTTTGTAATAAAATATCAATTACAAGTAGTTTTAAATTTCAAGAAAAGGGATACACTACTCCTTTTAAGTAGTACTTTAAAATATGTAATATCTGATGGAACTATTAGCCCAGAAAGTTATTTGTAAAGCTTAGGGGAAAAAACAAAAAATATGAGTATATAAAAATGCAGACATAATCTGCCGTTTCTTTATCAAACTGCTTCTATTCAACTCACTCAGATTAGATAAGCAGATTTGACTTCTTTGGCACACTCGTTATCTACAATAAATCTCTAGATCTCTAACCAACGAAGCAGGCAAAACAAGTCTAAATGCTTGTTGACTGCTGTGCAATGTTCCCTTCAACAAAGCTAGACATCTTAATAAGAATAATTCAGCCACATTTCATCTTTGTAAATTTCCACCATTCTAAGCAGTTGCATAATACTTAAGTGCAAGCCATTGTATTGCAATTGCCACTTATACTAATGTGAGTTTTTAATATATAAGATTTAGTACTTAGGCTCAACCTAAACTAAGATGTCCTGCTAGCAGTTGAATCACAAAAGGATGGATAGGGAAAATAGAACTTCTCTTTTTTTTTTTTTAATAAAAAGTTTTTATTGGTCAAAAATATACAATATCACAGTTTACAATATGTTGAATTTTCAATATCTTTATACAAAGATATCTCAGTTATTATTTTCTTTTTTTTAATTTCTCACACAACAGACATTATTATCTTAAATCGAAACAAACAACCAGGTTATATAAAAATTATATAAACAAAAAAAAGTGTTATACAAAATACAATAAAAGAAGAGAGAAAAAAGAAAAATGTCAATTAAAAAAACCTTAAACAGTAGATTCCCCTCCTTTCTTCATTTCCTAGTTCTGGCTCTTAAAACCATGGTCTGGCCTCCCCCCCCCTCCCGGGCCGCAGCAGCTCCGTCCGCCTCCGCTCCTTGATCATCTAATACTTCCCCCTCT
>WNWU01013802.1:20236621-20353099 GCA_012654045.1 Ptyas mucosa
TCTCTTGGTAAATTATGTAAAATTGCAAATTGTGAGTTTACTCTGTAGACCAAATCCACATCCCTTCCAATAGACTCCAAATCTCTTTCTAAAAATTCACCCAACATTTTAACCATCACTTCTCTCAAATTTTCCTGGTCAAGTTGTTCCACATTTTGGAACCTGAGAAAATAAGACATCTTATCCAATTGTAAAGTTAACATTGCATTTCCTCTCCCGTCCTCCACCTTCTGGAGTGCCCGTACCTCCCCCTCCAGACCCCCCATCTTCTTCTTGTTTTGCTCTGCCAGCTGTTGAACATCATTTAAATCTTTTTGGGAAAATAGAACTTCTCATTCATGTCTCCCCAAAGATTTGCACTCTTTAAAGAAAGAGCAAATTCTTACAAAGAGGGATAGAAGAAGTGGCAAATCAAATGATTATTCTACACATCTCTGTCCTTAAGATCAAACTGAATATACAATTTAGTAACATTAAATAATGCACGATGTGATGTGATTGCCATATAAAGCAAGGATGAGTCTCTACTACATCAGAGAGTTTCATCAGATTGTTTTGTTGATACCTATGCATATTTTTGTAACTTTCCTGTAACAGTACTTATAAAAAAATAAGTCATTGAATCTTTACAGTTTATTCAAATATGAAGGCATTAATTTTAGAAAGACTAATCATTGCTCTCTCATTATAAATATGCCATATTTATTAAATATAGCCCTTCATATACAGGTAGTCCTTAAGATATGATCATAATTCATACAACCATAATATAACATGTTTTTACTATCTTTTTTGTGACAGTCATAAAGCGATGGCCACAGTTGTTTCCTATGAGGCAGGTATGCTGAAAACCAGAAGTGCTGGTTTTTGGTAAACCATTGCAAAATGTGGTCACGTCACTATGGGATGCTGCAAATTGTCATAAATGTAGCCATGTTGTCAAGCATCCAAAGTTCACTCACGTATTTGTGGAAGGAGCCCAACCATTGGAACCTCAAATCTGGGTTCCCTTTTTCAGATTAGTCATAACTTCACACAATCACTAAGTAACCAATTGTAAGCCGTGGGTCATCTTGTATCTGCAGGTTATGTGATGTGCCCTTACACATTGCATTTCCTCTACGAAGTATTTTTTGAAGAAGCTAGAAAGTCTTAAGACTCTAAATGATGGTTTGCTCCTCTTTGGCTCTTTGACGTTTCCTTCCTTCCCAATATGAATATGAAGCGCTGTTCTGAGAATAAACTTGATTCTCAATCTTTGTGACTTAAGTGTTCTGATGTCTAGGTTGAGTCAGTTCCCTATCACCTTCCCAAATTGTACAGTAATCTCTTTTCCTTCCTATAAAAGTCAAGGCAAGCTATTTGAAGAGCCTTATGTTAAGTTAAGTTAGAACTATCTTATTTCACATTTGTTCCCTTGAAAGTCAGCCAGATGACATTGAGATGTCTATGAGAAGTACAGGAGCACAATATCACCCTTTCTAAGTGGAATACTACCCTTGATATTAAAGCAATGTCTGGTCATCTTGGCTAGGAGCCATTGATAGTCTTGAGTCCTGAGCAGGTAATTCTTGGTGTGAAGCTGAAGTGTTGTACAACTCAGGAATTGTTCTATATTTATATGTTAATTGGCTGCCTTCTTTCTAACAGGAAAATATATTTGATCGACCCAGAATGACCCCAAAGACTCCCATGAAAAATGAGCCCATTGATTTGTCCAAGCAAAAAACCTGTACTCCTGAGAGAAACCCAATTACACCTGTGAAGCTGACAGATAGGCCTCTTGCAGATCCATGGACTCCAACAGCTAACCTAAAGATGCTTATTAGTGCTGCTAGTCCTGATATGCGGGACAGGGAAAAGAAAAAGGAACTCTTCAGACCAATTGAGAACAATGAATTCAGCGATGCTCTCCCCGATTCCTCACAGGTAACTCACCTGTCACAGGGAAAATTATCACAATTAAATGGCTACCTATTTTAATTATATAAAAATCTCTTTAGGCATGTAGACAGCTGTTGTTTAACATCCACAATCTCAGTAACCTTCATTTGCATTCTATTCTCTTTAGTTATGTATAGTTTATTTTACATTATTAGCCAGCAGTATTCAGATCTGAGTATCTAGCATGTTTTTGATGTATCTCTTGACAGCTGCTTAAAGGAATCTTATCTTTTCGTGGGCTCTCATCTTATCTTTTCGTGGGCTCTCATGGGAGCACTACAGGGTCAGAAATATGTGTGATTGAGTTAAGGAAACCATAGGACCGTGATGGCGAACCTATGGCACGCGTGCCACAGGTGGCACGCGGAGCCATATTAGTGGGCACGCCAGCTCAGCTCTGGGGCGCCTGCGCCTGCTGGCCAGCTGATTTTCGGGCCTTCTGGGCCCACCAGAAGTAGGGAAACAGGCTGTTTCCTGCCTCTGGAGGGGTGGGGGTGGGGATGGGGAAGGCCCATTTTTCTTTCATACCTGGCTCCAGATCCTGTCTATTTATCTGGGAAGGGCGAAAACAGCCTTTCCCACTCCCTTGGAGGCCCTACGGAGGCTGAAAGGGCCCATTTCTTGACTTCCGGTGGGACAGGGAGTGATGTTTTTTGTTGTCCCCGGCCTCCAAAGACTCCTAGAGAGGCTCCTAGAGATTCCTAGAGAGGTTCTGGAGACTGGGGACAGCAAAAAATGTCACTTCCTGTCCCACCAGGAGTCAGGAAATGGGCCCTTTCAGCCTCCGTAGGGCCTCCAAGGGAGTGGGAAAGGCTGTTTTCGCCCTTCCCAGATAAATAGACAGGATTTGGAGCCAGGTAAGAAAGAAAAACGGGCCTACCAGGCCATCATGTGCTGGGGGGGGGGGACGGTTGCACGCACATGCGTATGGGCACGTGCACGCACAACCCTCCCCCGCCCCCCCTCTCCTGGCACGCGATGGCAAAAAGGTTAGCCATCACTGCCATAGGACAATAACAACCTGTTGCCATCTGAATACTTTTTGAACTTAAAGATTCAAAGCTGGGGCATGTAACTATCTTTTGAGCCTAGGATATATATGATCCTGACAATACAATAGATGGGCCTAGGAAAGACCTAAAGCAGTTTTAGAACAATGGGCAACAACTTTGTCAGGTTCAAATGAAGGAGATCTCAAGTTCTGAATGCATTGACTTAATAAGACTTAGTTTTCTCATAGATATTTTACCATATTTATTTATTTTTTAGTAATCTATGTTTTTATGTTCTTTAAAATGGGTGGAATACTCTGGGGACTCTTCAACTGATGTCACAGACACCATGGTGATAGAGTCGAATGTAAACTATAACACAAAAGTACCTGTTAGAAAAGGCAAACCCAACTGGTCTGAATCAATCCATTTTTTAAAGATTAAAATATAGTGGATACTCTATTAGCACTGTATAATAAATTATGTACTATATGTCAGCCATTACATTCACAAATGGTAACTTCAAAGTTGGTCCTTAATCTATAATTTATTTAAAATGAAATGATATTAACCAATCAACCTGTATTGTATCAAGTTTATTAAATGTAATGATTTATAAGTAGTTAAACCTATTGAGGATTGTCACTCCCAAACCACCCATCGTGAGAAATGCATTAATAAATTTTCAAGAAAATGAAAGTAGAGGTTTTTTTTAAAGCCTTTAAATGCATTGCAGGATCCCTGGGTGAAGATCTGATAACTTTCTTTTGATACTAAAACATGGAATTTCAATGCTGAGAATAGTGATAATCCTCCATTTATGACTGGTCCTTTAATATCTGTTTGAAGTTAAAATGATTGGAAAGCACTTCCGGTCATTGTAAAACATGCCCTTTCCCATAGTCATGTGATCTCATTTTGGGCACTTGGCAACCACGTCATATTTACAACCACTGTCTCCCCATAATGTGTCTGCAGTTTGTTTCGTTTTTTGCCAATTTCCAGCCAAAACCCCCCATTTGGGCGAGTGGACTTGGACTTTCAACCACATGATTCGTTTAATGGCCACCATAAAAAACTGTCAAAACTTCAATTCTGGTGATATGATGCCTTGACTTACATCTGCAACAATTTATGGCCAAAATTCCAATCCCAGTTGTGGTTGCAAATCAAGGACTTCCTGTATTTCTAATTTCTCCCCCTTCCTGTATCACTGCAGGTTCCCCTGTGCAAACCAACGACTAAGGCCTCTTGTGTTTCACATTTAATTGGTGTAGAATGCTTAGTAAAATTTAAACATAAGAAAGATCATGAAAAGCTTAATCAATTTAAAACAGGGATGTTAAACTCAAGGCCTGCAAGCCGGCTCCGGCTCGCAGGATGCTTAGATCTGGCCCACAGGGCCTCCCTGGAAACAGTGAAGGGCCAGCCCATGGTGCCTCTGCCAGCGAAAACGGGCTCCCAATCTCCGTTTTCGTCTGGGACAACCTCCTGCAACCCTCTGCACAGCCCTCCCAAGCTCTGTTTCTGCTGGCAGAGGATTGCAGGTGGCTGTCCCAGCCAAAAACTGAGATTGGGAGCCTGTTTCACTGGCAGAGCACTTGGGGCCCCCACAGGCATCCCTGACACAAGTGACCTCAAACTGACCACAGCCATCCCGACCCCCGAGGTCAAGCACAACATTCCCAATAATAATTAACATATTGATTCAATTTAGCCTGACAAAGCTTCACTTTTAATACAATGATATTTTAGGAATTTCCACTTACTGTGATAGATATGTACCGTTAGTGGTCTGGAGTCCAAAATCAATCTCCCTCTTTTGTACTTGCACTGTGATATTGCATGTAAGTATACAAGAGGTAAAGCTTACATTGAAACATTTCATCATTTCAATAAAATTTCAATTTGCTGTAAAGTCCCTTCTTACATTGTATCAGTGTGTCATGGTATCTACCAATAGATTAACTAATAATTTTGGTACTGTAGAATATATATGTATGTATGGATATGGATATGGATATGAGATTAGGAAGATGAGCAGGAACAGACAGTAAAGACAACTTAATAG
Source organism: Ptyas mucosa (assembly GCA_012654045.1). Taxonomy (NCBI): domain Eukaryota; kingdom Metazoa; phylum Chordata; class Lepidosauria; order Squamata; family Colubridae; genus Ptyas; species Ptyas mucosa. The sequence goes on from WNWU01013802.1 coordinate 20,241,629, forward strand.
AATAGAATAACAGTTGGAAGGGACCTTGGAGGTCTTCTAGTCCAACCCCCTGCTTAGGCAGGAAACCCTACACCACTTCAGACGAATGGTTATCCAATCTCTTCTTAAAAACTTCCCGTGTTGGAGCATTCACAATTTCTGGAGGCAAGTTGTTCTACTGATTTATTGTTCTAACTGTCAGGAAATTTCTCCTTAGTTCTAAGTTGCTTCTCTCCTTGATTAGTTTCCACCCATTGCTTCTTCTACCCTCAGGTGCTTTGGAGAATAGCTTGACTCCCTCTTCTTTGTGGCAGCCCCTGAGATTTTAGAACACTGCTATCATGTCACCCCTAGTCCTTCTTTTCATAAGACTAGACATACCCAGTTCCTGCAACTGTTCTTCATATGTTTTAGCCTCCAGTCCCCTAATCACCTTTGTTGTCCTTCTCTGCACCCTTTCTGGAGTCTCCACATCTTTTTTTACATTGTGGCAACCAAAACTGAATGCAAGTGTGGCCTTACCAAGGCATTATAAAGTAGTATTAACACTTCACGTGATCTTGATTCTATTCCTCTGTTTATGCAGCCTAGAACTGTTGGCTTTTTTGGCAGCTGCTGCACACTGCTGGCTCATATTTAAATGGTTGTCCACTAGGACTGCATTTTATAGAGTATAGATTTTCAGGCATTGCATAGGTATCTTCCCCAACACAGTCTAAATTAAAATGGGTGGGTCCCTAAACTTTGGACCTACTTGTGAAATATTTGAGCAGTTGCTCCAAAAGAAGTAACTAGTTGAATTAAAAACATTCTTCACATAGAAGCTTCTGTGGAAGCTTCTATATTACACATTCTTCTAGTGAGGACAAAATGTGTAACATAGAAGCTTCCACAGAGGAAAGAAAACATATATGAATATCAGATTAGTTGATGGTTCTTACTCAGAGAGCTAAAGTATTCTCCCTGCATTTTCCAGAGCAAGGTTTTGTTTCAAACAGCACTTCTTTAAACCAAATCTGTTTAGTATCTGAAGTATAGTAACATGTTTCTAAATTATATTTTTCTGACTACTAATAGAGTTTGTAATAAGAAAGCAATACAGGTTATCTAATTTTCAGAAATGAGTTCCTAAAACATATATAATAGTTTGTACGTATATTGGTAAACAGCTATATGTAACGAGTGCTTTGGCATAATGTAACAGATGGCCATAAAGAACCATTCTCTCTGTTTCTAGTGTGATACTGCAGATGATGGAACTGCAGATGAATATGAAAAGCAAAGACCCAGCAGAAAACAGAAAAGCTTAGGACTGCTGTGCCAAAAATTTTTAGCTCGCTATCCTAGTTACCCTTTATCAGCAGAGAAGACAACAATTTCCTTGGATGAAGTGGCTTCCAGCCTTGGTATGTATGCCAGCAAAATAAGGTTGACTGCAAAAATGAATGTTCCTAATAAACTTAATATTGACCTTAATGTGTGTGTCCATGAGACATAACGCTGTAAATATGCCCTATTTAAATGTATTGTGCTACTGTGTAATTTGCATGTGTTCTATTTAGCTTTCCCAGAAGGTGCTGCTGAATTGTTTTGTAATGCTGCCAAGTGATTCCTTCACAGGAATTGATCCAAAAACGTATTCCAGTAGGAAACATCATAGCTGAAAGAGTCTGTATCAGATCAGTTTGTTTCATGGTGTTAGTTTCACAGGCATGTATTCACTGTTAGGTCTATGACGTCTCCCTTCCACATCAACACTTAATATAATATCATGCATTATATAGTGTGAATTGTAGTATGCTTTGAAATTAATAAATACATTGCTAATTTAGACAAGCATTAAAACTGAACTATTTCAACCCGCCTAATACCTTAAAAATATGAAATGTGTTGTTTGCTTTAAAATGTGAATCACATAATTTGTTTATAATCAGTTATAGAACTTGCAAATTTCTTTGGAGGATTTCATATGGTTCATGTTTTAAGCCAACTCAATTCATATCTCCTTATTTCTTGATGCAAACTTTAGTCTTCAGAATATTCTTTATCAATAAAAGCATGAAAGAAATTATTTTGCTACCTATAACTCTAAGACTGGGGAGGGATCATTGCAATAGTACTGCAGAGTATTTTGATTGTCACCAAATGATCAGTTCCACAAATTGCCAATTGTGAAAGCTGATTTGAAATGATGCTATTGTATTGGCGTGCCTGATTTTCAACAACCTCCCTTCCCAAGCTGTTTAAATTCATTGCTGGGTATATAGTTGGTTTTCTGTAACTGAAGTGCTGAGGATTTTCTAACTTTCTCCCAAAAGAATCCAGTCAGAACTTCATAGCCACCATGACAACAGTGGGCTAATCTCAGGTAATCATGGCCATGCTTGATTTGGCATTTACCTCAGAGTTGTGCTCTTCTGGAGGACATTGCCACTAGCCCCTTGTCAAAAAAAGATCTCTTTCTCATAACTTTGAGACTTATGCACATCACCAATTGCTGCAGGGGTGAGAACCCATTAAATTAGGGCATTTAGTGTGCCTATGGATCACTTGTTTTCAGATATCATTGGGAAATATGCCAGAAATTTCATGAGCAGTTCCACACACACAGTTGGTCAAATTCTAGAGCAGGGCTGTCAAACTCCCGGCCGGGGGGCTGGATGCATCATGTGCTGGCCACGCCCACGCCAGGTTTAGCAAAGTGGGGAAAAGTCCCAATACGTCATGTGATGATGTGAGTTTGTACCCCTGCTCTAGAGTATGGAAGAAACCAAAGTATTCTATTCAGTATTTGGTTTCTTCCATATTCTAGAGCAGGGGTGTCAAACTCTATTGATAGAGGGCCGGATCAGCATTGTAGTTGTTCTCCGAGGAGAGGGGCATGGTTGGAACAGCTGACTAGGCATGACAAGCTTGATGTCACTCACGTGGGTAGTGCCTGTAGGGACCGGGTGGGGTTGGGAAGGGAACCCAGGGGTTTCCGGGGCAGCTACAGCCAAAGTCGGCCATCCTGCACTGCCACAACCGCCATTCAACAGACCTGTCCAGCCCAAAGGAGGTGAAGCAGCCAGCTAGAAAGACCAAGTAGAGGTGGTAGAGTGTGCCAAGGCCCAGCAGGCAAAAGATGGCCACCGCAAGCAGGGAAAGCCAGATCCCCATCGGCGCCATGGCTGCCCAGGCCCAGCAGAAATGGGGGTGAGGCACACAATCCCGACTGGGCCTGGGTGATCATGGCACCGATGGGGATCCAGCTTTCCCCTGTCAGGGTGGCCGTCTTTTGCCTGCTGGGCCTGGGCATACTCTACCACCACTAGTCGCCTTTCCTTCGGACTGGGCAGGTCTGGTGTTCTGGGTGGCAATGGCAGCGGCCTAATTGATCTGCACGAGCTGCTGGCGGCCTCGGTGGTGGTAGTGGCCCACAGGTACTGATGTGTGTCTGGTGTGAGAGGGGAACAAGACCTGCGAGGGGGCTGAGGAGATGACCAGTGGCGACCTGTCCAACCACAAGCAAAAACAGACGGGACAGAGTAGGCGGGCCAATGTTGTCTGGCAGCAGCTGCCCCACACCCTCCTCACCTTGTCTTAGCCCGCAGCAGCAGTAGCTGGGCAGCCACCTGTCCTGTCCCGGCCATATGGGATGGAGCAAGTGCACCCGGTGGTACGCATCACCTGCCTCCGCCACCGCCACCATGCCTGTTTCTTGGTGGGTCAGCTGCAGAGCCCCTGCTGCCAGACACCTCTCCCCGCACACACCTGAAAGGCCAGTAAGTGTGGCCATCTTGGAAACGGTAAGGGAACGGCACGCATCGCTTCAGCCCAGCTCATCCTGGGGGGCGTGTGCATGCACAGGCCCAGCCCACCATCCTGACGTGCACACGTGCACCCACCTTCTGTGATCCAGCCCGTGGGCCTTGAGTTTGAGACCTAGAGATTGGCCCAGAGCAGCTTTCTGTTCATTAAAGTAACCCTTAACTTATAACCATCCATTTAATGACTGTTTGAAGTTACAATGGCACTGAAAAAAGTTATTTATGATCAGTTCTCACACTTAAGAGTGTTGCAACATGCCCATGTTCTGGTGATCAAAATTCGGGCACTTGGCAACTGGGGTCATATGATCACCATTTGTAACCCTCCTAGCTTGAATTTCAGCAAGAAAAGTCAATGGGGGAAGCCACATTCACTGAACAACCATGTGAGTGAGTCGTTTAACAACTGCAGTGATTCGCTTAAAAAAGATCGCAAATTGGGAAAAACACACTTTAGAAGTGCCTTATGTAGCAATAGAAATTTTGGCTCAATTGTAGTTACAAGTCAAGGACTATTTCTACTTCAGGGTTCCCCTTGGTTTAGTGAAGAGAGAAAGGGCAGCAGTGATCACTCATACAATGCTAGCAAAAGACAATGAATGAATATATTTATATGGGGATATGAAGCTAGTTTGGGCCTACACCAATGATAAGGGCAAAAATAGGTTGGTAGTTTTCCACAAAATATATTGCCACTCAAGACTGAATAGGAAACACCTTGCTGGCTGTGAGTTGTAGTCATATCCAGTAAGAGGACACCAGGGAGACTATATTATACAAAAATTGGCTACTAAGTCTTTATAGATGAGCTGGTATTACTAGACTATTGATGTAAACTTTGACCTCATATAATTATGTGCTTTGTTTCATTTTTGTATAGCATATTGCCTTAAATAGTTGTTTTTCATAACAAAGTTACTTCTCTTCTGTAGGAAGTTTAATGAAAAATATAATGAGGAATGAAGTCTCAAGAAATATGATAAGAGCAGTAAATTATTTTCAGTGAAGACTTATATCCCCCAGATCTGCTGTTAAGGCAAAGTAACTACAGATCTCTCAACTTACACTTTTTATAGTTCCCCAAACTCACATTAATGCAACCATCTTCAGTTTAACTCATGGATAGTGAAACATAGAAAGAATGCTTTTATTCCAAATGTAAATCTTTGCTTGGAGAATAAATAGTAAGTTTATATACCACAGTTTCAAAGTAATGTGTTCCCAGTTGAATTCTTTTTTATTGTTATTATTATTACTTATAAAATAATGACAAAAAGGGAAAAAACAGAAACCCAAGAATAATTAGAATACAATACATCAATGCAAAAAAAGCCCCATACTGAGTACCTTTTTAAAAAGTGAAAAAAATACAAGAAAAATAAAAAACAGTAAATGATAATAACTCTATATAACAATCACGTTTTTTTAAACCTGTTGTATAATGTCAGCATCTTAGTGGTTAAGATGCTGAGCTTGTTGATCGAAAGGTCGGCAGTTCAGCGGCTCGAATCCCTAGTGCCACGTAACAGGGTGAGCTCCCGTTACTTGTCCCAGCTTCTGCCAACCTAGCAGTTCAAAAGCACGTAAAAAATGCAAGTAGAAAAATAGGAACCACCCTGGGAAGGTAACAGCCAGGGGTGGGTTCTAACCGGCTTTACTACCAGTTCTCTTTGTGCGCGCACTTTGCGCGTGATCGCCATGCGCATGCTCACTTTGCTCTCCTGCGCGCCAAACTTGTGCCTTGCGCAAGCATGTTGCGAATCTGCCACAGCTCTCAGCTGGGCGAAAAAAGAAGAAATATAAGGTGGGCATAACGCCGGGGCAGACGGGAAGGCCCAGCTCCCGAAAACAGAGAACCGGTTCGGTGACGTCATATCGTCACCGCTACCGACTCTCGCGAACCGGGAGCAACCCACCACTGGTAACAGCGTTCCGTGCGCCTTCGGCATTCAGTCATGCCGGCCACATGACCACGGAGACATCTTCGGACAGCGCTGGCCCTTCAGCTTTGAAACGGAGATTAGCACCGCCCCCTAGAATCGGGAACGACTAGCATATATGTGCAAGGGGAACCTTTATCGTTACCTTTTATTTTGTATAATCTAAATAGGGGTTGTTGTTTTCTTTTAACAAGATTTAAGTAGTATTATCAAGTGTCTCAGAAACTGAATTTTCTGGTTTCCAGTTGAATACTTAGTTTTATTGACACAGTATTAACTTCAACAATAATACCTATCTCAATATATATTTCAAGGTGAACCATCTTAAACTTTTCAAAGACTCGAGTCATGAACAAAGAGCGACTATTGCTGTACTTGTAATAATAGTATTTAAAGTTTCATTACTGCTGGGTGTAATAGTGCTAGTCTTCTTATCTCTAACAGTATTATTCAATTTTGCATAATTCTTTTTGAACATTACAAATACCTATATATTTGTGTTTACAGGATAATATATGGGCATTTACAAGACTGTGAGACATTTTAAATCCTCTTATAATAAATCTCAGAGAGCTCACACTCTTTTCACTAAGGAACATTAGACAGTTTTGCTGTTGGAATAAAAAATAGAGTTTGAAAATTTCCTTTCACTGGAACTAATTCAGATTCCAGAAAGCAGTAGGAGCTTTAGTACAATCTGGTTATAATTTTTAAACTCTTTTCAGTGTTTACATTTATATGTATATATATGAACTTAGAAATTATGAGTTGCTTCTAAGATATTGTTTGTGCCTACCCCTGGAAACATTATAAAGGATTGGCAGCCCTTTAATAAGCTGAAGCTGGTATGGAATCTGACAGAGCTCTAGGGTATTGTTCATGGATCAATAATTCCTTGTTCATACAAGCATATTAGAATATAACATTTTAAAAGGAGCCAGTGCGTCACCAATTATCCACATTATATGCAATAGAGAATTGTTCTTATAAGATCAATTGCAAATGAGTATCTTTAAATGAAAAGGGATCTTGATCATTTGATTACAATGCAGTCCTGTGCATGACCTCTCACAAGGAGGTTCTATTACAGTCAGAGTTATTATTAAGGAAGAATAATGTCTTTGCCCCCTTCATGGATTACTGCTCCGTCATGGATTACTGCCTGGTCGTGGCGAAGGGGCTTGTGTAGCTCAATGAAGCTATGCCATGCAGGGCCACCCAAGACGGACAGGTCATAGCAGAGAGCTCTGACAAAACCTGTTCCACTGGAGAAGGAAATGGCAACCCACTCCAGTATCTTTGCCATGAAAGCCCCATGGACAGTACCAAAAGTTAAAAAGATATGATGCTGAAAAATGAGCCCCTCAGGTTGGAAAGTGCCAATATGCTACTGGGGAAGAGCAGAGGGCTAGTTCTAGTAGCGCCAGAAAGAATGAAGCGACTGGGCCAAAGCCGAAAGGACGCTCAGCTGTGGATGCATCTGGTGGTGAAAGGAAAGTCCAATGCTGTAAAGATCTATACTCCATAGGAACCTGGAATATAAGATCCATGAATCAAGGCAAGCTGGACATGGTCAAACAAGAGATGACAAAACTGAACATCAACATCTTAGAAATCAGCGAACCAAAATGGACAGGAATGGGTGAATTTAATTCAGATGACCATCAGGTATTCTACTGCGAGCAAGAATCCCTCAGAAGAAATGGAGTAGCCTTCATAGTCAATAAAAGAGTAGGAAAAGCAATACTGGGATACAATCCCCAATATGACAGAATGATCTCAGTTCGAATCCAAGGCAAACCAATATCAACAGTAGTCTAAGTCTATGCCCCAATCACTGGTGCTGAAAAGGATGAAATTGACCGGTTCTATGAAGCCCTACAGCACCTTATACAATTAACACCAAAAAATGATGTCCTTATCATCATGGGGCATTGGAATGCTAAAGTAGGAAACCAAAAAATAACTGGAATAACAGGCAAGTTTGACCTTGGAATACAAAATGAAGCGGGTACAGGCTGATAGAATTTTGTCAAGAGAATACAATGGTCATAGCAAACATTCTTTTCCAACAACCCAAGAGACGGCACTACACATGGACATCACCAGACGGTCAACTCAGAAATCAGATTGACTATGTGCTCTGCAGCCAAAGATGGAGAAGCTCTATACAGTCAGTAAAAAAAAGACCAGGAGCTGACTGTGGCTCAGATCATGAGCTTCTTGTTACAAAATTTAGGCTTAAATTGAAGAAAGTAGGGAAAAGCACTAGGCCATTCAGGTATGAACTAAATCATATCCCTGATATACAGTAGAGGTGACAAATACAGGTGAAACTTGAAAAATTAGAATATCGTGCAAAAGTTCATTTATTAGAGTAATGCAACTTAAAGGTGAAACTAATATATGAGATAGACTCATTACATGCAAAGCGAGATAGTTCAAGCCTTGATTTGTCATAATTTTGATGATTATGGCTTACAGCTCATGAAAACCCCAAATTCACAATCTCAAAAAATTAGAATATTACATGAAATCAATAAAACAAGGATTGTACATAGAACAATATCAGACCTCTGAAAAGTATAAGCATACATATATACTCAGTACTTGGTTTGGGCCCCTTTTGCATCAATTACTGCCTCAATGCGGCATGGCATGGATACTATCAGCCTGTGGCACTGCTGAGATGTTATGGAAGACCAGGATGCTTCAATAGTGGCCTTCAGCTCTTCTGCATTGTTCGGTCTCATGTCCCTCATCTTTCTCTTGGCAATGCCCCATAGATTCTCTATGGGGTTCAGGTCAGGCGAGTTTGCTGGCCAATCAAGCACAGTAATCCCATGGTCATTGAACCAGGTTTTGGTACTTTTGGCAGTGTGGGCAGGTGCCAAGTCCTGTTGGAAAATGAAGTCAGTATCCCCATAAAGCTTGTCTGCGGAAGGAAGCATGAAGTGCTCCAAAATCTCCTGGTAGACGGCTGCATTGACCCTGGAATTAATGAAGCACAGTGGACCAACACCAGCAGATGACATGGCTCCCCAAATCAACACAGACTGTGGAAACTTCACACTGGATTTCAAGCATCTTGCAGTGTGTCCCTCTCCATTTTTCCTCCAGACTCTGGGTCCTTGATTTCCAAATGAGATGCAAAAGTTGCTCTCATCAGAAAAGAGGACTTTGGACCACTGAGCAACAGACCAGTTCTTTTTGTCTTTAGCCCAGGTAAGACGCTTCTGACGTTGTTTGTGGTTCAGGAGCAGCTTGACGAGGAATACAACATTTGAAGCCCATGTCCAAGATCCGTCTCTGTGTGGTGGCTCTTGATGCACTGACTCCAGCCTCAGTCCACTCCTTGTGAAAGTCCCCAACACTTTTGAATGACCTTTTCCTGACAATCCTCCCCAGGTTGCGGTCATCCCTGCTGCTTGTGCACCTTTTTCTTCCACACTTTTCCCTTCCACATAACTTTCTATTAATGTGCTTTGATACAGCACTTTGGGAACATCCAACTTCTTTTGCAATTACCTTTTGAGGCTTTCCCTCCTTATGGAGGGTGTCAATGATGGTTTTCTGCACAACTGTCAGGTCAGCAGTCTTTCCTATGATTGTGATTCCTACTGAACCAGACGGAGAGACCATTTAAAGGCTCAGGAACGCTTTGCAGGTGTTATGGCTTAATTAGCTGATTAGAGTGGGACACTTCGAGCCTAGAATATTGAACCTTTTCATAATATTCTAATTTTCTGAGATTGTGAATTTGGGGTTTTCATGAGCTGTAAGCCATAATCATCAAAATTATGACAAATCAAGGCTTGAACTATCTCGCTTTGCATGTAATGAGTCTATCTCATATATTAGTTTCACCTTTTAAGTTGCATTACTGAAATAAATGAACTTTTGCACGATATTCTAATTTTTCGAGTTTCACCTGTATATTTAAGGAATTAGATCTGATAGACAGTGCCTGAAGAACTATGGACAAAGGTCCGCAACATTGTACAAGAGGTAGCAACTAAAACCATCCCAAAGAAAAAGAAACGCAAGAAAGCAAAATGGCTGTCTGAAGAAGCTTTGCAAATAGCTGAGGAAAGAAGGGAAGCAAAAGGCAAGGAAGAAAGATACACCCAATTAAATGCAGAATTCCAGAGAATAGCTAGAAGAGATAAGAATGCCTTTTTAAATGAACAGTGCAAAGAAATAGAAGAAAACAATAGAATAGGAAGGACCACAGATCTCTTCAAGAAAATTGGAGATATGAAGGGAATGTTTCGTGCAAAGATGGGCATGATACAGGATCAAAATGGCAAGGACCTAACAGAGGCAAAAGAGATTAAGATGAGGTGGCAAAATTACACAGAAGAACTATACAAGAACGAACTTAATGTCCCTGATAACCACGATGGAGTGGTCACTGACCTCGAGCCAGACATCCTAAAATGTGAAGTCAAATGGGCCTTAGGAAATCTGAGCAACAACAAAGCTCAGGGAGGTGACAGTATTCCAGCTGAGTTATTCAAAATCTTAAAAGACAATGCAGTAAAAGCGCTACACTCAATTTGCCAGCAAATTTGTAAAACTCAACAGTGGCCACAGGATTGGAAAAGGTCAGTTTACATTCCAATTCCAAAGAAAGGCAATGCCAAAGAATGTTCAAACTATCACACCATTGCACTCATTTCACATGCTAGTAAAGTTATGCTTAAAATCCTACAAGCTAGGCTCCAGCAATATGTGAATCGAGAACTACCAGAAGTACAGGCAGGATTTTGAAGAGGCGGAGGAACTAGAGATCAAATTGCCAACATATGCTGGATCATGGAGGAAGCTGGGAAATTCCAGAAAACATCTACTTCTCCTTCATTGACTATGCTAAAGCCTTTGATTGTGTGGATCACAACAAATTGTGGCAAGTTCTTAAAGAGATGGGAGTACCAGACCATCTTATTTGTCTCTTGAGAAACCTATATGCGGGTCAAGAAGCAACAGTGAGAACTGGACACAGAACACTGATTGGTTCAAAATTGGGAAAGGAATCCAACAAGGCTCTATACTGTCGCCCTGCCTATTTAACTTATATGCAGAGCATATTATGAGAAAGGCGGGGTTAGATGAATCAAAAGTTGGACTTAAGATTGCTGGAAGAAATATCAACAACCTCAGATATGCAGATGATACCACTCTAATGGCAGAAAGTGAAGAGAAACTAAAGAGCCTCTTGATGCGGGTGAAGAAGGAGAGTGCAAAAATTGGCTTGAAATTCAATATTAAGAAAACTAAGATCATGGTATTCAGCCCTCTCAATTCCTGACAAACAGATGGGGAAGAAATGGAGGTAGTGACAGATTTTATTTTCCTGAGCTCCAAGATCACCACAGACGGGGACTTCAGCCAAGAAATTAAAAGACGCTTGCTCCTGGGGAGGAAAGCTATGGCAAATCTAGACAGCATACTAAAAAGCAGATATCACCCTGCCAACAAAAGTGCGTATAGTCAAGGCTATGGTTTTCCCAGTTGCAATGTATGGCTGTGAAAGTTGGACCATAAGAAAGGCTGAGCGCCAAAGAATTGAGGCCTTTGAACTATGATGCTGGAAAAGACTCCTGCAAGTCCCTTGGACTGCGATCAAACCGGTAAGTCCTAGAGGAGATCAACCCTGACTGCTCTTTAGAAGGCCAGATCCTGAAGATGAAACTCAAATTCTTTTGAGAAGGAAGAATGAGAAGGAGGGACTCACTGGAGAAGAACCTAATGCTGAGAAAGATTGAGGGCAAAAGAAGTGTGGGATGACAGAGAACGAGGTGGCTGGATGGAGTCACTGAAGCAGTAGGCATGAGCTTAAGGACTCCAGAGGATGGTAGAGGACAGGAAGGCCTGGAGGAACGTTGTCCATGGGGTCGCGATGGGTCGGACATGACTTCGCAACAATAACAAAGCCTTTGCACCATCATATTTATAGCTACCTCACAATGTGCCTCACAAATACATTAACTTCTGCAGTTTTTGATTCCACATTACTTCTTATTAATGATACAAACCTTTATTGACATAAATAGCATCACTGCCAGATCTTCTGAACTTATAAAAGTCCTGGGCAGGAGAATTCAAAATGCCACTCTGATATGAAGGCATAATCTAGAATTTACTGTAGCTCTCTCTTGCAACTGGTATTAGTGGTATGGGGACAATTTATGATCTGCAGGTCTTCTGATGCATCTTCTGCACATTCTGTTGAGTAGTGTGGAATACTTAACAGTATTTTTTAAAATTTATACTGCCACAAATAGTTCCTAAAGTGTTTCTATCACATTACCATATTTTTTAACTTATATAAATTATTGCAATTACAGCCTCATCAAAATTGTAACATTTCTGTTAGTTCTTATATACAGAGATAATGAATGCTAAGAACAAAAAATTGGGATCCCTGCATTTAGAAGTAAAGCTCCATCATTTGTCTTTCCTCAGAAATTTTATTGCTACAATTTCTTGATTACGTTTTCTGTCTTATGCTTTGGTTTCCTACATCTAGGAGTCGAACGCAGGCGGATTTATGATATAGTGAATGTCCTGGAATCTCTTGATCTTGTTAGCCGAGTGGCTAAGAATCAGTATTGTTGGCATGGTCGCCAAAGTTTGAGCCAGACTCTGAAAAAACTTCAAGAAATAGGAGAGCTTCAAAAATATGAAGAACTCATGACTTCTTTCCAGCAGAAAGAACTTGACTTTGAGTGTAGATTTGGAGAACACAAAAAAGAGAGCTTTGTAGATTTCCAAGATCGACAGTTGCTTGACTTCTCAGAGACAGATTGTCCATCTGGTAAGTTAAGGAAGAGAACTGGCAATGTTTAAAAAATGTATGTTAGATATGCTGTATTAATCTATTTTACATTTTTAAATAAATTGTTAGATCCAAATGATCATTTTCTTTAGATTCAAGTGGTCAATCACATGTCAAACAAATCTTGTGTTTTGCCCTCAAGATGCAACCCATACAGTAAATGGCTATTGCTTCATAACTTGATACCATGCTTCTATGTTCTGGTACAATTGATGGAGAATAGGGAAAGTGCAGCAATTCAGATCTGAAGCAGAACTGATGTTTTTAAACAGGTATGGACACCTTCAGATCCTCCTTCAAGAAATTAAGATTTTTCATAAGCATGTATAGTACTTGTGTCATCCCAGAGAAATATATGTTTGAATTGAGGAATTAGCAAGAAAATGACAAGGTGCTTTGGATTCAAAGCATTGCACATCCCTAATGAATAATCATTCCAACTTCACTTGTTCAAGATATCATTTTATAATCCTTTCATCTGTCCTGGAGATAGTTAAAGTGCAGCTATCCATCTGTTATAGGCAATTATTTTCTGCTCATTAAAAACATGCTTTTCAACAACGATTGTGTTTCTTTCACTTTTTTTTCTTCCACAAGTCTTCATAATATTTTCTTGGCTGTTAATATTGTAACATGTTGAGACTTGAGTTTTGTTTGTAATACAGCGTCTGCAAACAGCAGAAAGGACAAGTCGTTGAGGATTATGAGCCAGAAATTTGTCATGCTGTTCCTTGTCTCCAAGACCAAGATAGTCACTCTTGACATAGCAGCAAAAATATTGATAGAAGAAAGCCAGGATACTGCTGATCACAGCAAGTTTAAAAGTAAGAATCACTTCTGGGGAATGAATGTTCTGAGTCAGCAAAAAAAGGTTATATTGGCAGAACTAGAGAACATATATAATTTTTAAAAATCTTTGGAGCAATTTCAATTTGAAAAGAAATACCAGTACAAATGTACAAATACCAGGAAACCTCTTTCGAACTTTGTTATGCAACAATAACTTGTGATATTTACTGAAATGAGATCACACATAATAAGTATGGCATCTCTTGTCAGATACTAAGATACTAATTTCAAATAGTGTACAGTCTTGCTTGATTAAAGTAAATGTTAAAAAATTAAAACTAGTATTAGTTGAAATACTAGCTTTATGTTCTCGTAAAATGCTGTGCTTCTAATTTGTTGTCAATAAAACATTTAAAAAACCTACGGAGGTTAAGTTCAAAAGCATCCAACTGTCATTACTCACTGATAAATCCTTTAATATATACTATATTAATTTTTTTTAAGAGATTCTATCCACTTATTTATTCATTCAAATGACCCTCAACATTTTGCAGAACATTTTAGTTTGTGCCAATTCCCCATAATTTTAGCTTTTCAGCAACAGTGCTTTTTTTCTAATTTGTTACGTTTATATGTTACGAATGAGGACATATAGTTCACTACATTTGAACTAAAGCTGTTTTCCTTTCAGCAAAGGTAAGAAGACTGTATGATATTGCTAATGTCTTGACAAGTCTTGGGCTCATCAAGAAAGTGCATGTAACAGAAGAAAGAGGTCGTAAGCCAGCCTTCAAATGGATTGGGCCTGTGGAATTCACTGGAAATAATGGTACTTTTCTATTTTTGCATTACCAACAAGTCATTTCCCAGACAGCCTAACATCAGTTATTGGATTTATGAAGAAAACTGATGATAGCCAGAGAAACCTGTAAAAAATTCAATAGGCACATTATAAGGTGATAGAAAAACAGTTCTGCCTATGATTTTGTTTTTGCCAAGTATCTATTTATTAATCTGACTGGTTTAGTGTCCACGTGATGTACCAAGGCTACATCAGGGGTGAATAATTTGTGAACATATAAATATTTAATATGGAAAGCTCTAAATGAGACATGACAGAACAGATATGGAGGGATGATGTACACACACTGTTTAGTAAATACACTCCTATTAAACAAGTTGCTAGCATGTCAATGACATTCTGAAGCAAGTCAAGGAGTAATTTTACTATTATATATGATGAGCAAATAGGAAGTAGAATTATGATAAGACTGTTAAAAGTGGGGGAGGGGGGTTCATTTTTTTCCCTTGAAGAAAATGTAGCAGAAAAAGCAATAAAGCAACTATGTTTTGTCACAGGACTCATGGTCTAGTAAATAATAAAGTAGGTTGTCCTTTGAGTAACCAATTTAACATGAGTGCATTTGTTTAGGTGATATAAAAATGGAAGTTCGAACCTGTGCTACTCTTACTGAAGTGAAGAGACCAACCCGTATTCCACATCAAGCTTGCTCTAATAGAAAAGATCGACTGTCACGCCATGCTTCTTTTAGCATTCCTCAGCCTTCTGAAATGGTCAAGAGGAAAGTTAGTTCTGAACCAAGCAGCCCACACAAAGAGAGACAAGGTAAATATCGGGACAAGCATTTTAGCTCTTCTAATAGCTTTTGATTAATAGCTAAATGTTGGTGTGTTTATTTTTGTGCAACACGGTTTCTGTCTATAAACTAAAATTAGACTACCAATTAATAAACAGAATATTTGTATCTCAGGGTTGAACTTTGGAGTCCTTGGTGCTATCTGAGCTTGGTTGTTTGTTTGCAGACATCTCATTAGATGTCTTAGCAACATAATCATCTGATGTTCTCTAGCTGGGCAATGAAATGTCTGAAAGCAAACATCCAAGTTCAAAGAGTACAATGAACCCCACCATTGATCAATTTTAATTCTTAGTTATAATGTTATTTATTTGGGCCTTCAAATTAGTGTTGACTCCTGGTGACTGCCTCGACAAGTTTGTACAGTTGTTATTTTGTTACTTTGGCGGTAGTTTGCCATGTGCTTCTTCCTAGGGCTGAGAGAGAGTGACTGACCCAAGGTCACACAGCTGGCTTTGTAACTAAGCAGGACTAGAACGTTGGATAATGACTGCCTCTTCACAAGGTGCAGACCTTAGAGAAAACTGGCTGTTTTATATATCTTAGGATGCAAAATCTCCACTGAAGTTAGATACAATGAGCCTGAGCAATAGAAATGGAACATTTATTCTGAATGCTAAGCAATAGCTTCAGAAAGATCCACATATGGATTGTTCATTCCTTTGGTAGTAAGCATGACATGACAAATATCAGCAAACCTTTCCTACTGCTGAACGTGGAGGTGGGAAAAGAAGTATATATTGTTTCCGCAGTAAGCTACCATAAGCATCAACAAAGCACAGGGCAACTTCAAGGGCAACACTATATATTTCCTTCATAGTTTTATAAAGGAACCACATCAAGATACAGCATATTATGTAGTATTATATGAATTTTCAGGAGTATAACAACCATAGATATGTGAAATTTTTGACAAATTTTGAGATGAACAAAGCCATTGAAACTTCCATTTCTTGCTGTAATTTGTAATTTGCTTGAATTGTCTCAAACCCTATTGGAGTATCCTAGGAATTACATGTACTAGTTAACTAACAGAGGTAAAATGTATAAATACTTTTCTCTAGATATTTAGTAAACCTAAACTTAACTTTTTAAATTGTCTTAGCAAATGATTTTGAATGAATGAAATTGTAAGAGAAGGATCAGATAAAGGAACAATATATCTATATTTGCAGATTATAGCAGCATACAAATTTGATCAATGAATAATGAATACTGATCTAGAAATGATGGTTGTGAAAAGGGGAAGAAACTATCTAGAAATTGAATCTTGAAATTTCAAAAGAAGGATAGTGAATGACAATAAAAATAACATAAAGACTAGAAATGATAATCTGCAAGTTTGGAATCCTAATGGACAAATGGAAATTTGCAGGGAGGGCATTTTATGGGCATGTCACAAAATACTTGGTTGATCCCAAAATGTCTGACCTGAGTAATATAACCAGATATATGTTAGCTTAACATATTATTAATAATCCAGCTCTCTCCTTTTGCAATTCTATATCCTATCTTTGTTTACCTCTGTCCTTTTTTCAAGTTACTAGACATATTTCCAAATAAAACATGGAGTGGTCAACTACTATTTCTATTTTGTAAACATGTTTACACAACTATTCAGAGCCCAGAGACATTCATGAAAATAAAACGTATGCAGGAATCTGAAATTTCTTCAATTAAAACATTTTTCCTAAATTATAAAAAGTCAGGTGGATCAAATGCGGAAGGGTTATATAGGTATATTGGCATTCTTGAATGCTAATTATAAACACAAGTCTTGAAAATATATATACACACACACACACACACACACACACACACACACACACACTCACATAATATTGTATTCTAGATCCTTAGTGACAGAGCTCACCAAAGGGATTGTGAGATGTTTTTTCTCTGACTTTCCACTTAATCCTATATGTCCCCCATGTTTATCTAAAAAAGGCATAGAATAGATTAGATTAATAGATAAAGAGAGAGAGATGATAGATACATAGATGATAGACCTAAAAACTCTGTATTACGGTCATACATTGAGAATTGATTTGATTTTCTGATTTTCCTTAGATGATTACTGTTCCAAAATGATAAACCTAGCATCTGTTTGCTGTCAGAATTTGGAAGATAACAAAAGGTACATAGAAATTCAAATCTGATGCCTTATAAAAAATAATATTCTGTTTTAAACTTGTTTATAATCTACTGTGGAATGGACAGATGTCTCTGTTTGATGAAGCATTGGAGTACTGTAGCTATATATCATAACAAAGTGTCTTTAGAATGAAATGAACTCCTAGAATATTTTACTTCTAACTAAATTTATGATATATAGAAACCACGTCAATTACAAGTATTAGATGTAATGCATGAATTTTTTAATTAGGGTGATTAACCATTGTGTGAAAGAATTGATTTGTTCTACTAGTAGGTATATTAATTCACATTGTGTCTGCAATTTACCAGAGGCCCTTTTCAGGCCTAATTCTGTTGCTTAAATGCTACTTATCTGAATCTCTTTCAGTTCCTCATATCTTCTTCCCATCATAAACTAAATGAAATAGTCTCATTTATCTAAACCTCTAGATATTTGGGTTGCCTCCAAAGCTGTTTGAAAAAGATGATGTTAGAATGGGAATACTTTAATGTAGTCTAATTATTTTCCTTCATTTAGGCTGTTGGTTTGAGGTCCGAGCTTGGCAATTTGGTTGCAAACATTTCATCACCATTCGAGGAAACATCGTCAGTGCGTTTTGAATTGTCACCATTGTCACAATTCAAAACGCACTGACAATGTCTTGAATGGTGATGAAACATTTGCAACCAAATTGCCAAGCTCGGAGCTCAGACCAACAGCCTTACTACCAACCCGAGCTACTAATATTGAAACACATTTCAATTTTCCTTCATCTTTCTAATAGAAGTATTGAAGCAGCAAGAAATCTGGGCATCATTTCTTCCTTCTCGGTTTTTCCTGTTCCAGAAGATTCAGACTATTGTGCTAATGTCTTCCCTTGCTTTCCTGAAAAGACCAACTCAGACGCATCACATCAGTCTTTACCAAATGGAATAAACAATCAAAATATACCATCTTCTGCTGTATCAGTTTCCAAAACTGAGACTGGGGAAACCAACGCACTCCCCAGCCAACCTTTTGTTTACTTGCCATCTCCATCCCTTTATATGCTGTGTGGCAAACTTCATGAAAGTCATTCACGGGAAAATTTTCCAGAAAAAAGAAACGAAGACGCAGAAGGCCACATTTCCCCCTGCTCATTAGAAACTGCAAAATCTCCAGTTAACTTTCGCAAGCGGAGTTCCCAGAAGTGTGTATCTCCCACTGCAGCTCCATCGGAAGAGGCACCTATGGCCAAAAGACAAAGCCTGGAGCAGAGCGATGGTCCCATTTCATTAGTAGTATCCAAGGTGAGAAAAATTCAGAACCTGTAGAAGACTATTTCATGGAGTCATCCGAAAGAATAGCTGTTGTATTTATGAAATAGTATATTCCATCTCCCTCGTATATCACAGGGTTGTCTTTTTATGATGACTATCTTTGCTGGTTTTTTTATTTAGAAAGGGGAGATTGGCTCTTACTCCTTCCTGCATGTCCTTTGAATTAACTGCTGCTGGTCCAGCACTCTATGAAAGTTTCCTTAAAGTTAAGGAGAAAGACTCCTTAAGTCTTTCTGCTAAAGGAGCAGTTTAACCTTTCACAACTAGATCCAGAGTATTTGTGGCAGAGTCTTACACAATAATGTATATCCCAAAATGAAGTTGTTTGTGTTATTTTTTTTTCTTTTTCTTTTTCTTTTTAGAAAACCATTCAGCCAGCTGATGCAAAGTCTTCTTCAGACAATAACTGCAGCTCCCTTGACCAACAGAAAGGCTTTCAGTTCGAATCAGGGACTTCTGAAATTCTGGAAACTGTCATAACAGAAACCCAGGACCATGAAGAATCACATAGGAATCAAAATGTAAAAGAAAACTTGAAAGAAAAGGAACAAACCTCTCAGGAAAAAACGTCTTTTTTACCACAGTATCTCTACGTACAGCCTGCAGCTGGTAAGGGCTAAACTAAAAACATGCATGTTAACTTGGCATTTAGATAAAATATATTTTCACAACAGCCATGAATTCCTAGAGAGATTTTCAATAAAATGCCATCAACCCTTTAAAAAAATGATAAAAGTCCAGATAGATACAAAATATGGCAGATATATAACTGAATGTCTTGATACATTTCAGCGTAACGCTTCCAGGAGTGTTCTAATTCTGATACAACCATGCCTGAAGCTCTATGTTATTTCTGAGAAGGCTCAAACACATCCAGTGATATTCAGTGAAGTTCAAATGGTATTTTGAGCTCAACGTGTTGAATGCGAAAATTTACAGGTCATTGCTATTTTGTCTTTATCCTTGAGAAGACAGGATTTTGCTGTATTTTGTATCTTTTTCTTTCTTTCTTTTATTTTAGGATTAAATGGTTTAAATTTCCTGTTTCCTACCAACCAAGCCCCTGCTCCTGTCAGCCTACCTTCAAGCCGCTTGTCTTCACTTAATGTTCCCTGTATGATGGTTCCATCTACTGCATTGGCACCATTCCCCCTTATCTATTCCTCAGCAGGAACAAGCCAACTTCATTCGACATCTTCTGCCTCTTTCCCAAATGTCACTTGTGTGAATTTTAGTATGCCTGGCTTGACTTCTACAACTCCTGTTTTCATTGGGACCCCTACTGTGCTAACTCCAAATTCATCACAGTTACCTACACTGGAACCACACCAGCAGTTTCATTCAGCTGTACATCTGAATCCTCTCCTTGGATCTGCTTGCAACTCCGTTAAAACAGACTCATCAATTTGCATGGGACATCCAGTCACCCTTCTCAATCTACCACAGGTAAGAAGGGGAATTATTATTATAAAGCAAGGAAGAAACATTCACAAGAAGATAGAATAGAATAGTGTCAATTCTACTTAAGATAGATACTTTCATAAGGTTATTGCTAAGTATTTTGTCATGTTGTATGTAAACAAATTTTTGATTACAAGGCCTCCATTTAGGTGATTACTCATATATGAAGACCAAAACTTGAACTTAGATGTATATATTTGAAATATTTCATTTTTAGATCCATGCATTCTGCAATGCATATATATCCACACTGCTGAGGACAGTCTTACATTATTATTATGATTGATTGCACAATCAGCTACATGTTTAGATAGGATTTGGCATTTTTATCTGTCTATTGTTATCTATTTACAACACTGAAATCATAGCTGCCAGTTATTTGGGTGGTGTTGGGCTTCATATGGATGTAGTTCTTCCCAAGAATCTAGGATGTCATAATATATTGGTGGATCCAAGTACTGTGGCCTTTTGCAATTGTCCAAATGTTTTTATTAATATCATTAACACAAGCGCTTCAAATAGTGGCCTTTGAAGATGTTCTACCACCAAAGTATAGTCTCTCAAATCAATTTCTCTAGTAAGAATTTTGTTCCATTGCTTCAAGTCTAACAAAGCAGCATTGAGTTCATTAGTATGGGACTGAGCATTTCTTACAATGCTAATTTTTGTCTTACAATATTAAATGTTTTGTTGAGTAGGAATGAGATGATATATAAAATTTCTATTAAATTGTACTGTCTCATTTTGTGCATAGCCTTCTACAACTCCACTAACTCCTAAGAATATGCGTCCAACAACTCAAGAAACATTGTTCAAAACACCTGGCAGTCTAGAAGATCCTATTATATGGCGGAAAAATGAAGGCAACCAGAGCAGAACATCAAGTTCTGTTCAAAGAAGATTAGAAATCTCCAGCAAAAGCTCTGATTAATACAGCCCATTACTGCAATATGAGTAGCTAAGAAAAGAAATTCTGCTTATTACAGGAAAAAAACCCAATTATTGCATTAAAAAGAGAAAATGTGTTAAATATTGTTCCATAGGTGCATTTGTCCACTATACATTTTCCCATTACTTATCTTTCTCCTTCATGAATACCCTAGTTGTGTAAATATCAATTTTGATTAGAATTCTAATTATGCAGATACAAACATTTTAATTCCAGAGTTGAAAAAAATATATAATGTATCAAAGAGATGAACAAGTTTAACTGTGACCCGAAGTCCAAAACTTTGGAGGGGGGGGGGGCTGGCTAGCACTTAAATAGTGGGGACACTCTTTACGAGGGTTCTATTCTGTGTTAAGGGGGATTGGCTGGAAGGGCAGCAAGAAACAGCATAGTCTGCTAAGACTGGTTTAAGCAAGTTACATTTGTAACTTCAAAGCAGACTTTTGCAGAGTGCTTGAATGTGACAGAGATGTACATTTTTTCCTGCACTTGTTAAGAAAAAGCCTAATTTACAGTAATGAACGAATGTATTCACATAAATTACTTTAAGGCCAAAATAACTGTGAACTTAACTTTTGTATTAATGAACTTTGTAGTTTCTCTTGTGCTTTTTTTCCTGCACGAAATGTTCAGGTTGTTCGTAATTGTCACAAAAACTTTTTTTCCTAAGATTGTAGAGGCAAAAAGGTTGTTTCAAGAATCATCAGCCTCTAAAATGTTTACAGTAAACTGTAGCTCTTCCCTAGTTTAAATATATAAGGAAGCTGCAATTCTTGAGCCAGGACTTCTTTTACAGCATTACACAGAGCTCATCTTAACTGCAATTCTGCCAAAGGAACTGAAAGAATTATCTTTGACTGATGTGACTGTAATGTTTAGTTGTATGAATTCCACAGTTAATACTCCTAAATGTACATTAAGAAACACTTTTAAGTACAGTATTTATGGCATGAGTGACCATTGAGGTCAGAAGGAACATATGTAGGAGATGGAAGACCTGCAGCCTAAATATGAGTTAAATTAATCAATGCACCATTTTTTTTTAATTAACAGAAGGAGAAACTTGTAGTCTGCAGGTTTATGAAATTGACACTTGAGGGCAATTCATATTCACAAAGTAATTACTATACTATTCAAAAATTTAATAGATTAAAATACTTTAAATGGCACAGGTACTGGATTTTAAAAATTATCATGTTACTTTTGAGTTTATAATCAAGTAAATGGCCTTTTTTAACCTAGAATGACTTTGAATTCATGATCTATGTTTCTTAAGGTCAGACACATTTTCTGATCTACCATTTCATTAAGTTTTAGGAGGAATTATGGCTTTAGTGTGTTTAATTTTGAATAATGGAATATGTTACCAAAAGGAGGTTAAAGATGAACAGTTTTAGTGGAGCTGAAATTGAGAATATAATAACTTCCTGTTACATTAAATCAGTAAGAACCTTACATGGAAGGTATTTGATAAGATTTACATTTCTTAAATCTCAACAGTAAAATCATTTTGGGAGATTTATTGTTAATTTTAAAAATACTTTACACTACAGAATTTGCAGGTTGATATGCCTTTATCCTGGTACATATGTGTGCTTTCAAGTAGGGCCCAATGGAATGAATTTTCCCAGTTACTGCAGCAGGAGACAACTCAAAGTAGACTTGCTGTTAGCAGACAAACCATGCAGTAGCCCTGTTCTTTATGAGTCTTTCAGTACAGAGAAAGACTAAAGGTGGGTTAAAGCTCCCAGATATAAAGTCAATGTGTTTGTTTTATTTTGTTTCATAATTGACTATCCCTTCATGTTTCCTGATTCTTGGACGAGTTGGTTATGTTAAACTCATTAAATAAGGAAACTGAAAGTGAAATAATTTCACTGGCACAGCTTCTTTCAGTTAATATATTTATTTAAAACATCCAGCTTCGCAAAACTCTCGGGTGCAAATACAATGATCCAGGGGCCTAAACGCCTGTGAAATGCTGCCATGAACATTTGAACGAGTAAAGGGCATCATTTCCTAGGAAGAGATGGGAAATTCCTTCTGCATTTGAACTATTTAACCCTCTCCTAAGTGTACCAGCAACACAATCTCTGCTGGTCTTGCAGTTTCTATCTGTTCGGTCGAATAAGGAGGTTGAAGATTTTCACATATTGTGAGCAAAAGCAGGAGCCAGGTTAATAGTGGAAGGTGAAATGTACATTGAGGTTTCCTTTTATCAAAGAGGTTGGCAAGATTAACTCTTAAGCGGAAATGCGGGAATGCAGCTTGGTGACTCTTGCTTAATAGGATGCTGAGGTGATTATGATTGCAAGAACTATTCCCATATGGCAAAATTGCTTCAAGATAAAGGGCTCCATAGCTTAAGACTGATGCAAGGGCATGTGTACAGCACTAAATTGCATACAGGATTTCAGGGCTTTTGAAACCATGTTCTGGTACACAAGGGTTTGATGTGGAGGGAGGGAGGGTATGTATAACTTATATACTTGAATCTACATACCACGTTTACATTTCTCAACTTATGTAAAAGGTGCTATTCCTGTATTTAAAAGCTGTGTGTGTTTTATAATGTAAAGCTGCTTTATGTTTATAACATTGCACTGCTAGTTTATTATCTTGATATTAACTTTTCAACCACTTACGGATTTCCTTCATTGAACAGAAATTACTTTTCTCTTAGGTTCCTTGCTACACTCCGCATATAAGACTATTAAGAACACACACTATTGTTGGGGGAGCATATTTTTATACTTTCAGTTATAGAACTAATCTTTATAATATAATAAAAAATAAAGCCAAACATGTAAGTTGTGTTTTTAATATTTTGGGAATGGAGGTTGATTACAAAAAAGACAGCTGTGCCTTAACAAATTAACAGAGATGGAAGGGACCTTGTAGGTCATCCAATCCAACCCCTCACCCAAGCAGGAGACCCTACACCATTTCTGACAAATGGAAATCCAATCTTTTCTTGAAAGCCTCCAGTGATGAAGCTCCCACAACTTGCGAAGGCAAGCTGTTCCATTGGTTGATTGTTCCCACTATCAGAACATTTCTCCTTATTTCTAGGTTGAATCTCTCCTTGACCAGTTCCCATCCATTATTCCTTGTCTGGCCTTCAGGTGCTTTGAAAAAAAGCTTGACCCCTTCCTCTCTGTGGCAGCCCCTCAAATATTGGAACACTGCTATTCTGTCTCCCCTGGCCCTTCTCTTCACTAGACTAGCCATGCCCAGTTCCTGTAACTGTTCTTCATATGTCTTCATATGTTTTAGTCTCTAGTCCCTTAATCTTCCTGTTGCTCTTCTCTGCACTTTTTCTAGAGTCTCAACATCTCTTTTTATAGTGTGACCAAAACTGGATGCAGTATTCTAACCCTGGCCCTATAAGGCCTTATAGAGTGGTATTAGTACCTCACTTGATCTTGATTGTATTCCTCTGTTAATGCAATTTAGGACTGCATTGGCTTTTTTGGCTGCCATCATGCACTGCTAGCTCATATTTAACTGGTTGTGCACTAAGACTCCCAAGATCCCTCTCACAGTTACTGCTATTAAGCCTGGATTCACTCAGTCTATATGTGTACTTTTGGATTTTCATGCCTAAGTGTAAGAAAGAGCTAGTGCACAGATTTAATCCCAAGAGTTCCCGTATTTCTGAACCACCTGAGAGAAACAATGAAATGCAATATAAAATCCAGAAAACAATACAAATCAAGAAAAAAACAGCCATCTGTAATTCTAATCCAAATTAGCTCCTCTTTAAGAAGAAATATCCAAAGATAAGCATTCTACATTTTTGTCCTCAAACATTTACAATAACTGAGTTACTAATTAATCCTCTTGATTCATGAAATCAATCGTAAATGTTTAGGGTAGGAAGGCTATCACTTGGCTACTATAAAGCCTTTAAAATGTCCCCATTCCACACACCCCAACCTCCCCACAAAGTATTTTGAAGGACTATCAGAGCTGGAGGTCAGCATAGCTTCACTCAGATCTGATTGAAGGAAATTATTTTCAACTGAGACCACTTGACAAATCTATTCAGCTATTCACTTTTGAGGTAAGCATTTTTACTGCAACACGGAATAAGAAAAAATACATCTAAATTTAGTTTCCACCAAAATATTCTCCATACCTTTCTATCCTCGCAAACCATTTTTATCTCCACATTCATATATCCCACCACAAATATTGCCTTTTGTTCTTAAATTTCATTCTTTTCCAAGGTCATTGATTTTTGTCTATGATAGCTTTCTTAGTGTTTTCTTGTCATCATTTTTATTTTTATTTGTTTAAAATTTTGATCCTGATCAATACTAATTTCAACTTACAAAGTTTGTTTACACTCTAAAGACCAAACTGAACAAAAAGACAAACAATACAATAAATATAAAAAATACAATAAATAAAAAGCAACAATTCCAAGATTTATGAGAATTGATAGCATGAGGGAGAAACCAGCTGGCTTCTAATTGCTATAACATTGATAAAATTTGGCAATTTTGGAGAATGCTCATCCAAAAAGAGAGTGATAGTCTTTGATTAAAATGGAAATTGAAGTTATTAACAATTGGAAATACTACAATTACCACAGGTTGTACCACAGTCGTTTCAGCAGCACTATGAAACAGATTCTATCTCCACGTCTAAGCAAAAACAAGCATGGTTTTCATATTGGAGACTCACATACCTACCAGATTGTTATTCACTTCAGAATTCCACCAATCATAATTTGTACATATTTCCCATTAGCAAAACTCCTTGAGAGTTCTGTGGTAATTTGGAACATAATTAATTTCACTTTATTCTATGCAGCTTCTGCATCATTCCTCTAGGAATATCCAAAGGTGGTTTTTCAAAAGGCAACTGGACTTCGTTTTTTCTTGAAGATGTTTTGCTTCTCATCCAAGAAGCTTCTTCAGTTCTTGAAGAAGCTTCATGGATAAGAAACAAAATGTCTTCAAGGAAAAACAAAGTCCAGTTGCCTTTTGAAAAACCACCTTTGGGACAACCATGACTTGGATAACTCAGAATCTCCATAGACTCCTTAGAAATACTTTCCACTCATTCTATTGGGAGAATAATCTACCCTGTACACCTTTGTCATATGAATTCATACTATCTCTTCCTGCAGTTGTTTACTTCCCCATTTTGTTTTCCTTTTCCTTCTGTATCCTTTTCTTTGCAAGATCCTAGCTTAAACACTACCAAAAGATTATCTGCTACACTGTCACGCTTCTCATTTTCTTAGTATTCTGTACTGATTTTCTCTCAGTCAGCCTAAAATATTTGATTTTTTTTAATTAATTCCTTTTCCATGTGTATATATGAATTTTAAAAATATTGAATAAACCTCCTCCTGGCCACAGTTTATTCTGGTTCATTGTAATAACTGTCTTTTGGTAATTAGATGAAATATATATCACAAAATTTACATGGATTCCTTGCTATACTGTACAATTTGAACACAAGTATTTCAAGCTAAACACATGGTCTTTCTTTGAGGCATTATAAACAGAAATCTGGTAAATGTAAAAGCATTTAAAAATTTAAATGCTTTAAAAACTTAGACAAAAAGGAGAGAGGGAGGGAGGGGGAGAAAGAGAGTGGGATGTAATGTTTCACTCCTTTAATTTTTTTTCACTGACCTAAAGTTCTAATTAAATTGGTTAACTTTTGTAAGTACAAAGTACAAAGGCAAAATCTCCTAGTGTTTATCAAAACTAGGTTTTTGTTGTTGTGCCTATAGAAACTGGAAGCAAAAATAAAAAGTTTCTTTTGTCTTATTCTCAAATACAAATTTTTGAAGAATGTGCTTCCCATTCTGTTGTACCATTCCCATACAAAGGATGTGCTTGGACTCACCACACGATGGCAGTAGTGTTTGTGTGACAAATCACACACTTATAATTGCATTTTTTTAAAAAAAATACATGGACAAATTGCTGTCTGCATTTTGAGATTTCTTTCCAGGTGATCTCCTCATTTCCTGACACATATATCTGAGATACCTTATGACTACATCCCCAAACCACTGCAAGACTGTCTGTTGCAGACTTTAGTGCACTTTTTCTAAACTTTACTATTCACCAAATTGGTTCAAATTATTATCCTAGGAGGCTAACAGGTTAAAAAGGCTACTGGATTATGAGCTAATACATTTTTAAAAGAAATAAACGCTATAGCACAATATGTGGTTATTTCAAAAATCGCACACTTGCACTGAGAAGCTAATAGTTGCTTCTCGGTTTTGACTACCGTTCCTTGTGAATCACATTGTTACTTTTAGATTTGCTTTGTCTCTATTTTATTTTAAAAAATCCTGTTGGTTTTATGTCTAAAGCTTCTGTAATGAAATCATATCTTTGCTTTCACACAACTCTGACATAAGCTTCCCTTTTATATGTTCAGTATGATTAATGTACCATTCTACCATTATTCCTCTAAAAGGTGGAATCATCTGAGATTAAACCACTGTGAGCTCATCTACCAAACCAGAGTATGAAATGTACCCTGGTTGCTTTTGTTTCATCTCTATACCAGATGAGGAGAAATACATTTCTCAACATAGTTTTTGCCATGAATGAGATAAAGTCCATGTCATTGGAGATCAGGTTATTGACATGGTTATTCAGGAGATCTCCTTAGCTCTAGTTGAACTATATCCTGCTGCAGGTGCATGTCCTCTATTTAAGATCCTGGTGTTGTGGTCCGCCAGCACCCTGTGGACCTGGCAGGAGAGTTGGACAGTGAAGAGGCTGGGGAGGAACATGGGCCAGTCCTGGAGCCTGGGGAAGGCTGGGACGAGGGCTCTGTATCGGAGGCAGAGATGGGGCCAGGATCATCTGGGAGCTATGTGCAGACTCCAGAGCCTCCAGAGTCGGACATCAGAGAGGCAGAGGAACAGGGGGCGCCTGTTCCTAGTATGTCCATGTACAGAGCTGCCAGAAGGCAAGAATAGTTAAAACAAAAGTGATGACTCGGGAGTAAGGCTTGGAGATGATTGGCCCTTCCCATAAGACATAAAGGAAGAGCAAAGGCACGTGGGCCTTTGCAGGAAGCAACGTTGTGGATGGTGTCGGTTTGTACTTTGAAGCTCCATTTTTGACTCTGTGTTTCCATGTGGCCTTCCCAAGATAATTGGCAATTAGGTCTTTGGCAGTGTGTCAAAGAAGATAAAGGTGGGTGTTTCCCAGTCTTATCCGAAGGACTGTGGCAGTCTTCTGTTGGACTATTTATAAACTCTGAGTGATTCAGCACGTGCTGTGAATGAAAGGAATTCACAGCTGTTAAAATAAAAAAAGGGGGGGTTGGGACTAATTGTGTGCTTTTTACTATATCAGGAAGCCTAAGTCAGAACACCTGGGAACCACCGTCTATGACCATTTTGGCTTTGGCTGCCAAAGAGAGATAACCTCTCTAGCTTTCTTGACCCAATGCTACGCCTGTCTCAAACAGTAGGTCAATTGAACTCAGGAAAGCAATGAGGTCTGCCTGTTGGATGTTCCTGATTATGTCAACTGTTACGTACTGACGGACATAAGAATTTGCATGGCCACCACAGATTGGATGGAATTCACAGCAGGAAAAATGAAATGCTGTCAGTGCTTGCCGGCCAGCAAGTCTAGGAGAGTTTAAAAGATGAACCGCAGCTGCCGCATCGCAGTTCTGTACGGTGATTAGCTGAATAAATATACAAGAAATAGTTTTGGAGTCCTGTCTCTTATTTCCCATGCTTCAAATCTAACATCAACCTTGGCTTCATTGTAGGTTTTCTGCCAATTCTACAACAGGGAAATTTGTATTGCCATCTTCATGCTACGAAAACTCTTGTTGTTATGATCTTTAACTGGGCAAAATGGTGCATCAGAGAACATTTTTGAACCAATATGTCAAATGGGCTGACTTACAGAATGTGTCCAAAATCCAGGATCCATGACTCCCAAGAGAATGAAATTTGGGGGAGTCGAAGCTGCTTCAGTGTCACTGGCTGCTGCTGTATTGCTGGGTTGCTGCTGTGGTCATGTGATCTTCATTTTCAACCATTTGCCAAACATGCAGTTCCAAGAGCACACCTACACTTTCTTGGCCCTATCCATCCCACATTAAGGAAAGTGGCTGGTGGTTGATTTTCTATGCTTCATACAGGAAGAAACAATACCAGTGGAATCAACCAGTCTTTTCCCTTAACCTGTTTAACATTAAAACACTAAAGATAGTACCAGTCTTCAGCTTTGTTACTGTCACAAAATTGGGCTTAGCAATCAGGGCAGCACATTTTATGCCGGCATGCTTTTATGCCTTCTAACAGATAGTGGATAATACTTGATACCAATCACTGTCTCTTAGCCAATTTAGTTCACAAGTTCTTGCAAGGAATTGGAGAAAACACTTCATCCTGAAGAGTTCCCTTCATCTTTCAGAGTTAATACAGGACAGAAATATAATAAATTAACCAAGTACTGTAACTGTTTTCCAAGTTGTAGCTAAAACTAGTTATTGAGAAAGAGCCACTTAAAAAACAGAAATGTAAAGGCAACATTTTCAATTGTTCTGCAATGAAGATAGACATGTTCATCTCCAATTTTCAATGGAGATTGAGATCCAAATCTTACAACTACAATTGGGACTACAATTTCCACTGCTGAACAAAGCCATTGTTAAGTGAGTAGCACCTGATTTTATGACCTTTTTAACCTTTCTTGCCATGGATGTTAAGTAATTCACTGCAGTTATTGAGTGAATCACATAACCATTAAGCAAATCCAATTTCCCCCATTAGTTTTGCTTGTCAGAAGCCAGCTGGGAAGGACACATATGGTGATCATATGACCCCAGGATACTGTAACTATTGTCAATACATGCCAGTTGCCAAGCACCTGAGTTTTGATCACATGACCAAGTGTGAGAACCGGTCATAAGTCAGCTTTTTGATTGTCATTACAAC
The DNA here is from genome assembly GCA_012654045.1 of Ptyas mucosa. Lineage (NCBI taxonomy): Eukaryota > Metazoa > Chordata > Lepidosauria > Squamata > Colubridae > Ptyas > Ptyas mucosa. Next base: position 20,271,464 of record WNWU01013802.1, read on the forward strand.
TTTGAGCAGCTGCTAAACGGATGGCTGCAATCTGTAGACTAGCTATACTTATCTTCATTTTTGTACAGCTGTCTGATATACAAGCATTTTCTACCCAGACCTTTTTCTAGATTATGGAACAAGGGGCAAACGAATGTGAATGCCGTTGTCTGGCTGTGTAGACATATTCTGATGATGAATATGCTACTTTTACCATGGTAAAATATTCCTATAAGCATTAATGTCTCTCTGAACATACCAGTAATGAGAACAGATCCCAGTGGTTCCTTCTTATCATTCTATTTCACAAGAAATATGCCATTGTGAACAATTCAATTTTTCAAAATTACCTTGGTTTTTTTCCTGACATATATTTTAAGAGTCCATAGTCACGAAGCCATTAAAAGAAATAGCCCCAGCATGAAATAGTCAATTATGATTTGAATCAGGAACAGCAATAAGAGAATGCATTTAGGCTTCCAAATACCTATGGCTTTATAATACTTTTCCCCTGAGCATGTTGAATGTGAATTATAAGAAAAATATACAATGGTATAGAAAGTTTATGATGTAAGCCAAATTTCAGCCCTTTCAGAACTGTTGTCATGATACTGATATCTTTTTAATTGATTAATAACTTGACATACCATAATCAAGTTTTTACAGTTCCAATATTTCCCATAAACTCCTTGAGCCTCATAAAGATGGATTTATTTGATCTTGCAAACATTCAGGTCCGCCAATTAGGAATGAAAAGAAATCATGCAAAAGTTATTTCTGGGTGTGCTAATGCCCAATGTAGCCAGATTGCACGCAAGACTGAGAAAAAGTGTGCTAATTCTGCTCTTATAGAAAGAATTTGGAGGAACAAAATGGCTTTAAACATGTGGCTGTGTTGCAAGTATTCTGTCCCAACAACACAACATACCTGCAGAAAGAAAAAAAGCGAGAGAAGAAATTGTGCCCATTAAGTTGCCATGTCTGCATGGAGAGGTTGTGGCAGCCAGTTAAAAGTCATAATAGAGGCTGAGAAATGTCAGATGGCCCAAATATGCCAAGCAGTCTGGAAGAGATGACATTCAACTACTGGGTCATGTAATGCAGGTCATTAAGAGATGGTGACAGAGAGACTCCTAATCTGGCTAGCAGAGATCTGCAGAAGAGATCTTTTGACAGAAGTAGGGGTTGGCTAGCAGAAATACAGGAAGGGCTGGCTGCAATGGCAGGAATTACTTTGTAGCAAAGGTGGTGCAGCGGAAGTTGAAGAGATAGGTCAGGGTCACAGAAAGAACGAGCTCAACTTTAGCTTAACCAAGCAGCAAGTCACATCCAAGCACGGGGGGGGGGGGGGGCAATGATAGAGAGGGCAGCAGAGATCAGCAGCAGTTTCAGACCGTTCCTCCTTTCCCGAGTTATGGCCCAAGGGATGAAAAAGTCTAAAGAAATAGACTAGTCATTAGTCTGACCCCAGCATTCCCCAGTGATGGCAAAGGCCACCTACAAGAGACAGATCTGGAACAAAAGATAGGGAGGAAAGGGACAGCTAAGACAAGCCCAAGCTTTAGGTAGAGTCACGAGCACTGGAGTAGGAAGAATCAATGTGGAAGACATTGGGAAACAAGGAAAGGAAAACGAGCATATAGAAGATAAAAATCAGAGACCTGGAAGGAAAGAAAAGGACTCGTACCGTAATGTAAACAACTCTTAAGTAACAATATACACTTCCTTCTGCATTTTCCCAATGGGAGTAGTTCTGTGTCCTGCCTGAGTTTGCAATGCACATGAATGTACATCATCCCTCATCTCTGGAGACACATTGTGGCTTCTGTAGGCTTTTGCCTCTCTTCAGTGGATGTGCTTAAAAGGCACTTCCAGCAGGATCACCTTTTTTATGCTAACACAGTCTACAGCACATTAAGGAGTAGATTAAGCTGAGAGATGACAACTGCTTCCAAACCACTGTTCTGACCCAGCCTTAGCAGAACCAGGTAACAGACACCTTGTCCTGAAAATCCCCTCTTTATTTAGCTACTGTGAATTCATGGCATTCACACACAGAAAAGTCCAGACAATAATCCTTCTAAGGGTTAATTGCACTACAGACCTTATCAGTTCCTTGGATAATTGCCAGGCCGAGAGCTTCCAATCGCAAAGCTGTAAATTAATTCCTGGTAAGCAGTCTCTGAGAAACGAACCATGATAAGCAAATCTTCTGAAAGAAATATGAACTGTTGTCTCCTGCAACCACCAATCCCCTTTTGCTTCTATTTATACCCCAGCCAGGGAGGGGACATTCAGAGTCCACATGTGCCTTTCTTCCCAAGTCAGCTTCTTTTCCTCAGTTGTTCTCCTCTCCTTACAACTCTGCGCATATGCGCATCTGGAACAGAACCCCAGCTGTTCTTCTTCCCCACTTATCTCCGACTCTGAAGGCAGCTGGGAAATGTTGGATGGCCCTGGTTCTATCTCTGTTTCCGATGCAGAACATCCATCAGAGCCTTCCCCAAACTCCAGGACTGGCCCAAGTTCCTCCCCAATCTCCTTATTGTCCAAGTCTGCTGTCAGCTCTCCTGGCAGCTGGCGAGCCTCAACAACCACCCAGGAAACTCCAAAGCCTGAGGAAGGACCTGAACCCAGGATTCCCAAGCAAATTAGGAATCATCCAAGCAGCTGCTTTAATAGGTTTTTCTCCAGTCCTTGACATGGCACTAAAGAATTCCAGAATAATTTGCTTTGTCACTGGACTTCAATGTCCTGCTTTAGGTTTCAATTACACAAACAGAGTTGGCATGGAGATTAGTAATTTACTCTAGGTTAGGAGATATCAGCTGCCAAGGAATGTAAACCAAAAGAAGCTTGCCTGGGTGTAGTTTTTCTTTTAATAGGAACCTACAGAAAAGAAGTCAAATCCAGTCTGAAATTCAGGTAGACAAGTCAGGTTTGTCCCGCCAGGCTAAGGTTTCACAGGCAGGATTTACAGGTGTGACAATGAAACATGGGTCAGAGCTCCCTCTTAAATCATGCTACACCCAGCTGTCTTTAATCAAAACATTTATTCCCTTACTTGGCAAGGAACTTCATGGAATGTTTTTGTTTTGCTCTTGCGTTCTTACTGGATGCAGGAGCTGGGAGGCCTGTCTTTGTCACCAACTGACTGCTCCTCTGTTTGATCAGCCTTTGTCTGAAATAGAATAGGGTCTCCTACTTGAGCATGGAGTTGGGCTAGAAGACTTCCAAGGTTTCTTCCAACTCTATTATTCTGTTATTCCGGTGATTCTTGGCTTTGTATCTCCTGAGGCTGTCATTCCACAGGTACTGCTAGAACAGCCTCTTCAAAATCAAGATTGAGAATCTGAATCCTAATCCATGGCAGGGGTGAAATCCAGCAGGTTCTGACAGGTTCTGGAGAACCTGTAGCAGAAATTTTGAGTAGTTCAGAGAACCGGTAGCGGAAATTTTGAGTAGTTCAGTGAACCGGCAAATACCACCTCTGGCTGGCCCCAGAGTGGGGTGGGAATGGAGATTTTGCAATATCCTTCCCCCAGGAGTGGGGTGGGAATGGAGATTTTGCAGTATCCTTCCCCTGCCACGCCTACCAAGCCACACCACGCCCACCAAGCCATGCCAACAGAACTGGTAGTAAACAAATTTGGATTTCACCACTAGTCCATGGTATCTGATTGCTGTCAGTAATGCCTCTGACTCTGCTCTATCAGACAGAAAATGGTGCTGTCTTGACAGTTTTAAAGTAGAATAAGGAAAGAATAAATGGATTCTCTGTGGGTGGGAAAGACAATCACTTTCCTTAATGCAGGATAGGGCTGATGGAAGAGGAAAGATTTGGCAGATAACTAGGTCTGCATGCATGAACAGTTGGGGAGCTGGTCTGCCTGTCCTGCTTTACTGTGAAACTCCATCACTAATACAGATTTCCCTGGGTCATTTCTGTCTTTCTCACACTCATAAGCTCTTTTAGACAGCCTTTCTCACTCTTATTCCCTCTCTGTTTCTCACCCAGTCATTCAGGGTTGTGTCTCTTGCACACTATCTTCCTCAATCTCTCATTCCCCAGAGCAGCTGACACAAAAGCTGTCAGGTGGACTTATGCCACATATACACCAATCCTAGCCTTATAGCTTGTCATCTCCCACTCCCACTGCCAGAATGACAATCAAAAGCTGCAACATTAATCACTTTATGAAAGTGCACTTCTGAACTGAAAAACGGGTGTCCACAGCAACCCAAGCAGCCAATAGGAGCTGGACAGATTCCAATTCCTGACCACACTGTTACCACAGTCATCACCGAAGCATTAGATATCATGCATATGGCAAGGCTTGTACCAGGAAAATATAGAAAACACAATTTTAACATCAGATAGATAGATAAATGTGTTAAATATGAATTGGGGTGAGTTGAAGGTTATGGGAGGACAGTCATTGAGGCATGCTTGAGTTGCAGTTTAGAGGATGTGTGGACAAATCCTTAGTCCCAAAAGCCATCCCTTCAAAAAGAAACATGGGGCTGGGTAGTATATGTCATTTATGTCTTGTCTTTTGTCACTGTCCCATAATTATTTTGTTCAGTCTGGAAATTACAGAGTAGTGATGAATTTTCAGCAAATGTTAATAGGACTTATTTTCAGACAGACTAGAACACAATTTTGCAAGATTATGTTACTATAACCTTATCATAAAAGTAGTCTTAGCATGCATGATTTTGGTTTTCTAATCTGGTCCTTCTTGAAGGGCTGACCTCAATCCTGCAAGTCTGAATGCGCTTCCTCACTCACTCCCTTCTTTGCTGTCTTCATACTGTTGTTTTAGCTAAGGTGTTTCTCCTGCTATTGTCAGACAAAACAAACAGAAGACAGAAAGGAATGTTACTGCAGAAACACAAGTCCTTGATGTCATCAGGAGCTCTTGACATGGACAGCCACAAACATTTCCTCCACTTAAAGCAGTCAGGGAGTTTTCCTGACCAGCTTTTTCTGTTATAACCATTCATAAATCGCTGATGTTATAATAATTACCAGTGTTAAATATAGTGACTTTTCTGTGGCTGGAGATACAAACAAATCAATATGATCTTAGGAAAATACATCCCAAGGACCTTTTTCTCCCTGTTTCATTGTCTGAAGAGTCAAAGCATCACCAGGAGACAGGAAATTTGTCTCCAAAGATGTGTATATTAAGTACACAAAAGGAGCAGCCTTATAAAATAATCTAGCAGAAGAATATAAAATGGCCTTCTTTTAAAGCAGGTCAATGTACCCTTATCATTCGCGTACGGACCTCCAGTTTTCTCCATTTCAGTGTCTCTCAACCTTGGCAACTTTAAGATGTGTGGACTTGTGCTCTGGAAGTCAGAAATGTGCTGTTGAAGGTCACACATAGCCCATGACAAAGTGGTTACACGTTCCCACTTTTCAAGGACAGCTCTAAGTATTCCAGGCAACCAATTCAGGATTCTTAAAACCAAGGAGAGATAGATTCAAGTATGCCCTCCCATCATCTGTATTGAAGTATGATGCAATTGTCAGTCTGGTCACCTTGTAACCATTGAATGAGGGAGGGGGGCATATTATTGTTTGCCTTAGTTTTAGTTAAACACTTAACTCAACTGGAAGTAAATGGAGAGGATTAAAAGAAAATCAAGCATGTTCTTTATTGTTTCTCACAGCTTCACACTTTAATTAAACAAACATATAAAAGAGACTTAGAAAGGAAGTTTATTCTATTAACAGTGGTTATTTTAAAAATTAAAAATATAAATTTGGTAGGCAAAGAAAAGAAGGAAACATATGGTTCAAATGCACTGTAAACTGCAGTAATAATATGTAATCTGTTATAAGAACAGAGAAATGCCATATATCCTGAAAATTATATTTTAAACAAATACCGTATATACTCGAGTATAGGCCGACCCGAATATAAGCCGACCACCCCAATTTCACCCCCAAAAACTGGGAAAACTTATTGACTTGAGTATAAGCCAAGGTGGGAAATGCAGCAGCTACCACCAGAAATTACCATCGCTTGCTTGCTTGCTCGCTTGCCCGCCTGCCCGCCCGCCCGCCCGCCCACCCACCCGCCTCTCTCTTTCCCATCTTCGTCCGAGTGATCGCGTGGGCTCAGCTGGGAAGAGCCCAGCAGCACTTTGGAGACATATCCAAATGTGGGTCTTTCTTCGCGACACGCACACGCAAACACGCCGCCTAGAAGGACGGGCAAGGGAGAGGCGAGTGGGCGGGCAGGCAAGTGAGCGAGGGGCAAAAGCACAAAAGCACAGAGCGCTGGGCTCTGGTGCCCGAGTTATGGCGCGGGCTCAGCTGGGAAGAGCCCAGCAGCGCTTTGGAGACAGATCCAAATGTGCAGGCGCTACCTGGAAGGTGGATCCTGACATGCTTTGGAGCCTGGCGCGCTTTGGAGACAGATCCACCTTCCAGGTAGCGCCTGCACATTTCCAGCGGCAGAGAGAGGCTCTCCAGGCTGCGATCCGCCATAGTCGATCCTGGGAAGGCAATTTTCTCGCTCGCCCCGCGCCCTTCTGTGCCGTGCCGGGTGCGCCCAGGGGTCTTTCTTCGTGACCCGCACACACAAACACGCTGCCCGGGAGGAAGGACGGGAAAGGGAGAGGCGAGCGGGCAGGTGGGCAAACGAGCGAGGGGCAAAAGCACAAAAGCACAGAGCGCCGGGCTCTGGTGCCCGAGTGATGACGCGGGCTCAGCTGGGAAGGAGCCCAGCGACATGCAGCGCCAGCCCTGCCCAGCCCAGCTCCACCAGGGATGGGCTGGAGGAGGGTATGCAGAGCGCTCTCCTCCTCCCTCGCTGCCGCTTCAGTTCAGCCCCGCCATGGTGGTGTGGCCAGTGCTTCTTCATGCCACCTCCCCCCCCCACACCCCATTTTGGCTTTAGCAAGCCTCCCTGCAACCCCGGGAGCCAAAACGGTTGCAGGAAAAAAGGCATTTTTTTCGTGACTCGAATATAAGCCGAGGGGGGCTTTTTTCAGCCTAAAAACATGCTGAAAAACTCGGCTTATATTCGAGTATATACGGTAGTCAAAATACCACTGCTCTTTGGTCTGTTCTTATTAATATGCAGAATTGCAGTTTCTGAAATTTACAGGCATGTTGTTTTCAGACTATTTGTTTTCAAACTATTTAGAGACCCGAAAGGAAAGGAAAAGGATTTCTGATTAACAATTTCTGCTACCTCAAATTTTCAAGGCAGGTACGGCAAACTAAAGATGTCTCTGCAAAAGTGGAGCTGATGATCGTGACAAAGATCAAGAAACAAGTGACCAGGCCAGTCTTTTGAAACTTCTCCAGATTAGGGGAAGATGGGAGTGTGCTTGCTTGCAACTTGCTTGCAATCGCAGCAAACCTTTTAAAGAACACTAATTTTGCAAACTTCACTTTCTTAAGACACCTTAAGGACTGTAGTGCAAATTTAAAAAGTGAAAAGGCCAATGACATAGTTTTCTTACATACATCGTAAGCTCAGAAGAATTTAGATTGTTTTTACTGCAGTAATTCTCTTCCACCATCCCCTCATCTCACGCACATAAATAGCAACTAAATAGAAATAATGGGTGAATATAATATTACTGAAAAAAGGCTTTTTGCCTATGCCTCACACAACTCAGAAATACTATCGGTAGTGAAAAACCTGTTACCATCATATATGAGGTTTCTTACAGCTTGAAAATCGGAGAACCTACCTTTTTCGTCTGAAAGCCTTTTAACAGAGCTACCTTTGTTGGCTCAATTTCTTCTTTTATCCCTATAGCTCCAACAACATATTCTATTTTTATATATATATATATTAGGAGCATGTTTGCCTGCCATTTAGTTCCTTTAGATCTGTGAAATCACACAGGCACCAGACACTCATTTCTTTGGATTTTCAAGCTTCTTTTTAAATAGCACACTTGTTCTTCAAAACAAGTTTTCAGCATAACCAGTTGGCAGGTTCTATTTTGTTTTCCCACTGTAATTAAAAATAATTTGCAAGCCCACAGGAGACAAAAGGTCTATTCACAGATTAAGCACAGGAAATAAACTGCATCAAAATGGCACTGGAATTACATTGACAGACCTTGCCTTGGTTTTTCTACATATATCAGTTTTCTATACTTAAATCCCAGCCTACGCATTGCTAATAAAGTCTACATTTTCAGGGTTTCACATGACTGGAAAACTTGCTTCTTGTATCTATCATTTTATGAAGTTATGTAACTATGTTTAACATATATATTAATACACACACAGAGAGACAAATTTGTCATCACCCTATGAAGATTCCATGCAAATGATCACGTCAGATTGGGTATATGGCTTTACAATTTTATTAATTTATAATTATGTATAATTGATGACTGATCTGTTACCCTACTCAGCCTGGCTTACAGAGCCAGAACTCATATCACATAATCTAAATAAAAATGGAATTAATTTGAAAATCCTTGTATAAGAAAAATTAGCAGAACCCTTTCTCATGTATGTTTTGACATTTAATTCATTCAATGCACAGGCCATTTGTTTTTAACATTGAAGTGTACATTCATATCATTAAAATCACAATTTCCAGTGCTGCTTACCATTATTTACATGGGCAGCACTGTGAGTTGCTTACTTTGATTTAGCACAGTGTGTGAGCTGTAATGTATAAGTACTGCTTCGTGAACGTTTGAATGGGAGGAAACTAGAACAAACCTCTTTTAGCGAGTGCAGTATTGCAGGCTACTTCTGTTGACTGCTGGCTGCCTGCAATTTGGCAGTTCAAATCTCACCAAGTTGACTCAGCCTTCCATCCTTCCGAGGTGGGTAAAATGAGGAACCAAATTGTTGGGGGCAATATGCTGACTGTAAACTGCTTAGAGAGGGCTGTAAAGCACTGTAAAGCAGTATATAAGTCTAAGTGCTACTGCTATTGCTATTAGGAATTGTATTAAAATGTGAGAAATTGTGTAGAATACACGTCAAATGGGCTGGCTGATATTTCTTTAGATGGTAAGAGACTTCTGTATGTTTTGTCTTACATAACAGTTTGTACAATCAGAGGAATTCCTTTAGAGCAAGGTTAAGGTTAGGGTTAGGGTTAGAGTTAGCATTGTTACATGACTTATCACAACTTTTTCCTCTTCTCTAAACTGGGGGTAGGCATAGCCAGCACATGAAACATCTGGCCCATGGGCCATGAGTTTGACACAGGGGTGAAATCCAGCAGGCTCTGACAGGTTCTGGAGAACCGATAGCAGAAACTTTGAGTAGTTTGGAGAACTGGCAAATACCACCTATGACTGGCCCCAGAGTGGGGTGGGAATGGAGATTTTGCAATATCCTTCCCCTCCACGCCCACCAAGCCACACTACGCCCACCAAGCTATGCCCACAGAACCGGTAGTAAAAAAAAATTGGATTTCACCACTGGTTTAGAGGTTTGTGTCCCTATTATCCCATGGCATTCTTCAATTAAATCAAAATTGTGTTAGTGGTCCCAGGCTGTTCCTGTTGGGTAGCCAGAATGTTTGATTTGCTGTTTTAAAATATAATCTTATTTTATTTAGAAAACTCTGAGTAGTGTTATTCTTAAGGAAGATTGCCTATTTATCTAATGGGTAGTACATGAATTCCTGTAATTACAACAAACTGTCAGCCTCCGCCTTACTGCTTGGCTGCCATAGAAAGGGGGAGGGGGGGTATGGGGGGGAAAAGTGAAACCTTACTAGATAAAAGTCTGCCAAACTTTCTAAGTGCGAGTTCCACCAAAGCAAAATTGACTACCTGGGGTATTGCATATCGCATGAGGGAATAGAGATGGATCCTGGTGAAGTCAAAGCTGTAATGGAATGGGCCGTGCCACGCACCCGCAAGCAACTACATAGTTTCCTGGGATTTGCTAACTTTTATAGACAATTTATCCCTTCTTTCGCCAAAATCGCACTACCCATAACCAATCTTCTAAAGACAAAGGGGGAATTAAAACCAAAGCCTTCTCGGCCTCTTGAATGGACTATGGAGTGTCAAGCGGCATTTGAAAAGTTGAAACGGCTGTTTGCTGCTGAACCAGTTCTCAAATACCCGAACATGGAAGAATCTTTCGTAGTACAGGCGGATGCTAGCGACGTAGCCGTGCGGGCAGTACTTCTGCAAAAGAACACCGAAGGGAATTTGCAACCCTGTGCTTACACATCCCGAAAATTGTCAGAAACCGAAAGGAGATGGGCCATATGGGAGAAGGAAGCTTTTGCAGTGCGATGGGCTTTGTTAACATGGAGACAATTTCTGGAAGGGGCCAAGCATCCGTTCGAGGTTTGGACTGACCATAAAAATTTAGAAGCGTTGAAGACACCGCGTAAACTGTGACCAAAACAAGTTTGTTGGGCCCAGCACTTCAACCGGTTTAATTTCACTCTGCGATATCTTCCTGGAGGGAAGAATTTCATGGCAGATGCACTCTCCAGATTGCCTCAATACAATAGCACAAAGAAGGAGGTGGTGCGACCTATCATCCCTTCGACACAACTAGCAGCACCAGTAACTACCAGGGCACAAACAAGGACCGATCCGGCCCTCTCGGGCGATTTGCTTCAAAAACTACGTGAAGCCCTGAAAATGGATGAGTGGTTTAAAACCCACTCAAATGAATGCACCCTCTGTGAGGGACTACCCTGGGTTGGGGCAAAATTGTATGTTCCTACCAGCTTAAGAACAACAGTATTGCAGTACGCCTATGACGCCAAGGTGGCGGGACATTTTGGTTTTGTTAAAACTTTGCAACTCATCAAGAGACAATTCTGGTGGCCTGCACTCAAAAAGGACATAGAAGCATACGTAGCAAGCTGCCTGGTGTGTGCCTCTGCTAAAAGACCTCCAGGGAAGCCCCCTGGCTTGCTTCAAAGTGTGGCAAGGCCGAATGCCCCTTGGAAGGAAATATCCATGGATTTTATTGTTGACTTACCAGAGAGTGAGGGGTGCACAGTCATTTGGGTAGTGACGGACTTATTTTCTAAACAAGTGCATTTCATCCCTTGTTCTAAAATCCCTTCAGCAAAAACCCTTGCCAAATTGTTCATTCGACATGTTTATCAATTGCATGGAGCTCCAAAACGTATAATTTCAGACAGGGGTGTACAATTTACTTCCAAATTCTGGAAGGAGATTTTGAAGTTGATAGGCTCCGCCCAAGGCTTAAGCTCCGCCCACCACCCCCAGACCAATGGGGCTTGCAAGAGAACCAATGGCGTGCTAGAACAGTACCTGAGATGATACATAAACTACCAACAAGACGACTGGGTGGACTTACTACCATTTGCAGAGGTGGCCTATAATAACTCCATCCATAGCAGCACCGGGTTCACTCCATTTAAGGTAGCATCGGGCCAAGACTTTGTTCCTATCCCCGAGCTTCCTCAGGATGACCCACAGAATCCTTCCTTGATTGAGTGGATTGAGCAACTTAGAAGTACTTGGGCAGTTACTCGAAAAGCGTTAGATGAGGCCCACCAAGCACATAAATCTCAAGCTGACAAAAAAAGGTGTTCGGCACACGTGTATGAAGTGGGTGATAGGGTTTACCTTTCCACCAAATATTTGCAGACCTCTCAAAAATCTAAAAAACTTGGCCCTAAGTATGTGGGCCCTTTTCCCATCACTAGACTTATTAATGCAGTCACAGTCGAATTGGAGCTACCTAAAACCTTGAGACGTATCCACCCGGTGTTTCATGTTAGTTTACTAAAACCAGAACACTTGTCTCCTTTGTGTCCAGGTCAGGACCCTCCCCCCTTCCCCATTTTAATAGAAGGGGAGCAACATTTTGAAGTTAAAGAGATCCTGGACTCTAGAAAGCACCATGGTAAGGTGCAATATCTGGTGGCCTGGAAACATTTCCCATTATCGCAAGCTGAATGGGTGAATAAACATGATGTCTGGGCACCAAAGAAAGTACAATTGTTTCACACCAAATATCCTGATAAACCCTAATATCTGTATTATATTGTTTTCTTTGTTGTTTCCTCTTTCCCTATTTAGGACTAACGTTTCTGCTGCAGAGGGGCCAAATGTCAGCCTCCACCTTACTGCTTGGCTGCCATAGAAAGGGGGAGGGGGCATGGGGGGGAAAAGTGAAACCTTACTAGATGAAAGTCTGCTTAGAATGGGAAAACGAAACTGCTGTTCTCGGCCAACCGTCGTGACATTCCTGATTGATGATGCGGCCAGACATGTTTCCACCTGACCCCTAGAAGACCTGTGGATTGGGTGATTTACGATGGACAGTGGGACTTGGGACAGTGGGATTTGTATATACAGGTTTCGCGCGTATAGTATTTAGTTTCAGCTTTGCTATGGTTGCGATCAGTTCTTTACCAGTAAAAGTACAGTTCTTCATAACAATGGAGTCTGGTTCTTTCTTTCCTGGATTTTGAAGGAAGCATACCTGACACAAACTTTTAGATTTTAAGTTTATGATGCATCAACTAAGAATACATAAACATGTTTACAGGATCCCATATGCTACATGTGAGCATTGCCTGGATTGTATGAAACAGGGAAAGAAGTAAAAGCAGGGGTTGTTGAGTTCTATTTTAATGCTGCATAATGAATACAGATGAAACACTGTATCACTTTAGATGCCACTGAATCAAGCCAGACTTCTACTATGTAGACCAAGGGTGTAAAACTTGATTTCATTGAGGGCCACATCAGGGTTGTGTTTGACCTTGAGGGGCCAGGGTAGGCATGGCTGGGGTGGGCATGGCCAGCTCAATATCACATGTGTTGGGGTGCCTGTGCTGGCCGGAGAACTCTGCCAGCATAAATGGGCTCCCAAGCTCTCTTTTCGGCTGCGACTTCCTTCTGCAACCCTCTGCCAGTGAAAACGGAGCTCGGGAGGGTCACCTGCAGCCCTCACGTTTTTTGCTGTGATGGCCTCCTGCAACCCTCTGAAAAATGGAGCTCCATTTTCACTGGTAGAGGCACTGTGGGCCGGTCCTTTGCTGTTTCCAGGGCAATCCCGTGGGCCAGATCTAAGCACCCCGCAGGCCGGATCCAGCCCCCAGGCCTTGAGTTTGACACCCCTGATGTAGACAAATGTTTGTCATTTTGACCCATTACAGGCAATAATCCTTAGTTCTTCCAAAGACGTTCTGTTTTCCTTGATCCTGTATGTCTACCTTATCCAGTGAATAAGATCCAGTAGATCACTACATCCAGTTATCTAGTGTTTCTTTTCTTCTCTAGACCTTATCAAGCATACAGTTTCTTGGTTTTGTTTTGTTTTTTTGTTTATCATATGTTTGCATTATATGCCAACATATGTGAGTTTCTGTTGTTTGCTGATCATTACGTCAAGGAAGCAAGCAACCCTTATTTCATCCAAGAACAATTGATTGTTTTTTCTTGCACTCTAGGGTACTTTTAGTAGCTGTCCAGAGTTCTACAATTCAAAACTACTTATCTTCTTTCGATAGACCTTTCTCAGTGCCTAGTACCCACAGCCATTCGTTAATATAGAAAAAAAAACATAGCTTTAACCTTTATGCTATTTCTCGTTATAGAACCGCCTTTGTTCTTCAAGACCCTGTGTATACTGCTGTCCTCCTTAGAATTAATCTGCTTTTTACTTTTCCAGCATACTTTAACTGCTCTTAACCCTAAGAAAATAAACTATCTACTACATATCCCTGCCATTACCTGAGAGTTAATGGAACATGCAGGTTGACATTAATTTTGTCTTCTCAGTGTTTAAACAACACCCATTTCCCCATTTCCTTTATCATATTTACTTTTCAACTAAAAAGTGTTCTCTATTTTATGTTTCTATACCCAGAGGAAAAAAATTCAAGATAAACTTTCTTGTATAACCTTTAAATTTTGAGAATTTATAACTAGCTCACTTTTTAAAAATGACTTACACCTTCACAGTTATTATACAAAAAGGTCCCTTCATAAGAGGATTTAATGCTAAGATTCATTAGCAAACAATTTTAGCCTAATTAGCCCTTTAATGTATCTGTTATCCTTTATAGGGATATGCCCTCACAAATTAGTAAAATGGCTGTAATTTATGCTAATCAGCTTAATCTGGCTTGTCTTTAATTACACATGCAGTGGGGGAATCTAATTAGAAAATTAAGAATATTGTGGAAAGGATCAAACTTAGGCAAAGGAAAGTTACTTTATATAGAAAGGTTGTTTATATGTGTATATGTTAAAACAGGGTACACTTCACAAACCTACAAACAATTTTGTTTCAAGAACTTGCTGTTAAATTTGGTTCATAAAGATAATAATCCTTATTGTTTATTTAGTACAAGCTTCAAATCATTTTCCATATATATAAAATGCAATTTTGCCTATAACATACAAAATTCTAGCATTACTGAATATTTTAGTATATTCCAAGTGTGTAATTAAAATCCAAGCACATCTTGGGGAAATTTAGCAGTTTGTGAGGTAATTGATTACAGCATTAGGAGAATTGTTAACTGGACCCATAAGAAGACTGGTTTCATATAATCATAGGAGATTTGTCTGTCTTTTTGTATCATAATGCAGAAAAGAATGCTTTGATAGAGCTAATCAAAAGAGATATTATTATCAAACTAATATAAAGACAATTCTGCAGCAGTTGGTCTATGCTACATAGACCACCCACTGGGACATTTCTGTGCATGTGCAGAAGTGCCATATGAGTGGGCAAGTGTGCACATGCGCGTGAGCGAACCAGTAGCAACGGGATTTGGAACCTGCCCCTGATTCACAGATGGCTATTTGAAAAACTTCATTTCCTTCTTCACTGTAATCATTGCATATTGCTGAGTAGTCAGTGCCTTACCTGATGGAAGACAATTATTTGAAGTTGTATGTTCTGAGAATGCAGGTCTAGACACTGGTGATGCATAAACATTAAAAAATTGAACTCAGGCAGCTGCCCAGCCAAATTTACTATTATAGAGTCCCCAGGATCTCTCCTTTCAAGATATTGCCTTGGTTTACTTAGTTGTCAGTTGGAGAATGGAAAGTTCTACTTAGGCAATTTTGAGAAAAAGCATAGGTTATAACCTGAGGTGGCTGTTCTGACAAAGAGGTCTGATATATAGTACTTATTCAGAAGATGGGATAGAAATCACATTTAGTCTTCTTTGGTTTTTACCTTGACCGTTTTGGTGTTTTTGATTGCTTTTTCAATGATTTCCCTGGTTTTGCACTTTGGAATAAGTACAGGAGGATATTAATTTCAATATGCATAAAAACCCATCTGATGAACAATGCTTTTTGAGACATGGTAGATACTCTAGACCAGTGGTTCTTAAACTGTTTGATACAATTACTCCTTTTCTTGGTCTCAAATAATGTCATCATCCCTACCAAAAAATCAAATTCTGCTATTCTACATGAGCATCTAGCAGCCACAGTCCCATACTGGATCCTCGATTCACAGCAAGCAATTACAAATTGTTCCATTACTCCTAGGATACAGCCAAACTACCAGTTTAGGGATAATTACCCCTAGTTTAAGAATCACTATTCTAGAATGAGAGAAATATCAGAGGTTAAAATTGCTGTAACCTGACCATTTCGAAGTCTGATCCCAAGAATTCACTCTTAGTCGTGACAAATGGTTATAGAAAGCCGCTTTAGTAAAGTCTTAGAAATACCTACAGGCCTATACCATATTCTCTTTTCCAAGCCACAAAAGGGTGGAATGGAGCCTTCAAGGCCATAGAAATTAAACCATTTCTTTTTTCATCTCTTTCATCCTCTTTTTGTTTATCTGTACTTTGTCAAGAAAACTTGTAGATGAAAGCAGCATTCTATGTCAACAAACAGGCTACTCAACACAGACTAAGGAGATTAACATGAACCACACCTAAGCAAATGTGGAAGGCAGAGAAAGGTGAACTCTCACCAAAAACATATAAGCTCCCGAATGTTCCACATGAGAATTATGCAGGCCAAATTACAGAAACCACAATAAAGAATTTGCTTATTCTGTGGCAAAACTTATATCTTCTACTGCAGAAAATCAGTAAATGTCATCTGCTACTTATAGTTTATATACATCTATTAAAAACCATCAAAAGACACTAAAAAAAAAGAAGCTAGTAATTTCATGAGTTATGTCTTTTTTGTGGGATGCAATGAATGTTCAGATGAATATATTAAATTTTATTGCAAAAGAAGCATAGCAAAAGCAAGCTAATAGTAGATGACATAATATTAAGTTTCTAGTCCAGATTATTTAATCTCCAGAATTCAGAAAGTTTCCCACCTGAAAACCTGAATAACTATTTCCTGGCACTCAGTGTAGGACTCTGCTAATCAAGATGGACATATAAGTCCTCTAACGTTTTATAAAGAATCTGGTTCAGAATCTTTCCTAGCTTTCTGTCATTGATATTTCCCCAAACAGAGTTTCAGTGTATGGTCCTGAAGGACTTTCCATTCTGATCTTTTTGTTTGACATCCGCTGCTGTCCTATGGCTTTCTCAGTTATCTCCGTTTTAAAAGGTCGGAAAAGGCCAAAGGCAAGGAAGGTTGGATGATTGTCAAATGCAGAGTTTCATAAGCCAACAATTCATATTTCTAATAGTTGTCACATGATTACTGTTCTATTACAATAAGGAGAATCTATGCAAAATGACAAATAAAATTTAGTTAACATCAGCTAATCTCTTTAGGAGAATATAATTCATAGAATAGAGTACAATAGTTAGTATTCCAAAATTTAATATTTTTTTACTTATTTTTATGAAGAATTCAAGAAATTTGTCCAATTACCACTTCTCCTTTAGGAAGATAATGCCTCCTATGTATTCCCTCAGTTCATATAATAACAGAACTAGAATTGATATAATGTTCATACAATATTTGAATAAAGTTCTAGCTCTCATTCAGAATCAAATTCGAAACTCACTGCATCTCATTTCTGGTACATTCAACCCATTCATACTAATTGTTTTCTTCTTATTTCTGGAAACAGACCTCCCACACACCCTCTCAGTCCCTGGTATCTTACAGACACGCAGCTAAGACACTTATACTCCCTTCCACTTTCCTCTACCCTTATGCCCAAGTTCATTCTCCTGCTCTCTGTAACCCTTAGCCACTTCTTCCCATGCCCAAGCTGGTCTCTGCCTCCTCCTATCCTATTTTGTTGCATTCATATCAACTCTTCTTCTTCCTACTGCTATGCTGGATTTATCTCAGTTTTTCACTAAGTTCCCCACAGTCATTTCTAAACCTTCCCTCCTACCAGATAGTGATAATGGGATCTTGTTGCTTTCTGTGGTGAAATGGAAGCTGCCAGTGCCCATCATCATTACTTCCTAAAAATGTTTGTTTGTCTACATGGAAACCTACTGAAAACATATCATTAAAAAAACCATAAGTTTATCTTCATTAAATAAACAGATTACGTTTATAGATTTATAGAATATACAGTATCTATTTATAGATAAATAGGTGCAGCTTTGCAGAATCTCATTAGAAAGTTTCCATAAAAGAATATGGCTTCTAGGATATACTAAATAAATGTTTGGTTTGGTTTTTTCCTGCCAATTCACAGTTGAAACCTCTTCCGCAATAACACTTAATGAATGCAGGGACAGAAAAGAAAAATATAGTTTCATTAGTACATCTACACAAATGGCATTGAATTCTATCTTATGACTGCATCTGATCAGGCACACTTGGAGATAAGTCCCACTGAACTCAATGGAATGTAAGTATGCAGGTTTGCATACATATAAGCATTTGTGCTCTTATATATCTATATATTATTAAGCTCTTGGGTCTATAACTGGCAAAATGTTGTATCATAGGGAAAATCTTTTCAACCAAGTACCTCAAATGGGATGATTTATACAGTGCATCCAAAATCCATGACCCACGTGTAGAACTGAAATTTGGAAAATTTTATAATTTATAAATTTTTAACATAAAAATTGTCATAAAGCATTTTATGACATAATATAAAAAGTCATAAAACATTTGCTGTGGTCAACTGCTGAGCTTTGATTGTGCTATGCAGTTCAACATGAGCTACAGTACTTTCAAGGCAGATATATCTGTGAATATCTCCCTGAATTTTCAAGAATTAGCCAAGTACATAAGAAGCTCTGCCACCATTAAAGGCATTGAGCAGGGCTGTCAAGCCTGTGGCCCATGGGCCAGATGTATCACAAGCTGGTCACGCCCATACCCAATTTAGCAAAGGAGGGGAAAGTTGTGATATATCACGTGATGCCACCGTGACAACGTGAGTTTGACACCCCTAGCATTGAGGAATGTGATAAGGGAATATGATGATCCAATGGGTGCTTTACAAAATTAACACTTTAAATGACACTTTTTAAAAAACACATATTGTCTCACTTTATTCCTTCTCTTATGTGAATGTCTGTAATGATGAACGCCATCTTTGAAGTGACATAAACAACAAAGGAAATGAGCATAATTTTAGTTCATGGCACTTAAGACTCTGTACTTTGATCTCACTTCCTGTCATGAGCATGTTTACCTTTAAAAGTACCATTGAAGGAACTGAAGCATCAAACAGTTATAAAAATTGGTACAAATGAAGCTGTGAAATGAATTACTGTAGATGGCATTTGAGTTTGACATTACTGTTAATAGTCATATTGTTTTCTGACTAAAATTTACCAGCTAGTCTATGGAAAATACGTTTCTGAGAATCAATGTATTTGGATTAGGGCCACTTTACAATTTGTGGCAAATTATTATTTACTCCCTCAGAATTTATGGTAACAAGACTACTATTAATAAAGTTGGACATTGTGGATATAACTGTGACATGGAAAATCTGTCATGTATGGAAAATCTGTTCTCACAGTGAATGCTAAAGGCCAGCATTTACTGTTTAAGCCACAGTACTAACAAAAGATTGTCCTGTGTAATGAAAGGGCCATCAGCTTAGAATTTGACAAATTGAAACAAATTAAATAGTCCGTATCCTGTGAAGTATATCAACAAACCTAATGCAATTTATATTTCTAAGTAAATTAATCCCAGTAGCTAATCTGTTAACCTTGATGCTCACCCATCATTGTCTGCTCAATCCATTAAATTCCTATCCAGTATTGTTACTGTGGCTATAGCCGTGATGGCGAACCTATGGCACGGGTGCCACAGGTGGCACGTGGAGCCATATTGGTGGGCACGCGAGCTCAGCTCTGGCACGCATGCCTGCGCCAGCCAGCTGATTTTCAGGCCTTCCGGGCCCACCAGAAGTCAGGAAACACACTGTTTCCGGCCTCCAGAGGGCCTCTGGGAGGGGGGGAAGCCGGTTTTGCCCTCCCCAGGCTCCTAGAAAGGCTCTGAAGCCTGGGGAGAGCAAAAAACGGGCCTACCGGGCCTACCATGCCATCATGTGCCAAAAACGGGGGAGCACGGGAGGGGAGGGGCGCATAGAATTATGGTTGTGGGCACACATGCATGTGACCCCACTGTGCTCCCCCCGCTTTTGGCACGCGATGGCAAAAAGGTTAGCCATCACTGGGCTATAGCAAAAAAACAAACAAAAACAAGGGCTTCAGTCAGGGCTTGGGAAAGTTCTGTAGTATATAGTAAACGTACACAACTCTTCTTGGACTGATAGATGTAGAGTTCCAGAATTACTAGCATTTGGACAGTGATTATCAGGAAGCAAAGTGATTTAATTCAGGCCATAATCAAGAGTTTCAGAAGTTCCATAGTTCCATAGTGGCGACCTAAGAAAATATTTCCATACTTCATGTATGTAAAGTGTTTGGTTTAGTGAATTATATAAACCCAGCAAAAACAAAATAAATTTTAGTATAATGCATGAACATAATTATAAAGTATTCATTATCATATTATTGAAGGTCTCAAATAATGTCCATTGTACATAATTTACAACTTGTCTGATCAGAATTTTCACATTACACATTTACATGAAATTTTCAATCAATTAATAGTAGAGTGGAGCATGGATTATTTTCAGTACTAATATAATATATACTAATATGTACATCTTTTTCTTTAAGGAGCTCATCTTGACATACAGTTCATACAGACTCATTCAAGCCAGCAACATACTTAGCTTAACAATTGCTAAATATTTTTTTAAAAAGACATTACTCTGGTTTAATATTTTTCCATCAGTAGTTCCAAAAGAAAGATATAAGATATTCCCTACATAAAAAGGATTCTATTCATACAGGCCAGGCGCCCTTCAATCATTGATCATATTTGGTTATGTTATTCCTATCACTGCTCCTGGAGTCCTAGCACTGTATTCTGGACAGAGAACTCTGATATTGTTCCTGGAATCTGTTGAAGTCACTGTTCCAGCTTAGGAGTTACTGCCTGAATGCGCTTATCACCATTAGGGCCAGTTTGGCCTTTACTTTCCACATCTTCTTTAGTTCCTCCCTCCTTCAGGCCCCGTACTTCTCCAGCTTCTTATAATTCCTTCTTCCTGGCATTGCTGTTACTTGGCTCTGCTACTTCTATCATCACCTTTGCCTACTAGTATGCGGTCTGGTTGATTGGCTAGTACCTACCTGTCTATCTGAATGTGGAAGTCTCACAGGATCTTAGCCCTATTATTCTCCTTGACCTTTTCTGCAATCTCCCATCTGGGCTACACTGTGCAGAGGTTCCTGTACGCAATGCAACTACTTGGTTGGGCCATTCAGTGTATGCTGTACCTGTCTGCATTTTACATCCTGACACTATATGTTGGATTGACTCTGAGGTCTCTCTGCATAGTCTGCAACTTAGATTCTATCTAGTGTGATAGATCCCTACTTCTATAGATCTGGTACTTAATGTCTGTCCTTGTGTTGCTATAATCAGTGCTTCAGTGCTAGTCCAGTCCTTTCCAGCCACTAGTGGGATTTCCCAATGTCAGCCACCTCAGCTATCTATTGATGGTACATCCCATGCAGAGTCTTGTCTTGTCATGGCACTTCCTCTGCTTGATCTTCCTCCCATGTCTGCTGTTGCCTCAAGCATTCTCTCAGCAGGTCATTATTGTGTGCCTCTTAATGATGTACTCTTGGATGCTCCGAGTGTCATCCAGGACAGTGACTTTGACACTCACCAGAACACACGCATTCCAGCTGATGTACAGTCTCTAGGTTTGGGTTGAAAATCTCTGTGCATTGAGAGGAGCTTCCAGGTCTTCACAACAGCAGCCTCAATTTCCTCTTTTGACTGACTCTCTATACTGGCAGGGTTTCTGGTGATTGGCAGGTCATACATGTTGATGACATGGATCTTGTACTTCTTATTAAGCTGGGTCTTCAGGACCTGTCTTATTCTTTGGTGGTACTTGAATGTTGCTGTCTTCCTTGACTCATCACTGTGGTTCCCATGTGACTGTGAGATTTATTTGCAGGTTGTTTGTCTGTCTGCTATGTGGCCCAGTGCTGGTTAACTACCTTCCTTCTCTTTAGTACCATTCAGCCACACATCTCCAGTCCAAATGAAATCTAAATGTCCTTAGACCTGTGTCGCATGGATCAGTGAGTTGATGTCTTGTTTACTCTTAGCATTCAGCTTGATGTCATACTTATAAAGGAGGAAGCCAATGGCAGTTCCACTTTGGAACCTGCATCGGTTTACAAACACATGTACATATATACACACATATCCTTTCCAAGTTCTTATTTATCTGTGGCCTATGATATACCATATTTTTCAGAGTATAAAACGCACCTTTCCCCCCCCCCAAAAAAGGGTGAAATCTGGGTGTGTCTTATACTCTGAATGTAGCCCCGCCCAGCCTCGTAAACGGAGATTTCAGAGGCTGAAAGAAGCCTCTGAAAGAAGCTTCAGGGGGAAAAAAGCCTGTGAAATGAAGCTTCAGGGGAAAAAAAGCCTCCAAGCAGAGCTTCAGAAAAAAAGCCTCTGAAAGGCTTTTATCTAAAATAATATGGCAAGCAACAAAAGAAGAATTAGTAAAGGTTCTAACCAAACTATGCTAACAAATCTGGAGAATGACACAATAACCAACAGATTGGAAGAGGTTAATCTACATACCAATACCAAAGAAAGGAGATTGAACAGAGTACAGATAGTCCTTCAGAATAAAAGCCTCTGAAAGAAGCTTCAGAAAAAAAGCCTCCAAACAGAGTTTCAGAAAGCTCTGTTTCTTTTTGAAACTGTTTCTGTTTCTGTTTGAAGCTCTGTTTCGGAGACTTTAAGAGGCAGGAAAAAAAAGGTTTTTTTGAAACTGAGTTTCAGAAGTTTCAGAGGCAGAAAAAAAAGCAAGGCACAGAACTCACAACCAACGAACCTGTTGCTAAAATTCACCTCTGGGAACAGCTGATTGGGGGTATTCTGGGAGGCCAATCCACTCAGCAATCAGCTTTTTTCTTATTTTGCTCCCCAAAAAATAAGGTGAGTCTTATACTCTGGTGCCTCTTATACTCCAAAAAATATGGTAGTTATAGTCAGAATGTATAACTGGCCTAAGGTGACCCATTGAACTTGAAGGCAAAGAGAAATCAGTGGAGTAAATTATGCTGGGCAAATTCAGTGTTTGAAGATTGCTGAAATTATGATCTACTCTACATCTCAACATGCAAAAAAAATAAAATAAAATCAAGAATAAATTAAATTACCCAACATCTTAGAATTTAGCCTGCTGATTATAACATGGATTCCCTTGAGACTTAATTTAAAATTAATTAGTTGGAATCAAAACATTAAAATAAATTTAACATGCATTTCTACATAAGAAGTTACATTCAATACTTCAGCTGAACAGAAAAAAATGTGAGTTGTCAAAAAGGATTTAACCGGTGCAGCAATACAAGAATCTGTAATTTGTAATTTCACATTTGTCTTCTTTTTTTCTATGAGATGCCCTTTTTTCCCCACTCTGCCATCTTGTTTTTCATAAAATAACATAATGTTGGATGGTTGAAACTGCTCAGAATTTAAATCTTCAACTGGTAGAATTGAAAACCTGCATCACTACTGGCCTAGAGAGCAATTTCACAAAGTCAGGATTGTTTCACACTTCATATTCCTTCTTCCTACAGTGATTTTTATGCCAGGCATGTTATATAAGTACTTTAGCTAGATCATAGTTCACAAACCTGCAATATGGCTTTCTATTTTACGCCAAAAAGGGTGGAAATGGATCCACAAGCCACCTCAGCTCCATATTTCCTCTTCTGTGGAACCTCCGAAGCCACGCTTACAGGACCCATATTTGCTGCATAGTTGTGTCGGAGTAGAGCTTTTTCCAGCTCTATGCCTATGGATTATATTATCCATAATCTGTAGCTAACATGGGCAGTGATTACATTGTATAAAAACTCTGGTTAACTTTCAACACATTTGGAGAGCACTAACTTAGTGTAGGCCCATCAAATGTCTCAGTTAAAGAATTACAATATTTTCACAATTTCTGATTATATGTTACCACATATATTAGTTGTGCCTTCAGTGTGTTATTCAAGAAGAGCATATGTGCAGAGCCATGAATAGAAAATTGTACAATTTGATAAGGTGTTGTTTTGAAATAATTTCTCCACCCTCATCCTTTTACCCACATCTTTCAAAGCCAGCAATTCAATCTTTCATTGCAGAATAGAAGGGGGTATTTGCTTTATCATATCAAAGTAATAATGAATTTATTTTCAGCATTTCGGAATACACTCTTTATACACAGTGATCTGAGGTACGTGAAATATAAATATCAAAAAAAGACAGCAATGTAATCCAGAATAGCCTTGCACTCTTGTACTGAAGTACTCTTGATTAGCTGTCATTGAAGCTTCAAAATTAATGAATGGTAATAACTTATAAACAATTGCTGCTAATCAGAATGAGTTTCGGTAGTAATTGGATACAATTATGTAACACATGATTGTATGATGGCATATTAGATAATTGATTTGTTATGTGTCCATTTATGGATGCAAATTGAATCCCCTTTCAAAAGCCCTGAATAACAGTTTACAAAATAATTGACCCTGGAACATGTGAACTTGTTTACCTTTCATTTTGTGCTTTGGAATAAATGGATGGAACATCCATAAAAACAGCATGGTTTGCATGCAACAATCTGATCATGGCCATATTTTAGCTTTAGAGTATGCCTCATGACTAAGAGTATAACCCTATTATCTAATTTCAAATAAGAGTCCACGCTTGCAGAAATTAAGAAAAAAATTAAGAAATGAGATGGCAAAATTACAGACAGACAGGCAGACGTCTGTCAGATATACAATAATTTTGCCATCTTATTTCTTAGTCTCTATTCATACATCTATGCATAAAATACATACACACACTGTATAGAAATCAAAAACTGATCTTAACAGTTATCATTTAATCAATCCTTGCTGAAATGTTTTATCCCTATAACTATTAAAAAAGCAAAGAAAAGCAGAATATAGACAATAGATAATTGGTTAAACTTGCCACTTTGTCTATCTTCTTTAGCAAAACTATAGATGAATGAATTTGTGAAGCTTATTCCTGTAATTTTCAGAAAATACAGTTTTCAAACATAAGTGTAAAAATTATTTTCATTTCTCCAAATGTACAGTATGTTATTACTAATATTTAGATTAGAATGAAATGCAAACTATATTATGTTTTTTTAAATGAAGAGTTCAACAGTAAGTTTGCATCTAAGTTTGAGAAAAGAAATGATAAAAAAAACTATTGTTAATCCAAAAGAACATAATTAGTTATTATAATCACTGTAGCAATAACAATGTAATTTCATGCAATTGGGTGTTCTTTTGCAAAAAAAAATATTCACAGTTTAAAAGGTGAGTCACATAGGAAATGACTTCATTAATTATAAACTCTGAATGAACATTGTTAAAACATGTTTGCTGTAGTTTTAGTAAGAATTATCTAGCTCTAATCAACAGTAGAGGAACAAGCAATTAAGAAGTACACTGCAGACTCACAGTTGGTACAGCAGCCATGAAGACCTGAGAAAAGGTATTAAAACACCATGATGTGTCGATATCTACAAAGATCAGAATCAGGCAAGCCATGGTAGGAAGCAGGATAGGAGGAATACTGACATTTTTGAACTTCAAGGTTTAGGAAGACTCTTGACATATTATGAACGGTCATGAAAACAAACAAATGGATTGTTGAATAATGAATCACTTGAGGCCAAATTCAGATTATCCTACTTTGGACACAAGACCTAGGTCTCTGGAAAAGGCTCTAATGCTGACAAAAACAGAAGAGATGAGCAGATGACCACCCACAAAGCGGATGGACTTACTTACAGTGGGGATAAGAGTACTGTTGGAATTGCTGAAGAACCCTTAGGGAGGGAGGGAGGGAGGGAGGGAGGGAGGGAAGGAAGGAAGGAAGGAAGGAAGGAAGGAAGGAAGGAAGGAAGGAATGAATTGCATGCTCCTGCTGACATTTCAGAGATTTATATAACTTTCATATTTCTGATCACTGGCAGAATATGTATGTTGGAAAACTACTATTAATTAATCAGCATCTCACCAGGAAGGGGAAAAAAGCAGAAAGCAGCTGCTGACACCTATGATCAATTGGATATGTATTTTTCTATAACTTTTATATATTGCTTTGATTTTATATAAACAGCTTTTTGCTTGGATATCCATGATTAATAGTTGGGAATAGTAATAATAATGAGTACTTGGCTGATATTTGCAAGACAAAGTTCAAAGACACCCCCAAATAGTTTTTAGTTAGCATTATGGATTATTTTCCATAATGATTATCAGCTAAGAAGGTCAAAGTATATTCATCATACTAGTAGGTTCTTATCTGGATGTTCTCCTTGTAATAGTATGTGGGAATAACCTTGGGAGATAGTAGGGAAAGCCATAGACTGGGCAACCCTGTCTAAGACCTCTGAAGGAGGGAGGGCATAGGAAGCATTTCAGAAGGCACCCTCCTTATTTTTCTGTTTAGGCAGAAAGCCAGCTGCTTGACCTTGAGACAGTGATTTTCTCTCAGCCCTAGGAGGCAAGCAATGGCAAATCACTGCTAAATAAACCTTGCCAAAGAAACTTCAGATACTTGTCCAGGTAGTCTCCAAAAATCCAACACAATGTAACAGAAGCAGTGGTGGGTTTCTACTGGTTCGCCCCAGTTCAGGCAAACTGGTAGTGGCAGCAGCGGGAGGCTCCACCCGGACGTCATCACGGATGCTCTGTGCATGGGCAGAAAGTTCTGCACAGGCGCACACTCACAGTTCCGAACCAGTAGCGAAAGTAAGTGGAACCCACTACTGAACAGAAGGCAAAAAGAACCTTACAATAAAGATAGAGCTAATACTTTTGGTTGTGCTTCTTGTCTGTTCTACTTCTCAGGGTTAATGCTCCTTGAAAGTTATGAAAGTACTGCATGTGAAATAGAAAGCAACACCTATGAAGTTTCATGCTAAAGCAATAGCAGCTAAAATATCTGAAAATACTTTAAATGAAACCCTGATTCTGAGAAGTGATCACAAGACAGACAGTCCCTCCTTTACAAGCATTAAATACTGACACTCAACAAAGCAGGTACATTATTATATATGATATGTGAACATCTGGTACCTAACATCCCCAAGAACCCAATTAAATAGCTTATATACCAAGGCCATACAAATAAATGTGATGTTCAGTATTTTTAAGGGATACCGGCTTACCAAATACCTTTACTGAGCAATATAATTATAGACATTTTTGAATTAGATATATTGTTCTATTGTTCTAGAACAGAACAAAGAAATATCATTTCACTTCAATAAATACATGCTTTTGACTTTGCAAGGGGCTATTTTTAAAAAAACTAGAACCAGTACATATCATAATAAAGCTAAAATCCATAGAAAGTTAAACAAAATAGAAAGAGAAAATGAGACTTTTAGATAGCTGTGATTGATGCCAAAAAAATTATGGAAAACTATCTATTTTTCCAAACTATATTTTGAGCAGTACTGAAAAGTACATACAATTTTTGCCAACAATAATATGAACTTTTAATCAAGTATGTCTTCCCAGATTTATTTTATGACTACTTACAACAAATTTGTATAGGTTTAATTATATAATAGTCATATTGATATATAACAATTCCCTGTCGTATAGTATTTCCATAATACTTTCCATACATAATATTTCCATAATATATTTGCTTATCCAGAGATAATTGAATCCTTGTATTTAAAAAAACCCATTACATTTTAATCAATAATGTACTGCTAAAGTGAATGTATGCAACCCAGAGATTTTGATTGATTATCAATCTTTTAGTGTATCAGAAAAAGAGAATGTGAAGTAAAAAAGAAAGCAAGAACTGGCTTTGTGAGAAATCAATGCAATAAAGAATTGTTTTTGGAATACAAGCTGCAGTAGGTTTTCATAAATTATCTATGTAGTGAGCCAATGTTCATATATCTCCTTCACAATACAGTTATGCCACAATACTCAGCATTAATTTATTCTGGGAGGTGCAATGGGTACTAAAAAGGATGAGTCCCAAACAAACCATGTGATTTACATGTAACTGTTTGTTATGACTGGGAAGAACTTTCTATCTTTTCCTTTTCCTATGTCAGTGACCTTCCCAGCATGGCCGACTTCCTATCTGTCCTCTGTAGCTGTCCCATTCCTTTTGCAGAGACCTTCCCAGCATGGCTGACTTCCTGTCCATTCCCCAGAGCTATCCCCCTCTTCCTATAGCAGTACATCATCTGCTAAACAAAGGATGAGTACCGGGACATCATTTTCATGTCAAAATGCATCAAGAATCAATTCAACAAATTCTGAAGCAGTCAAGTACACTGTATAATGATATTTATATGTTCTACTAGATATCAGTTAACTTTTGATTATGCCATACTAAACTATGTTCATTTGAACCATGATTTGTTGCAATAAACTGTATTTATAAACCCCGCTGCTGGATTCATACTGTTTCTTAAGTCTTAAGGAGTTCAATTTTGGCTCTGTGTGCTATGTAGATATATTTTAAAGTAGATATGTGTAAGATTTCATTATTAGATTCATTACCAACATTCTTCAACAAGTATATTCAAGTTGTAACTGAATCCTTATGACAATAAAGGTCTATTTCTTGTTATCCAACGAGACAGGGAAATTCCTTATCCAAACAAAAACTATGTTCAAAATTCTTTAGGCATAATCTCTCTGTTTTGCTGAGGCAAAAAAAAACCCTACATGGGAACACTCTTCCAATGCATTTGAGAATACAGTACATTTGGCTAAAGCAGTGAGGACAAAAAAATGATGGCAGTGGATGCCTACATAAAAACGACCTAAAACCAATAGCATTTTCAAACAAAATAAAGGTCACTTGAGATAGAGCAGGAAATAAAGTCATTGGGAAAAAGAATGCAAATCATGAAGAGAAAGGCAACAGAATTCAAAAGTATCACCACTTGCATTCTTGAATGCAGATAATCTTAAAGATTAAAGCTAGTATACATGTGTTTGCATAAATCAAATATTCCCATTTTCACAACTAGCAAATATTCACAAAACATTAGTTATATGTTAATATTGTACAGTGAAGGTGATGGAGGGTTTTTTTTTTGTTTTGTTTTTGTTTTGCAAAATCCATATTGACACATTTTATTTCCTCCTTTGGGAAGTAAGAATAACTGAGGCACCAAATAACAACTCTGCCAGGTTCCTGTAGAATTGAGCCATAGCTTGCTAATAAAATCAAAGGGTAACATTGGGATGAGGGAATTTTAATAAAAATGTATCAAAGTTGGAATGTATCAATTTAAATAATAAAAACTAACTTTATGGAATTAAAGTCCTCTACTTACAACAGTACTTTTAGTGACCATTCAAAGTAACAACAGCACTGAAACAGGGGACATGACTGTTTTTCAAACTTACAACCATTGCAGTATTCCCATGATCATGTGATCAAAATTCAGGGGCTTGGCAACTAACTTCATATTTAAGAAGTTTGCATTGTCCCAGTCATATGGGCACCTTTTGTGGCTTTCTGGCAAGTAGAGTAATGGGGAAGCCAGACTCACTTAACAACCATGTTATTAATTTAACAACTGCAGTGATTCACTTAACAACTGTGTCATAAAATGAGGCAAACCTCACTTACCAAGTATTTCATTTAGCAACAGCTGAATCAATAACTACCTGTATTAGGACAAGGGAAATATTAGTTTATTTGTCAAAACAATCAAAAAAGTTAAGTTAGAGGTTTGGGTAAAACAAAAATGAAATATTGATTGTACCTAATTCAAAAAAAGGAGGGTATTTTTGCATATTGATTTATATGTTAATTTTTTTAACATTTATATAATTTGTCTATTATTTTGAGAAATATTTTCAGTCATTTTCCCCCAATAAACCCAGTTTATATCTTAGGTTGGATTTATTAGTTTTTGTTTCAATCCTTTGTAATGCAGTATTTTTTTTAAAAGAAAACATTTATTCCTCATATATAGAAAATAATAAAACCAAGACTTAAGTGACCACCTTGTTGTTTTCAGATAAGAAGCTCAAAACACCAGGGCAAGAACAAGAGCATTGGACAAAAACAAAGCAAGCAATGACACAAGTCACTCTTTTAGCCCTGGTGGGGCAGTCGTTAGAATGCAGTACTGCAGGCTACTTCTGTTGATTGCAGCTGCCAGGTGTTTGACTGCTCCAATCTCACTGGCTCAAGGTTGACTCAACCTTCCATCCTGGTTGGAAGGTTGGTAAAATGAGGACCCAGGTTGTTGGGGGCAATATGTAAACCACTTAGAGAAGGCTGTACAGCACTGTGAAGCAGTACATACGGTAAGTCTAAGTGCTATTGCTATTTATACAGCTGTCCATATATATTTCTTATTAAAGTGAACATATTTCAGTAGAATTGTCCAGAAAAATGCAGGGAAGGGGTTTGCTCTCTGCTCTTTTTCACTTACCACACTTTTCTCTGGATTTTTCCACACTACCCCTTTGGTACTTTAAAATAGTAATTTAAAAATATGCAGGTTTCAAATTAGCAAGCTTCTAGTTATACTAGTATTGTAATCATTGTGCAGTTACAGAATTCGTGGTAAGGTTCTAGAAGACATTAAAAAGTAATAGAGCAGTTAAGAAAGGATTTTTTTTTTAAAAAAGCTCTTTGTTCTGCCTGCATGTCAATGTATTTCTATACTTTCACTCTGTGTGTGTGTGTGTAAAATTTCACTTGATATATGTGGACTTCCTGGTCCCAATTATTATTCAACTGCAATACTTAAAATGCAGTATGTCTACAGCTTGGAGTTTAATTCTGATGGGGCTTAAGGTTTGATTTAGCCTTTCATCCTTCCGAGATCAGTAAAATGAGGACTCAGATTGTTGTGGGTAATATGCTTACATTGTAAACTGCCCAGAGAGTGCTGTAAAGCACTATGGGACGGGATAAAGGTCTAAGTGTTGTTGCTATTACTAGTGCTAAGCGAACACTGCTTATATTAGCTTTGTAAGCTATCAGAAGACAAAACTAAAAGTTCTCAGGAACAGGGACTTGTATTCTGCAAAAGGCCATGCCAAGTACAATTAGATTGACAGGTAGATAATAAGCATAGCCTATGGCAAAGAATTCCATGTTTTAAATTGTTCTCTTTCAACACTAATCCAGGGCTTCTTGGCGTGTAACACCACTATTTTTTTTTCTCTGATTCAGTTTAAACCAGGGGTGAAATCCAGCAAGTTCTGACAGGTTCTGGAGAACCAGTAGTGAAAATTTTGAGCAGTTTGGAGAACCAGTAGTGGAAATTTTGAGTAGTTTGGAGAACCAGCAAATACCACCTCTGGCTGGCCCCAGAGTAGGGTGGGAATGGAGATTTTGCAATATCCTTCCCACAGGAGTGGGAAGGGAATGGAGTTTTTGCGATATCCTTCCCCCAGGAATAGGGAGGGAATGGAGATTTTGCAGTATCCTTCCCCTGCTACGCCCACCAAGCCATGCCCACCAAGCCATACAACACCCACCAAGCCATACCCACAGAACCAATAGTAAAAAAAAATGGATTTCACCACTGGTCTAAGTCAAATCAGAATTCAGGCACAGTTTGACTTTACTTTTCTATACATAGTTTTTCTAGTTGAAGAGAAATTTAGTCTATACTCTGTCTGAGGATGCTGTCATTGTCTGACATGAGTATGTGTTACATAACCATGTTTTTTATAAGTGGCATTGCTGGGGACAATTACTGAGCAAATGTTGATAACAGATTGCCATCAGTATTTAACAAATTCTTAGTGTCTTTGTCATTCTTCTACTATACAACTCCTTCAGGGAGACGGGACTATTACCAGGGCTATGTTTTAACAAGTAATCTTCTAGGTACAAAGCTGTTCTCTCAGTACTGTAGTGGAGGCAAGGAGAATGATGCAATTACAGACACTATAAAAACTGAATCACCTATGTAGAGTAATGATTTGAAAAAGTTCCACAGGTGTTTAAGTATTAGGGCAAAAAAGTCTTGCCTGAGGTAAATATTAGTTTGGGATGATATATACAGTAGATGATGGGACTTCAATTGTGATAGCTTTCATTCTGGCGCATGAGGAAAGTTTATTATTATCTAAGAATGATGAATCTCTTCATAGATTCACCCCAAATTTCTTACCTGGCCTTTTTAAAAACTGTCTAGCAAAGGTTTGTTTGTTCCCTTCTGTTTCTAGCCTCTCTCTTCTTCTATTCCTTCTCCATTGATTATATCTTTAGGTCAGTTTTTTTAGTGGTGGTGAACAGCCACATCTCTTTTCTGCTGAATTGTACCTGCAGCTCTAGTTGGCTGTAACAACACAGCACTTTCATGTGGTATTATTCAGAAAGCTAGAAAAGAAGAATCTGAGTAGGCCATTAAAACAGCATAGAAATGGCAAAAAATAAAAAGGTCTATCTTGGCTCAGGTTTCCTTGGAAAAATATAGCATGACATACTCATGACCAGGAAAACAAGCATCAGCAATCAGTGGTTTGCATTACACATTTTCACTAATTACATTTAGGACTACATTGAAACTGTGTACTTTGTTCTTCTTGCTTTAGATACATCTGCTTAACACCTCCATATATTCATAACTATGAATAAAAGAAACACGTTTTAAAAAAGAAATCTTATGTTTCTGATTGTGGTTTTTGTAATTGCTTAAAGGTTTTTTTTAAAAAAAACCCTCTATGTTCACCTATCTAATGAACAACCACTTTCATAATAAGACTGTAGACTTTGCTGACTAGACATTATGTAATCACTCACTTTTAAGGTTATATTAAGAGTACCTTTAAACTCATTAGACACTGTTATCATTCATAATAGTTCATGGAGGAAATTAAATACATATAAGAAGCACCATATTAATGTAAGCAAAACTGTAAGACAATCTGGAGCCAATGCCAATTTAAAATTCTTCAAATTTATTATTATACATTTCCACAGCAGAAATTTTAGCACAATTTTTAAGTAATTAGATATACAGTAAGTTAACAACTGTGCAATACAAGTACCTTACAATCACAACATCACATTAATTGTTGAACTTTAAAACCACACTGAAATTGTTATATAGAGAATAAACTACAATGGATTAAGTTCACATGTCATTTTTTTTCTTACACCACTTTTTCTCTGGAAGTAAAGTAAATCTAACACTTCTTCCTCTAATTTTTTTCCATCAGAAACCCTGTGAGATGTTTGGATTAGAGATAATGACTGTCCCAAAAGCATTATTATTAGCTTCTTGCCCTAAACCTGAGTTTTCCTAGTTGTAGTCCAATATCTATAGCTTTGATAAATCATCATTTATAAATACAGAGACTAGGCCCAAATCAAACAAACAATATTATAACTCAGTAAGATGTGTGAACCCAGTCTACATCAATCTTCCCCAAACTAGTACCCAGCACAAATGTAGGATTTTCAATATT
Source organism: Ptyas mucosa (assembly GCA_012654045.1). Taxonomy (NCBI): domain Eukaryota; kingdom Metazoa; phylum Chordata; class Lepidosauria; order Squamata; family Colubridae; genus Ptyas; species Ptyas mucosa. The sequence goes on from WNWU01013802.1 coordinate 20,304,358, forward strand.
CACAATCTGTAGAATGTATGGCAAATAGCTCTGATAGACAGGAATTTTGAAAGGAAGAAATCTAATTCAGTACCATGTTTAAGAATGCTGACTTATATTAAAGAGCAATGCCCTTTCCTATTGTCAACAAACTTCTACAAGCCTTATTCATAAGTAAGACCTACTCACTAATTTCCAACATTTATTTTTAAAAAACGTCTTGTTTTAAGGCTCTGCTCCTTACACTGGTTCCTATTTACCATGGCTGATGATTACTAATGAATAGCTTCATTTTGGACCTTTGAATTATACAATATTAATTTTTTTAATATTAATTTTATACAGGCTAAGTATAAAGTATGCAATTGTGTATATACTATGCATATTTGGGACTTTACAATTCAAACTTACAACAGAAAAATAGAAAGCAATTGAATGATTCATGAAAATATGCCTACCTTCAAATCAAAACAATGGTTTTCTATTACAGTGTTATTTGGAAGTTATGCCTAAATGACAAAACAAAACAAAGAGGGCCTTGTGCTTCGAAGTACTACTCAGCTGATACAAACACTGATCCTCAAAAGTTCAACTGGCACTCCCCTTGCAAACTGAATTAATGCTTTTTAGTCTAATTAATAAGGCAGCTTTGATACAGGAAAATAGTTTTCTAAATGTATGGTCAAGGAAGAATATAAAACCAATTCTCTGTTGCAAATCTTTAATCCAGTATGGATAGAGACTTATGTTTCACAAAACTTGATTAAATTATAATTAGCAAAAGGCTTGCAAAATAATAAGGCAAAATTTTTATCAGGGGGAGAAAAATAATCTTGTTAATAGTTGCCATTTTCCAAAGACCACAATGAAAGTTCTGTGCTTTAATTATAACTTTAAAAAATCTTTTATAAAGCTTAAGGCCAAGAATGAGGTATGGAACAGTCACCCTGAACTCCCATTTAACTAGAAAAGTTTACTTGGAGCGAAGGAAATACATCTGGTCACAAACACTTTTGACCCCGATCAAATCGGGTTCCGACCAAAAAATTCACAATTTTTTCCCATAGCCGATTTCCCCTTCTGCACCATTTTTTTTGTAAGCGCCAAATTTCCAAAATTAGGTTCGGGTCACTACCAAATTGGGTTGTGACCAAAGTTATGGAACGAATTATGGTCGTGACCTGAGGTTCTACTATATAGGGAGGCCATCCCAGCCCTCACAACCATGGACTTGTCAGGAGCTACACTTAACATTTGTATAAAATGAACCAATGCAGGCTCTGCCACAAGACTGTATAACGGTTCCAGTTGAACAGTCAATGAGCAGCTTTGTTTTCAGTGTCAGTTCTGCAAACCAAAATGGAAGTTTATAGGTTCTCATGTAGATTAAGATATACCCCTTGTGGGTGTGGGGTAGCAGGACATACAACTTGGTTAATATGCCGCAGTGGCTTTGCATGTTCTGACATGGAGCAAGCGAGGATATGAGAAATTTTTAAACTGGGGATATCATATTGTGGATAGATGAAGGCATAGTGGCACTTCAAGTAATGCTGTTTTCATAATGATGTTCAGTAGGTGGGCGGAGCTTTACTTCTTTAATCTGATTTAGGACTATGGAAATAAAATAATGGTTGATATCATAGGCAGGCTATACATAGAACAAAAAAGAAATGAAAAAAAAAAGAAAGGCCATAATGGTTAAGTCAAAGATCTTTCTGTGTTCAGGACCTGATTGTCACAATGGACATAGCTAAATACAACTAAGAAGTTTATATCCCCCTTCCCTGTAATTGCTTTCTAATAATTAGTGCAATCTCCATATTCCATCACTGTTCAAAGCTAAATATAAACCTACCAGTATATCCCAAATATCCTTTATTAAATATATTCCTAATTGGGATTAGATTAGAATTCTTTATTGGCCAAGTGTGATTGGACACACAAGGAATTTGTCTTTGGTGCATATGCTCTCGGTGTATTATTCGTTAAGAATAATAAGGTACAACACTTAATGATAGTCATAGGGTACAAATAAGCAATCAAATCATACTAGAAAACAATCAATATAAACCGATGCTGAGAGAATATCTAGAAATGTTTCTACTTAGATAGCCAGGGATTTCATATTTCAAGTTTACTTCACTCTGAATCCTAAAATTATTAAATTCCAAAATTGCCTACTCTTCTGATGAAATGCAAGTGGAGTGGCCTTCCAGAAGGGGACATCAGAAGCTCGCGCGCGGCCCAAAAAAAAAAGACGACCCAAAACCACTACGACCACGAAAGACAGCAGGAGAGGATTATTTTACTGCAGCTGGCAAACGTCAGGAGGAGGCGGGGACTCGGTTGGAGAAGCCGTCCGATTGCTCCACCTCCTTGCGAAAGCCTATAAACAGACACCAAGGAGGCTCTAGCTTCGTTTCTTGGAGACCCGCGGCTGAGGTGGGGGGATCTCTCGCTGCAACCGGCAGGTAAGTGGCGAAGTGAGGCGCGCGTAACGCGCTACGTAGAGAAACAATGCCGGGATTTTTCCCGCGATTTGCTTTCCTCAGCCGCCTCGACTATCTTCGCTTTTGTGCTTTTGCTCTGCTTGGAGGCTCCTGAAGTTAGTTGGCCAATCCGAGGGATTCTGCGGGGAGGCTTCACTCGGCTCAGACCGGTGGCAATGACGGAATCGCCTTTGCAAAGGCCGTCAAACGCGACCACCTCTAGCGGGGGCGTTTCCAAAGGTGCTTATTCCAAAATGGAAGGTTTTGCGAGGGTTTGTTTTTTTTAAGCGTCTGCTGGAATGAATTATTTCTTTAGCTTGGAAGACTGACTCCCTCGTAACCAAGTACGGGGTGGGTGCAGAACCTCTGTACATCAGTGTCTGTGGGAGTTTCCTGATTTGACTAGGATTGATCCTGTCTCCTCCCTTGAGTAGGTAATTGTCTTTGTTTTCTTCTCCTGCATTCTCCTCTCCGTCTCCCACCCTTCATTAATTGCATTAATAAGGAACTCATTCAATCCAGATGTCTTCGCTTAACTTTTTTTTTTTTTTTTTAGCTGCAAGCTTTCCTTCCAAAAAGGCTTGCAGGATCTCAGCGTCCTCTCTGGCCCGACTTGCTCTAGGCTAGAGGATGCTGAACTTTTGTTTTGGTTGGTCTTTAGATCAAACGCTGGGTTCCCATTCTGAACGTATTTGGGGAAAGTTATGTCATTTTTAATTGAGAAGTGGTAAACTCCTTAAAGGAATCTATCGCATCCTGGCCTGAAGATAGTTGTATTTTGTGAAAAGGCTGTGAGTATATAACTTAATGGAATGAAAAACCAAAAATTTAAAGAAGAGTTCGGACAAACCATTGGTCCAGAATGGTATAAGGTCTTCTGCTTGATCACCGGGTTGGATTAAAAGACCTCTGACTATTCTGTCTTTTAATTAAGCTTGATCCAATTTATGAAATCACTGTAATCTGTTGCTTATGAGAAAGCAGGTTATATGTGAAATTGTAGCCTCTAGCTAAAAATTGAGAGTTTAGTAACACCTTTTCAGATTCATACATTTTATTAAAAGGCATCCACTTTCATGAACTGTTGCTCATCAAGTTTAATAGCATACTGCTATTAAAAGGTGGACTGCTCATATAATATAGATTATATTGGATTATATCACTGGGAATAGACATGTTAAAAGCTCAATATAACATGGTCTCCTTTAATGCATGTGAGTGTGCTAGTAAGAAAACGTTTGAGATTTATTGGTTTATGATAGATTTCCACTGGGGTTAAATATTAATTTAAAATGGAAGTGATTACAGGACAGCTGTCCTTTTTAAAAAAAAATGCAGCCTATCTGCTGGAGATTCCCATATTTCTCTTTTGTGAGACTTTTTTTACATTAAATGATCCTTAGTAAAAGTATGAGTGGTAAACCTCTTAATAGAAAACTAATTGATGCATGTAATGTAGCTTAATCACATTCATTGACAGTGTATGTCAGGCTGTCAAACTCTCGGCCCATGGGCCGGGTGAGTCACATGTTGGCCACACCCATGCCCAGTTTAGCGAAGGGGGAAAAGGTTCATATACATCACATGACACCACTGTGGCAACATGTGTTTGACACCCTTGGTCTATGTGGTTGGCTTGCTGATGTTGATTATCCTGTCCTCAAAGGTTGCAATAATGGAAATTCTTGTCTTGAAAATGAATAAGAATGCATTGAGAATGTAACAAAAAATTTAAATGTTTACTGAAAATGGCTGTCCATTGTTGGATGGATTTGTAAATCTGACACTGTCATCTATATTTCAAAATAGTTTTGTTTGAATTTTGTCAGTGCAATATTTACAAACTTCTCAGGAAATCTTGAATAGTCTCAAACAAGCAATTTATATTCTGTTTTATAATTTTGTCCATCAAAATATTTTTTATTTTATTTTTAGATTGAATTCTTACTCTAACACACAGAACAGGTTTTTCATAAAGGTAAAATGAGGAAAGATGGAAAGTCTTAACGCTGTTGCTTTCCTACGGTAGATCCCAAAAATTATGTAGCCGTCTTATCTGATTCATAGAACCTGTTCTACAGCCTCCAAATTGGACTATAGAAAATTTTCTAGGCTGGAGGGTTAAATAGCATGGAAATGCTTGGATAATAGAAGCTAATTTTAGATATTTTCTTAAAACTTATTTTATCCTATTTGCCTTTACTGTGATGAGTATATTCAAGGTAAAATTGTGTAGTATGGAAATACATTTTATCTTGCTTTACAGTCATGAAAGCATCCTATTGTAGAAATACTTTATCAAACTTTGGAAAACACATGGCCTGAACACATTTTTAGGCAGATAGAACTAGTAAACTAGTCATTTTTGAAGTAGATGGAATAAAATAAAAATCCATATTAAGAGAAATATAGTACATTAGCTTGTATACTTTTATAGCTCATTACAATTTATGAAATGCCTTGCACTGATTTTCTTTTCTAAAAGAGCCTTTGAGATTTAGGGCCAAAGAACCGGTACATGTTACATTATTATTAGGTTGTGTACTTTAAAACTTTAGATAATTATAAAAACTGAAAATGAAGATTGTCATTGGCTAAAAATTAAAGATATTTAATATAGTACAGATAGTCCTTGACTTACAACAGTTCATTTAGTGACCATTTGAAGTTACAGTGGCACTGAATAAAGTGACTTATGGGCATTTCTCACACTTATGACCGTTGCAGCATCCCCATGGTGATTTTCATTTGGATGCTTGACAACTGGTTCATATTTATGACGGTTGTAGTGTCCCAGGGTCACACGATCCCCTTTTGTGACCACCTGACAAACAAAATCAATGGGGAAGCCAGATTCACTTAACAACCATGTTACTAATTTAACAATTGCAGTGATTCATTTAACAAATGTAGTGAAAAAAGTTGTAAAATGGGGCAAAACTCACTTAAATTTCTCACTTACCAAAATAAATTCTGGGCTCAATTGTGGTTGTACATCAAAGACTACCTGTACTTCCATAGAGGCCTTAGATCTAAAACAGCAAGTAGTGAAGTCTGAACAATAACAAATACTCAATAAGATATTGTTTCAGATGTAATCAACCTTTCTCTTTACCAAGCATTGTTTTACAGTTTATCGGCACAATACATATTTTTCTTGCCTGGATTCATAAAATATTGTAAGCTAAAATGTGTTGACCAGTTTGTGGTTCAATGTGATTAGTTTATGGTTCAGTATGGTGTGAGAACCTGGAAAATCTGATTAATTCCATTAACCATGGGTACTGAGTGTTATGTGAGCACAGCCTGTCTGTGTTGTCATTCTTTAGGTATGTGTACATTTTCTTCTGTGGAATGAATCTGAGCCTAGTTATTTCTTATCTATTAAACTATAAAGAACTGAACTGGCGACTCACTATGTTACAAGGTTACCTTTCATATTCAATTGCTGTGTATTTCTTTGCGCCATTGAGGATTGAGTTAGAGGGCTAATTCCAAAGTTTAGATCCTACAAGTATGACTAGAATCAGTTTTGTCATTTTTCATAACAAATAATATAAATCTGGCACACTTTTAATACTATCTTGTTCTTCTGGGAGAAACTTTCTTTTTCAAAACATGAATAAATGCTACAATGTTAAAATGATTGTATATGTCAGATTAAAAGCAATCATTTTTAGGGTGACCTTTCTCTGTCAGGCAGGGGCCACAGGCTATTTTGGATAATCGGTTAAAATTGCTCAAATCTGCAATACGTTGGACTCCCAACTAAGCATGTCTGGCAGAAGTGCTGTGGGCTTAGTCTGGTATTATCTAGGATGAATTTATGATATTAAGTATTGAAGAAGCAGATAAGGGCCCCTGCACTATTTGTTTGGTCACTTGATTCTTGGACCCAAATTTCTCTGAGATCATTAAGGCAGCCAAGCAATGGGGTGTATGTGGTGGTGTCAACCTTTCTGAGAGAAGAAGTGGTGCCTTCCACCTTGAAGAAGGTGGTGGTGTGTTTCATCTTCAAAAGACTAATCTTGGACCCAACTATCAATTGCTTTCTAGTCACCAACCTTTGCTTTTTAGAGACAGTTGTTGACCAGATGGTGTGGTTGCAGATAATTCTGAAGAAAGCTAGATTCATTCTAATCTAGAGTTCCAGGCTGAGATTCAGTACAGACGTGGTCTTGGTCACACATGTTGTTGATCTGGAGGAAAGCTGGAATGCAGTTAGTGAATCTATCCTTGATATTTCAGCAGCTTTTGATACTGTCAATTCTGGTATCCTCCTGGACTGACTCCAGGGTTTGGAAATTGGAGGCACCATATTGCAGTGGTTCTCTTTTTTCCTTCAAGGCCGGTTGCAGTCAGTATTGGAGAGGAGGGGAAGAAGTTGCTCCTCATATCTCTCCTTTATGGAATGCAAGGTTCAATGCTTTCTCCTCTTGTTCAACATTCACATAAAACTGTTGGGGCATCTGCCATCTTAGGCTCTAAGTATTCTGATGATAACCAATAATATCTTTTAATTCCAGGACAACCAAGTGAGGTTGTTGAAGTAATGTTCAGGGCCTGGAATATATGTGGGCCTGGAAGGGAAGGAATTGATCTTGGCTCAATTCTTCTAAAACCAAATAACTATGGTTCTTAGGATCACCTAAAGTGAGATTTTTCTATCCTCACTCCTGGGTGAGTTGCACTTCCCCATTCAGAAGTGATCTGCAATCTGGATGTATTCCTTGACTTACCACTCCTGTTGAAGGAGTGGCAATAGCCAAGGCAGCCATTGCACAACTTCAAGTGGTGCACTAGTTGCAACCCTTCCTGAATTGGGAGACTCTATAGACAGTCACTGATACTTTTGTTGCGTCACGGCTAAACTGTTACTTATTTATTAAATTTATATGCTTCCCATCTTATTATCCAAAACAACAGGATGTTGCCCTTGAAAATCACTTGGAAATTTCAACTGGGCCATAATACAGCAGAATGAACAGTGCTGGGCCTTCTCAGCATGCCCACATAATAGTCCTGATTTGTGAACTGCTTGCCAGAATGCTTCTCAGTGCAAATCAAAGTGCTGATTATCACTTATAATAATCTATATGCATAGGAGCTGGTCATTTGAAGAACTGCCTGTCTCCTGTGATTTCTGTCAAGCTGATAGGAGCCAACAGAGTAGGCACATGCTAGGTCCTCTCAGACTGGCACCCAGGAAGCACACTTTTTTTGAAGTGGCACTTGTCCTCTGGAATGAGGTTCTCCCTGAGATCCAGAGAGGTCCCACCATGATGGTATATCAGAAAGCTATAAAAGCCCTGATGTTTTCCCAGGCCTTGGGATACAGGGAATAGAACCTCCTTGTTAGATATGTTTATCTTATGTCATAAGATGTCATATCTTATGACAACTATGATAAAGTTGTCTGGATTTGCTTCTATATTTTCCTTTCTGTATTTTTATTTATTTTGTTGTATTTGTCTTGTTTTTTACACTGTGAGTAGTCTGGAATCAGGCAGCACTAAAGACAAAATAAAAAAAATACTTCTAAAGGATTCTAGGTATGCCACTGAAAGGGTTTCCAATTCTGTCCTTTTGTTTCATGCAGAATTGTACTAAATGCTGCTTGACAGAATGCTGTTGGAGTTTGACTTTTTAGATGAATGGTAACGCAGAACTTGGATACAATATTATAATAGTTCATTGGCTAAAGCATGCGTCATCTTGGTTGCCTCTTACATCTTGGACATTGTCTATTTATAGAAGGTGATAACAATTTTCTGATTAAATCAGAAAAGTCTGACAAGTCATTTATGATGCTAAACCAAAGGCAAGTCTAAAATGGAAACAGTCTACACATTACTATAAGTGTGAAGCTTGTATATAAATCAAGCAGTGAGTTGTATTACATAAAATTTGACGGCCAACTGCATTTAAAGTAAAACTCTTCAAGTTCTCATACTATATTAATTTTAAAAGGTGAAACATAAATATGGATTCTGCAGTGAAATACCATAAGGAGCAATCATAGTATTTCTAAATTGCTTCATGAAGAACAGTTTTCTGAAACACACCAAGACAGACTGGAGCACTAAATCCTAACATGTACTTGCCTGTGTCACAAAAATGAAAATGTGAATCATTTGTAAAACCATCCAGGGAATACTATATATCAGTATTTTTCAACCTTGATCACTTGAAGAGGTGTGGACCTCAACGGAGTTGAAGTCTACACCTCTTCAAGTGGCCAAGGTTGTGAAACACTGCTGCAGATTAAAAAGGTAAAGGTAAACTTTCCCCTCGCACATATGTGCTAGTCATTCCCGACTCTAGAGGGCAGTGCTCATCTCATTTTCAAAGCCGAAGAGCCAGCGCTGTCCAAAGATGTCTCCGTGGTCATGTGGCCGACATGACTAAACACCAAAGGTGCATGGAACACTGTTACCTTCCCATCAAAGGTGGTCCCTATTTTCTACTTGCATTTTTTACGTGCTTTCGAACTACTAGGTTGGCAGATTAAGGGATCTCTAAAATTTTAAATATCTAGACTCTGAAGAATTACAGAGATTGTGATATCTTGCTAAAAAAAAGTAACAAATATTCCAAATAAAAACTGCAAATGTGGAAGAACGCCAGTTTTAATTATTTGTAATAATATCAATGAATTATTAGTGTTGCAAACGAAAAGAAAAATTGTTTATGGTTACTTTGTTGTCAAAACGAACTGCGGAATGACAAGCTTCTGCTAATCTTTAGGAGATACCACAAAATGTGGGAGTCTTCTAACGTTAAGATTTTGAAACAGATTTGCCTGTCTTGGCTCATACTTTGAATAGTTTTTGAAGAGTAATACTGTAAAACAAAACTATAGGATAAATATATCATTTTTAGTGTGAAGTTATGAAAAAGCACAAGTACTTGAAGTATATGGCACATTGTCATTTTCCACTTCCTTTTGATCATTACATAATGCAAAAAACTATGCTATTATCGAAGATACTCAAAAATATAGCACTATTGGCATGCTACTACTAAATTATGCATGTGCTGCCATGCAACAAACTGGTGAATATGTTTTATTTGGGATTAATTATTAATCCTAGCCATATTCCAATCATGTTTACATCTAAGCAACCATTGCTTAGCAGCTCCTCTATATAAGTTCTACAGGAAAAGTAAATCATAAACTGAACCTCACTTTCAGTCTAGTCTATTATTCTTCACTTAAGCAGCAGAAAGAACAGTAAACATGTCTACCAGATGCCTGTAATACTGGTGAGCCTCTGTGTTGAAAGAACAATTGAGTGGAGGATGGCTGGAAGCTTCATCCAGCACTGTTCCTTCATCCTAACATTTGCACTCATTATTGGACAAAGGTTTACCAGTCTTCCAAATGAATAGGAGACAAATTTACCACTCTTCCACTGACAAGCTACCAGTGTGGGCAAATGCGACTAAAACCTCTGTCTCTCATGGACTCATCTTTGCCCATCTATCAAGTGGGTCTTCAGCAGCCAGTAATTAATTGGCACCAGAGAAGATATTGATCATCACTCCTCCCTCAATGTCTTTTGTAGACAGAACCCACTTTCTCTATGACTGAGACTGAATAAGGGTTGGAAGTATGGTCAGCACTTCTTTAAGCCAGTTTACAGCATGGATTATAATGCTTGGGGGTTAGGGCAGAAAGGCTTTAGTGGGAGTACATTTTAAGCTATGTGCTTAAAGCTCAAAGCATTGTTAGAGACCCCACACACCCACTTCACAGCCTGTTTCTGTTGCTCCCCTCTGGGAGGAGGTTTCAAAGTATTTACAGCAGGACTACTAGATTCTGTAACAGCTTTGTTCCCTATGCCATCCGTCTTGTAAATTCACAGGATGCTTTTTCCTCCCCCTCATGTATACATTTGAACTAGACTGTGATGTTTCTCAATGTCATATATGTGTGAGTGGGGGGTATAATGCATAATGGTTATCTTTTGAGAGCTGAATGCAACTAAATTTCATTTTAATGTATGCTGCTGATTAGTGTACATTTAAAGTGACAATCAAGTTCAATTCTATTTCTGTTTCTAATACTATTCTATTCTATTGTTAATTGTTAACATTTATTCTGCAGACTCAAAATGCCAAACTGGGGAGGTGGAAACAAATGTGGAGCCTGTGGCAGAATAGTATACCATGCGGAAGAAGTCCAGTGTGATGGGAGAAGCTTCCACAGATGTTGCTTTCTTTGTAGTAAGTACTTAGGAAACTCTTTTTGAATGAATTACCAGTATTTGAGCAGTATGGATCATAAGATTATAAATCTCAAGAATCTAAATTTAGCATTGAGCTATGCAGTTGCCACCTTAAGTTCCAAAGAACAAAGGTCAGGATGTAAAGGTCAGGGCTCGGGACAGGGGGTGCTCCTCTGTTCTGGTCCTGTTAGATCTCTCAGCGGCTTTTGATACCATCGACCATGGTATCATGCTGCACCGGTTGGAAGAGTTGGGGGTGGGAGGCACCGTGTTACGGTGGTTCTCCTTCCTCTCTGACCGGTCGCAGTTTGTGTTGGCGGGGGGCAGAGGTCGACCTCGAGGCCTCTTATTTGTGGAGTGCCACAGGGATCGGTCCTCTTGCCCCTTTTGTTCAACATTTATGTGAAGGGGTGATATACCATCAGTACGCTGATGACACCCAGCTGTACATCTCCACCCCAGACCACCCCAACGATGCCCTTGAAATGATGTCCCACTGCCTGGAGACTGTGCGGATCTGGATGGGGAAGAACAGGCTCAAGCTCAACCCTTCCAAGACTGAGTGGCTGTGGCTCTTGGCATCCCGATATAGTCAGTTGACTCCATCACTGACTATTGGGGGCGAGTCTTTGGCCCCCCCGGAAAGGGCTCGCAATCTGGGAGTCCTCCTGGATATGCAGCTGTCCTTGGAGGATCATCTGACGGCTGTGACCAGGGGGACCTTCTGTCAGGTTCGCCTGATTCGCCAGTTGCGGCCCTTTCTTGATCGGGATTCCCTATGCACAGTCACTCACGCCCTTATCACCTCTCGCCTTGACTACTGCAATGCTCTCTACATGGGGCTCCCTTGAGCACCTGGAGGCTCCAACTGGTCCAGAATGCGGCCGCGCGGGTAGTGACGGGAGCAACATGGCACTCCCATGTAACACCGCTCCTGCGTGAGCTGCACTGGCTCCCGGTGGTCTTCCGGGTGCGCTTCAATTGGTTATCACCTTTAAAGCGCTCCATGGCATAGGACCTAGTTATCTGCGAGACCATCTACTGCCACAAATGACCTCTCACTGACCCGTGCGCTCCCACAGAGAGGGCCTCCTCAGGGTGCCATCAGCCAAACAATGTAGGCTGGTGACCCCCAGGGGGAGAGCCTTCTCTGTGGGGGCACCTACCCTCTGGAACCAGCTGCCCCCAGAGATAAGGAGAACTCAAGACCTCAGTGCCTTTTGCCGTGCCCTTAAAACCCACTTTTTCCAACAAGCCGGGCTGGCTTAGGAAGTAATTTTAGACGTTTTAAATTGGTTTGTTATTTTTTAAAATTGGAACCAAATTTATATATATTTAATTGTTTTAATATTTGTATTGTATGTTTTTTAATTCTGGCTGTTCACCGCCCTGAGTCCTCAGGGAGAAGGGCAGTATACAAATTGGAAATAAAATAAAATAAAAAATAAAAAAAATGATATAAAGTTGTATTTTGCAAGTTTGTATTCCATATCTCCTGTGTGATTCAGGCAGACTCTTAACTTTGCAGAACAAATGTACGGTTAAAAGAATGCTTTGAGATAGTCATTTTGCTCTGACTAACATTGGCAGGTTTAAAAGTGTATTATTTTTAAATATATCACCATACCTGCTAATGATATACAAGATTGTCACTTTGATCCATGTAGACAACTTTAAATATAAAGCTTATTAACTCAGCTTTATTCTGTTGACAAAAATGTACTAGCAGAATACAGAATTATTCCATCAAGATACAGTTTTCATTTAGTATGCTATTCTAGAAATCTACATTTTAAATAGAAATCTACATTTTGAGAAATTATTCACTAGCTTGATTCCCTTCAATGCTTATATCAAATAAATTAATGATCTACAGTAGTCGATTTTCTAATTTCAGCCTAATGGAGACAAAATTATCTTGGGTTTTGCCAGAGGTTGTAGACTCCTTAAAAACAGAGTTGATATGATTGTTCAGTTTAGCAGATTGTTGAATTTTTGTATCTTCTAATTATTTCAAACAATTGGCTGATGAGGTGTCATGAACAGTACAGTACAGAACAGAACTGTTCATGACACCTCATCAGCATTTGATAAATGCTAATTGTAAGTGATATAAAATAAAAGGGAAAAAAACCCAATTAAACTGGAAGTTGAATTTGGAATTTTTATGAGGTACATTTAAATAGAAGCAAGTTTTATAGTCTGCTTTCAGGATTGCTTCTTCACATTTTACAAAATTGAACATCAAGAAGGAATACATTTCAAAAATATACAGAATATACTCAGTGATGAAGGAATACATAATTTAGCTTCACTAAATGTGGAATTGAGCTCAAGAGTTTCCCTGTTAAATTTATAATTGGTAAATCCAATGAATTTCAAACCTGGAAACATGATAGTGTCTTAGGGAAGTCTGAAGCATATTGATACTGTACACAATTACGGTATTATATAAAATAATTTAAACTGAAGCATGGAATCCAATTTAAGTACCTGAACAAAAACTGATACCAAAATATAAAAGTTACTGCAGTGATACAGCTAAGCTTTAATGTAGAAAAATGATTTCCAGAGAGGATATCACAATGGAAATGTGTCTTCACTAAATTTTGCCAACAACAACCTAGTTGAGGAAAGGAGACAGAGACAGATCTAATTCCATAAAGAGTTAATTCTTTCACACCACTTATTTCCATGACCTTGGCTTGAAAATTTAGAATGGATCTTCATTTGTATTAACATCTAGTTTGACTATGATGCCAGTGTTTCAGCTTTTATAATCTTAGTTGTGGAGGAATCTTAATTTACTGAGCAACCATTATAGTCCATTACTATATTTATTCTGGAATCTAGAATTCTAGAGTTTTTGCTCAAATACTCAAAGCAGTACTGTCTATACAACTACTCAAAGCAATACAAGTCTAAATTGAACTATTTTACTCCTAATTTTCATAAAATGTGTATAATGCAGAACTGTAAGTGATTGTATTAAAAACTTTTTATTTGCTCATTAATACTGAGATACTTGCTTGTTTCCCAGCCAACTAAAGAAGCAATATCTAAAAGAGGAAAAAGTAATAAGCTAGTATGGACACGGATTTAAATTGGCTCTCTGTATATTTTAGCTGTTTCATACAAAAATATTAATGAAAGAGCTAGGAAAACAGTCCTTGTTTGGCATAAAGTTGTAGATGTTTTGTAAAGGTAATGTGTTCTTGGAAACTCTTGCATGATTAAACTTATTGGCACTGATGTAAATAGTTCTATGAGGTTTGAATCAAAGAAAAAAATGTTTCTTTCATAGCCTCACAAATTAAACTTAATCAAGTTTCCCTTCTGCAAATGCAAATCATAAAAGTCAAAGAGGACAGAATGCATTAATAGAACAGAATTTAATACTGTTATTCCAAGAACCAGCCCTCTCAGTTTTCAGCAGACATAGCTACTGAAACTTACTTTTAGGTAATAAACGTATCTAATTTCTTCCTTAGTGGTATGCCGGAAAAACCTGGATAGCACAACTGTGGCCATGCATGATGAAGAAATATACTGCAAGTCTTGTTATGGGAAAAAATATGGCCCCAAAGGATATGGCTATGGGCAAGGAGCAGGCACTCTCAATATGGACAGAGGAGAAAGGCTTGGCATAAAACATGACAAGTAGGTACAGCAGTTATTTACCTCTAGCTGCCTGCAGTTTGAACTGTAGCAAATAACTGGATGTAGAAAATAGCCATCTCTTTGCCTTAGATCTATCTTGAGACATTAGATGTATTACCTATTAAATACAAACTATCAAGACCACCTTAAATAAAAATGGAATAAAAAGATCACTCTGGTTCTGTATTTGAGTGTTCATGAGCTGAGGCTGTAAAAGAGACCAGCATTTCTAGAAAATTGTCAGTTCTTTTTTATTTGTATGTAATCAATTGTTATATCCTGTGAGAGCAAAGCTCAAAAAAGTAAGGTTATCTTTTTGCCAAGATCAATTCCTGCTATTGACTAAAATGTTTTATGATCAGATGAAACACTGTGAGGAAGAAGTAAACTTCTATCTGGTTGAATTGTGTTAAGACATTAAACATGAATGTTAGATTGAGCAATCTTATAATTCAATGCAATGCAACACAAATCGTGGCTTCCGACTGGAAGAATATGGTTGTATGTTCTTCCTCTTCAGCTTACAACTTTGGCTGCAGTGATTTTCTCATGTGTCAAACCAATATGTATTAGCTTGTCTTTTCTGGTCACAGAGGCAACAGACAACTTTAGTAACAATAATAACCAAAGCATTATTGAGGAAAGACTTACTGAACTATGTCAAGAGATCAATGTGTTATATCCTTTGCCGCCCATTTTGCTCAAGATCTAAAGATTCCTTTTTTCTCTTGTCACAATTGAAGTCGACTTATGGCCCTCCTGAGGTCGATAAAGGCAGCTAGGCTTCAACAATATACCCTTCCTTTGCCGTGGTTCTTTGTAGAGCTATAGTTGCTCTTAGGGGAAGAAATAACATGATTTTGCACCCTGACAGCCTACTTGTTCTTTGCTTATTCAGAAACACACTCATTTCAGCAGTTCTTTTCATTCTAGCATACCTTCTCATCGACCAACAACAAGTCCAAATACTTCAAAATTTGCTCAGAAATTTGGAGGGGCAGAAAAATGTTCCAGATGCGGTGACTCTGTGTATGCAGCTGAGAAAGTAATAGGAGCTGGAAAGGTAAGGTGACATGCAATAGTTTGCAAATGCCCTGGCAAACTATTCTGGACTTGCTTGGTGATTTAATTGAAAGTGATCACCTTGATCTGTTAGAATTGGATTGATTTTGTTTGCTTTAAAATGAATTTTATAAAAAAGAACATTTGGGAATGGGAACTAATTCATTTTCCCAAATGAATTTGTATCTACGGTAAATGCTTTCTACTAAAAAAAAGCAATCTAACACGAAAAACATAATTATCTCTAGAAGACTAGATAGATTGATTGATTATGTGCCATCAAGTTGGTATCAAGTCCTCTTAGTGACCACATAGATTTTCTCCATGAAAAAGACTATGTGTATCTACTGAAAATGATAAAACACAGAAGTCTGAAATAGTTTGTTTTCTTTTTAGCCTTGGCACAAAAATTGTTTTCGCTGTGCCAAGTGTGGTAAAAGCCTTGAATCAACAACTCTGACAGAGAAGGAGGGCGAAATCTATTGCAAAGGTAAGATAAAATATTAGAATTGTTCTGGTGCAAGATATGTAATTTTAAATCTAAAAAGGAGATGGGATTACCACTAGTTTAATGTCATTTATCACACTGATTTAGTTTAAGCCAGTGCTTCTCAAATAGTGGGGCGCGCCACCCGGGGGGGCGCGAGGCTCCGTAAAAGGGGGCACGTTTGACCTCGGCATCTGATTGGCTGTCCAAAACCCTTGTGACACGAGCCTGTCGGAGCCATCTTTAGTGTGGGACGTCCGTCCACACTTACTTTGTTGCCCGACGGATGTGCGCCCAATTGATGCTCAAATGACTGACAATGACCTTCTCCTGTGAAACATAACGCTGCCCCAATTAATCAAACTTGCTAAAGAAATTGGGCTACTGCTGCGGACATTTGCATCGATAGTGAGCATTAAGCCAGTACATGTGACTGTGCATGCTCCTCCCTTTCAAGGAGAACAGACCTTTTTCTAATAATGATACTATTTACAGTCACGCGGGGGGCGCGAAAAATGTTTTCTTCTTCCTAGGGGGGCATGACAGAAAATAATTGAGAAGCACTGGTTTAAGTAGATGAAAATGTAAGTAACAGTATGCTCCAGTCACTGTCGTATGAGACAGCTTTATTAAATGGTGAGAGATCTCTATATAATGTATATTCTATGTAACATCTGCACAAGATACACATGTAGGGAGATTGGTTCACATCAGCAAGTGTAAAAGTGCATTGTAAACTAATATTTCTGCATCTGATTATATGTTTAAAAAACAACATATTTATAGTTGAATGGAACTAATAGTTTACGCTTTGTCTTTTCAGGTTGTTATGCAAAGAACTTTGGCCCCAAAGGATTTGGCTATGGCCAAGGCGCTGGTGCTCTTGTTCACGCTCAGTGACACATTAGCTATTTGGCACAGAGAAGGTTCCCTTTTTCCAAGGCACAACTTAAAATGCTACCATTTACTGTGAAACAGCTCTTGGCTTATGCGACTGCTTTTCCTTAGCTACCGCATGTATTCCAGTCTTGAAGCAGATTTTTAAATAACCTGTCAATCAATTTCAATAAAGCTTTGTACTTAGACACTCATTTGCATTGAAATGTCTGATGGAAAAAATCATTCGCATTCTATTGCTTAAATAACTGCAACTGTTCCTTTTTAAAATAAATTTGATACACTATGCATATGTTTTATAGCCTCATAGAAAATTGGTGTAAAAATATAGTAATCTAATACAACTATGTTTGGGCTGCATCATGTAAGTGTTCCAGAAGTTCAGGAAAAAAGGATTGATGTCCCTAGCATCCTCCAATTAAACAATTTCTGCAACAATCTGCAGAAAATAAAACAGAAATTACTTGTGTGCACTGAGCATGTCGTTTTAAAGACTCTTGATATGAAAAAGATCCCCAGAATTATAATTCATTCTAATTAATACTCGATTTCAGCATTCTGAACAGACTAATTAAACTAAATGTTAAAAAATCTCATTGGATAAAGTGTCACATTAGCAACAAATAACAGGGTTAAATCTCTTTTAAAAAAAATAGTTTGGTGTAATGGTTTAAGGCACTAAGCTAAAAACTGGGAGACCATGTAGGAAGAAGGATAAGGGCAAAGCAAATCTGAAAATGTTGCCAAGAAAACTGCAGAGACTTGTCCAGGCAGTTGCCTGAAGTCAACATTGACTTACAGACATTTCCCTCACACCAATTTTTTTTAAAAACATCTTTTAAAAATTTAGACTCAAGCTAATCTTGATTTGATGGTATAAAACAACAAAGAAAATTGCCCTTGATGTTAGGAAATCTCAGCTAGACTTCTACTCCTTAACATATTAACTGATTGAGTATTAGACGCCATCAAGTCTGGTGCCAATGCTTAGTAACCAGGTAGAAAGAACTGGACTGTTATTACCTATCTAATAGGTAACAAAGTTGAGATTCCATTGTAATCTGGATTTATGTGTGCAAGGAATAGGTCATTTATAGAGTGTTTCTGAATTCAGCCAAAATAAGCTTGCCATATCTAGGTCACTCAAGTCTAAATCTAAATGATTACTCAATTGCAGCAACAATTATATTTCATTGCTACCATCAAGTGAAACTTACTTTTATTGCCCAGATAGAATACACTCTGTAAAACTGTGATCAACACAGAAATAGAATCTGAATGTGGAAATGATATGGTAATGTGAGATGCTAAGGAAATCTTGCACATTTAATTAGGAATATTTTTGGAGTGGATATTGAATTTACTAACATATACATTTCCTATCTTTCTCATTAATTTTTTAGCCCTGTCAATAGAGTCCTTGCAATGTTTGACACAAATAGCAAACACAGCCTCTGCAATGTTTCTTCTCTCATGTCAGAAATGCAGGAACTAGAAAGGGGGAAAGTATTAACTTACATTTAAAAATATTAAAAACTTTAATAAAAACATAAATTTATATACTTCTAGCCCAATGCCAAGCCACATTGATGGCAGGGATATTTCTGACCAGTAAGTCATTCTGTGTGCATGTTGGCTCTAGGAGACACTGTGAAAGATGGATGGTTTTAATAATGCCACATTCACAGTAAATGACACACCCAGTTAGGGGAGAGTATGCACTATTCTTTGCTCAATGATGCACCTAAAGTACGATTTAAGTATTTAACTATTATGAGCCTAATACAAGGGCGACACTGCAGACATTTCTTGCATTCGTCTGTTATTCAAAGTATATATTAACGATCAACCTGTTGATCCTGATATACTGTCCTTCATCTATGCTGATGATTTGGCACTTACTGCTTAGAGAAGTAACTTTGAGGAGGTGGAAGACAAGTTTACTCTGGGTCTTAAGAATATGTCAGAATACTATAATGAGAATGGACTAAAGCCTAATCCATCAAAAACTAATGTCTGTGCATTCCATCTCAAAAACAGGCAGGCTAGACGTAGCCTCTATATTATCTGGGATATGTGGCGCATTGTGATATTATATGTGGCACATTGTGAGATGCCACGTTGCCTTGGTATTACACTGGATCAAACATCAAACTTTAAAAGACATTGTTGCAATTTAAAGCAAAAGATCTCCACCTGTAATAATCTCATAAAACTTGATGTGCCCACCACATTATCTATGAATGGCCATCATTGCATTGTGTTACTTGGAAGAGTACACCCGCCTCACAGATGGTCAGGGCATTTAGTGATACATGCCACGTGGTTACTGGATGTCTGCTCCTCATTTCACTTGGCAAACTATTTATCTTGGTGGGAATAGCCACGCCAGGTGTTAGGAATGTGGCACAAGATGTGAAATAAAGAAAGGTATTACATGATCTGACACATCCATTATTTGGCCAAGTACCCCTTACAAAAGAAATTGAAGTCAAGAAGGACCTATTTAGATTGCATCAAGGAGATTGTTACTACACCTCAAACAGAATAATTAAAAAGATGGAAACTTCAAGATAAACAACTTCATAATTAGATAGAACCACTTGAGGAGTTGCCTAGAAGTGTATAGGAGGAGTGGATGATTTGAAACTGTTTAAATAATGCATGGTTTGGCTAGAACTAAAGACCACATGGAAAAATGGGGGTTCTTCCAGAGAACAAAGATATTCTATTCAAAACCGGCCTGGCTAATCTTCACAATTACTTTTTCTAAGAATCACTATTATTTTGCAATGTCTTAATGTAATGTCTTAATTTGTAATGTCTTAGAGCAACAAGTGTGGATTTGGTCAGGAGCAAAAGAGTCAAATGTTTAACTGATGGTAATAACAGTTAATGAACTCATATTCAAGACCTACATGTCTAAATTGTATTAAAAGTAATTGCCAGCATGCAAACACAGGAATGTTGGATTGAGATGCCTACCTATTCATTACACCAAATTAATAAACACATAAATTGAACTGGGCAATATACGTTACGCAAAGAGAAATATCCTACAATTATATTTATGTGACTTTAAAGCTATATTACCATGTTTGTCCCACAAATACATGTTTTTTAATGATTAAATGACCAATCAAAATTCAGTTATGATAAGCAATGTGAGCTCATATTTATTTTAAAAACTAGCTACTGCACTTTTCGTTTGTATTTTAATTTAAATGTTCCAAACTCTCATATCTTTTGTCCCTCAATGTGGTCCATTGACTTTTGCCTGGCCTGTTGCTTCTTTTCATCCAATCTTAATGCCGAATCTCACTCTGGGGCTAAAACTATATTTCAATGTGTGAAGTATTTCTCTTGCTCCAATTCTTCATGTCCCTAGTTCACTCAAACGTAGCTTTATCCACTGCTACTTTAGGTTGATGAGAACAAAATAAAAAAATACAAATCCTAGCAACATTATTCCCATTCTGGAATGGTAAAAAACTATAATTTTTCCTTGTGTGACCATTTTACATGTCAGGTGTGACAAGGATTGAATGCTATCATTCTTGGGGATTCTGTGAATTGATAAAGAGGAATGTCACTGGGAGATTTTGATATATGACAGTCTTCACAATGTGTAGAAAATTTGGATATGAAGAAACTGCATAACGTTTCTGTTGCAAACTTGATCCATAAGGCCACCTACTTTCAGAGAAGAGCAGTTTGCTTGGAAACTGCAAACAACATCAATATTAAGTATAGTTTTGAAAGCATAGAGAATACTGTAGGACAATGCCTTCCACATGGAAGAAAGACCAGACATTAAATTTAACCATTGTTTCCCTCATAGCCTCAGCAACTGGGTAGTTGTATAAATATCATTTGGGAAGAAAATGCAGAACTTTGCCAACAGAATGCAAAATACTGAATAACATTCCATCTTTTAGTTTTGTCTTAGCTTCAAAGATTTCACTACCTATTACAGGTAGTCCTCAACTTATCACAATTGAGCCCAAAATTTATGTTGCTAAGTGAGACATTTGCTAAGTGAGTTTGCCCCATTTTACAACCTTTCTTGCCACAGTTGTTAAGTGAATCATTGCAGTTGTTAAGTTATAAACACAGTTGTTAAGTGAATTTGGTTTCCCCGTTGACTTTGCTCGTCAGAAGGTCGCAAAAGGGGTTCACGTGGTCCTGGGACATAAATATGAGTCAGTTGCCAACTGTCTAAATTTTGATCATGTGACCATGGGGATGCTGCAATGGTCATAAGTGTGAAAAATGGTCATGTCACTTTTTTACGGAGACTTTGTAACTTTGAACGGTCACTAAATGAACTGTTGTTAAGTCGAGGACTACTTGTATGTGTTTTTGCATCAAAGGCAAAAGCAGTGGTGGAGTTATACATTGCCTAAAATTCCAACTATTTCTATATTTTTCTGAGAATTTGCTGTTAGAAGCCAGAAGTGGTGGTTCTGTGGCTGGGTAGCAATAGCAATAACACTTAGACTTATATACCGCTTTATAGCCCTCTCTAAGTAGTTTACAGAGTCGGCATATTGCCCCCAAGAATCTGGATGCTGAAGTTTATTTATTTTATTTATTTAATTAATTTTTATACCGCCCTTCTCCCAAAGGACTCAGGGCGATGAACAGTCAGAATAACATACATATAATGTGAAATAAAAATAATTTAAAAATAATTAAACCGATTTGGCTCATCAATTAAGATCCTCAGCGTAGAATTTAGATAAACTGAAAATTTATGCCAGTCCGGCTTGGTGAAATAGAAAGGTCTTCAAGGCACGACGGAATGTACGGAGATCTGGTTCTACCTATGTTCTGATGCATTTAGTGCATGGGTGTCAAATTCGATTGAGTCACGTAACATATCATGACTTTTTTGCCTTTGTGGAGCTGGGGTGAGCATGGTCTGTGCATGAAGCATCCGGTCTGCAGGCCGCCAGTTTGACAGGCCTGATTTAGTGGAACTCCTAATAGCAATTATTTATATCCTAAAAGAAAGATGATTGTAATCAAAATCATGGGGGCCGCTTGCCTTTTCCGAGGGATATACTTAAGGATCCATATTCCTAGAGATATGGAAGGTGATCCTTGCTGAATATTTATACTGTTTGGATTGTGTAAATCATGCAAGCACCTATGAAGGTTTAGATAGCTCTTGGCCCATGTGCAATTGTCTACAAAGGAAATACATGCTGCAGGAAACAATCTGTGTATAATTCAATTTTGCATAATTGCAGACCATTTGCAGACAGCTGACACTGTGCAAACTTCAACAGCTGTTTCTGCTCCTTATGTGAAGGTATTTCTTCCCACAAATTCCAACTGTATGGGAAGTACCACAACGTGTATGACCAAGGGCAGACAAAACAGTCCTGCTAGCAAACATCATAATCCATTTGATGAAATAAATAACCTTGTCCTTTTCTCTATTTACAAGGCAAGGCAGTTATTCTATTGTACGTCAAAACATTTATTTGTTAACATTCAAGACTAATTGTAAAATGAGGTGCATTTCATAGTTAAGGCAAATTCTTATTCAAGTGTTCAAAAATTGAGGGGTCTTATCTTCTTTTATCAATCAAATACTATTACATTTTACATCATTTTATAGCTGATGATTTTAATGGTTGTTTAATATTTATTATGCTGCAAGTCACCCAGAGTCATTTGAAACAAGATGGGTGGCAAATAAATTTAATAAATTTATAATAAATAAATTTAAAATAAACAAGCAAATAAATAAATTACAGTAGTCTCATTATTCATAGTAATAGCATAGGTAAAATAAGCAAAAGTTGCTTTCCATGTGAAGGCACACATATGCATTATTTATCACTCCTCTGTGGCTAATGTCATGAGTGACATCTATGAGGAGGGTTTACCAAAGCAAGTATGGGGGGGAATTTTCTCCCTTTTGATAGATCTGCATAGGATAATATTAATTGCTATTAAATGCTTCCTGCTTTTCTCCAATCTCAAGAAGACCAGGGCAGGGAGGTGATGAGAAGTTAAAGGTAGAACTGCAGGATAGTCTGTGCAAATTATTTTCTTGCCCATCAGCACTTGAATTATTTTTCTTTCTTGCCTATTTGCTAAAAGCATTAACAAAATAGATACATTCTTTTTATTTAATCAGGAAAGATTCAAAGAGCTCTGGCCATTTGTCAAGCTGACAGAAACCTGTTTACTGAGGAGAAACAAGTACCTCCTAATTTGGGTTCAATCAGACTCCTTCTCTAAGTAAAAAGAGATCTCCAGAGCTGGGCAACTGGAGCAAAATAATCAGAGTAAGCAAAGCAAGGGCAAAAGCTAAAACAAGCAGTAGTATCTATGAGACAAATGCTTATTTGGTTAATAACTTACAAAAACCACAACTTTATGGAAGGAGAACTATTTTATTAAACCTTTTACAGATTTTGTTCACAATGTAATACATCAGTCATAACAATAAAATAATACTTGGCACAGTTATAAATAAATTAGAAAAACAAAATACTCAATTTAAAACAGTGATGCACTTTTAATGCATGTTAATTGTTGAAAAGAAAATCAGGGGGGAAAGTTGTGCTCTGGAAAACTTAAAACCTGCATAATATATGTATCATTTTTCTAGGTCACATGTTAATCCTTAGTATATCAATGAATGTCAAACTTCTAATCTTTTTAATTGGGTTCACAGAGGCCTTAGGGTGCTGTAGTATGCTGCAATACATTCAACAAGCAGAAAAAAAATATTCTATATGTTTTTCCCTTTTGGGTTCCAAACTATGCATTTCAAAATTTCTGGCAATAGAATAATTCTATGTGCCTCAAATATTTAACCTTTTATCTTCCACTATTCTTCTCTGACAATTATGCAGAGTACAAAAACAAAATTTATACTTTTTCCCCACTTAAGTAAGAGTTACTTTTTATTGTATGAAGAACACAATTATTTGGACAAGGACTCTATATGGTATATATTTTTAGATATAGCAGAAGAGCTACAAATATATTGATCTTCTGAGGCCCTTCAAAAGCAATTGTTTATGTGAAAATAAATTTTTCCCAAAGCAGAATCAAGGGTATTAAGATTGTAAACATGATTATTAAAGGAGAAAACATGATTATTAAAGGAGAAAATAAATAGGGCTTCTCAAACCTGCTAAAGATTGCGGTATTAAAATATGAAACGAAGTGCTGGCTAATCTTTTCAGCTTTAACATTAAAAGTTAGAAGGAATGATGCAAGAATAGTATATTCTTAGTATTTTTTTAAAATGTATCTTTCAAACTGGCATAGGCCTTTTACCTCCCTGCACGTAACTTCATTTTCATAACCTCAACCATAGTGTATTATAGATTAGTTGAAGTTTCCCAATATTAAAATATCCAAATTATACTAAGGTTGCATTTCTGTAAATCTTGATAGCTGGTACTTGCAAACTATGGACACCTGGCAATCAAAGAAACACCTTGAAGGGGGAAAAGCATACTTGCAAATACTGAACATCAACTATTTACAGTTTCACTGCTTCTCTTTCTAAGGCAAGGGGTGGGAATACCACTGGATTGCTTTAATACCTGTAATCTCAATATTACAGGAACTGCTAGTTTTGCCAAGCATCAAACATGCAGTGAAGTTGCAGGGTATAGTGCCTATTAATAGCAATATTGATCATTACTAAAAAGCCCATTAGATATTATCCTACATTTTTTGTTGAATAAAATAAAATGAGCAGCTTTTAAATATACTAACATACACACATGTACATACACACACACTTACAAAAAACTAGTTGATAAATTATTTATATACAGATACATATTCTTTACACTGGTCTCTATTTCTGTATTAAAGATCCCTTCCCTAGATCCTCCTCACAGGATTCTTGAACCACTATACTGCTACAGCACTTAAAGAGAACCTAAACATATTTCAAGTCTCTCTGTAAACAATATTTAAGGAAGCAGTGAAAAATTCACAAGGAATATATAAAAATGCTGTAACTGAAAATCAGTGCATCACATTCAACAAAAAAATTGCTTCTGGAATGTGAGTTTACACCACTCCTTGCCTTTCAAATTTCATAATTTGAAACTAAGTTTATTGTATTTTTCCACTTACCAACATACCATATAATTCAGGACACCTGTAAATATCATTGTCAACTTACATGTGCTACAAAGAAATAAATTTAGCTTAAATTTATTTTATCTTTTTAAACATTATTTTAATCTAGCTATATTTCTTGGAACTGCATCCAATATAATAACAATCATATCCTAATTACTAAGAATTTAACCTTTGATTTTTTTTGGCTCCCATATAACATTTTGTTTACCAATTCTCTAATGACAGTAGAATATATCATGCACAATGTCTCACATTACTTATGAAACAAAGTTGTACTAACAGCATATATTACATTTTTCTTCAATTTTTGCAGATATTTATCTTATTTTGTAGTCTAATTTTAGAAAGTATCATCATGCACTTAAGTGGTGTTTTGTATTAGGCAGAAAAGTTGATTTCCTCTATGTTGTTTTTTTCTGCCCAGGATATACAATTTCATATAAGATTTATTATAAGTAATTTATTGTATCAGAAATAAATGAGCCCTAACAACTGATAATAATTACCATTACATTTAGGTAAAGAGTTTTGTGACGAACATCCTCAACTTCACAATTTATGGTAGACCCCAACAAAACTACATAATTCATTACAGTATTTAATGTACATTTTTCAATGCACATAATACTACAGCAAATCTATACAAAATTCCATTGCAGTAAATATAATACAATGATCTCAAGATCTGTTAGCTTCATAAAATTTAACTTCAAATGAAATTGTTCAAATTATGAAATAAATATTGAATCTTCAGCACAGCATGACTTTATTCTGTTTGTATTTTTAACAATTCATGCTTCATTGTGAAACTAAAATATAATTGTGTGAATATGTCTTTCTGAGTTATTCCTGTAGTAAGAACAGTTAAAATTCCCTTCTTCTTCCTCATTGTCAGGATTGGCAGTTTATTCTGTCCTTTTTAAAACTTCTGTTAATAAAACAGATGCAAAGAAGGTACCATTAGATTCACTGTTAGCTCTATTCATAACATGCTACTGTTCAAGTGACGTGGATTCAAAAGAAACAAACTTCCAGGCACCACTCAGATCTGATATGCTCACGGATTGGAAGTGGGAGTTAAACCAGCTGGTAGCCAGTTCCAGAGGTTTGGTCATATTCTATTGTATATTGCCGTGTCCAGTCCACAATAACAGGACGAAATAAACCGCAGCATCTGAATTCAAAGAAGTCTATAATATTTCTTATACATCCATGGCTAAAAAGAGAAGAAAAAACAAAAAAGGTTTAGTACTTAATATTGCTACTAACAAATACGAAGTTACCCCTAATAATAACATGGATGATTTCCACAGTAATTATTGTGCTGGTTGGTACTAACAATATTTACTATAACTGAACTGCTACAATTATAACTATTAATTGAATACCAGATTCAAATAACTTATTTGGAGTCTTATATACATCTGCCTTTTCTCAGCCGTGTAATGGGGACATGCTACTAATCCATTATTCAGGGTTTCAAAAAGGACTGATACTATATCCAGGGTTTAGCATTAGTGATGAAACCCAAATTACAAAAACAGCAGCAGCTCTAAGAAAAAAGCTCAGAATAGCTGTTAATAGTAAAAATGGAGTGCTATATGAAGACTGGGAGAATGAAAAGAAAATTAAGGAAAAATATCAAATGTAATGTAAACTTTTCTGGAATTTTATTGGAAAAGAACACTTGAAAAAGTTGAGTAGATTCAGAGGTGATGATTAATATATTTTACAAGTAATATTTTTGGGATCATCCATCAGACTATTCATTTTTTATGGAATCAGGTTACTGTTATTTTGAACTTATTGTAAAATTTGAATTTCAAAGCATTCGGGAGAGATAAATGAGATAACAGAAGATACAGTGAACTGAAACTAGACAAAGTTTGAGGAATTCAAGGGAGTACTAAAAAACAGGACTGTCATGGGTCATAAAGAAGTAATTTAAAACTGTTGTGTGCCATATAAAGGCAGTTTAGTGTTATATGCCGGATCAGTGCACATGAGGTGCTTTATTTCATTCACAAATGAAGCACTCCTCTGTATGTACACTATGCTACAAGGCAGCTAGACTGCTTCAAGAATGGGCATATCCAGAAGATACTCCTGCTGTGATAGTGAATGAAGCTTCTCAATGAATTATTCCTACTGTTCTATTACAACCCTGGTTGGATCCAAAATTTGTTATTATTAAGATTATAATTTGAGTAGATTTATTTTTAAAAAGTTGAAATTCAATCACAAGGTGCTTGTCAATTTGAATGGAAGAGTAGCTACTCTGTTTCCCCCAAAATAAGACATCCCCTGATAATAAGCCCAATCCGGCTTTTGAGCACATGGCAATAAGGCCAAGCGCTTATTTCAGGGTTCAAAAAAATATAAAACAGGGTCTTATTTTCGGGGAACACGGTAGTAAAAATGGATACATAATCCATGAGCTATTTTTTGACTACTCAGCTATTTTTTCTTCCATGGTAAAATTCCATACCATCATCACATAAACCTGCTGTACTGATTTATTAAATTTGACTGAAAAGTTAAAAAGGTAACTAAAAAATCTACACCAGTTAACTGTCAGTCATATCTAACCTGTTTCATCTTGAGTATCATATAAACATTTAAATAAACATGCATTTAAATACATTTTACTTATACTTACTTAAATGGACTTTCAATAGATGTTGTTGTTACTTTAAAGTGCTTATATCGTCTGGCATTCATTCTTTCATTTGTAGTAATACCTAAACAAGAAATCTAGAAAAAAAAATAAAAATAGCCAATTAATATTTAGAAGCACTGAAATTATAGAAGTATCAAGCAACGAAAACCAGAATCCATATTCATTTAAAGATATTATTTATTTATTTATTTTATTTTATTTTTATTTGATTTATATGCCACCCTTCTCCGGAGACTCAGGGTGGCTTACAGTGCATTAAGCAATAGCCTTCATACTTTTGTATATTTATACAAAGTCAGCTTATTGCCCCCACAATCTGGGTCCTCATTTTACCCACTTTAGAAAGGATGGAAGGCTGAGTCAACCTTGAGCCTGGTGGGATTTAAACCTGCAGTAATTGCAAACAGCAGATGTTAACAGATGTTAATAACAGGGTGCTTTAAACCACTGTACTACAGGCTCTGCTAAATATGTAAGATAGTTACATATGATAATGAAAATGTGCTATCTTTTCTAATTGTATGTTAAAAGAATATGTTTTCACACATAAAATATATTTTCACTATATTATAGGTACCCTAATAGTGATTCTGAACCAAGTTAAACATGAAGCCAAAATCTGAGTCAATACTTTCCTTTGTAAAAGAGATAACTAATAAGACAATATAATACTTTGCATTTGATTGGGCAAAAGAGTTTCAAAACCTAGTATGAACCCAATCCACTGTAACAGTGACTCATGAAACAACCATGTCTCCTTTCAGGAACAGGCAGTCAGGCAGTTACTACACTCACATATTTCCCAAAACATTGAACTCTTAATGGAACTCAAAACATTGCACAGTCCTAATAATTGTGGGGTTGTGATAACATTTACTTAGCATTAAATTATTTCCTTTTCATTAAAAAAAGTTCACTTCATCTAGCTCTATTTTGCTTTTTACTAAATGTTAAGTGGAAGTTAACAAGAAGGCATGTACATTTTCTGAATAAATTAAAAGAGTACTTAAAACTAAACTGTACGAACAAAAACCCAGGTTTTTTTTTTAAAAAACGTTCAGCTGAACTTTCAAAGATCAGCAATATTAACACACACACACACACACAAACAAACCCAAAACCCTGGAATCAACTTCTAAAATATTACTCAAGCAGGGTTTGACCAAATTAATCTTACTAAAAGGGATACTTCCAAAAGCAGATTCCAGACCTGCGTTTTAGGATCCTTGTTTCAGTTCATGTTCTCAGAAATTTTGGGAGCAAAATTTTATTGATAGTATTATATTATCCTTCACAAATAGAACAGCTGCATCCAGTATGTACTTCTTTAAGTCTTCTTTAGCCTCTTACTTGTCTCTCCCACTTAGGATAGTTTATAATAGAAGATCCATGAGAACAGATTTAAAATCATAATTTGCCCCCATCATTTGATCTATCAAACTGACCACATCTTGTCTGCCTATCATTTCCTCATGCATTAACTTATTTTCTATGGTAAGATACAGCGCATATATTCCACAGAAGATTCCTCTATATATCTAGTAAGTTGGTTTTTCCTACCTGATACATTTGACACATTAGTAGTACAGCAACCCACATGAAGTGAAACACACTGTTCAAAAACATCCAGAACATCCAAGGCGAACAAGTGGCAATTTGTGTAATGTACGTCCAAAAACCATCTGTTGTATAACTTGTGTGACAGTGGATTCCCCAGTCTGAAATAAATATATATGTATATATATCAGAATTTTACAAAATAGCTCCATACTATTTTCCTTACAGCATTTAAATGGATATTTTTTTTGCTCCATGAGTAAACTGTATGAAAACTGTTTCAAAATGAAAGTATTTAGTGATAAAAAAAATCAGATAAAACAGATTAATCAATATGAATAAAAACTTACAAAATTGATGAAGAACACAGATACATTGAAAAAGCTAGGCAATTAGAAATATGTGAACCAAACTAAACTTACAAGAGATACAGCCATAAATCATCCAGCAAATCATGAAGAGTAAAAAGAATAAATATCCCATAAAATAACGGTGATTGCCTGCTCCTGAGGAAAAAACAAAGTATTGCAATAAAACATTGTTTTGCACTACATTAACAGTACAACCAAGACAATGTGCAGGCCTAATTTTTCTGCTATAATATTTAAAATAATTGTGTTTCAGCTGGAAAGTGCACTTCATCAGGTGCACTTTGGAAATAAATCACAAGTCTCTCAAGGAACCAATGAAGATGGATGTACTAAAATTAATAAAAATACTAATGAGCATAAACATGAAATATAAAGCCAGATGTTTTGTTCAATGGCTTTTAATTATCTCCTGAGATGATAACATAACACAAAAACGAGTGCAAGAAATTATTTGAATGCAAACTTTAAAATTGTGGGTTGTATTCTACATTTTGACCTATCTATGAGAATAATCCATCACAAGAACTTCATTCAAGATGTTTCAGCTGCTGATAAAGGCTACAAACCCTGCATATTTTTCAAGTCTTGTATAGCCTCAGGATTTTCTTCTGGAAAACTGAACAGATGGATCCTTCCTAACTGTGAGAGACAGATGCTGATTCCTAAGTTTATGTTTTAAGTTACCAGTATTTTATAAAACATACTGTTTACAGATTATATTTTTCTTGCCCCAAATCTAACTCTACTCTAATTATTTATCAGATAATTAGTGGATTTTGTTGTTTTTCTCAAATGTTTCTCTTTAAGTTTCCATCAAATTCATATTTCAGTTTCATATCAGATGAAAAATGGAGATTAAATATTTCTAAATTTACAAAATTGACTCTTTTAAGATTCAACAATCTGCTTCTACCTACATTAATATAATATGGTATGGCTTTATTTATTAATGGCTCAAATTTACCCCTCTAATATTTTGCAACATTAATCCAGCACATCATCATAACTGCTATCTAGAAAAGGAGAAATCCAGTGTAGAGTTGTGTATTACTTTTATAGCATCCCTCAACTTAGAACAGCAAGAATTGTGGCCTCTAACTATTCCTGAAGTACAGGTAGTCCTTGACTTACAACCACAATTAAGCCCAATATTTCTGTTGCTAAGCAAGACTGTTAAGTAAAAATTGTTTTGTTTTATGATCTTTCTGACATAGTTGTTAAGTGAATCACTGCTGCTGTTAAGTTAGTAACATGATTGTAAAGTGAATCTGGCTTTCCCATAGGCTCTACTTGTCAGAAGATTGCAAAAGCGATTATGTGACCTCAAGTCACTGCAACTGTCAAAAATATGAACCTGTTGTCAAACATCTGAATTTTGATCATGTGACCACAGGGATATTGCAACAGTCATTAGTGTGAAAAATTGTCATACGTCGCTTTTTTCAGTGCATTTTAACTTTGAATGGTCGCTAAACAAATGGCTGTAAATTGACGATTATCCATAGTCTTGTCCAACTGTCATGTATTACATGACTATTTTTTTAAAGAAATGAATGTATTACGGACAAAAATGCTTGCCAAACTTTATTGGGTAATCGGAAGATGATACAATTGTTTTCCAAGACTCTCATAAACAGAAATAATTTTTAAAATGGAATGATTTACATGCATAAATGATTTTCAACAACAACTAAAAATTCTATCTTTGGAATAGTATATAAAATGTCTGTGGTACATCATTCCCATAACTGTTTTCTTATATATTTTTCTGTATTATTCCAATAATGGAAATAGCTGCAAAATAGTATGCACATCCATTTTCTTGCTTGTTCACATTAAGTCTGACAAAGTCTGCATGGTAGATATATGCAAAATGTTCCATTTCAGGGATAAAATATTCTGGAGAACATAGATCAGGCTATTGTAGGGAGGTGCAGCAGTCTTCTTGAGGTGAATACTTCTAGGATGGACTTGCTGTTTATCCGTGAACATCCACTGCAAGCCCAATAATTATACTATGGATGGGTTGTATTACCTCCTCCCCTCAAAAAAAAAAGCAAGTATGGGACTTGGTTGTCCTCCTAGACTCCTGCTGAAACAGAAGATGGGGACCTTTATCCAGTTTTGGTTGATGACCACTTATGATCTTATCTTGACCAAAATGCCTTGCTGATAGTTACTTATGCCCTAATTGCCAATCCAATGGACTGCTTTAAATTGTTATATGTGAGGTTTCCTTTAAAGATACCGTGTTTCCCCAAAAATAAGACCCTGTCTTATATTTTTTTCAACCCCGAAATAAGGGCTTGGCCTTATTATCGGGGGGAGGGGGTCTTATCATTTTGGGCTGCAGGAGACAGCGAGCGTGGCCCCCTCATTGCTTCTGCTATGTTGCGCTGCTGTGAGAGCGCAACACAGCTGCTCATCAACTGTTCGCTGGGCACTTGCCCGCTTCCCATCCATCCATCCATCCCCATCGCCTGCAAACTCCCACCCAGCTCCCACCTCTCTGCTGGCCAATCCCCAGCAGCCCCTGATGCCCAAAGCCTGCGCCCACCCAGCTCCCTTTTCTACAGCACCCAGCTCTTTATTGAGGGGAGTGGCATGTGAGGCGGGGGAGAAGCAAGACATGTCTTACCGTCTCTTCTACCCCCCTCGCCAGGGGTCGGGAAGATGCGAGACGCGCGTCTTACCTGCCTTGCAGCTCTGTTGCGTGTTATCTGCAGGCAAACACATAGGGTAAAACCAAATTTTTCACGAGTTCAAGAAGTTTGATTGAACTCGCGAGGTGTTTTTACCCTACGTGTTTGCCTGCAGACAACAGCTAGACACGTGACGGAACTCCAAGGCAGGTAAGAAACATTTCACATCTCCCCAGCCCCACCCCTCCTCACTTGCAATCCCCAAATTGCATCCAATTGGGGCAGGGACAAGAAGCCCTGCCATGCCCGGCGAGAGGGGGAGAAGAGACAGCAAGAAGAGCGAGCCCTGTCTCACTCCATGCCTCTCGCTTCTCCCCCACTCCCCTCAATAAAGAGCCGGACACTGTGGAAAAGGGAGCCAGGTGGGCACAGGCTTTGGCTGTCTGGGGCTGCTGGAAGTTGCCCAGCAGAGAGGCGGGAGCGGGGTGGGAGTTTGCAAGGGATCACTTCCCCTTTGCCTTCTCTCCCAAAAGCGCTCTTCAGGCACAGCCACTTCTGCAGCAGGAGACTTGCACCGGCTTTCCGAAGGGTACCATAGCAGCAGCTATCCACAATTTGTTAAGCCTTATTTTGTCCTGACCCACGTGGCCCAGTATGGTCGGGATGAAATAAGGGTAAAAAAATTGTGGATAGCTGCTGCTACAGTACCCTTTGGAAGGCCACCGCAAGGCACATGGGGCGCATCGCTTGGCCTCCTGCTGCAGAAGTGGCCGCAATCCATGGCAAAAACGGCAGCGCTTGCTGGAGGGCTTATTTTTGGGGGAGGGCATATATTTACGCCCACCCCAAAAATCAGGCTTGGCCTTATTTTCGGGACATGTCGTATTTTCAGGGAAACACCATAACCTGGAAGCTGCAATTGGTAAAAAATACAGCAGGAAAATTGCTGATCACACTTTCATCAGTTAGCATAAAGAAATGATGGATTGGTTGCCAATAGGCTTCAGAGCCTAATTGAAAGTGCTAATCATTATCTTTCAAGTCCTCAACATCTTGCGTGTCCAGGTCAGACACCAAGGAGGGATCTGCTTAAAGTCCCTCCTACTAATAGATTTCCTGAGATGCAGATCAGGTAATAGATATTCTTGGTGATGGCTCCCAGTTAATGGAATTTTTCTAACTGCCAAAAGTACAGGTGGTCATGAAGACTTTCTTTAGAGAAAGCTAAACTGGTAGATGACACTGAGCTTTTAGCTTGTTGGTCTTTTTGAATATAATTATTTTAATTTTGTTTTCATTATATTATGAATTGTTATATGCCATCCAAAACAAGTATAGATTGGGACAACTTAAAAATATTGTTAAATAAACAAACATATATTCAGGAAACAAAGCAGTCTTGAAAATTATTGGATCATACCTGGTACAGCCAGATTAGCATGACCTGGAGTTGAAATGGAACATTCTGGACTTCTATATATACCAAATGCACAGGCACAAGATTGGCTATGCTCACTTATTTGTCTAGAATAAAAATGCATTGCTAGGTATATAAAAACTGAAGTACAATGTTTGTTTAAAATAAAAAGCATATTTGATAAAATAAACACATTGGTCAGTATCTCTAAACAATACTTACCTACACAGTTACCCACCCATGGACAGTGATGATCAAACTTGGCTATACATCGATTGCATACACCACAATGTTTGGACCTCACTGGCTTCCGTATCTGTTTGACAGATTTTAATATGCATAGTATATAACAAAAGCTTTACAAATATATATGAAGTTTTAAATATGCAGGGTTACCATGAATTGTAGATTTGATCTTTAGATTTTAAGCCTATTTCACTATGTAGCTATGTGTAAGAGAGATAAAGAGAATGAGAATATTAATTTAAATCAGAGCTTTCTTTTTATATAAATTCAGTGGTTTAAAAGAATAAAGATAATTTGAAACTGATATCTGGATAAGAAATAAACAAACATAAACTGGACTTCTATCTGTCTTTACTAGTTCTTTCTTTAAACTGTAAACAACAGAAGCCTTGATGTTGTGACAGTCTTGCGGTAAAAAGCTAGGACTTTAGTAATTAATTTTTTTTACTAATTAATAATGAAATCTTAAGGAAATTTGTTATTACCTAAAGATCAACTAATTACCCATGAATAATAAATGTTAAGTTACAAGAGAAAAAAATTCAACAAGAGATAGTTTCAATATTATGTATGAATATATTTCATCAAAACAAATGTTATATCATACATACAAATTCAATTCAATTCAATACGAATGAAGTAAAATATTAGTGTAGGAAGTACAAAATTAAGCTTTAATTTCTTAAACTAAAAATTATATAAAGTGTCTCAAAACTATCAAGATTAACATTCTGCCGCCTGCAGTGTCATACTCATTTTAGTTCATAAATAGAAGTATATTTTACAGAAATTGTAAGAGTTTCTGCAGTAGTCCTACATACTCAATCACTCAAAAAGCAACCAAATCTAATACATCATGATTGTGCTTTTTCTGCTTTAGTTCATGGTTCAGATTAATCTTAAACTCATATGTTGCATAACTAAACTCCACACAAAAAGCATAGTGCATATGATTTACTGAACTATAATAAAGCTGTAAACTTCATCTGTAATTGTTGATAGAAATATATTCATAGTTCATGGTTGATAGTTGACATTTAGACTATGCATACTGAATATTTAGGAGAGAAAATAAGCTGCAGAAAGGGAACATCTACATGTCAACAAACTCCTGTAATAGTCTGAAAGTTCCCTTGATCTAAAGGAAAAATGAAAGAAGCAGGCTTAAGACAGAAAATGTATGATGCAGTCTAACCATTATCTGGGACCCAGTATGAAATACATGATATATTATCATAAAAGTACTGTAGTTAGATTGACAATATGGAAGTAGAACGAGGCCAATAATTTAACAGGTGGACTAAAAATGATAAATTAACCACAAAAATAACATAGGAAAGTCTATAACAGTAACTGGATTGAATAGAATATTTATTACAATTTATATGCTATTCCATTTCAAGGGACTCCGAGTGGTTTGCAGCAATACCATAAGATTAAAAACAAAAATACAATTATAACCATTGAGTCCAACGTGCCACCATTCAGAGTAGCCCCCAAATGCATTTCATAAGAACCATGATTTGTTTTTGCTTTGGCTGTCCAACAAAAAGATGATTCAGATATTTGAGGACGAACTATTTCAAATGATAGGAGCTATCAATAAGAAGACTTGAATCGGGAATCCCTAAAATGACCTCTCTCAGTGGTAGAATCCTCAACAAGTCTTTTCTCCTAAATCTTATTGGGCAGTTAAATTCAACTTGGAGAAGGCAGTTTCAGAGATGCCAAGGTTCTGTGCCAGGTAGTGGCAAAGGGCACTTGAAATGTACTCAGAAGCTAGCTGGCAACCACTGTAGCTCTAATTGTAGTATTACTGCATGGGCAAACTTTGGTGCACCTATAACTATCCACCTACTGCATGCTACATCATATAGTGGGCAGCCCCATGTACAACACATTGCACATGCAATAAATTGGTGGCAAGGGCATGAGTGACTGAAAAAGCCTCCAGATCCAGGAAAAGCCACAAATCGAGCATGAAATGAAACGGTACAAAGATCCTCAAGGCCACAGCCCCCATCTGCTGTTTAAGTGGGAACCACGACTGAGTGGTATCAAACATCCAACAATAATAGCCATATGTTTGCTCATGGGACAGTTTCCGTGAAAGAGCTGCTTTCTGATCAGAGTCCTTCAGGACTCTGCAAAACAGGAAATGGGAGCTATGGCCCAAGGGACCAACCAACCGTGAATGGGATGCTCTTGCAACAGTGTCTCAGTCCCAGATTATTGCTTGAATGCATTACTGCAAGGCATTCAATGGGGCTAGTTCTGAACTGGTGCTGAGAAAGCAGATTATCAACTGGGGAAACTTGCTATGTGAGAATTACATGTATCCTTAGGCTATTGCCTCCAGATTTTATTCAAAGTGCTAGTTAGTATCTATAAAACCCTATATGGAATGGCACCGAAATTTCTGAGATCACTTTACCAAGCATGATTCTGCCCATTCTAGCTGGCAATCTAGAAAAGATAAAAAATCAACCCCTTTTTAAAATGTTGCTTGTATTATTTTTTCCTCCTAGTCCTAGTTCTAGTGACTAGGAAAGGTATTCAAAGCTAAATAAACAAATCTAACCCTAATCCTGTAATTTCATATGGATTTCTCTATAGAGGTTTTTTTTTGCCTTGAAAAGTCTTGAACTTCTGGTAGAGCCATCTATCAGAATTTATCTATCTAATTTAATATGGTTCATTACAAAATGTTACATATATTTTAATTCAAATTTCTAACAAGTCACCTGAACTATTTTTCAGATGTTGCAGCTTCATCAGCATGAAGACTCCAGTGTGGAACCTTGATATCCTACTTTAAGTTTCATATCAACAAGAATACTGATACTGCTCTTTATGGTTTTCATATGTCTGAATTCTGAATGAATCAAAAAATGACTTATATTCTATGTGTACATATCCTCTTGCAATCCTAAAGTATACATTTTTTAAAACATTCAATATTAAAATGTTTTGTTTAAATTCAAGTAGGTTGGGGAAAAGTATATTACCAAGCAGGTACTGCAGAATATACTGAGATCCAAGCTTCCTGTCTCTGCAAGTTCCACTATTGTCTGTAGAAAAATAAAACAAAAAACATACTAAATCTTTTAAGAACTGACTTTATACATACTATGTACATTTTTATAAACAGACATATTAGCATATAGACCATCTGAGTATCAGGTAAGTAAATCAAATTGTGCAATTTCAATGCTTCTGCTGCTTGGTTGCCAAGCAATTACCGTATTTTTCGGAGTATAAGATGCACCTTTTCCCCCCTAAAAGGGGGTGAAAATTTAGGTGCGTCTTATACACCGAATGTAGCCCTGCCCACCCACTGGCCTCCACCCTTTGACCTCTGCCTTGCAGCAGTTACCTCCTTGCAAACAGCAAGAAAAAACAGCTCCTTTCAGCTTCAGCACAGTCTAATTAGCACAAGTTGATTGGATTGGCCACCTGACTCTCAGCTGTTTTGCGCAGGGGTCTGCTGCAAAGAGGTAAATTGCTGGAGCAGATTTTTTTTTCCTTGTGCTAATCAAGCTATGCTGAAAACGTAAATGAAAATAAAGCAGGCTGTTTGCTGTAACGAGGCAAAATTGCTCAGAGGCAGAGGGAGATTTCTTTTTCTTTTTTTCCTCACCAAAGAAGGTAGGTGTGTCTTATACTCCGAAAAATATGGTAAAGCATGTTAACATTAATTCTAATCAGCTGTGTTTGTTGCTAGATTAGGCCCAATTAAAGGATTGTTATTATTCAGTTCTGTATGTTTTGTATCCGTCACTAGAAAGCCTGTCTACATTTCTTGACTCTCTTAAACATTTATTTAGACACAAAAAGATAAAGGTTAATGAACTCGGCCCATAATCTCCAATACAAGGGATGGGAGGAAACTGAGAAGTTATCAACTTTGTGATATAAGGCTGAAATTATACTATATTCAATCAAGAAAGAACCTTCAATCAAGAAAAGAACTATTCAATCAAGAACCTAGATTTCACTATTTATTAATAAATACAAATCTTGTTACCTTTTTCTTTTGTTCTTCTGTGGCTTTAATTATTCCTGGATCTGATTTCCAGGACTTCCCAAAATTATAGAAAAGTGCAACACTATTAGCAAGAAATGGAAGGTGAATAAAGAGAAAACTGAGATGTACAATCATTAAGGAATGTAAATATATGTTCAAATTAATGTAACTTTTATTTTTAAAACATCACAGTGTCCTTGAAAGTAAAGTTTTTAAATTAATTTAATTTACTTCTACTGTAAATACCAAAGAGTCTTCCTGATACAGGAACCTATGTCATAACCAGGCCTGAATCCTGGCTGGAAGAAATCTAGATCAGTGGTCCCCAACTTTTCTGGCTCCATGGACCACCACCAACAGCAGGAGAGATGGTTTCGCGTGCACAACCTAGCTCCCATGCATGCGCAATGAAGCTTCACACACTTGCTTGCCACTTGCACAGCCCAGTTCCCAACCGGCTGCGCACCAGTACAAGTCCATGACCTGAGCATTGGGGACTCTTGGTCTAGATCCATGATGGCGAACCTATGGCATGCGTGCCACAGGTGGCGCGCAGAACCATATCGGTGGGCACGCAAGCTTAGCTCTGGTGCAGGCCTGCCCAAAGTGGGGAAACAGGCTGTTTCCGGCCTCTGGAGGGCCTGGGGGGGAAGGCCCATTTTTCATTCTCCCCAGGCTCCTAGAAAGGCTCTGCAGCCTGGGGAGAGCAAAAAAAACCAGGCCTTCTGGTCCCACCGGAAGTCAGGCCATTTCTGGCCTCCTGAGGGCCTCCAGGGTGGTGGGGAAGGCCATTTTTGCCCTCCCAAGCTCATAGAAAGGCTCTGGAGCCTGGAGAGAGTGAAAAATGGGTCCACCATGCCATGCATGCCAAAAGCAGGGGGAGCCCAGGGGGGGTCGTGCGCACATGCAGGGGGACATATAGAATTATGGGTGTGGGCATGCATGCGCGGTCCCCCCGCTTTTGGCACGCAATGGCAAAAAAGTTAGCCACCACTGGTCTAGATAATCTGGACCCTCTGAAGCTTTCCCTAAGAAGGGAAGATGGGAAACTGGAAAAAATTGTCTGGGCAAATGGGATCAAGTGATTTTTTAAAAAAGATTTACTAGTGAATGACCATCTGATGAACTGCCTACCACCTTCTTCCTGGTTCTGTCCTAATCTTCTTTCCTCCACCTGGGCCACTTCCACAATCATGCTCTCCAGCTTGATTACTGGAGAGCCTCAGGCAAGGCAGGCAATCATCTCTTCTTATTCACACGTTGTAGCTTGCTTGAAATACCACGGCTTCAGCTGCTGTAAAATTCCACTGTAAAATTGGGTTGCCAATGCTTTACTGTTTTCAGCTCTTACTCAAGTTTACCCAAAAGAACCTCTACCAAATGTGATAATCAGTGAAAAAGGAGAACATCTATGGAATCTAGGAAAAGGAAGATACTAAAAGGAGAGGTCCAAGAATTTCATAAACCACTTTGGACAAATTTCATTTTGTCAGATAAACTTCGCTTAGTGTTGTGCCTGGAATAATTTAAACCAATGATTTTATAGTTTTTTAAAAACCATTCTTACTTTTGTTTTATATTATCAAGGAAAATATGCACTGTTCCCTTCTACACACTTAAACAGTCTTTCTGGCATAATTGCTGAGATCAAGAGAAAGGATATCATTCCAAAACCAGAAAAACCACGTCACATACATCCAAAATTTTGTTGCTAGGTAGATTCCAAGAGGCAGAGCACTATGCATGGAGTGATCAAAGAATGATCTGTAGGACAGAGAAACAACATCACATAATTGATTAGTATACATACTACATTAAGTTTGAAAATCAGGCTTATCAGATGTTATAACTTTTCTATCCTGCTCTACGGAGTGGAGAGTTGGTCTCTGACAGAAAGCCATTTGAAGGGACTAGAAGCATTTGAAATGTGGATTTACAGACAGTTGTTACTTATAAGCTGGGTTCACAAAATCAGAAATGAGGAGGTGATAAGCCACCTGGGAAAGGGAAATCATCAAAACCATAAAAAAAGCAAAAGTTAGAATATTTTGGACATGTGATGCGATACCCAGAAAAATACGGCAGACTTCACTTAATCCTCCAGGGAAAAATTGAAGGCAAACGAAGTCCGGGCAAAAGAAGAACATCATGGCTTCAAAATTTAAGGGAGTGGTTTGGACGAAACTCACTTCGTGCGTCTGTTGATAAAAATAGGATTGCCAACATGATTGCCAACGTCCGATGACAGATATGGCACAAGAAGAAGATACATGCTACATATTCTTGCTTGCTGGAAATTAGTTGAATATGTTTAAAAGGTCATGTAGACTAAAATAAATACAATTTCACTGGAAAAATATATAATATTATTTGATAAATGCTTGCCAGGTTCATAACTGACTGATTCAAAAATTACATCTGTTCAGCTTGCGATCTTCACATGATGTATCAATTAAGCCAATTTCAAAACTGGAATATACCATGACTGATGCTGGAAATTAACAGTGTTATGATTAATTTGTCCAGCAAATATATCAACACCAGCAACCATCTGGATGAATTTTTAAACATTTGTCCAGTA
The DNA here is from genome assembly GCA_012654045.1 of Ptyas mucosa. Classification (NCBI taxonomy): domain Eukaryota; kingdom Metazoa; phylum Chordata; class Lepidosauria; order Squamata; family Colubridae; genus Ptyas; species Ptyas mucosa. The sequence goes on from WNWU01013802.1 coordinate 20,344,820, forward strand.
AAGCTTTCAAATGTTATGTCAATTTGCACATACACACAAATTTCACACATTTCCTCTTTTTAAAATGATCAATGAAAAAGTAAGAGAAAGGAGAATACTGAGAAGAGAGAACTGGCCAAGAAGTTCTTCATATATTACAAAAAATATATTCACTGCTACAAGAAAAGTGTTTTAATTCATTAATAAAGAGAAGTCAACATTTATGGCTAACAGACAATCAAACCAAAATTGTAAAAGAGGAACCATTTTTAATTAATTTCTTCACTGTCATACTACAAGATGGAATAATGATTGAACTGGTAAAGCTCCCATTGAAAGCTACGTTATGAATGTCACTTGTAGCATTTAACATGAGCAAATATGAAGAAGTTTGGATATAAGACCATAAGAGCACATTTCCTTACAGAAGACATTTAATATTTTCCATGTTTCATTATCTGTCCTTAATATTAATGTATAAAGAAAGAATGAAACTAAATAAAACTAATTCCTTTCAAAAGAAGCATCTTAATGTATCTAGCAGTATATTACATAATAAACAAATCAACTTTTGTGGGTACCTACTTGGAAAGAAACTGAACCATAGCCCAAACACCACCATACATTAGTCCTTTGATTAGCCATGAATCAATATCAAGATCTGCTATAAATCCAACCAGCCAAATAACTAGGAATGGTGTTCCTAGCATCACCTTCTGACGAAATTCCTACAAAAAATAGTAAATATTAATTATTCTATTTTTTTAAACAAAGCACTGCAAAAATATAATTTTACTCAAACATTTCACAGTAATTTTAATTTTAAAAGATCAAAGAAGAACTATATTCAGTGAAATATATGAGGCCTAGGTATGGTCAGTCACTTCTCCCCAGTAGCAAAGGTTATTTTTTTAGAAAGTCAGTTTAAAAGATGCAAAAGCACAACATTTCAAGTACCTCTTGACATCATCTCAAGAAATTACATGTCCACAAAACCAAAGTTTATCAGTTTTTAAATATAGTTCTCACCTTATCAGCCCTCAGCTTCCTGAGAAAAGATGGATTGTCATAACCTTTTGCTTGCCTTGCCTCCTGAAGATGATTTATCATCCAAACATTTTTTCTTTGCTTTGCTAAATCAAGTGGTGATTCTCCCTATTAAAATATAAAAAGTTTTAAAATAATTTTAGATTAAAAGTGGAAAATATTTAACAATTTCATTTAAAATATTTAAAAGTTTTAGAAATATTAAATCAGTTCATTATATTATATAGTTCACTAGTCTGGAACACGAAGCTCTCTTTCACATATTAACAAGCAGCAGAGGCAAAGAAAAAGTCTATTTCATTAGCTAACAGATATGTTTGTGTATCATCAATATCTCATGTAGGTGTTTACTCTATACATTAGATCAGGGGTGTCAAACTCGATTTCACTGAGGGCCACATCAGGGTTGGATTTGACCTTGGGGGCCAGTGTGGGCGTGGCCAGCTTGATGTCACTCGTGTCGGGGGCATCTATGGTGGTCTGTCAGTGAAAACAGGCTCCCAAGGTCCATTTTCAGCTGTGATTGCACCAGTGAGGCTAAAACCAATTTCATTGTATACATGATGTACAATGACAATAAAGGCTATACTATACTGTGACGGCCCCCTGCTGCCCTCTGCCAGCGAAAACGGAGCTCAATGGGCCGCAAGCTCCATTTTTGCTGGCAGAGGGCAGCAGGAGGCCGTCACAGCCAAAAACAGAGCCTGGGAGGACCGTGCACGGCCCTCCTGAGCTCTGTTTTCACTGGCAGAGACACCACAGGCCGGTCCTTTACTGTTTCTAGGGTGGCTCCACGGGCCAGATCTAAGCAACCCACGGGCCGGATCAAGACCCAGGGCCTTGAGTTTGACATCCCTGCAATAGATTGACCACAAATCAATTGGAGATTAAAGTATGTTTTAAGCATCATTATAAGAGATATAGTAGAATTCTACCCATCAATTTGCTCCCACCAAATGTTCACATTTTATGGGCATTTTGTAAAGATTAATCCAACAACTGAGCAATTGGGAGTTTTTCATTATTTATAGATAGTTCTTGACTTACAACTCTAATTGAGCTTGGAATTATTGTTGTAATTTGTTGAAGTTGTAAATCAAGGCATCACATGCCTGGACCTGAATTTTTGGGACTTTTTTTGCAGCAGTCATTAAGTGAATGCAGTGGTTAAATAAATGCCGCAAACAGTAAACAAATGAATTTTACTCAAGGAGATTTTTGCCAGAGGCTAAAAGTACATACTGGAAACCTGAAAAAACACTTATAAATTCTGGCCATTTGACCACAGAACAGTAAACTGCTGTAAAGGTGAGCCAGCTGTCAAGCACCCAAAATACAATCACATGACTGCAGAGGATGGGAGTTGCAGCCATCATAATATGTTGTAAGTAGTTTTGGGGGATCTGTGGTAGCTTCGAAGAGTCGCTAAATGACCAGTTGTAAATTAAAGACTACCTGCTAATATTAGTATGAATTTTAAACTAAGAAATGTTTTAGTTTTCAAAATCATTGCTATAACAGATCTAAGAAATAAAATTAATAATGAATAAACTTTCTCCTTCTTCTGAGATACACATTAATAATAGGTCCTGATCACTTTAATCTGCAAGTCTCATAAATTTTGCACAACATAACAAAATGTTTTGAGATTGTGGCAATCTCTTTATATAATTCATCATGAAATACAGAAATCCTTCCAATGCCTAAAAAATTAAAATAAACCTGCAATACAGTTTTATGTCAGAGACTTAGGACAAAACAGTAGACCTCATTTACACCTAAAGAAAGAAAAGTTCTTATGGAACAGAGGAGGCAAAAGACAACCAACTGAAGGTACCTTCAGCTCCAGTTTTGCACTCCTCCTCTCTTCTACTGAAGGTAACTCCCCTCCTAAACAAATATTCATGGAAGCTTGAAAAATTGTTGAATCCTTTATCGTTTGGCCCCCGCCTAAAAAAAAATGAAACAGGTACCAGAAACTGAAATTTACCCCGAAAAGGCATAAATCCTTTGAAACAAAGTAAAAATTGCAAGGATTACACATATGTACTCCAGCATCAATAGAAACTAGATATACAGAGAAGTAGGTAGTTAATTTCTATTGGTAGAATTTGAACACAAAAGCCCTGCGTAGTAGTATCAAAATCTTAGTCAACAAATCATCATGAGAGACGGCAACAGAAATAAAAATCAGCTCACAGTATATTATGGTTCTTAGGAGGAGTTTCCTTGCATTCCCACTATTCGTTTAAAAAGTACTTCACCAAACTTCCAAGATATTGGGAGTTTACCCCTTCCTTGAAACATCACATGCTTCAAGGAAATCAATGCCTATACAATCTGGATATGCCAGGTTGGACAAAGCCAACTCTCTCTGGTTCACCTTTTCATTGTGGTTCTACCTAATACAATTTCAGACCATGCAAATATAATAATAGTTTAAGGCTGCTTAATTGCTTTGGTCCCTGAAGACAAACTAGAACACTACAACAAACTCCAGTTTGTTCACTGGAGGATGAAGTTTTATACAAACATGGATGATTCCTAACTAGCCTACTAGAAAGTACAGACTATAGAAAGGACAGTTCAATGTCTTGCTACTTTATTTCAGTTAAGAGAAAATGTTAGAGAAAGAAGCAGAAATAAATAATCTATGAACTTGTAGAGCAGCAGGAAATACTAATACTCTTTTGTATGTACTGAAATACAACAGTCTGAATTGTAGTTTTCTTTTCTACCTCAGTTTTAATATCAGAACCATGCATTTGAAAGCATGTGAACAGAGCCAGTTTAAGAAGGAAAAAGGAAGCATAAATAGTACAAGTTCCAGTTTCCAGGCAGAACTCTTAATCTGAATCACAAATGCATTATGGAAAGATTAAAATAATTGGTCCCTTTCTCATCTATCCAGTTAAAAGTATCTATTTATGTATTTGTATCCTGCCTTTATAATTTTAACAAATAACTCAAGGTGCTGAATATATTCAACACACCTTTCTCCTCCTATTTTCCCCCACAACAACCACCTTATGTGGTGAGCTGTCTGAGAGAGAGTGATTAGCCCTAGTTCATCCAACTGGCTTTCATGACTAAGGCAAGACTTGAATTCACTGTTTCCTGCTTTCTAGTCTGATGCTTTAAATACTAGACCAAACTGTCTCTTAGTATAGTTGGGAGTAAATTAAAATCACTTATGTGGAAAGATCAAAAATTTTGTATATTTATGAGCATTCTGACCAGAAGCTGACTAAGATAAAGATTTTCAGGTAGAAAAACTCTGCCATGCAAAGACATAGATGCAAGATCTGATTTTAAGTTTCATGTAAAATAAAGAATAATTTAGAGATTGAATCTGAATTCTCAAAGCATTGTTTCTTTGAATTGGCTACCTATATGCAAACATATGACTTTTAAGAACAAAAGAAAGAATGGATTCAAGATTTTGTAATACGAAGTTATAACTCAGTGTCTTATCTTTATGCCAGGATAGTCAGATCTTAGGAAAATAAGTAGTGAAAACATTGGGTTGTGTAAAACATTATCAATTACAATAGAATTATCAATTATTCAGAACTGAGAAACTGAGAAAATGAAAGAAAAATGAATGGTAACTATAAACAAAACAATAATAACTATCTTAAGTTCACGCAGAGGCATCTCTGCCATAACATGAATGATTTTAGTCCTTATTTTCCTTTCACTTTGTATAGGGAGCCTGAGTGGCGCAGGAGGCTAATTCTGCCTACTAAGGCAGCATTTAACATCCAGCTGCCTGCAGTTACTGCGAGTTCAATTTTCACCAGGCTCAAGGTTGACTCAGCCTTCCATCCTTTCTAAGGTAGGTAAAATGAGGACTCGGTTTGTAGGGGCAATAAGCTGACTTTGTATAAATATACAAAAGTATGAAGGCTATTGCTTAACACATTGTAAGCCGCCCTGAGTCTCCGGAGAAGGGCAGCATATAAATTAAAAAATTTTTTAAAGTATAAGACAAATAATTTTTCCCCTATGGCTCTTTCCCTAGAAATGGAAACCTGTAGCTCTTCAAAAACAAAAAACAAAAAGGCACAGTATCACAAAGCAAACTTACAGCTTTAAAAGAAATAATATTTAGCAGTGACATCCGTATCTTGACCAATCAGAGCCCCTTCTCCATTAACTGTAATAATCTGGGTATCAGACTTTCATAACTGAGGCTGGCAGGACCGGAGCAAATGGTTCCCAGAAAGATATATAATATGTCTCAACTACTTAAGGCTACCAAGAGACCAAGTAAATATGTTAAATTGAAATAGCAGGAGGAAAGTTAATAATTTGGAGGATATATATAGATCTATAACTCTCTGTGCTGCAGTAGACAATTAATTACTTTTTCCAAGATGTCATTCTCCTCTGATATTTACAATGAAGATATAAATCTAAGTATCTAACATCTGAAACACTAGGCTAGAGCTGATATACTGTAATATACTGTTGAGTCCAGACGTTTGATTGTTCCCAGTGCTATGAGCAAAGTGTTGTTACCCTATGAACTGAGGATTAACATGATGGTTACAGTTACCCACTATCAGGCAAATTACCAATGCCTTGTTTCAATATGGTAGTCCACAGGTTATGATGGCAATTGGGACTGGGATTGCCATCAATAAGCTATGTCATCATAAAATGTGATGTCATATGACCACATCAGTTAGTGATGGCAATCCTGGATGCCATTGTAACCCCAGGACTCGCATGGCTGTTAAGTGGAAAGCAATGGCCAGGCAAGGAATACAGGAGGAATGCCACGGCAGGCATTACAGAACTTGGGTGGGCAGCAGAGGGCTCGTTGGGGAAAAAAAGCAGGAGTGACTTATTACTTCCAACCTTCCTTGCTAGCAATGCAATCATGTGACACAGCTCACCCCAATATCATAATTGTGAGCTGTGAACCTGGATCACAATCAATGCCCACAGGGACACTGAGATGGCCAGAACTTAAAAGGTCAGTCATATCCATTTTTTCAGCACTGATGTAACTTTGAAAATTTGTAACTTAAAGACTACTTTTTTAACAGAATTAAGTGATGATAATATGTGATAAATCAGTTAGCTCAACAGGCAGGATTAATCTACCAAAGCCAGTGTCAGTTTTAACAGTCCTGACCTGTTTACAGGAAATAGAAATGCAGCAATTACTAGAATATGCATGATCAAATCAAAAGGCTTGAAATTTGACTAATCCAGTACAACAGGAGTGTGAAACTTGTGGCCCATGGGGCAAATGTGTTACTTGCTGGCCATGCCCATCCCCAGTTGAGTGAAGGGGGGAAAAGTTGCAATATATCATATGACTACATATCATCACAAGTTTGACACCCCTGCAGTACAATAATCATGAACACCATAATCAATTATTCTGCAAAGAAACAAATGACATTCCATGCTGGTCTATGACCATAATAAAGATTTGATCTGATTTGCAAGTGGCTTTCAGATTTTTACTATGAGAAAGAGATGTAAAATGGGAAATCTGGTAAGCTATATGAATATCCGTTTGCAAGAATTATTTTATTTCTAATTAATAGATTACTAAGAAATGTGCCCTTTGATTTATATGTGAACCTTCTAGTTAATGTATCATTTGGATAAAGCAAAATAATACTTAGGATCATCCAATGGAGATTAGAGTCCTATGTGGAAAAAGAGATGCCAGATGTTCAAGCTGACTTTAGAAAAGGCCAGGGTATATGAGAAATTATAGTTGATGCATGTACTGTAGAATAATTGAGAAAAGCAAGGAATATGCAAAAGAAGTCACTGTTGGTTATAGAAATGCTTTTGACTGTGACCATCACATCAAGCTGTGGAACATGATTAGAAAAATGTGCATTTCAGAACATTCATTGTCCTCATTAGAAACTTATATATGGGCCAGGAAACCAAAGCATTAACAGAACACAGAGAAACAGGTTGGCTTCAAGTTGGTAAAGGAGTAATATCAATAATGTATGTATGTATGTATGTATGTATGTATGTATGTATGTATATATATAAAACAAATATTGTACCTTCACAGGGAGGATACATGAGATGAGGGTGTGGCTAACTGATGAAGCCTTATAAGGCAGAAATAGATCTATTTTAGTCTCCCAATGGGCAGCAAAGAGTCTGCTGGCTGCTAGAAGAAAAAAGCCCAGAAACTTGTGAATGAGATTTCACAGAACTAGGGCTGCATAACATCTTGGCTTACGTAGGTAGAACCTGGCTAATGAGAACTACACATAAAACCTACGAAAAAGATAGATAGATAGATAGATAGATAGATGACTAAACGAACGGCAATGGGTACAATAACTAGTCTTAGAATTAGTAATAACAATATCAATGGTGGATGACTTTTGCCTTTTAGGATCAACTTTCAACAATAAAGGAACAAGCACTTAAAAAATACACTGCAGACTAGTATTAGATGGAGCAGCCATGAATGCCTTGGAAAAAATAATTTCCACCTTGTTGCTCAGACATTCTGATGAGTGGGTTGCTCCACTTTCCATTGCAGGAGGCTGAGTGTCAATCTTCTCCCTCCTTAGCTGGATACACCCACTTCCTGCTTCCTCTCCTCAGTCTTTTCACTCAGCCGTGCTGTGAAGGCTTGAGTGTCTGTTTGGCTACAAACGTTTCTCTTTAAGTTCGGTTAATGGTTGTTATTTTCGTTTTTTATTTTTTCTTCTTACTGGGGACTGTGTGTTTTTGAGATATTTGCACGATTTGAGCGTTTCGGGGCTCCGAACGCTACGGGGGTGGTCCTCAGCCGCGCTGCGGTTTGATTCCAGCCCCCGCTGCCTACCGCCTTGCTCAGCGCCGCCGCGGCTTTTCTTAGGGTTTTTTAGCCGCTTTTTTGACTTCGCAGTCCCCTCAGCTGTTTTGCGGCGTTCTGAGCCGGCTAGGCAATTGAAGATTGAGCGGCGGCGTTGTATTCAGCTCAAATCGCAGCCTGGGGTGCTGCGGAGCTTTGGATAAACGGCTTGGATTGGTGCCATTTTTTTCCACACGTGGCTTTGCCTGTTTGCCGCCAGTTAATCTTGGGCCTGGTGCGGCAGCCTGGGCTTTGGTTTCCAAGGCTGTTTGTGGCCCTGCGGGTGCTGGACGCTGTCCATTAACACCTCGCTTGCCTTCGGTGGATCCATTGCTTCAAAAAGGGAAGTGCCTTTTCCTTTTATTCTTACCTTGGTGATTATTACTAGTTGATTAATTCATTGCATATATATATAT
>WNWU01013802.1:20358099-20419118 GCA_012654045.1 Ptyas mucosa
AGGCCTGGCCTTGGAATTCACGACTCTTCCCAAAGACTTTTTCCTGGTTTGCCTGTGGCCTTCCCAACCCGCCAAGCGTGCCTTGCTGCTTCTCGAAATACAACACCTTCTTCAAATAGAGGCGGTGGAGAGTGTGCCCCAGACGGAGGTTGGAGAAGGTTTCTATTCCACCCTGTTCCTAGTTCCGAAGACTTCGGGCGGTTGCAGGGGGATTCTCAACTTGCGTCGTCTCAACCGTTATATCCTGTACAGACGCTTCAAGATGCATTCCCTCAGGTCTCTGTTGGGATGCATCCGTCCTCACGACCTCATGCAATCGGTGGATCTAAAAGAGGCTTACCTTCACGTTCCAATCCGGCCAGATCACAGAAGGTTTTTGCGGTTTGCCTTTGGGGACAACCACTTTCAGTATCGAGCGATGCCCTTTGGCCTTTCTTCTGCACCGCGCTCCTTCACGAAAATCTTGGCAGCGCTCGCGGCATCTCTTCGAGAGGTTCCCATTCGTCTCGCTTGCTACTTGGACGACATTTTGATCCTGTCTTCTTCCCCGGCTCAAGCGATCCACGACAGACAGGTCGTTCTTCAAGCGTTGCAGAACCACGGCTTTACCTTGAACGTGGACAAATCTCATCTAGTTCCAACGAGCCGTATTATCCATCTCGGAACACTGATCGACTCGAATCTCTGTCAGGTTTTCCTGTTGCCCGACTGGCAAAACGACATTTGTCGTCTGGTGACCCAGTTGTTACGTCATCGGAGAGTCCCGCTGCTCCATCTGTCGCAGCTGTTAGGCAAATTGATTTCCGCCATCAACATCGTGCCTTGGGCCCGTCTCCATTTACGGCGTCTTCAATGGTTCCTCCTTCCCTTTCAGAGACAAGGTCGGGAGGAGTCTCTGACCAGAGTGGCGGTTCCTGCGTCGGTGAGACTGGCTCTTCGTTGGTGGCTGTCGCCGGCTCTCTGCAAAGGGTCGACCTTTTCAGAACCAGACCGGCTGGTCCTCACGACGGATGCGAGTCTCCACGGTTGGGGAGCTCTTCTTCTCGATCAACCAGCACAAGGGTTGTGGTCCCCTCAGGAGCTGAAACACAACATCAATTGGCTGGAGCTCAAAGCAGTCAGTCTGGCCCTGGTTCACTTTGCGTCCCAGGTGTCCAATCGTCACATTCTGGTCCTAACGGACAATATGGCAACCAAGGCCCATATCAACAAGCAAGGGGGGACCCGGTCCTGGTCCCTAATGTTGGAGGCGGAACGTCTGCTTCTGTGGGCGGAGAAACATCTATTGTCAGTGACAGCGGAACACATATCAGGCAAGGTCAACCGTCAGGCGGATTGGCTCAGCAGGGACCTGCTGGACCAGGCCGAGTGGCAGCTGGATCCTCATCTTTTCCAGCTTCTGTCGAGGAGGTTCGGTCGTCCCCTGGTGGATCTGTTCGCCTCGGAACGCAACGCTCAGTTGCCCCGATTCTTCTGCCGCTACCCTTCCTTGAACGCAGAAGCCCACGACGCGCTAAGGTCTCCTTGGCCAGACGGTCTGCTGTACGCCTTTCCTCCATTCCTGATTTTGTCCAAGGTGATTCGGAAGTTAATCAGGGAGGAGGCAGAGGTTCTTCTCGTGGCTCCATACTGGCCTCGTCGAGAGTGGTTCGCGGATCTCAAGGCTCTTTCCATAGAAGCGCCGTGGAGGATTCCTCAAGAGCAAGTGGTCCTTCTCCAGGGCGAGGTTCGACACCCAGATCCAGGATGGCTCCGGTTGACCATGTGGCATTTGAAAGGGTGAAGCTGCTACAACGTCATTTCACCGCAGATGTCATTGCCATAATTCAGGCTGCCCGCCGTCCGTCCACTGTACGCATCTATAATGCCTTGTGGAATGCTTTTGCCCGATGGTGTGTCTCTCACCGCGTTGACCCTACATCTGCGTCAGTTCCAGAAGTTCTCAGTTTTCTTCATTCAGGTTTTGCCAAAGGTCTCACTCCAGCGACCCTCAGGCGTCAGGTGGCGGCGCTGGCTACGGTGATATCCGGAGACGCTAATCAACCTCTTTCCCAGGATCCAAGCGTCCGGTCTTTTCTTCAAGGGGCTACGAATTTGCGTCCGCCTCGAGTTCACCGTTTTCCTACGTGGGACCTTTCCCTTGTTCTTCAGGCCTTGACTGAGGCTCCCTTTGAGCCTCTGGACTCTATAGGACTTCGTTATCTAACATTCAAAATGGCCTTTCTCTTGGCCATCACGTCGGCCCGGCGAGTTTCTGAAATTGCGGCCTTGTCCATTCGGAGTGATCTCTGCCTTTTTCGACAGGACCGTGTTATTCTCCGACTGGATCCTGCCTTTTTGCCAAAGGTCAATACCCCCTTTCACAGGGCTCAAGAACTTGTCCTTCCTGATTTTTGTCCTGACCCTCGGAATCCATCAGAACGACGCTGGCACACACTGGACGTACGTCGGGCCTTGCGCCTCTACATTAAGAGGACGGCTCCCTTTCGTAGGACTGAGGCCTTGCTGGTTTCCTTTCTTCCTTCTTCTCTGGGTCAGAAGGTTTCATCAGCTACAGTGGGGAGGTGGCTCAAGGCCTGCATTTCTAAGGCCTATGAGATCAGGTGTAGGCAGGTCCCTGGGGGGATTCTGCCCCACTCGACTCGCAGCGCGGCCACTTCGGCCGCCTGGGCAACTCAGGCTTCCGTGGATGATATTTGCAGGGCTGCCACATGGTCTTCCCTGTCTTCTTTTGTTCGTCATTACCGCCTTGATGCTTTCGCGTCGGCGGATGCTGCCTTTGGCAGAAGAGTTTTGCAGTCAGTAATTTCCCACCAGAACCAGGACTAGGCTGTTTTCCCTCCCGTTTGTTTTCGCTTTGGTATGTCCCACTCATCAGAATGTCTGAGCAACAAGGTGGAAATTTGACGTTGTTTACCTGAACGTCCCATTTCACCTTGTTGCGAGGACATTCTGTCCCACCCATTTTTTGCCTTGCCTGGTTCGGGTGGGGTGTTTTGTTTGTGTCTCCCTCCATAGCTGTCTCCTCGGTGTGTTGGCGGTTCCTCTAGCCTTTGGAGCACTTGTCTTCGTGAAAAGACTGAGGAGAGGAAGCAGGAAGTGGGCGTATCCAGCTAAGGAGGGAGAAGATTGACACTCAGCCTCCTGCAATGGAAAGTGGAGCAACCCACTCATCAGAATGTCCTCGCAACAAGATGAAATGGGACGTTCAGGTAAACAACGTCAATTCTCTGCCTACAAAGATCAGAATCATATAAGCCGTGAAATTCCTTGTAACACTCAATGGAAGTGAAAGATGGACTTGGAGGAACCAGGATGTGAAGAATATTGATGCTTTTTAACTCTGGTGCTGAAGAAGACTCCTGAAAATACTGGAGACAGCCAAGAAAACAAACAAATGTATCAGCAAACAAATCAATGCAGAGTTCTCACTCAAGGTGCAAATGACCAGACTCAAATTATCCTACTTCAGACAAATTATGTGAAGCCTAGCTTCCTAGAGAAAGCTTTAATGCTGGGAAAGGTGGAAGGAAAGAGAATAGACAACCAGCAGCAAAGTGGATGGACAGTGGAGATGAGACAGATCATAATGAAGAAAATCTATCAATGTGATCATTAAAGTTGAAAATGCCTTGATGGCACATAATCAAAAAGCATGACAGAAAAAGTCTATTCCTATTTCCAAACCAACAAAGAACACAATTATCAATCATCCTGTAACTCTACTGAAGGATCAAGTGATCAGTTACTTGCTCTAGTATCTGAACCAAGTGATGTTGCATTAGAATCAGATAAGTCTAGATGAAGTGACCAAGATGATGAATCTACTGCTCATCTAATACACCACAATGTACCTACTGCAGCACTCCTGAGCATAGCAGTACTTTCCCACTTAACTGTCCTCATGTAGGATTTCTAACTGATCTTTTGATCAGAGCTTCAATTCTGTAAAACAAAAAAAACCTGGAAAGGTACAATTATACTAATTTTATAGGACGCAAAGCTGCCCTTTATATCCATTTCTCTCTCAATATTAGACAAACTGTTCTAAACCATTTCCCCCTTTTAAAAATAAAAACATTAAACCCACATCTCTCATTAAATTGGATAAGAAAAAAGGCACTTTTTAAAAAGTTAATATAAAAAAGTCATATATCTCAAATACCAGCAGATCTAAACTTACTGCCATGTTTTTCTTTCAAATGAAGTCTACCTTAGACAGAACATATGCAATACTACAACATACCTCCAATTCTAGAAGATTTATTCCCAGAAGAGTAACAGACTAATCTCCCAAATAACCAGATAGACATGAAGAAACACAATGTTTAGGAGCTATCTAGAATATTCTGTTTCTAAATTATATGCTTGCCCATTACTATTGAATACTGGATCATTTTCAATTTTCAACCTTCCTCCTAACACTAATAAACATTCTTGGTGATGCCATATGAATTCCTACTTGCTACACCAGAACCTCAGAAGGGCTTTAAAGTTGGCCATCACTATCTGGCTTCTTTGGAATGGTGACAGAACAGGTTCTTTTAACAGCATAAGACTTTGGCACTGGCATGAAGATCTGAGGGTAATAAGATACATAATTAAAAATTATTTATTTTATTCCACATTCTTTGGAGGTCCACTAGGCAATGTATAATATCTCATCCTGGGCACCCTTTTTTTGAACTATTACCATCTGGCAAATGGTACAGGATAATAAAAACAAGGACAAATAGGCTGAAAAACAGCTTCTATCCCAGAGCAGTAATTATATTGAATTCTACCGTACAGTGCAATATTAATGCAATATCAGGGGTTTTAATTCAATTGTATAGAATGTGGAGTATGTGTGCTTTTGTTTTATTTTTTATGTATAATGTACACTGAAGATGGCATTTAATTTCATTGTACGAGGTCTAATGACAATAAAGTAAACTAAACTAAACTTATGGGGTACGCCAGGCTGACAATGATTGAGCCAAAGAATTCAGTGAGCTATTATTATCTATTATTATGGACACATCTGAATCTAAGTTTTTCACATAACACCCTTATATCAGATACACTTACATTACTCAAAATCAGCATTCTAAAAGATAGTTTCTAGTATTAAAACACAAACATAGCTGGTTGAAAGTAAACCATACATCATGCCAGATTACAGTGTAGAAGATGTAATAAGTCATCTTCCATTACTCATTCCCCATTCCCCTGGGTTAATTAAAGAAAATAGGGGGGGAGGGGAACAGAAAAAAAATAAGAAATGCATATGAGTTTGGAACATGTGCTTGAGTATTTCAACCACAGAAAGCATAAAGAGTTTCTGGGTTTTCACCCTTTCACAAGACACAGAAACATAATTTCTTTTATTTTACTGACTGGAAGATAAACAATATTTAGCATTCAGCTATAAAGAAAGCAAGTATCCAATATGCCTTTGAAGGGATACTTCTGAAAACTCTGAAAAATATCTTTTAATTTTTTTATAATATCTCATTTGAGAGTATTCAGCTCAAATCGCTGAATAATATTTTTTATGCCCTTTTCTTTTTATAGATACACATTGAAGAAAAATGTATTCTGTTTTTTCCTTTGTAATTGCCATTGTCCAGACAATGCCTTTCTGAGTTATCTTCTCCCTCTGCCATGAATTATAAAACAAGTAACTATATACCTGGATTTCTCAGCTTGCTGCAGCAAAAGCACAAGAAAAATTGTGCTTAGTAAAGATTAATTTGTTAAATCCCAAGCTTCTGTGCCTTACATTCACTTCACTGAAAACAATTGATGAAAATATAGGTTATAGTATCTGTATTCGTTTTTAAGGTTCCATAAAATTCTTTATAGGATTTTCTATCTATTCATTACTTTGCAGTTTTCAAAAAACAAAACATGTAAATAGTTCATGGCCAACTGCTGCTTGCCATTTAATGAAGAGAAAGCAAAGATGTTCCAGACTATGGAAACTATTTTTAAATAAATCTATCCATGGCTTTATTAGGCTTTTGTAATTAACAAAATTAACAACAAAACTAGTGTCTCACAGGACCTTAAAGATTAATCAGAATGATGTTACAAGGTCTGATGAAAAAACAATCTAACAAAGTAAATATTGTCCCACAAAGGTTTACATTAATAACAACATTAAGAAGTTTTCAAGATGTTACAGGCCACTTTGCTTTTTCTTTAATAAATATATGAATACTTTATTTTCATAGATCCAAACAGTGTGTCTGTAGTTACAGTATTTCGAAAAATATTCTTAAGAGAATGAAATGATTGCTGTTTGCAGTTCAGTGCTTGGTTTGAAAGAGTACCCATCTATCCAGAAAAAATAGCTAAATTAAATTGAGATGTTAAGCTGAGATCTCTGGGCAAAGAAAACCAGCCACACTAGTTTGCCTTGTGGAAAAAGAGTTTTGTGACTGGCCATACCCATCATGGTAGCAATTCTGTGACAATATCAGGACATGCTCTCAAAATTCCAAATATGTTAACCACCCCCCAAAGTATTGGGGATCTCTGAATATCTCAAAAAATAATACTCAGTGGAGGAATGGGCAGTAGAAAATGTTAAGTCAAAGGAGATTTTAACGAAGCATTTATATACTCTTTAGCACTGATTTCATAAGATTGGAAATCATGCCACAGATAAAGCAATGGTATTAAATATAAGGCAGACAGTGACAGAAGATGAAAGCGGTCTTAGAAGATATGGGGCTATGTTTGTATAATACAAGAGACAAGGTAACTCAAAGAAGAAAAAAAACAAGTAAATAGTAAATCTGTGACCACAATAAAGGGATGGAGGGAATATCCATGGAGAGTTAAACAGTTGAAAAGAAAAACGAACACCAGGCATTGGATATGGGGAAAGAGCCAAAAGTATCTGTAATGCAGAAGAGAGTTTTTACTGAATGTATGTGTTGGAACTGAATCTTGTTCTTATTAAAAAAAATAAGCAACAAAATATGAAATTTCTACTACGTGAAGACAGACTTACCTTGATATTTTGGGCATCAACATTAGCTCCAGCCTCTAACAGTAGACTAATCACTGTAGTATTTCCTGCTAGAACTGCCCAGTGCAATGCTGTATTCTTATGATATTTGTCTCCCAAATTCACTGAAACATTAAAAGTAAGCAGCAACCGAGTAGGATCCACACTGGAAAATTAACAAAACAATATATAAACAAAGACATATTATGTTCATTTAGATCAAAATTCCTTGGAGAAAGAGTATATATTCTTTCAGACTGGATCAGGCTGGTTTCTGAATTAATTAAAATACAAATGAGTGATTTATTACTGGTCACAACCACAACAACTCCATTCACTGGAACCACCCGTGCATGAAGAAGCAGAAGTATCAAAGCAGAACCCAACTCTCAGAAGCAGTCCTGAAAAATATCACGGCCATCTGATAATCTGTTGTAACTGAAGTCCTATCATCTTTATAAACTTCCCTAAAAAGGGAGACTACAAATTGAGTAGAAATTGTCGAAGATTCTTAAACAGAAGTGCACACTGAACACTTTGACAATAACTATGTAGCATCTTTCACAAAAGAGGTATTTATCTCTTCTTGAATCAAACTATATACACCCAGTGGTGGGATTCTGCCAGTTCTAGGCGGTTCGGCTGAACCGTTTCTTAAATTGCTGGCTCGCCCCGCCCCTTGCCAATAAATAGTGGGGGCAGGGCAGGGCGAGGGCCGGGCGAGCCAGTAATTTAACAAACGGTTTGGTGTTTTTTTGCAATTTATTGGCCTTGCAGCACACCAAACCGTTTGTTAAATTGCTGGCTCGTCCCCCCCCTCGCCCTGCCCCGCCTCCCATCCATGCGGAGTCAGCCTACCCTAGCCCAGGCTGGGCAACTGTGACTCTTTTACAACCTGTGGACTTCAACTCCCGCCTAGCTCATTCTGGGGAATTGTGGAGAATTCTGGGAGTTGAAGTCCACAAGTCTTAAAGCTGCCAAGGTGGGAGACATCTGCTGTTACACTGTAGAATCCTTTCAAGCATGAAGATGGCCAAGTATCCTCCTTGAGATACAACAGTTGAACATCAGGAGGCCTGTTAGAGGGCAGGGCTACATTTGGAAATTTTTGCATTTTTGCAGGTGGTGCAATACGATCTGGTGTCTGCAATGGAGAACAATATCTGGCTTCTTCTCTCCGCTGTAAGTGTGGCATCAGGATTCCACCTTGGTATATTTGCAGCACAAGGCAGCCCGCCTCTCCTGTCGCTTGGGACTCGGAGCGGTAAACAGCGTCTGGTTCAGGGAGCAGCCGGATTTTGCTCTCCATTGCTCTCTCGGCCCCCTGCAAGTCTCGCGAGGAGCGGGAAACTTTGGTTGGGCTTCTCGAGAGATGAGAGCTTGCAGGGGGCCGAGAGAGCAATGGAGAGCAAAATCCGGCTGCTCCCCGAACCAGACGCTGTTTACCGCTCCGAGTTGGCAGGAAACGAGGGCTGCCTTGCGCCGCAAATATACCAAGGCGGAATCCTGAGGTTGCACTTACAGCAGAGAGAAGAAGCTGGATTTTGCTCTCCGTTGCAGCCCCCTGCAAGAGAATGAGAGAGAGAAAGTGGGGGAGAGAGAAAGAGAAAGGGGGGGAGAGAAAGAGAATGAGAGAAAGGGGGAGAGAAAGAGAAAGAGGAGAGGGAGAGAAGGGGGAGAGAATGAGAGAGAGAGGGGGAGAGAGGGAGAGAAAGAAAGAGTGGGGGAGAGAGAAGGGGGAGAGAATGAGAGAGGGGGGGAGAAAGAGTGGGAGAGAATGAGAGAGTGGGGGAGAGGGAGAGAAAGGGAGGAGAGAATGAGAGGGAAAGAGTGGAAGAGAGAGTGGGGAGAGAGAGAAAGAGAAAGAGGGGGGAGAGAGAGAGAAAGAGGGGGGGAGAGAGAGAAAGAGAGGGGAGAGAGAGAAAGAGTGGGGGAGAGAAAGAAGGGGAGAAAGAGAATGAGAGAGAGAAAGAAAGAGGGGAGAGAAAGAGTGGGGGGAGAGAGAAGGGGGAGAATGAGAGGGGGGAGAGAGGGAGAGGGAAAGAGTGGGAGAGAGACGGGGAGAGAGAAAGAGAGGGAAAGAGTGGGAGAGAGAGGGGGGAGAGAGAAAGAGGGGGGAGAAAGAGGGGGGAGAGTGCCTGAAGGACCCTATCCCATCACCGGGAGTCCAGGTGCTTCAGCAAGCGGCGCGCTGGATTCGTATTAGTGGTCTGCGAAATTTAAAATTATGAACTTGGTGGTCCTTGAGGTCCAAAAGGTTGGGGACCTCTGCTCTGGAGGATTTAAGTAGCTTAACTGTGCTTGCTTGCCAATACCAGAATTACAGAGTTGGAAGGGACCTTTGGAGGTCTTCTAGTCCAGACATCTCCAACCTTGGCAACTTTCTCTGCCTGGGCCTGATGCTTCCTGAGAGGCAGGGGGTCTCTCCAAATGGGACCCCCTCCCCAAAAGGCTGGCCCCAAAGCCCTAGCTCAGAGGTCTTCAAACTTGGCAGCTTTAAGACTTGGGGACTTCAACTCCCAGAATTCTCTAGCCAGCATAGCTGGCTGGGGAATTCTGGGAGTTGAAGTCTGCCAAGCTTAAAGTTGCCAAGGTTGGAGATCTCTGGATTAGAAGATAAATGATGGCATAAATGATGACCGGTCAAAAGTGCAAGGACCTGTCAGAAATCACTTTTTTCAGCCCTCTGGGTAGTCCCTATGTGCATATGGACTACTCAGAGGGCTGAAAAAGTTATTTTTGACAGGTCCTCGCACTTTTGACCAGTCCTTGAACTTACGACTGTCCTCACATTTTACATTTTGCGCCCTATCTTGTCACTGTGGTGAAGAGAAGTAGTGGTGAAATGATTGACACGGTGGTTAAGAATGCCGCAATGGGCATAAATATGAGGATGGTCACAAGTGCGAGGACCGGTCAAAAGTGTGAGGATCAGTCAGAAATGACTTTTTTCAGCCCTCTGAGTAGTCCCTATGCACATAGGCACGCCCACCTGGTCACATGATCAGCTAGCCACGCCCACCCAGTCACATGACCACCAAGCCACACCCACCCAGTCACGACCACCAAGCCACACCCCCAACTGAGCCACGCCCACAGAACCGGTTGTTTAAAAAATTGAATCTTACCACTCTATATACCCCATCTAATGTCTTAAAAGATCCAAACTGGGCATGGATCCATTTTAGTGAAAGCTAACCTCATGTCATTGAGTGTTATATCCTTTTTCTCAAACTTCATTAATTCAAGTCTCATATGATCTTACAAAATATTGCTCGTCATGGCACTAGACCAGGGGTGTCAAACTGGCAGCCCAGGGGCTGGATGCCTCACACATAGGCCATGCCCACCCAGCTCTCCAAAAGGAAAAAAAAATCATGAAATGTCATGTGACGGCAACGTGATGCCGCAAGTTTGACACCCGTGCACTAGACTGTCCAAAAGCTAGATCAAACATCAGGAATTTTATCTGTGAAGAGCCTTCCAAACATGATTCAGGGCAAGCAGTCAGTTTTCCTAGCTATTCTGAGTATACAATTACAGTGGAGAAATACAGTTTATCACTGGTCTGATCATCACTTTATACTGCCAAATCTGGGCTGTTCAGTGACATTAATTCTTCATTTCCTCAGTCCCACAGTCTATTTTGGTATTTATCAATAGAACTGCCATGTTTTCTGGATTTAATTTCATGTTCTTTTCCTTGTTTAGTCATTAAGAGTTCAATGATGTCCAAGCTATTGAATAGTTCCTTGGAACTGGATAATAAGGAGCAAGAGCTAAGTATTATCTATATAATAATGTGGATGATATGCAGTAGATCAATCCTTATGTATTTCTCATGTATTATTCATTAAAGCAGAACTACTTTTTCAGGTTTCTATAAAAACTTGAAAAAAGATCCTGTTGCTCTAAAAATGTGACAGAATATCAAACAGACCAAGAAACAGCAGAAGAAAAAACAGGAATGATGTAAAATAGACGTATCAGCTCATAGAGACTAGAGGTGGCATGGGCAGGTATACTGTAAGAAAAAACTTCACCTTAATTATGTTAAGTTGAGCATGACAACTGCTTTGACAGGCTTTCAAATTTTGTTACGTTATCTTATTGGCAATATTTTTCTGGAAAGTGGCTCTTTTTTCCTGAGTTTGCTAGCTTTGTTGAACTACCTTAATGGACAGTAGAAGCGTGCTATGCATCTGTGAGGTATGAACCATTTCTTTCAAATAATATTTAAGAATACAAAATTCTAACATATTTTATGTTATGTATGCTATTGGAATGTTAAAAATAATGACCCAGAGGTTTAACCTTAAATAAGCAAATTACCTGTGTGTTCTATAAGCTGCCCACATTAAAGGTGTCATTCCATTTTGATCCATCATATCAACATCCTGATGAAAACAGAAATAATCACATATAAAAAGAGAATACCAAAGGAAAACATCTGGATATCTCCTCTGAAGGAAACTAAGACAGTATAATACTATGCCATTATGAAGTATTTTAGGTGTTGACTAAAGGTTTTATATTTTTGCAGATTATATTAAACAATTTTGTGTGCCTGCTCTTACACCTACAATAGTTTGTTGTAGGTGTAAGAGCACCATCTACTGTTTTAGGTCAGTCATTTCTGTAAATGAAATTACAGGTAATCCTCAATTTATGACAACTGAATCCAAAATTTCTGTTACTAAGTAAAACATTTGTTAAGTGAATTTTGGTCCATTTTACAACCTTTTTTGCCACAGTTGTTAATTGAATCACTGCAGCTATTAAGTTAGTAATACGGTTGTTAAGTGAATCTGGTTTCCCCACTGACTTTGCTTGTCATAGTCACAAAAGGTAATCCCGTGACCCTAGGACATTGCAACTGACATAAATACGAGTCAGTTGTCAAGCATCTGAATTCTGATCACATGACCATGGGGATGCTGCAATGTTCGTGTGAAAAATGCCGATAAGTAACATTTATGGGCCGTTGTAACTTTGAACAGTCACTAAATGAACTGTTGTAAGTTGAGGAATACCTGAATTTTATTCAGGTAGTTCTCGAGATACGACTGTAATGGAGCCTGCCCATTAGGGTTGTATGTTGTGGTCGTCGTTAGGTGAAACGTGTCCATTTGTGAGTGGGGACAAAAAAGTGGCTGCATTTTGATCGCTGCCACATAGCCCGGGGACAAACTACTTTGTTTTTCTGCCTTACCAACTGTTGCAGCAGCTTTCAGCAGAACTGTGCAGATCTCTCTAAGGCAGCAAAATGCAGCAAATTCTGGTGTCCATTTTGTCCTGCCCACAAACAGACGGGACAAAATAGTGGCCACATTTGGATTGTTGCTGCACAGGCCAAGGATACATGCTCTACCTACTTCCACAACCTAAGGTCTGGAAAGGTAAGTGTGAGATGTGATGGCCGTGTGGGATAGAGGCCCAAGCCTTGCAGGATTCCAGCAAGATGGGATGGGGGAGAGAGTCGGGAGTGTCTACAGGCTGTAAGGGTGAATAACCATAGGCTTCAAAGTATTATCTCCAATTAAACCAATTAAATTCCCTATTTGCAATTTAGTCCATTTAGATAATATAAAACAATTTACTAGTACTATATTCAACTATTCAGTGGTAAGTTCTGTTGACTTCAAAGAGTTATACCCAGGAAGTTATGCATAGTACTGCATATGTTAATCTCAGAAATGCAATTATAAAATACATGTGAATATGTAATTGTCACTCCTAAAGTTATGAAACAAATGTACATACCTGTCCCTTGGCTATTAGGTAAGCAACAATAGATGTATGTCCAAACTGGGCTGCTAAATGAATACAACTACATCCTTCTCCATCAATTAATGATGGATCTGCACCATATTTCATAAGCTGTACGACCATTGATAAATGACCCTGTCTAAAACAATAAAAACAGCATTACATTTTGCAATGTAGTTTTTCCTTTATTTGTAAATTATTTCACGTAGAGGAGAAATACAAGCTTATTTAAGTCTAGGTAATGATTTCAAAAATGTTGCTAACTTTATATTTCTTGAAAGTGAGAATTTTATCTTTATTTAGCCAGCTGAACAACTTGACTGAATAATTTTTATGCTATTCCAAGTCCTTAATATGTCAGATAAGGAAAAAGCCATAATTTCTTCAGTCCTGTCAATCTAAATTTCTCTAGATCTACAGATAAGACAGAAAGCTACCTGGTCTGCACTCCTGATAAAACAAGAGCCACTAAAAATTGCACCTTCACTTTTTCATATGAACGATTACATTTTTAGATGACGAGAATTACAATATAATACATTTAGGTAGCAGAAATTTGAGGGAAATCTGATTCATGTACCAAGAGTTTTGACAGACCTATTAAAACATGGAAATATTCTATGAGCATAGAACCTTTTCAGGTTTTACATTCATCAGTCATGCAGTTTGTTCCTTCATTTAGTAAACATACCCGATATTTTGCTGTTTTCTTAAAAATTGCTTCTTGAAAAATAGTGCACTAATCAGCAAATAACGAACTCTTGATTCATTGAACTGACTGATAATCCACTGCGATTTGCTAAGACTCCTAACAATTATTAAATATACCGTACATAATTTTTGAAAACCAAGGTAAATATACATAAAATAACACAGAAGTGTCAATGTCCCAAACTAAAACCAAAACAAACTCAGCAGTAACAGAAGAACCCAACTGGCATCTACTTACTCTTTGGAGCATCTACTTTCAGTGTCTTCTAAAATAAATACAGGAGTCCTAGACTTACAACCTCAAGAATGTCCAAAATTTCTGTTGCTAATCAAGGCAGCCGTTAAGCATATTTTGGCCCCATTTTATGACTTTTTTGCCTCAATAAAATGAATCACTAGAGCTAAGTGAATCATGCAGTCATTAAACAAATCTGGCGTCCAACGTTGACTTTGCTTGTTGGAAGCTAGTAGGGTAGGTTACAATTGATGATCACATGACCCTGGAACAGTGCAACTGTCATAAATACCATATTTTTCAGAGTACAAGACACACCTTTTCCCTCCAAAAAGAGGGTGAAAATCTGGGTGCGTCTTATACTCTGAATGTAGCCCCGCCCAGCCTCGCAAACAGAGATTTCAGAGGCTGAAAGAAGCCTCTGAAAGAAGCTTCAGAAAAAAAGCCTCTGAAAGGCTTTTATCTAAAATAATATGGCAAGCAACAAAAGAAGAATCAGTAAAGGTTCTAACCAAACTATGCTAACAAATCTGGAGACTGACACAATAATCAACAGATCGGAAGAGGTTAATCTACATACCAATACCAAAGAAAGGAGATTGAACAGAGTACAGATAGTCCTTCAGAATAAAAGCCTCTGAAAGAAGCTTCAGGAAAAAAGCCTCTGAAAGAAGCTTTAGAAAAAAAGCCTTTTTTTCTGAAGCTCTGTTTCAGAGGCTTTCAGAGGCAAAAAAAAAAAGTTTTTTCTGAAACTGAGTTTCAGAAGTTTCAGAGGCAGAAAAAAAAGCAAGGCACAGAGCTCACAACCAAGGAACCTGTTGCTAAAATTTACCTCTGGAAACAGCTGATTGGGGGTATTCCGGGAGGCCGATCCACCAACCAATCAGCTTTTTTCTTATTTTCCTCCCCCAAAACTAAGATGCGTCTTATACTCCGAAAAATACAGTACATGCCAGTTGCAAAGCACCTGAATTTTGATCATGTGGCTATGGGGATGCTGCAACGATCATGTGAAACTGGTCATAGTATACTTTTTTGAGTGTTCTTATAACTTCAAGTGGTCACTAAAAGAATGGTTGTAAATTGAACACTACTTTTACACTGAAGATGTCAATCAGGATGCTGTCCAAAAAGCCAGTACTACTACAAAACCAGAAGCTCTGTGCATCACTCCCCCCCCCCTTGTGGAAATGGAATAGTACCTATATCTTCTCTGGGACAACTGAGTCAGCCATGTCAATTCCAGTTGCAGAATATGCTCAAGAGAATGCTCAGTGCCAAGCTATACAGGACTTTAGAAATGGAAACCAACATTTTGAAGTGCATCCATAAACTTATTGAAAGCTCATGGAGGGGTTTCAGTAAAATATGCTCCTGGCAATGTGTATCTACAACCTAACAAGCAGGTTTCAAATCAACTGTGAATTCCAGTTGTTCTTCAAAGCAGCCCCTGCACTAAACATTGCACTAGTACAAATGAGTGGTGATGATATGAGTTATTCTAGGTATGTCTTTCTGCTACAGCTAGGAGCAGTTGATTTACCAAAAAAAAACAAACCTTGAAGCAAATGCTGACCTAGCTATAGCCTATACCCGTGATGGCGAACCTATGGCACGGGTGCCACAGGTGGCACACGGAGCCATATCTGTGGGCACACGAGTGTTGCCCTACCTCAGTCCAGCACGCATATGAGTGCTGGCCAGCTGATTTTCGGGCCTTCCTGGCCCACCAGAAGTCGGGAAACGGGCTGTTTCTGGGCTTCCGGAGGGCCTCTGGGGGAGTGGGGAAGGCTGTTTTTGCCCTCCCCAGGCTCCTAGAAAGGCTCTGGATCCTGGTGAGGGCAAAAAAATGGGCCTACCGTGCCCACCGTGCCATAAGCAGGGGAGGGAGTGGGGGGGTGTCACACGCTCATGCGTGGGGGGACGGGGCACATTGAATTATGAGTGTGGGCACACGAGCGCACAATCCCCCCAACTACCCCCACTTTTGGCACACGGTGGCAAAAAGTGCACTGAATGAGCGTTTGGGGAATCCCCAGGAACGCGTGGCTTGTTGGCCAGGAGCCGCGCGATTAAAATGGCGGCTAGCGCAAGGCTGCAGCGGCGGCTAATGGCGGCTGATAGTGGCGGCAGCTGCTGGTTAGCTCAGTCGCCCAAATCCATTCAGGGGAATCCCCCCTGTCGCCCTATGGTGAAATCGGGCGAGGCGGCAGGGCGCTCGTCGCAATTGTAGGCGACGGCGCCAGGCGCTGACAGGAGAACAGAGCGCCGAGCGAGGTGCCTTCAGCAAGCCGGAATCCCCGACTTGCTGGTTGCCGCCCGAGGAAGCCGCCTGTCAAACGGAGCCCGTCAGGGGAATCCCCCTCGAAGAATTGGCTCCAACAGCGGGCTTGGGCGTGAGCCCGTCGCGCTGCAGAGGGGAGAGGCTGAAGAGAGGAAGCCTCAATCCCCTTGGACCTGAAGGTCCCCAGCGGTTTCGGACCGAAGCCCTTCACGCTGGTGCACCTCGCTCACAAAGGCTGGAATAATATTCCTCCAATTTTTTTAAAAAAAGTTTTTTCCTTTTTGAATCAATCCAATTAGTAAGTTAAGGCCAAGCCAGAGAAACACAGGGTGCGTGCGATCTGAACAGATCGAGTCAGAAAGCTGGGAGACAGCAAGAGGGGGCGGAGTTTTCCTAACTGTCTGACTCGATCTGCCCAGATACAGCAGTTAACCCTCTCATGACCACTGGCCCCTCGCTCCCTTAGAAGATATAAAAACTCAATGTCAACCAGCAGCTCTTTCTTGCTGGATTTAACTTGCAGTAGTGTTGCAAAACTGTTTAATAAACATTAATTAATAATGAAATTATGTGAAAACATCCTATTTTCCCCACCTAGTTGCCCAATGGAGTGGTGTGGAGTTCAGGTCACCTCCTAGCTGGTCAACAATAGCACCTTTTGATATGTAGTACCTGTAGACAAAGAATAAATGTAAATCTAATAATAGGAAGACAGAAAATGATAACACTTTCATCAAGAAATGCAGGATACAAAAAGAGCTTTTATAAATATGGAAAACAGTATTTTATATTCATTATAGTTTTGGATTAATCAGTAAATGATATACTCCTTTTAAATAGTAAAAGATTAAGGGAATCAAAGTGCATTTAAGGTGAATACAGTTCTCAAAAAACAATGACTAATCAGACAACTGACTTTTAAAGTAAAACTGTTACTTACATAACTATATACAGAAATTAACTGATAAAAATATTTTAAATGCATCTTCATTCATGCTGTTACCATTAGTTTTTATCAGATTAAAAAAAAGCAAAGACTAAGATAAGCAACTCAACTGCAGACCTTCATTGAAGTTGGGTGGCCAATAAGTTTAAATAAATTTCATATTCACTGTGGGGAGGCCAAACAGTAATTTGCAGAATCACTGCTCAAGAAGCATTAAACATTTGAAAGGTAAGGTACATATAATCCACGTAAACTGACTTTCTCTCCAATGTTCTTCTCTGCATCATATCCTACTGTGAAAGGAGATACTGACCAGGAAAGAGTTTCATTTGTGGTGATCCATTTGCTTAATTTGTCACCTTTTCAGTGCCTATGACTTTTAAGCTTTTAAAAGCTTTTTAAACGCTTTTGTTTCTCTTCTTTTTTAAACAAGTGACATTTTAGTTGTTTTATGCTACATTTTAAGATTATAAATTACCCAGCAATCTTAGAATGAAAAACACTATAAAAAGTTCATAAAGGTTCATAAAGCAAAAAAGCTTTCTCCGAGCAATGTGCATAGCAATCCTACTTCTTTTTGAACTCCTTGACTATTAAAAAGCTGAAAAATAGTCTTGATCATTTCATTGCTACATAAGCAGTTACAGTAGCTGACAGGCTTCTCTCCAATCCCTTATGTACCATTTCATCTACTGCAGACTGCAGGTGATGTCATCTGACAAAAGAACATCAATGATAGTATTTAAAAGCAGTAGATTGAAATTTTGTAGTTATGCCAAGTAAACTGGACTGGAGAGATTTTAAATATTTTAAGTAACCACATTTAAATGTTACTTTTATAAGCAAAAGTTTTATGAATTATGTATGAATTCCAAAACTGTTAGTATTTATTTTATATATAATATAGTGTGTATATGTGTATTAATATATTGAATATTATATTTGTATTTTCTGTTCTAGAATATTCTTGTTTAAATTTTATGACTGTAATCCTCAAGATGACAGTACGAAATAATTCAAATATCTCATAAAAATAATGCATGCCATTAGCCTGATAGAGGCACAATTCTCTATAAATGTCTCTAATCAGTTTGCCTTTGGCTTCATTTTCCATACTAGGCATTTATTTTAATGAACATAGATTAACTTCATTTGTTCTTTAAATACAGCTTTCCTTATATTTCAAACTAAACAAATTAAGCTTTTTCAAGACACTACATATTGTTTCAGTAATGACTAAAGTGAAAATGGAAATTATAACATTTATTAGTGAAAAAATGAAACAGCTACTCTATTTTTTAGTTTATTAATCTAAAATGATAGAAATTTAACTATTGGCAACCTATAGTTTTGGCCATTACAGAATAAGTATTTGAAAAATGGCTATCAAAAGCTATAGACAACCCTAAATTAATATTTTTATCAACTACTATGATCATTTATTTATTGAGGAAATAGTTCTATAGAGGAAAAACACTATAAAAAAGAATAGTCACCATTTGAATGAACAAACGAACAAATGAACAAACTAACTAACTAACTTACTTTTCTTACAGCCATTGGCCAATCAGTTAATTGCTATTTAATGTATATGACTACACAATGTATTTATGCCTAATCCAACTATGACAGAGATATGGAGTTAAAATCCTATTACGAAAATTAAAAACTGATTGTGGCAGAAAAGTAGCACTTACTTCACTAAATCCAATCTGTTGTTGATTGCAGCCCAATGGAGAAGTGTAACATTTTCTTTATCAGGTTGCCGTACATCATAGCCTGCTTCTACCAACTCACAACAACGATCATATATTCCATACCTTGAAGAAAAGTCTAATTAGTCAATAATTCTGAATTAATCGAACTTAATATTTGAATTTGAACACCACTAGACAGAATACAGAAAAAAGGGAGACATCTCTCTTATTTTCTTTTTCCAAATGACTTCTACATTTAAAATGCAATGCACATATTTTCCTGTTCTTCCAAGATAAAATATTATTGTTTCTGTCCTATATAATCAATATTACATATCAATAAAAACTTTATATACTTTCGTTATGTAAACCAAGATTAGGTTTAAGAATTAGGAGCCATGGTGGCGCAGAGGTTAGAATGTTGTTATTGCAGGCTAATTCTGCCGATTTCCAGGGGTTCAATCCTCACCGGCTCAAGGTTGACTCAGCCTTCTATCCTTCCAAGGTCGGCAAAATGAGGACCCAGATTGTTGGGAGCAATATGCTGACTATGTAAAACTGCTTAGAGAGGGCTGTAAACCACCATGAAGCGGTATATAAGTCTAAGTGTTATTGCTACCGTATTTGCATTTTTACAAGAAGGAAAAGGTTTTTAGGCTAGTAATCAGTTACCATAAAAACCATTTTGTTTTATGAAGCTGCCATATATGCCTGTTCATTGTTATTACAATACTTACTTGAGGACAAGTAAGCAATAACTAGTTTTCGTAAAATGTGTGTGGGTGTTAGTCTTTTGTAGTGAGGCAACTAGATAATTATAAGTAGTCCTTGAGGTACAAACGGCTGCCTAACAACTGTACTGTTCATTTGCACACAGTTTAAGATTGCTTGCAGAAAGATACTTTTTAAAAATTTATTTATATGCTGCCCTTCTCTGGAGACTCAGGGCGGCTTACAACGCATTAAGCAATAGCCTTCATACTTTTGTATATTTATACAAAGTCAGCTTATTGCCCCCACAATCTGGGTCCTCATTTTACCGACCTTAGAAAGGATGGAAGGCTGAGTCAACCTTGAGCCTGGTGAGATTAGAACTTGCAGTAATTGCAGGCAGCTGAATGTTAATCAGTGCCTTAGTCTACTGCGCCACTCAGGCCCCCTTTGCAGTCAATTGTACTGTGTTTGTTTGCTTTGAGGATTAGTGTGAAATACTATAGATTGCTTGTAGAACAGTTGATGGGTGGGCAGTTTTTTCCGAAGGCTCGACCTGGAGCCCTGCAAATTTACCCCCATCACAATTTAAGTGTGAACACTTGCCTGGAGGTGCTGCAGTTCAGAAGTAAAGGAATGCCTAGCCTTGCCAGAACAGCTGATGGGCGGGCAGCAGCATTCCCTCTGGAGGCTCCAGCTGGGGAGCCCAGCAAATTCCCTAGCCTCTCAGTTCACTTAAGGGTGGCAGAGGTCATTTACTGAATCAAAGCAAACAGTAAACCCAATCTTCAATCATTTAGAGACCCAGTTGATTCGCTTAATGGGCATATTTCAAAAATGTCATAAAAATGAGTCCAATTCATTTTACAAAATTTTGACTTACGACGCTAATGGGAAGGGTCCATTATGGTCATAGCTTGAGGACTATCTGTAAATCATGGAGATAATAACTATTCATCATCATTACTTTCATCTATTCCTTCTCCACCCTTCATCAAGGCATTATTTATAAGATCTACTAAATTTCTAATGCATTCAGAATGAAAACACAAAGAGTTTGGCAATCCTGATTTAAAAAGTGCACTCTCAACATGTGCAATTTCAACTTCCGGTGGGACTGCGACATCGCCGGACGCTTCTTTTTGAAGCGCCAACCCAGGGCTCCGTAGAACCGCAAGAACAGCGACTATCAGCTGTCTTGCGGTTTGAAAACTTTCCCCCTGGTATGAGGGGGGGAAAGTGAGTAGACAGGTGGGGTAGAGCTCCCTGAGAGTGCCAGATTTTACCCATAATCTGGCGCTCGAAGATGAGAGCTCCCCGTTAAGCCTGTCAGTACTCCGGACCCTGGATGTCTCTGCTTTGCAGAGCTAGATGTTGCTACCATCCCAGCAACTAACTTTAAACAAATATTCTTTGAATCAAGCTGGCGGAGCACAAACAGCATGAATGAAACAGCAAGTATTTTTTTTTCCTTTTAACTCCAAAGATTTACTTTCTTTAAAAGATTTTCCCTAAGCTGAAAGTGAAAGCAAGATGGCGTTTGAGTTTCAACGGGGCATGAAGAAGTGAAAGTTAAAAGTAATTATTGACAAGCCCCTGTTTGAAACGTAAAACTCTTTTTTGAAAAGTGGATGAAACAAGAAAGGATGTAATAATAATAATTGAAGCAGCAATATAAATTACAAATTGTAAAGGGTCTTTTTTTTTCTTTTTGATACTCTTTTTTTTCCTTTTTTTCTGTCCTTCTGGAAGGGAAGGAAGAAGGGGGGGCAAGATGGCTGGTCTTTCTGAAAGCAAAGAAAGCAAAGAAGGGTTAACTAACCCTCAGATATGGTCTGATTTTGAGGAAGCTTGGAACTCAGTTACCTCTGCTTTATTGGAAAGAATTGATACTATATTTCAAGCTTCTCAAGCTGGAAACAATGAAATACATGGAAATACTGAGTTGCAATCTAGCAGTGGGGGATTGAATGAAGAGTTGGGAGATGGAAAAGAACAACAGACCATAGCAGTTTTTACTGAGGAGAGAAAGATGAATGCTGTGCAGAATAAGGAGCAAGAAATTTTGGAAGCTGATGAGATTTTGGTCACACAAATTTTTTTTTATAAAACCCAATTTGCATTTAAAGAGCTGTTTCCAGAAGAAGTTACATTTCTGCAAAAATTTTATAATATGCAATCCCAAAAACTGCAAAATTCTACTGGAGTTAAAAAAGGCAGAGGGATCAAAGTTAAGAAGAAAGTTCGTAAAAAGGAAAAGAAGAAAGACTGGAAAAATGGAAAATAACCCTGCTTGATGAGATGATGGTCCTTAAAAAGTATTGTTTAACTGTTTAAAGATTTTGAACTTTTGGGGAAAAAAAACCCAGACAGCAGTCTAATGCCAGTTAACTAAGCGATGAGCAACGATGAGGAGGCAACCTACAGCTGTATTGGAATATTTTGAGAAGAATAAACAGATCACAGCAATGCTGGTGTGTTGGGCTGTGAAATATGCCCTGAATTGAATGATTTGGAATATTTTATTAAGGACTGTAATAAATGTGGACTTAATTGCAATCGCAGAAGTTTTATTGAATATAGTAAATTGGAGTTTCCTGTTTGATGGTAATAAATATAAGGCAAAAGGACTATGGACCTAGGGCAATTGCAGGTGATCTGGTGGTTTCCCTAATACGTCTGATGAATTTATTAATCTAATTTTTGACTGGATTTGATGGATACTATTTCAAATATAATTATAAAGTCACTCGGGTTTTTTTTTTTATATAAATAAGCAATTTTTATTTAGGTGGGTAGACGCAAATGAAGATATTCTATATGCTGTTGGAAGATGTGAAGACAAGAAGATTAGCAACTGGTTTAATCTAGTATGAAGAATTTAAATGTTTGATATAGTTATTAAATGATGTTTTTAGTTGATTTGTTAATATGTATTGATAAATTAATAAGAGGTTTGATTGTTATTTTTCTAATTAAAAAAAAATTATTATTATTATTATTATTATTATTATTATTATTATTATTATTATTTTTATTAAGTGTTTTCATTATAATTGGACCTTGATGGTTTAAAAGTGGAGGACGGAAGAGTTTATATAGTATTTTATTTTAAATTTGGGGTTTTTGAATGAGGGTTTCTCTTTTTGTTTTTTTGTTGTTTTTTTTTTGTTTTAAAACATTTTGTTAAATTGTATAGACCTAATAATTTGTTAAGTATCAATTAGCTAAATTGAGTAATGATAGGTTTGGTTAGGTAATACTTGTTTTATTAACTGCTGTAATTATAAATGGATATTAATTTTGTTGAATTAGATGGAATAAGAAGAAAGAAGACTTGCTTTCCTTTTATCTATTTGTTTAATGATTATGATTATGATAAGTGTGAAATGGAGTTTAATTTAGAGAATTTGAGCTGTATTTTATCTTGTATTTGCTCTGGGAAGTCGGGTTGGGGAGGGGGGAGAAACTGTATGTAAAACTTTTAAAACTTTTTCAATAAAAAAAACATGTGCAATTTCATTGGCTCGGTTTATACCACCTGTGGAAGAACAAGTTGTGTAACACAGGGGAAGAAACACCCTTTGTCTGCTCCTTTTAAATGGCTCCTCCTGCCTATGTTAGTAGCAGAGGTAAGATAAGAGGCTAGAAGAGGCTTGGTGCTAAGGCGCTAAGCAGTATTGTAATTGAAGCCCACTGAAATTGACCAGCAGATAACTAGTTTGGGATTGTGTAGCCTATAGTAACAGCTGGAGGGTGAAACTTCCCCGTCATGCTATTCCCTTTCAGAGTAAGCATCATTATTCAAAGCATAAAAAAGGAATCAGAAACAAATAAGTAAAATCATTAGATAAAAAGTAAACAACTAAATCATCAATGCCATGCACTATATTTCTCTATTTGTTTCATGTGGAAATCAACACTTAAAAGTATTAATTTTGTATTGTAGAAAAGATTGTTTAGGAGCAAAAGAGTCAAAAGATCTAAACAATCTTTGCTTTTATCACATCCATTCATAATTACATAACAATACAAAATTAGTACCTTAAGGGTTTATTTCCAAATGAAACAAATACCTATATGCTGACTAAACAAATACACTTACTGTGTGGCTTTGACAATATCCCATGTGCTGTAATCATCAATGTGGCTTTTGCGCCCAAGAGTTTCATTGTATCCGTGGTTATAGTGACCTTGAGATTTGATTTCCTGAAAAGAAGCAGTTTTATTAAACTATTTGAAATATATTAAAATGTCTAAAACAGAAAAGTATCAGTTCCACTAATTCAGACTGCTGATCCATTTAGGTCAATATACTCTTTTCCACTATAGCTCATATCCCTAGATCAAGTATGGGTAATTTTTGCAATTCAAGTTTCCAGACTTCTAGAGGACTAAAGAAGGACAACCCATTTTTTCCCTCTGTTTTTAAAAGATTAATAAAAATGGGAATAAACAAATTGCTCCCATTGCCATCCTTAAGACCTCCGTCTCCCTAAAACAGCCTGAAATGATACATCATAAATGTGACCGTATTACTCTGGAGTTTCATAAGCATGATTTTGGACTGATCTGAGGGTAATTTAAATAGCTGAAATAGAAGTCATTTTCTTTCTGAGAGCATCTTGGTCCCATTCTGACTTCTATTTTAAAAACAAACAAACTGCTGAAATTATGTAATCTCATGATGCCATAGATGCATAAATTGAGATATGAGAGGCTACATGTAGTTTGTGGGGCACTGATTACCCCCTTCTTCCAGACAGATTACAAACTGGATGAGAGTAACAATCCTCTTTCACTATTAATCCCCAAATGATATTCAAGCACACTGTTGCTAAATCTGGGGTTTCCGTATGGCTATTGTAAGATTTCCTTCAATGTCAGGAAGCACTTACATCAACAATTTCTGAAAAAATTGCACATTAGTTTCAATGTAGCTTATTTTGATCTAACCACTGTTTTATTTATATGCACACACACACACACACACACACACAGTTTGTATTAATAACTCTAGTTACAAAACTAGCTAATGTACAAATAGATGTACAATTAAAATAATTACTTTAAAACATGATCATAAAAAAGAGATGAAAAGATACACAATTCTTTTACTTAATATTATTAGACATATACAGCATTTCATTCAAGAGTTCAAGAGGCATACAAAGTGTGTCACTGCGTTCTTGTATTTCCCACCTGAGCTCTCATTTTTGGACTAATAGACTTACTGTAGTTTTGCCAAGTTTTGTTATCAGTATTAAGTGCGCATGCCTACATATTTTCTCACATTCCTTTTCTAGTCTTCTTACTCCTTTGTTCTCTCTGCCAAGAGGTCCGGCGGAACGCTGCCAAAGATGTAGCCAATTAGCTAATAAGAGTTATCTTTATTTTTACTTTTACAATAAAATGAGTTTTCTTAGAAATACTTCTTCGGGTTTTATTTTCTTAATGTATACTTTCAAGGAGAAGCCTCGGTCCAAACCTCTAAACCAGGGTGCAATTATCCCAGAGCCAGGATGGGATCAATCAACTCCCTGACAAAGTGGTCCCTCTTTTCTTATTTTTTTCCTCAAAACAATATTCCTGTAAAGTAGATTAAGCTAAGAGAGAATGGCTGACCTCAGTCACCTAGTAAACTTTTATGGTTGAGAGCAGATTAGAGTTTGAACTCCTTTGCTTCTAGTTCAACAATTTAACCATTACATCATGTTGAGTCTCCTTTAAACTGTGCCAAAGAATTTCAAATTTCCAAGTTTTTTGCATAACTCTTCAGTAAACCTGAATCTCATTCAAGGCAATTTTACACACCTACTAAAATAGATTGAGGCACAAAAAGCAGACTAACTGTACTATGCTTTGTACCTGTTCATTATTTATAAACTTCCCAGATGTACCCCATTTACAGTGGGAATACTTTATAATCTAGTTTTAGTTACTCACTCTGAATGCTTTCAAATTCGAAAATTTAACAAGAAAATCCCAGCTTAAAGAGTGAATACAGTTGAATGAATCCTTCAAAATGAGAACTGTAAAGTCTTTTAACCAATTATAACATCAAAGAGTTCCAAAGAATATACTGACACAAAACTCTTGGTAGCAAGTCAGTAGAAAATGGAAGTGAACTGAAATAAATCTATAGAAGAAAGAGAATGGAGATTCCCCAACGTGTTTACAAATTGTAAAACCTATCAGAATCAAAGATGTATGAATTCAACTATAAAACGTCTATTTTTCATGTTTGAACTGTATTAGACTATAGAAGGTAATGGTTCAGATAGCACATTTTTAGATGAAGAAAAAAGTTTATTTATATACTGTACTTTTGGAGTATAAATCGCACTTCTCCCTCCCCCCCAAAAGAGGGTGGAAATGTTGGTGCATCTTATACACCGAATACAGCCATTTTTGGCCTCCTGAAACTCCACCCTGTGTGTCCTGTTTTGGTGAAAATGGGCCCGTTTTTTTGCAAAATTGGGATGTGCAGAGAGCTTGGGAGGCCTGCAGAGTGCTCCTGAGGGCTGGCAAGGGCAGAAACATGACCTGTGGGGAGGTTTGGGAGGCCAAAAACAGGCCCATTTTTTGTGAAAACGGGCCCTCTTTTGCAAAATGGAGGTGTTTTTGCCCTCCCCAGCCCCCAGGAGCACTCTGCAGGCCTCCCAAACCCTCTGCACATTCCGTTTTTGTGAAAAACATTTTTCACAAAAACGGGATATGCAGAGGGTTTGGGGGGCCTGAAGAGTGCTCGTAGGGCCAGGGAGGGCAAAACTTTTTTTTTCTTGTTTACCTCTTCGAAATCTTGGTGCGTCTTATACTCCAGCGTGCCTTATAGTTTGAAAAATATGGTAGCTTATTATTTCTATAGAATTTAACTCTGTTGCCCTGACAGTCCTCCAGGGAAGAAAAGATTTTAAAAAGCTGATGACTGTAGTGGAATGAGGAACCAAGCGAGTAGGCAGGCTCTGAATTCCTCTCTGGACAAGGAAAGGACTTGGGATCAAAAACAAATGCTTCATACAGTTGGTCTTTGAAAAGAAAATGTAAGACAGTGGTATCTGGCAGATTTAGAGTTATGGCTGACAATGGAATAATCATCTTTTTGCTCAAACCAAGGTTGGCACTTTCAAAAGGACACTACTTCCTTTTCTAATCACTTGTGGAAATTATCTTTGAACTGTTTTTCAGCTATTAAGAATCTTTGGATTGACAAGTCTGAAAACAACTGGTGTGTTTCTAGCAATAAAAGTTTTAAATAAAAGTTTAAGGATTTAAATAATTGTTTTGAATAAGCAGCCAAAGGATGCTCAGAATTTTGACTTTCAAAAGTTGCAAGCAGAGTAAGATTCCAGATGGATCTGAAATAAGATTTTGGAATTGACTATGAGAATCCTTCCCATGGTAAAATGCTTTTGTTTTGAATTATCTTTAAAAAAAATGGCAGGATTAGAGTTTGAACACTGGATGCCAGAAGGCAACCAGAAGGAACGGAAGATTACAAATAAAGGAGTAGAACACTTAAATTTGACTTCGTAGTACAGATGGAGCAAAATATTTTAATACTGGGCATATTGAAGGATATTTTTGAACAATTCATCCAGAAGTTAATTTTAAAAGTGTCTCCCTCTGCAGATTATGTTTAAAATACATATGTTATGGAGAATGAGCAATTTTTACTAGAAAAGTTTGGGACTGCCCTGAAAGTAAATTTTAAAATGACAGGCTACAAGAATGATACAGAAAAAGATGCATTGACATACAAATAACAAAATAAAAAAGTAACCTAGAAAACTTCATATTGGATTTACAAAGTAGACTTGTTGAATTTAGTGAGAAGCACCAAAAAAACCTGAAAAGAAATCAAGTTCTGTGGCATTAGAAGGGACTAGATCAAGATTCCTAAATGTAAAAGGAAGAAAAATAAAGTTGCTTTATTTGATCAAGGTTAAAATAGATAAGTAATGTCTTGTGATCTTTTGCCGATTAGGATTGAATGACAAGGCTTTAAGATATAAAAATATGTTCGTAGATAAGAGAAGAGATATAGAAAAGAGTTCCTTTGTTACATTTTAAGGGAAGGTAGTAAGCTACAAAATGATTATGATGAAGGGGAAATCATTTCTTTATATATTTATATATTTCTTTATTATATTCTTATTTTTTATCTTTTTAATTATAATTTTCAATAAAATTACTATTTTCCAATAGCCACCATTTTCCAAGCATCCACAATTGAACGTTTCTGTAATCCGAGCTCTAGAAATCTTTGAAAGTAAATTAGGAGGAGAGTGTGGGGCTTGGTGGGGTGGGAAGTAAACCCAAGACCTATAGAGATAGGGTGGGGAGGATGGGAGGTAGATAGGTGGAGCATCCCTATAGTCAGCTGTAATGGTAAATGACAACTTTGGGACCAGGTCATAAGTGGCTTTGGGGGAGGGGGTCTGCTGAAATTTTTAACAGCTGCTAAATGACTGCTCATAAGTTGAGGACTAGCTGTTTTTGCTAGACTTCACTAACGACATAGCATAGCACCCCTACTTGGGCACCAGGCTCCCTAGTCAAAGACTCATAAACTAATTAATTGACTGAAAAGTGAAAAAGCCCCCAGTTGTGATCCTTTTTCTCTGACAGCAACACAAAATAACAAATACCAGGTGACTAGATCTCATCTATAACCATTCCCATCCCTTTGGGAATGGAAGCTTTGGTGATGGAAGCTTTCCTTCTCTGTATGAAAATATAGTCATCCAAGTTAGATATCAAAGAGCTGGCCACCTACTTGCAGACATTCCAATCTATCAAGGAGCGAAAAAGCAGTATTCTAGCTCCCCTGGGTTTAATATCTATTTGAATTCAATGATAGTTGCCTTAACCAAAAAGGAATTCCATCCTCCTGAACTCTGTGACAAGTATTTGGCAATATTGTTTATGCTGATGATGCAGCAATTATTTCACCTGCATAGGTGGATCTCAGAAAAAGTCTGCAGGCCTGAATGGAATTCTGTAAGGAGGAAGATTTTACAATCAACTGCTCTAAGACCAAAATTATAGCTTTCTCAGGAAAATCTAGTTATCACGAACATCAGTAGTGTACTGGAAATAATAAAAATTGGGTTATACTAAAGGAGGCAGATACATATAGAGTCCTCGGTTAATGACCATTCTTTTCGCAACATTTGAAGTACGGATAGCGCTGAACATGTGATACATATGACCAGTCCCCAAAGTTCTGACCATCATAACACCCACACAGACACTGATCATAATTCAGGGATTTGTCAACTGGCTCACTCTTATGACATTTGCAGCACTCTGCAGTCAGGTTATCACCATTTGCAACCTTGCCTGCCAGCTTCTACCAAACAGTCAATGGGGAAGCCAGCAGAGAAAGTCACAAGTCACCCATCTAAATTGCTCCTGCTGCTTTTTCTCTCAAGGAGCCATTACAAACTATGAGATTCTAGCAATATTGTAGACCATAGTGCACGCCTGCCCTTAGCATCCCCCCACCTGTACTCCATAGCATATGCCTGACCATACTTGTGCAGCACTCAGTTGTCACTGAATTGCACTTGCACAGAGCTACAACCCCCCCTCCCCTGCCTGGGTGCACAGTCATGGTGCTGCAACAGCTGACCTCCATAGCAATGCCCACCTGCCAAAGAGCCAACCAGTTCTTGTAACTTCCTGTTGGCATCCCCCGAGACTTTGCTTATGGAAATCTGCAAGTCTTGGTTATGTGATCTCCTCATTTAATGACTTGAGATCCCCACTTAAAGGTGGGAAAGGAGACTGCCATTACTAAGTGATGGGGTCACATGACATCGCACTTTATGACTATATCCCTTAGCAGTGGAAATTCCAATCCCAACTGCTCTGGTAACCCAAGAACTAAGTACCTGTACCTGCTGACATCAAGCTTTTCAAAGCTAAAACTATGTTTCAAATGCAATACAGTGATGCCTTCAGACATTATTCAATTTAGGCTTTTTTACAAGTCAAAAAATAAAAAAATCCAGCAATTAACCGATCTAAATTATCAATTAAATCTCCAAACTAGATGCCTAGTCATTTTCTCATACTCCATGAAACATTCATATCTCAATTAGAAAACTCTGGATCTTGTTTGGTCAAAGAAAATATGAATTGTGAAAATCATAACTTTTGTTTAAGATTAGATGCTAGCTGAACCTAACAAATTCTTTCCTCTTAGGGAGACAACCACATCCTAACTTAAAATGATTTTAATTTCTGTAAGATAATCTCCACTGAATCAAGTTCTATTCCTGGTGACTTCAAAGTCATCTCCATGTAGAGTTTTTTAGTAGCAATAAAAAAGCAGATTGTCTTTGACTTCTGCAAGGTTTTTTTTTAAACTGTGCAATGTAGCCTACAGTTCTTGGCTTTGATCCAAATTATAAACTAGGTTTTACACTTCTTAGCTTTTTGGGATCAACCAAGATTGGAAAGAAATGCCAGAAATCTGAATAATTAATTTCCCCCATGAATAAAAATATATATAATTATGGTCTTGTACTTCAGCAAGTGCTGAAGGCAAAGGAAGCTTAATTATTAGGAATCCTAGCTGACTGGGTAGATGTTTAACATGTTCTTATATATACGTTTCCAGGCATCTAAAAGCAGAGAAGGAAGAATGACAAAATGTGTTATTAATATTTCTCTCAAAAAACAGTTTTGGAAGAAGCCTCCCCAAGAGCCTTTATAGGTAGACCTTGCTTAACAATCATTCATTCAGTGACTGCTCAAAATAATTACAGCGCTGAACAAAGGGTTGTACAACTTGTGCACAACATTATGGCAGTTGCAGCCTTCCCCCGCTCCCCCATAGTTCCTTGACTGAGATCTGGACTCTAGGAAACATGTTCACACTTATAACAGGCTGCCAAGTGTCCCATGATTATGTTTCTCCAAAAAGTCAATGAAGGAACTGGGAGAGACGGTTGCAAGTCACTGCCACCTGGTTCCTGGGGGCTGACTGAAAAAGGTCCATTGGAACTCATTTTGGAAAGGACCTTTTTAATCCAGCCTCTTTGAGAACAGGAGGGCTGCTTCCAGATTAATTTTACCCAACTCAGGATCGAATACCTCCACCAAGTAGCCCTGTTGCTCTCAAAGATGCTGGCTAAAGTTCATGGCAAAAGCCAAGAGGGATTTTAGCATGGGACGATTACAGCATGGGGCATTCGGAATCAGTACTGCAAGTGCTCCACGTTAAAATCCAACTTGGGTTTCATCATGGACTTTTTCAGCCATCATCTTAGAGAGTGGTATGGCTGCCTTTGAGATTGATTTTGTTTCTAAATCCAGCCATGTGCAGCCATTCTGCGCACAAAGGAGATGAAAACTCCAGTGCTGAGCTGGAGAAAAACTGGGATTTCAAAGATCTGAACTTCTTTTCTCCAGCCCAAGTTGCAATTCCCTTCTGCCCAGAGGTAGAAAAAGCCTAAAAACATCATGAATCAAGTGCCAGTTTTATGGTGTTTGGAAAATCTTTCTACCTTCAGAAACATTTTGTTGGCTAGATTTCCACACTACAGGTATGCTTCTTAGTAGCAGAAGGTAAGAGAAAATAAGTGAACCCGCATGGAATGCTGTATAATGCACTGATAGGCCTAGCCAGCTGAGGCATACTGCTCTGCGGCAGATTTCCACATACCATGGATGCTGGGCCTCTCAGGGCCACCCACTCTGAGGCATCCCCATGCAGTAATTGAAGACCTGCAATGAGGGAACTGGGATTGTGGTCACTGAACAAAGCGGTCCCTTGGGCATTTCGCTTAACAGCTACAATGACGACCCAAATTCCAGGCTCAATTGTAGTCAAGGAGTATCTATCCAGTAAAATGGAGTCAATGTAAGTAGAGTACATGTATAATTTGTAAATCAAACTATCCTGTACTTGAGATCAGCTGCTACTTCTTTTAAAGAGAAAGAATTGTAAGGAACAACTGCAGAAACTAGGATAAACAGCTGTTGAAATATGTTTATTAAAGCCTAACTGCAAACATTTTTGGAAGCACAGAACATTAACAAATATTTATGTTTTAAGACACTGAAAGCTAATTAGCATAATAACTAACTTATTCAGTATAACTTTTAACTCACATATTAATCTTT
This sequence comes from Ptyas mucosa, assembly GCA_012654045.1. Taxonomy (NCBI): domain Eukaryota; kingdom Metazoa; phylum Chordata; class Lepidosauria; order Squamata; family Colubridae; genus Ptyas; species Ptyas mucosa. The sequence continues at coordinate 20,389,591 of WNWU01013802.1, forward strand.
CTTATTTGCCATTATTATACAATTTTTATACAGCAATAAGGTGAATAGTTATATGACCAGTCTTTTATACAAACCCTGTTTTTAGCCTGAAGAAACGTGTCCAAATTCATAATGCAGAATTCACTTATTTTAAATATTAAAAACATCAATATTCATGATATAAATTATATAAAAATGAAAACAGATCACCATTCAGTGGTACGTTGGTACTCAACTGCTTTGAAACTCATTGAATTTGGTACTCAACACATTTTGACATGGAATTTTTGTCCTGGTCCTCATCGTCTGTTTGGTACTCAATGCACAAGCTAGAATTTGTTGGTGTTGGCTGCCTTGTGACTCACTACATTATCCCTTAGAGAAAAAAAATGTTTAGTACTCACTATTTTTGGTACTCGTACTTCCCGGAACCAATTAACTATGAGTACCAAGGTACCACTGTGTGTGTGTGGGAGTGTCTGTGTATATATATTTTGATATGTAACATCTAGCATTTATGCTTATTGAAATAACAATGATCTAGTTCCAAGTAATTAGTAAAATTTTTAAAAATAGATTGTTCGTAAGTAGTAATTTATCAACTTATGTTATCTAGCATAGCATTCATGAACTGCAAATCAGGCATAAATTGTCATACAAATGTTTGTTGTCGGTTTATAGCCCCTTTATAATCCTTCCATTGAATTACATTATTTTTCTTCCTTTTGTAAATTAGGACTCACAACTGTAGCCATCTCTAGCATATGGAAATTGACCCCTAAAGGCTCATTGTAACAAGCAATTACTCGTGATGTCACTAAAACTTACAGAATGCAGAATACTATGAAATTATGATGTAGAGATGTGTGCTGGACAATATGTCTCAATGTTAAAAGTCAGTTGTCTCCTTCTGGATCTGGATGGCATTAGGACATAATTATAAAAATTTCTGATTTGTGAAAAAATTATCCCTACCATATTCCAAATATCTCTACATTTTCACAACACCTGAACTAAATATTCAAGACAATCTCTTCTATTCCACAATTCCTGTATATTAGTGAACAGAATTGTGATATTCTAACAATATAAAATATAACTTATAGTTTTTTAAACTTGTTATAATTCTGGAATTATTGTGTATATTGTCATTACAGTATGATTAAAGTGTGTCCACTGTCCATTGGACTGCACTATTTTCACTGACAGACAATAGTTTTGTATAAGCATTCTCAGAAATAAGTGACTGAATTCCGTAAGACTTATTCAAGATAGAGAATTGCAAGCTGCAAAATAAGATTTCCAAATTTAAATTATTGTCTTGAATGAAACTTTAAACTATTGATGAAGAAATATATATATTCCACAAATACTCCTTGATATTTGGCACAGAGACAGAATATCATTTTAATGGCAGAAGCATGTTTTTCTTCATGGGGGGGGGGAGCTAAAAAGAATAAAATAGTCTTCCAGACATTTACCATATTGTAAAAGCAATTGCTAGAATCCTAAAAAAACTGAGAGCTAAAATCAAGTTTCAGATTAATTTAATAGTGAAGATTCTTCTAAATACTAATGCAAAAACTATTACAATGTTTTGTTAGCCTAAGCCATAGGTTTCAATATTGGAAGGGGCTAACTTCTATGATGCAATGAAGAGCAGATGTTTTAATTGTATATGACATATGATTTTCTGGAAGAAAAAGAAAATAATTTTCTGAGGTTTTTATTATTTTAAGTGTATCTGCAGGCAACTGGTGTACCAAATACAGGTAACATAAAATATCATCCATTAGGTGGTCATTGTATAATCACCTTTCTAACCAAAAATATACAGGATAAAATGGTCACTGTTTTCCAGTAACTGATTTTCGAGAAACAAGTAAGTTTGTCTAATTTCTAGATAAAGATCCATTGAAGAGTATTTATTTATATACTTTAAATCATATTTATAAATAACATAGATCAAGGCATGCCACCACCAGGCCTCATCTGTATGTGTAATATTATAAGAAAGTAGATCAATAATCCTATGAAATCAGAGAATGTTTTTTAAAGAAGAACTTCTGCATTTTTCAGACACAGAAATTAAAACTGTGAAACCCTCAGGATGTGGTAAATTGTGTAACTCCCTGCTAGAACGATCAGAAAAGTTGAAGTCTTTTTCTAGGCAATAAACTAAACAAAGATATACCGAGCATATAACTGTACCTACTGCTAGTTAAGATGTGAGTGTTTCAGAATGTGAAAACCTCCAAAAGCACAACAGATACGGCACAACCCCATCAATAAGTGCCCCATGTACACCTTTGGGAGAATAGAGGCGCTTTCACACTTTTGGACAGCAGGGAAAAAGGGAACTCCAGGAGAACGCAAGCTTAGAATAAGCCACCTCAACCAACTTCCTTTCACTTCTACATGGAATAAAAAGGGGAATAGCTGAAAACAAAATCTCTCTCTTCAACCTGTCTACATGGGACAACGGTTTCTACACCCACTTCCCTTCAGCTCACAACCCAGCAAGGATCCCGCCCGCTTCTCTCTCTCTCTCTCCCTGACAATTCCTCCTGTGCCTCAGGGCCATCCTCCGCCCCCGCCAGAGAAGGGAGTGTCAAGGAAGGCGGCGGCAGCCACCAGTGTCTGCTCCTCCCCCGTCCTTTGTTCGACCGGATCCTTCTTTCTCAACTGGGGCTGCAAAACAGCCGAAAACCCACAGGGCCTCACCTCCGAGTGCAAAATAGGAACGCAGCCTGCTTCTTTTTCGTACTCATTTAGAGGCGCCGCCATCTTGGTGCGAACGCACTGCCTGCTGCATGCCGGGTAACGCGCTCCCTCACGACCTCTCTCTCTCTCTCTCTCCTCTCTCTCTCTTTCTCTCTCTCTCTCTGTGTGCGCGAGGGGAGGGGAGGGGTTGGGGTGGGCAGCGCCAGCCCGGCTGGAAGTGGCGGGGGGGAGGGAGGCGAGCCGCGGATTGGATGAGCGACTGAAATCGGAGCCCCTTGCAGCCATCACAAAATCCCCAGGCCACTTCTGCGGAGCGTACAGGACCGATGTATTTGCGTACATAAATGCTTTTATCTTGATCCCAACTGATCGAGCGCTAGGAAGTTGGGGGAGAAGGAAAGCGATAGATGATCATCCGGCCCAAACTCGGGTTATCCTTCCCTATCTATCAGATCGGGCCGTTTTCCCCAACTCCTCTCAGTGTGCAGGACGGGAACAGGACACTGACGGATTCGAGATGAGTACAATCCCGAATGGAGAAACGACATTGCTGAAAAGTGAGTTAGGATGCTTCAGATGCAAGCGACCCAAACTCGTACTCTGACTGTTCACATAACCCAGTATGAATTGTGATAGCCAAAATTCATAGGGTTTGCATTATAAATGAAGCTATAAACCATGCTTCACAAACTATGAGCTCTGGATGCACACAACTTGTTACAAACAAGCAAGCAAGCTTAAATTAGCTTAATGTGTGGCACAAAAGCCTCTTGAATGCAGAATTAGGACTCCACATTTTAATCTAGTTTTACATTGTTTTGCTCTTTTTGTACATCACTGAAGGGGCGAGGAGCTGGATTTAGGGTATAATTTATGTAGGGCTAGGGAAAGCACTACTCCAATATTAATAATTCGTTAATTTTCAATATGACAAATTTTCAGGAGTTTCTTAAAATCTAGTCAGTAATATGTAATAAATCAGATGTATTACCCTAATGCTGATATTAAGCTTTGATGATTTTGTAATGGAACTGCTAATCAAAGCAGAGTCGTGGAGGATGCCTCCTCCCAATTTATAGTTAAAAGGGAGGGGAGAATTGAGAAGCCTAAGGGTAGCTCGGAGAGTCCTAGACTTGGAAAAGATGTTAGAAACAGAATTATAAATATGTCTAGGACTATGGAAGACAAGTATTGACAGTCTATAGGTATACTGTTATATTGACTGACTTTATATATGCTGAGGAAGGAAGAAAGGCAGGTTAAATTCCTGCTTTTAGATGTTAGAAATAGTCCTTATAGTTGCAGTTTGTTCTACTCTTTCCAACCCAATATAAAATTGCATACAAATTATATAAAGCAAGAGTGTCAAATCCATGTCATGGTGGCATCACATGACGTATCAGGACTTTTCCCCCTTCACTAAACTGGTAATGGGCATGGCCAGAGCATGGCCCATGGGCCAGGAGTTTGACAGCCCCGATGTAAAGGTAGCTTGGTATATCTTGATTGCTTCTTCATGTATTCTGATACAGAATGGGATCATATTTGGTGTACTGTAGTGTGAGAAGCCAACAAAAGAAAGATTAAGTTAAAAAACGATCCAGGTCCAATGGGGAACAACAGAGAAGAGTATTTTAGAACAAAGTCTCCCAAAGCATCCTATAGGAGAGTCTGTTGGGAAATAGCTAGAAATGGCTTGCTCATTCTAAATACATTCTAAATTCCAACTCTCTTCCTGGTTCTGTAATGGGAAAAGGTGATAATATTCATAGAATCATAGGGTTGGAAGGGACCTTGGAGGTCTTTTAATCTAACCTCCTCCCCAAGGGAGGAGTCCTTATAGGCTTATACCATCCCAGATAAAAGGTTGTCTAATTGTCTAAATGTCAAGTGGTTTGGGGGGGAAATGACATATCCTGTGTTTTCACTCCAATTAATTATTAGAGAGAAAAGTATAAGGCTTAGAAGTCCATTTATCCAGGTGCTGTAAAAAAGGGGAAAAACCCACCTCATCAGTGCAAGAGAGGCACCTGAGCAGCAGCCCAGAATGTTATTGTTGTATGCTTCCTTTTGCTTCCTTCCTTGTTATGTGGCCAACAGTAATGCTATTATTAAGGATTGGAAAGAATTCCAATGTCTTATTATTCTTTCCAACCAAACAGGATGTGGGAAATCAATTTTATTTATTAATAAAAGGAGAGCAGTACTTTTAATGGAGAACCAGTCTCTGTATGGCTGTCTGTAGCAAGAGAAAGATAAATTTGAAACCAGGCTGTGTGTATGTGTGTGTGGGGGGGGGGGGGGGGGAAATCCCTTTGTGCATAGCTGTGTAGACACAGTTGGGCAGCAGCTCAGCAACTAATCCCAGGTAGGGTTCATATAAACTATCCTCATAATACAGCTATTAAAAATACCATTATACAGCTATTAAAAATAGCTGTATAATGGTATCTACGTATATCAGGGAATTGGTATTGTTCTCTCTCCTCTTTATTAATAGGATTAATAAAGTATGTCAGAGTGCACACAGTGTGACTATTTTGAGACAACCCAGGAGCAAAATACAGTAAACAGAGGTTTGTCTTTCAAATAATGGTTTATCTACAAGGAATATATACCTACACATACTAGGCAGAGTCAGGCAATTAATCATCAACTACAGCAGGGAAGCACATACTGCGAGAGATACGCCCTCACAGGGCCTCTTATTTTACAGCCTCTTAGAGCGATAGCAGTCAAATGACCCTGCTGTCTCATTGCTACCATTGCATCATCATTACAGCATTACATTATTACAATATTACAGTAGCTGGTCAGCTATTAAATCATCATACATCTGACACAGTATTAATCCTATTTTCAAGCAGTCATAACAACTTTTGCATATTTTCTTTCTTAAAATAGTAGGAAATTGTATAACTAATTTTTAATGGTCAGATTATCAGTATAGTATAAACAGTGTCTGCATTTGACACATTGCGGTTACTGGAATTCTTTCACAATGGCTTCACTGCCTTTTGTATAATACAGATGCTTATGAGAGTTCTGTGTTCTTGAATGCCTGTTTCTAATCCAATTTATCAAGAGACTTCTGACAGCATACAGCTGACTGCTTGTCTGTGATACAGAGTGCTAAATATGTCAGAAGAAACATAATGAATAAAGTGAGAATAAGGCAGTTAAGAATTGTGTGAGAGCAATCAGAAAGAGGGACAATGAGATCAAATGTGAAGGTCTGCAAGAAAAAATAAGTGACTAGAATGAATTGGACATGTATGCTTTTGATTATGTAGAAAGAAAGAATGTGGATCAAATCTCTCTCTCTCTATATATATATATAATGTGTGTATATATATATATACACATATACATAACATTTACATATACATATACATGTTGTCAGAAAAGAATAGATAACCTTTGAACCCAGTCTGTGTCTCATACCAAGTGACTGTTTTGTGAATGGCCATTATTTCTAGGAAGTTAGCATTATTTGCATCTCCAGTATTTCTTCCTTTCATCTCTTTATATTACTTTCCCTACCCTGCCCCAAAATATTATTTTTCTAGAAAGAAGTTTTAGTAACCTAAAACCTGTACAAAAGAAAATTATATTAGCAAATAAAGTGCCACAATATTTTTGTTGGATTTTTTTTTCAGATTTGAGGAGATTAAGATCTAAAAAGCAGCTTGTTTCAACAACCACATAGTAGGAATTATCAAATACCTCCCTGAAGGACTTGTTGATCTCATCTTCCTTTTATGTAACAACTAAGACTTCTGTTCTTTAAAAATAAGTATATCTCCCAGCTTAATAACTTGAGCCCTAACAAAGTGATATTAGTTAAAGAATCTTTGAAATTCAAATAATTCCTTCAACTTGAACAAATTATTGAATCAATATAGGTGTGCAGTGTATATCGTAAAACTTCCAAGCACACATGAAAACGAGATAATCCTAATTGTCTCACTTCTCTCTAGTGACTATGCCAATTGTATAAACAAGAAATGCAGTATTGATAGATTTAACCTCTGAAACAAAGCTATCTACAGAATATCAAGGACACTTTCCAAAATGGAACCAATAACATGTTCTAATTGTTTACAAAGCAGTCATAATTTTCAGTAATTTTAAAACTGAAAATGGAAGATAGTAATACAAATGATTTTAAAATCAGCTGTAACTCATGAGTAGCGTGGATGTAGCAACATTCACATTGTTATTTTTAACATCACAAAAGCAAATGGTTCAATATTTGCAAGAACATCTTTGCATCTATTATCAGATATATTGAGAATAGTCCTAAGAGATGAGCATACAATACACACAGTTGTTTTCAAGAGAGACAGAAACCTTAGATAGAGTCCATAATTAAAAAAGGTTTTGTTTCCAGGGGAGTGGCCAACCAGGAGTCCTGGGGCAACTTAAAAACTAATAATATCTGCTTTCATATGAGGTTGTTATTCTGAGAAAAAGAAATATGTATATTGTTATCTGGGAGAGGAGAATATATATGATAAAAAGGAAAACAACTCAGGAAGAAATGTCCTAAAGTAGCAGTTAGATGTGATACATATGTTTTGCCCTGAATTGACATTTAAATTACATAGTTTAATCAAATGTTTTGAGTTATCTCTCTTCTGACCCCGAAATTCAATATCAACCATATGGACCATGTGGAGGCCTATCCCAGCTCTACAATCAGAAGCACTGATTAGGTTGCTCCTGTTTTTGCCTCCTAGGAAGTGGGAACAGGACACTGTGGAAAAGATTACTAATTTCTATTTCCTCTACTTCATAACCCACTACTCTCATTAGTGTAATCTTAATATACTCAACTCCCCTAAAAATCCAAATACCAAAATGAACACAAATGAACAATGAAAGCAATATAAGGAAAAGTTTGGAAAAGGATTTATTGTAACAATGTACAAGTAAAAGGTTCTTTGCAACCCTAAATTCTGTCTGCATCTCTCCTAAAAAAACCTCAGTTTGGGAAATCTTGAATTAGAGGATCATTAAAAAGGTGTTGGGCAGATAAGTACTGGTCTGCTAGGGAAGTAATCCTAACTTAAAGTTGAGGATACAACATAATAAAGAGAGACCCTCATTGGCATCAGAAACAAGAGCCTGCCTAACAGCATCCAAGCATAAAGCCCAGCTCATTCCTCTTAGCTATCCTCTTGACATGATATGTGAACTTATTCTTAACCTGAGATCTTAATCGAGAAGATAATATTGCATGCTAAAAATTATTTAAAATTTTAAAGTATATTTGTTTTTTTCTGTATTTTTTTCAATTAACTTCTATTTAGATTTAGAGATTTGGTTTCATTGGTAAAAAGACAGAACCATGAAATTTTACTGAGATATAACATTTTAGTTGCACAGCTACCCATTGTGTTCATAGGTGTTCACATCCATTTTTTTCATTTTATATCGGGGCATTGGCAGAAATCTCTCAGGTGATTTTATTTTTATTTTTCTAAAACCAAGGTTGAAATTCTTTGTACAAAAGCTGTCAAATACCCAGTTGGACAAGCTGGAGTGTGTCAGGAGATTCAATTTATCACTATTATAATTATGATTTTTTTTACTAAAGAACTCTTGTTGGAAATTTATCTATTGTGGTTCAGTTTCTATCAGAATCAGAACATGAAATTCTGCTCTGAGTTTTAGTTGTGACAGAAAATAAGAAAGCTAGGCAAAACTAGAACAGAAAGAAAAAAGGATTTAATTTATAAATTGGACGTTTACTGAGTAAGCTGATAGATAATAGGATGCTAAGCACATTCACAAAATACAGTGAAATAAAAGGTTTTTTCAGCTCATATGAAGGGACCTTTGAATCCTTTTGAAAATATAAGGAAGAGCATGTGAAATAATTTCACTAGAATTCAGAAGGACATTGGAGGTAATAAGCTACAATTTGTCTAATTCTGAATATAGTCATCATTATTTTTAAAATGCAGAATCAGAATTCACTAAATTCTACAGAATTTAGATGGCTTTGCTTGTTTTTATCACAGGGAGAAGGGACATTAAATGAATAAAAATGATTACCCCGAATTACTAAAGGGAAATCAGAATTGATATTAATTCCAGCTACACAGAAATGCATATTGGGCATTGTGGCGAGACAGTCAGGGAAATAGCGGGCTCTGATGAATGCCACAAAAACCCCGGCTGCCGAACCACCAGTGATGGGTCTTCGCCCCCGAACTGTCCTGCAGGGGCGGAGGAAAAGGAGGGGTACCTCGGACAACCAAGAGGAACAGGCAAGTTCCTCGGAGGTCAGAGGGAATCCTCTGTGAGTCGGCGGCAGGGGGGCAGCAGCCATTGAGGCGGCCACGAAGCTGGGACAACCGGGCTAAGAGATGTGCAGGAGGAGAGTGGATTGAAACGGAGCATTTTGAAGCCGGGTGAGTGACAACCAACCCAGGCTTGTAACAACACTTGGAGCAATATTATTAACTATAAGACCCCTAGCCTTAAAACAGCGGCTGAACAACAAAGGGGCTATGGAAAGTTTAAAATGTAATTTTAAAAAGACAAAGACCCGACAAACAACTAACTCTAGAACCGAACTAATGGAATTAAATATCGAGACATGGTAAAAAGACTGGATATTTTAAAACTGGAATTGGATTTATTAAAAAAAAAGATTTGATACTTTTAAAATCGACGGAAGAAAAGTAAACAACTGGACAGTTATATAATTGTAACAAAATGGATACTTGCATGACTAATGGAAAATGTGGATTGTAGAGGGACACCTTCTGGTCTAAAAAGGAACATTGTAATTTGTTTTTGTTATGGAAAATTTGGACTTTACAGACAACAGTCATGGGATTTTGTGTAGGAGGTTTTTATTTTCTCATCTGCAGGCAGCTTGATGTTGATGAAAAGAAAAGGAAACCACAATGGAACTCCTATAATTTGAATAATAACAATTTATTTGCGCAGGAACAAAAGAAGGATTTAGCGCAGGCTCAAAAGAAGGGAATCTGATGCATTTTATCCGGATTAAAAATAAGAAAAAGATTTAATATAACATATGGAGGACAAAATTTGAAGACTTTGAAAATGGAAGGAAATATATATTAACAGGCGAGAAAGTGAAGAAATGATAGACACGGCTGGAAAAAGAAAAAAGAATTAAAATAATGTGATTAAAAATGAAAAATGTATAGATGGTGGTAATAATAAAAAAGAGGTTATTATAAGATAATTATGGATGTTTAAGAATATGAGAATATGATATAGATATATAAAATTGAAATATTGATGGAAATTAGAATATAAGAGAAATTAAGCATGTTAAAAGAGATTTTTAAATATATACAAAGTTAAGCTTTAAGCAAGAACCATGTCTCAATGTTAAATGGTCATAAAAAAGGATAATGATAAATATGATTAAATGAAATAAGCAATGTATAGATGGATGGAAACAGCAAAGGATGCTGGGATTAATAATAAAGCTAACCATGATTATGCTGTGATCAACAGCCAAGAAATAAAAAAGAATATGCTGTGTTTAACAGCGAAAAAAATAAAAAAGCTATGCTGTGTTTAACAGCCGAAAAATAAATATGACTATGCTGTATTTAACAGCCAAAAAACAAAAATGATTATGCTGTGTTTAACAGCCAAAAAACAAAAATGATTATGTTGGGTAGGACAACAAAACAAAGAGGATTTTACTGGGAGTAACAGCAAAAATGGAATGATTATGTTGGGTTTAACAACAAAGGTAAAGATAAAGATGTTAGGTTTAATAGTAAAAGTAAAATGATTTTGCTGGGATTAACAGCCAAAAATAAAAATTATTATGCTGAGGTAGGACAGCAAAAATAGGGAGGAATATGTTGAGAATAACAGCAAAAATGGAATGTATAAGTTGAATTTAACAATAGAAATAAAGACGATAATGATGAGTTCAACAGTAAAATAAAATGATTATGTTGGAGTTAACAGCTAAGAAATAAAAATGATTATGTTGTAAAGTAATGAAGATGATTAAACTGGGAGTAATAGTTAAAATATTTTTTAAATGTTTATAATAATTGTAATGATTTATATTGTTAAAAGATGTCCATCTAAGCAAAAGGAAGAGAAAAATGGAATGACATTTGGTTAGGATCTAAGCTTTAAGGTTTTTGGAATAATGGCATAATTGATAGAATTTAGAGAAATAACTCTATAAAATATTAAGTTGTGTTAATTGGAAGTTAAGAATTGTTAGTGATTTGTACTAATTTGTGACCGGATCAATGTTTTGTTTTGGAAAAGATATATTTTATGTTTGTGTTTTAAGAAATTAAAAAAAACTTTTTTCAAAAAAAAAGCATATTGCAAAAAAACTCAGATTCCCTTACTGAATTTGTCAGCTCCATTTCAATTTCTGTTTTTCCAGGATCATATCTACATAAAAGGGTACTATTTTTTTCTGTCCTGGAGCTATTCCATTAAGCCATTGACAATTTTTTTCTAAATAAACAAAAAGAATGGAAAGATATAATCAGTGTTCACAAGAACTTATTTATTCCGGCCACAACACTGTGAGGAGGAAATTGGACTATTGTGCTCTTTGAAAATATATCCATAGAAAGTTATAATAGCCTATCTGGGTTGGAAGGGAACATGGAAAATAGCTATATAAAGAATTGTAGATGCCAGGCCTTCTGGAAATTATTTGACAAAGGACATGGCTTCTTTCAAAACGTCTAACATTTCATTTTGATTAGACTGCAATGGGGTATAAGTTTATTTAATAACTATACTTAAATAAATAAATTACATAAATGTAGTTCAATCCCCATTGCAATCTCAGCAGTTTACAGAGTATACAATATACAAAAATTAAAAGATCCACAGTATGATTAAAAGGAGTAAGAACATCTTAAGAACACCTTAATGTTTTTTGGGTTTTTTTAAGAACACTGTGTTCTTTAATGTTTTATAGAACAATGTAATCTTTTTAAAAATGAAAAATAAAAAGGGCGGTACCATTTTTACTGCAGAAAATTAGTGCATTTTAATTTTGTGCGCTCCCCCCTCCCACTTGCCAGAAGTGTGCTGTTATCAGCAGTTTCTCCGTACAAGTTCTAAGGGATAAGTGATCGTGACTGGAGCAAGTGGTGCTGCAGATACCCAGGCATCAATCCACTAAGGGCTTTATAAGTCAGTATCAAAATCTTAATTCTACCCAGAAACCAAATGGCAACTAATACAGGTCCTGCAGAATCTCTTCTGTGCTCCCAGCCTTTGAAGGCAGCAAGTATGTGGACCATTGCATTCTGGAGCAGTTACAGTTTCTGGATAGTCTTTTTAAGTGCAGCCCCATGTAGAACAGAAAGGAAGTCTAAACCTGCCTGCCTAAAAGCAGCAAGTGATCTTAGCATAATATTGCATCAGTTGTGTGTGCACACGTACGCCAGGGGTGGGTTCTACTTGCCTTTACTAATGGTTTGCAAGGGGATCGCGCGTGCGCACTTGCTTCACTCGCATACTCACCTTGCTTCTGCGCATGTGCAGATCGCTTCTGATGACATCAGGGTCAGTGGGCAGAGCCTCCCACCAGTTTTACTACCGGTTGTATAGAACCGGTCTGGACCGGGGCAACCGATCACTGGTGCACACACGTGTGTTCAGTACAGAGAGAACTACTGCATTTTGCATTTTTCAACCATAGCGAAAAATAAATCTTCCTGAGGTTAAAGATGTAGACGAGAACACGAATCTCTAACAGATTTTTATAAGTGTATTTATGTTTGACCCAGCTCACAAGATTGCAGTCTTGTATAAAGTTATGGTGTGTCCCTTTCTAGAAAAGGATAAAAGCATTTCCCCCCTTCATACATAAGCTATTGGATAATGTTATGGTTGCCTTCTGTTACATTTGTTACCACAATACATAAAACAAAACAAATCCAATATACAGGTAGATTCTACTAATAACTGCAAGTTACATCAGAAGTGAAGAGCTACACATTTACACACACATAGGTAGTTTATTTTATTTTATTTATCAAATTTTTACATAGTCCATCTCACCTAAGCAACCCTGGACAGATTACAAACATTATAATATAGTATAAAAATGTAACTAAAAGCATAAAAACAGAGTTAAACAAGTTTAAATTGACATTAATTTTTATCTATTCTATACACTGTTCACAAGTAATACAATAGAGCGCAATATACCTGATAATATATTTTCTCAAGGTTCTTTTCTTTTTAAAATTCCCACATTGTACTGATTTCCAAAAACATTTCATCCCTTATTTCACATTGGTTGTATTTTTAAGGAAACTAGATCTATGTCTTTTCACAATTGTATCACTAAGTGTAGATAGTTCTTCTTTCTGCATGTGATTAGAGCCAGCATATGGGCTTTAATCTTTTAAAAATCTTTTCAGCCATTTCTACAAAGTAAGATCTGACACTTCGCTTTTTTTTAATAATTTGGGTCAGTCCCCATATTCTGTGTCTAAGAAATACATTGTCACCTATATCAAAATGATTCTACGATATCTCAGTTATAACAACTTTGCTTTTCTTGTTTTTCCTTCAGTCTTTTATAAACGCTTCCTTGATCATCTTGTGACTTTCACAAAATACCAGATATTTGCAAATATTTACCCATTAATAATTGTACTGGTGATGTCCAAAATAGGAGTATTTCCAAATGGCCAAACCCCCAAATAAAAATCAGAGGCATTCAGTTTTGAGTTTTCTAATATTCTCTTTGCAGTCTATATAATCCTTTCTACACTGCATAATATAGACTGGAAGTAGTATGCACCAAATTGCAATCTTTTGCAAATTGAACTAATGACTGCAATGACTTTCAGATATTCCTTGTGCTGTAAAATTACAGTTTTAACAAATTTTCCAAACAAAAAAGTTCTAGAAATGTAGAATAGCAATTACCACTATAAATTCAAATTTAAAATTCAAATATATGCATATCCAATTTCTGCCAAGCTTTAATTTTTCTCACTCTCTGCCAGCATTGTGGAATTCTTAAGAAATACCATTATTTTATTTTCAGCTTTCAAAAATTCTGTATATGTAACACTACAGAATAAAGAATAAATAACTAATTATAATAATCAGATATGCTTGTAGGAACTAATATAGGAAAAGAGACACTGCTTGAAAACTGAATAGCAAAAAAGAAACATAAAACTTGTAATAAATTATGACTCTTATGAGGAACCAAAATAAATATGTGCTGATGGTACTCATCAGCTCATGAAATATATTGCCTATCATAAACAGGGATAGAAATTTGATAGAACAATTTCACAGATTTATCAACTTCATTTAATCATTCTGGCCAGTGGTTGGATTCAAATAATTTAACAACTGGTTCTCTGCTCTAATGATTTCTTCCAACAACCAGTTCACCAAACTGCTCAGAAAGTTAATAACCGGTTCTCCTGAAGTGGTGCGAACTGGCTGAATCCGATTCTGGCTAATATATGTGCAAAGAATTGTACACCTATCCACCATGGAATATTAAGCTCCAAGAAGGAAGCTCAGTTCCCCTGGGCATGGGTGATGTTCTCATCCATCTTGTCTGTGAAAAAGAACAGAAATGGAAAGAAAAATAATCCAAGTGAATAATTGTCTATGAAGATGTCAAGAGGTACATTTGATTTCTGGGAACTTGGTCTCTGTAAATGATGGCCTGCTGTTATACATTGCATGTTAGAAAGCCTAATAAGCATATCCTTCACCAAAGTGGTAATACTTATTACTATGAAAACTTTAAAATGAATTCTATAGCTGTGGAAACAACTCTTCCCCAAACTAAACACTTCACATAAAAATTAGTGCAATTAGAAAGCAAAGGGAATGTTGATGAAACTCGGGTCAAAATAGCCAAAATAAAGTCAAAATAATCAAAAAAGTTAAAATAGGCAAAAAAATTTGATAACACCTATCCATTCTAAAGCTCAAATCTCCAGGACCAGATGGATTATATCTCAGAGTTCTGAAGGAGCTAGAGGATGTGATCTTGGAACCACTGAACTATATCTTTCAAAGGTATTGGAGCACCAGAGAACTACCAGAGGACTGGAAGAGGGTTGATGTGGTTTCCATCCACACCTTAATGTACATACATACTTTAATGTAGCCTTTAATCCTTCTATGGATGACTACACCCTAACAATGATACTTTTTTATAATAGTTTCATATGTGGGTGTTATGCAGATGTTGCATTATATGAGGGTTTTTTCCCCCTTCCCGTTGTGTGTTCCATTTCAAAATGATGATTGCAAAGCACGTAAGATTAAAGCTTTCTTGGGTAAGATGCCTGGAGAGAGCAAGAGCAAAATTGTAGTTCATTCCATCATGGAGGCTGATGGATTCCATTTGTTTTTGCATCAACTTGTATTTTGTTTTGTGATGTTGGGTGTGTACCTGTCTCAGTGAGTTCACATCTGTGCTTGTAATGCATTGCTATTGGCACTTCTATTATTAGGTGGTTTAAATATTTAGGTTGTAAATATTATTTATAATTAGAAGATTAGCACTGCATCAGCAAAAATGCAAAATAAAGCCAGAACTTTCATGCTGGAGAAATGTATATGCATAATATACAGAATTTGCACATCAAATTAAGCCATACATTATTTTGCCTCATTACTGATTAGTTCACATACTGTACTAACAAGAATGTTGGCCCATGTCATACCCCCATGGGTTTGTTTCACCTAGTGCAAGAAGTCAAGGCAAGGAAAGTGGAATTTAACACTTTATTTCTGTGCAGAAGCAAAGAGGTACGCTCAGGACTCAAGTTCAAAATCAAGCAGCCCCCAGTCAGGAAAATCAGTACCTTTTATAAGAAAACCACTGTATCATTAGTTCCTATTTTTACCTATGGATAGTACAATGTACAATGTACTATGGGGTGTATAATGGGGTGCACTTAATTAGTTAATCTTTCCACCTCCCATTGTCCTTTCTAACATGCTAAATTCTGCTTTACCTTTGGACCTCAGTCCAGACAATGTTGATCACAGCTAAATATTACCTTACCTTTTTTCTAGTAACAGGCCACTTACAAAGTTTCTTAGCAAGATTACCAAATCTTCAGCTAGAGACTGACACTTATGTATGAGATGTTTGTGATCAACTTCTTTAGTTTCTACTGACAAGCGTTAAAGCAGGTGTTAACTAGATTCTAACAATGGCTGTATCAGGCAAGAACACACATGAAATTATTAAGATGGAACAATTCTGGCTGAGGCTAATTCATGTCTCACTTATAAGAGCCCCTAACAGGTTGCCAACAGGGTAATCAGGTTGCTAATAGGGTAATCAACGAGGCCCTCAAGAACACGGTTTGCTATGACTTAATATTTTATGTGAACAAAATTACTTATGGTTAAGTGCAAATCAACTATCAAGAAAATATTATTTATACCAGCTAGAGTTTCCTGAAATATGTAAATCAAGATAATAACTGAAATCATTTTACCATACATGCACAGCAAAAATTAAACCATAGCATGGCTGATCTAGTCATGTACAAATGGTAGGAAATAGTTCTGGCAGCTAAGGAATCTCATCTTCCAGTTCTATATATGAAAGAAGGTAAAGGGAAAATATTGAATTGTGTCAGCAAATGCTGGGACAAGAAAGTTGAATTGATGGTTAACTCCTTCTTAAAAAAGGGAAATAGCAGATATGCTATTTATTATGATTGTGAGACAATTAGATTCAAATCTTTTCATATTTCTTAGAGAGGGAATCTTATATTTGCTACATGTTTGCCTTTTTGGTAGAATTCTTTTGTGTATAAGTTCTACTTAGATAGCTGTATAATAGCAGATTTAAACATGAACCGTGGTTTGTTGGGCAAGGTCAATAAACATTATTGTAAAAGTATTTTGACATACCACTATTAGAATGCAGTTTCTGATTACATTATTGCTGATCTTGAAAATTTAAAAATATTATTAGCAGTAACAGATACTATAGCAACAAAATGCTAATTTGAAAGACTTTATTACAAAACTAAACTTTTTTTTCTTTTACACTAACATGAGAAGTAATTGAAAGATACTTGGCTTCTCAGATGCAACACATTTTTCTTTTAAGGCCTAACAAAAATGCTCTTTTTATTCATGTACAGTAGCCTCTTGAGGCTATCTTAAAAAGTGTAAACGGAGAAGCATTAAGGTAACATACAAAATGCAAAATTTCACATCTCCAAAAATCTCATTATGTCAAGAGAAATATGTGTTCCTTCTGCCATAATGATAAAACTAAAAAACAAACCCATGGGACTTTTAATGATGTTTCTTTATACTCCAATTTTTTTAAAAAGAAAACCAAGTTACATCCTTTTTATCAAATTCTATTCTTTCAAAACCATGAATAAAGAACTAAATAATGCATCTGTGCACATTTTTCAAAACAGGCAGCTTGGGTATTTTAATTTTAGATAGTTCTGCTAATCGGTGTTATAAGTTGTTCCAATAACAGCAATCTATTTAAAAATTATAATTAACAGCATTAGAACTTAAAGGTTCTAAACTATCAAATCATTAATTTTTCAATTTGTAAGGTAACTCAATTCCAGATGCCCATTTAAAAACTCTTTTTAGCTTAGCTGTTCAGCTACATAAAACACAGCTAAAAATAGAATTATAACTTAACACGAGTGAATGCAACAAAGGAATAAATATCAAACATCTTGATATTTCCAGGAAGTACATTTAGAGACATAGAACACACATTAAGTTATTCTTTCCCCTCTATCAGCAATTAGCTAATCTGAGGTACCGGTACTTTTGTTTCAACTAACTAAATGTTTTACTTTTTATCAACTTTCTGTAATAATTTAAGGTTCCAAATGAGTTTCAAAGTCTTGGGGGAGGCTAGATCTGTATATGCTCCAGCAAAGTAAAACGTGACTGCATTTTAGTGTATTCCATTCAAATAACATAAAATGGATTGAATATGCTTTGTCTAATCAATATTTCAGAGCCCACACTTGTCCGACGAGGTAGTTTCATTATTACCTCAGCAACGTTTTGGGGGGCAATAGGCTGATTCTGTAAACTGCTTAGGGTTGGAAAGCACTGTGAAGCAGTATATACGGTAAGTCTAAGTGCTATTGCTATTGAGATAGTCGAACATTTGCTATTTCGGGGTTTGATTTTGTTTTCGGTGGCACCTGCACTATTGTTGTAAATCAACCTCTCCTGAAACACTTAAATTCATCTAAAAACGAAATAACCGATGATTTAGGAAAAAAATGCAAAACTGCCCGACAGACTAAGTTCACTACAGCTGAGCGAGGCGAGGAAGGCCTTCCGCTCAGGGCTCCGCAGAAGCCGAGGGCGGCGTCTCCCAGCTGTTACCTCAGCCCCGTGCTGAGGATGCCCAATCACGTGACTTTACAGAAGGGCGTGGTTGGGTAACGAAAGCCCACCCTTTTCCAGCACTGACTCGCGCTATCCGCGAGCGGGAGGCGAGGGAGAGTTGTGGCGGCCGTTGATGAGAGAATCAAGCGGCGACGTCCTGAGCAGTAACGGTAGCGAGCGAGCGAGAAGGCGAGAAGAGCTGCGTGCGCGCCGGACAGACGGGGGGACGCGTGCGTGGTTTCCCACCCGCAAGGGACAAAGAGCAAGCATCCCAGAGACGCGCCAACGGGATCTTCTCGACTTACAAAAGCTTGCCCTTTTCTTAAGCATCTGGGCGCTGTGGTCCTGCCCCTTTCCGGAGCCGGAGGGTCCGGAACCGGTGGATCACTCCTCCCCCTTGCCTCTGGACCCCTAGAAAGAGAGGTAAGGGGGCGGGACGGAGGGAAGCGTAGCACCAATCTCGTGTCGCTACTCAGAAGCCGAAGTGCTGCCCCACCGAGCTGCGTCGCAGCCCGGTCCTGTGGGGAGGAGGCGTGGGCGTGGGCGGCCAGGCAGTATCGTCCCTGAGCGGAGCTTTTGCGGTAGTCCTCCTGGCGCGTGTGCCGTGTTGCATGACCTTGGGCACGTCTCTCGGTTCTGGCGGCTCTGATAGCCATCAAAGCGAAAAATATCTGTGATGGTGATGATGATTCAAGTTGTGACGGCTTGGGATGTGAACGAGAGTTTTAATGCCCCAGCTCTCCTGCCCCTTCGTTTAGATTGGTTTCTTTTTAATAATTTTTGGTTGTGAAAACAAAGGTGTCCCCATTCTCGCCCCGGTGTTTTGAGAACTATAGATACCGTAGGGTTTAATAGTTTCCCTATTAAAGGTGTGAGATCAGCTTTCTGCCTTTTAAAGCCATAATGGTGATTTCAATTTAACAAAACTGTATAATTGAGAAATGGCTGTACATTAATTTGCTGCAAGAGCCTTGAGTAAGTGAACTAGGCAGGCAGGTATATTGTGCAATTGCACAAAAGCAGCATACCATGTTCCTATTATTGCCGATACCAGATATAATTGTCAGTCATATAATTTGATTTACAGTACTACTACTATCCTTTTTATTAATCAGTGCCCAGTTCTGCATCACTACAAATAGCTTATTCTTCCAAGATACATTGCAGTATTTGTAAATTGTTATGAATACATGTAACTGTTGATTGCATAGTAATGTATGCAAAAGCAAATCCTTTTGTTTTTGTGCTGCTTGTTTTCATGTTTGCCATAATTTAAAGCACATTTTAATAGTGTTTGTAAGCACAGGAAAATTTGAAGGTATAATCTAAACTAAATCAAGGGTCTGAAACTCAAATTGTTCATTAGCTTGAAGGCAACAACAGTGAAGCTTTTTCATGGTAAGAATGTCTACGGAATCAAAGATGAAGAGCATCATACTATTCTATTAAATAAAGATAAATGCATTAAATACACTTTTAAAAGAACACTGATTGATTGTTAAACAGACCTACAGTTTTGTTGTTTCACTTTGGCCACTTGTCTAGCTGTGTTTTTTTCATTAGCCACAACACCAATGTGAATTCAGTATGTTCAGTATGATTGTTGTTGGAAAATATAAAAAACTTGAATGTAATCATGTAAAACATGGCAGCATTTATCCCCTCAGGAGAAACAACACGGCCTAAATATTATATCTAGTTCCATCAACAAATAAAAATGATATTGAGAATTTACAAAGAAAAAATATTTTGTCTTTAATTTTACTTGTCACATCTTAATAAGAGGAGGGAAATGCAGGTCACTTTTTGATTGCTTTAAATGAAATTTAGACTAAAAGATTGCTAATAAAATACATTACAGTGCACAGGGGGAAACAGCAATGGCTTTTGTGCTTTTTTGTAATAATTAACAAGGAATTGTGCAGGTTTGGAGGGGAGACTATCAAGTTTAAAATCTGAGCCTAAGCCTCTAAGAGATTTGTCATGTCTGGGAAGTGACCATTGTAGAATAGAAACTGGGACCAGCCCCTTGGGAATTTATAAGGGGGAAGTAGTAATTTAGTATCAGAGAAGAGAGAGGGCAGTGTTGTGCTTAAGGACTCTAAGCAGAGCTCCCAAGTGTTGCATGAGCCTTGAAGTGATAATTTTGCAGGCTCCAAACAGCAGTGGAGGGCTTGCAGAAGCTGTAACAGGAGTGCATCTTTGTTCCTGCTATTTGGGTGAGGGTGGCATTCTGCCCTCCTTCATACAAGGAAACATACTTTCCCTCACAGTCAAGTTCTTGAAGACTTGGCCAAGATGATGCCTCCTATCCCTTTTCTGAAGCAGCAATCTGCTCACATCCTGTTTAATAGTATGGAATACAAGGAAACCCTAAACCTTGCCTGTCCCATGTTTTTCTCCTCTGGCTAGAGTGGGTTGAAGGAGGCTACCAAGAGGTCCATATTTAGCCATTAGGCTAAGTAGTGTTATTGTATTGTCTGGAAATGTAACAGAAAATAGCTTTATTATGGATCTAGCAATTGGACTAGAAGAGAATATACACTTGAACTTAATTGTTCTTTACCATGACGATTGAACATTATGTGTGTGGGCTACTACAAGTGGTACAATTTCTAACTTAGATTCCCGCCCCCTTAGAGAAAATTGGTAATACAATAATGTTAAAGACTTACTGTAAGTCTTCAGTTCTGCATGTAATGATAGTCAGATTTAAACATGTAAAGATAAATGGAATAGATGAAAGAATAAAATGAAATTGAGTTTACAGGAATGAGAAAAAGTAAAAATAGGAGTGACAGTCTTTAGAGCGTGCCGTGTTAGCAAGACACAAGCACTGGGTTTTTCCAATTTATTGTTAATTCTCTTTCACTTACCCTGAGAATAAGTGCAATCTCTGGTGATTTTTTTTAATGAAAGACATTCTTAATTTAGATCAGAAACTGTAGTTAAATGGATTATAAACAAGATCATGCTGAAGCGATTAAGAAATCTCTTATTTGGAATTGCTTCATTTTTATATATTTCAAATGTTAGATATTTCAATTTTTGCTTCATAATTTGGTTTAACTGGAATAATTGCATAACCATATAAATAAATTCAGTAAAGGATATTACTTCCATTGTATTATGTTCTGTAACTTCAAAGACGTTATAGCTGTTTCAGAATCAAACAGATGTTTAGCATCTTCCACATGTATAGCTTTAAACTGCATTTATAAACTGCATTTAAACTTCATAAATTGCATCTATGCAGTATATGAAAAGAGTTCTTAGAAACTTTGTTTTGTTTACTATCCAATTATTTAAAACGTTATACAGAACGGTCCATACATCTAAAATCATATGGATATGGTTTAACCTTCCATTATTTGATTGCATTTACATACTTTTTTGCCCTTCGTTGTATAAAGAATGAAAAAGTACCCATCATCCTTTGCTGAATTGCATTCCTGAGACGTGTCAAAATGTTTTTCAATAAAGAGACTTCAGAGAAATACGTTTAACAGTTTTTCTGTTACATTTCTCAAGTATATCAGGTTGAGCATTGTATTTGGTAACACTTAAAAAATACAAGTTAGTCCTTTCAGAGATTTCTGGAGGTTTTACAGATATTGTAATGGAATTATCTGTTTTATTTATAGAATAATTCTAGAAATGCCATGTCTTCTGTACAATAGTTAGATAAAATTACTTTATTTTTTTATTGAATACATATGCTTTGTTACATTAATAATCTTGCCTAGTGGAAAATAGGCATATATATATATTTCTGTTTAAGGATTTGCACTGAGAATTATAGGATTTCTAATAACAGCATGCTGAACATTGGTTATTCTTTGGTTTTCTAGAGTGTCCTTACAATTTTAAATTGGACTATTGTTATTTTTATTGTATTTTTCTGATTTTTGATAACTTCAAAAATTAAAGATAAAGTCAAAATTCCAGAGAAAATTAGTTATACCACTAAAATGAATTGCAAAAAACATTTAATAATTTTCTATAGATTTGGCCACCTATACGATATTTTCTTTGTTTCTTCTGTGGTATTAATGATTACACAAGACATATTTGTATTTAATTCTCTTAATGCTTTTAGCATAGTACCCTTATTGTGTTGTTCTACAATAGTACAATTCTAAGAAAGAGGCACGTACTATGATTTATTTACTAGAATATGAAGTTGCACTGTACTTCTCAAAGTTTGCTAATGAAAAATTATGAAAGAGGAAGTCTACCAAAGAACTTCCCAAGTACAGTGAACAAACTAATTCCCCTGTAAGTTTCATACTCTTGTTAGCTTTCCATTTGTACAAGTAATTCTCAACTTACGATCATAATTGGGACCAGAATTTCCGTTACTAAGGAAGTCAGTTGTTAAGTGAGTCATTACCAAATTTACAACTTTTTTGCTATGATTATTAAACAGATCACTGCAGTTAAATGAATTATGTGGTCATTAAGCGAATCACTTTTTCCACTGACTTTGCTTGTTGGAAGCCAGATGGAAAATACATACTGGTTGTCAGATGCCCAAATTTTGATCATATTCCTGTGGGGATGCTATTATGGTCATAAGTTGTAAGTCACTTTTTTCAGCACTATTCTAACTTTGAATGATCACTAAATGAGTGATTATAAGTTGATGATTATCTGTATAAGGAAACAATGATAACAGTTTTCTATTTTCTGGCAAAGATGTAGTTTTCAAAAATGAAAATAGTGCTATGAGAATGTTGAAAAACACTAAGGCCACAAGTATAAAAGATATATGAAAAAATACTGAGCTAGGAATGTGGTTACTTTTCAACATGTTACCATCATTCCCATACAAAATCTCTATAAAGTAGTTCGTCTGCCATTCTCTCATTTCAGTTTCATCCAAAATCATGTCATTACTTTCCTCCTCCTAATTTTCTTTGCTCCTTGTATAACCCTTTTAACCTCCTTTCAAACAACTCTTTATCATTTGAATGTCTTTGATTCTGGTTTTTCTCTATATACAAATTTTTAATACTGATCTTTTGCAGAAATAATACTCAGGTTTTTTTTCACCCACAGCACTTCAGCGAGCCATCAAACACCTTTTTTTTAATATGACTCCTCACTTTTGTGTGGTACTTTGCAATATTTTCACTTGATTCCAAGAAGTTTCCATATCTTTCTTTAAATCAGCTTTCCCATTCATTCTAGGGAAACAAATTAATGTTTTTCATTCTAGACATTCCTTCCTTCAGAAATATTTTTAATGTGTATTCCTTCCTACATCCTCCCTCATTACCAAATAATGGTCTGCCCATATACAGAATTTCATACTCCCCTTCATATCCTTCATTAATTATCTAGCTTTCATAAAACAGTCAAATCAGTTATGCTGTTACATTCATTTCTTTGCAATATATATGTATAGTTTTATATTTAAACTAGATATTCAAAGCAACCTTTTACTAACAGATCTGAATCTATTAATATTCTCATTTATTCTTAGTTTTGTGAATCACTCAATCATTTTTTTCTATATCTGTGTCCCACTCATCCTTGCAATCCACATGCAAGCTAAAGGATAGTTTCCCCATCCCTGACTGCATTCATTCACAATATTGGGCAATTTTCTTTCCTTCTTTGCTTTTTTATCATTATTCATGAAAGTATAACATGTAATTATCATCAACTTAAAAATTCCTTCTTTCGTACACACCCACTGCAGTTTAGATGGTATAGCTTCATATATTATACTCCTTTTGCTCATAATTAAAAGATACTTTCTTTTTCAGGTATATATTCTGCACGATTTGATGTAATATAATTTGATATAATTTAATTTATTGGATGTTGAAGCCACCCAATTCCAAAAACTGGATAGCTGACAATATTTAAAATATATTGTTTAAAAAACATGACAAAACCACATAAATAAAATTCACAGAAGATTCAGCAGGATATCCATAAGGACCCTAACACATTCCTAGAAACAAAGGCTGGTCTTAATAAACTTGTAAAACATTTGGAGAGTGCGAACCATTCTGTGGTGGGCATGTTACTCCACAGGGCAGGGGCTGTGAGAGAATGTATGCTTCCTCAGTATTGGAATATGACAATATTTCAAAGAGGGGACATGGTTCACTCCCTGTTTATTCAGTTATATAAGACCTATAAAAGCATAAGAGAACTGAAATGACACTTCAGCCAGAGTTCCACTGATGATGTTACCTAGCCTGGTGACAAAACATTCGGAAATTCAACAAGAAGCTTGGAGAACAAACTGCCACCAACATTTACCACCCAAGCTACAAATATTTTCCACCATTTCTAATACCTAGTTTTTTCTTTTTTTTTTTACTCATTCATGCTCAGTAGCATTTATTCTTCTTACATGTCTTAATTTTCATTTGTCAACAGATGGACCTATTAATATTAGTGCCATTTTACCTTTACCATACATCATAGCTTTGTTGAACCAAGCTTCATATAATGTTTTTAATAAAGAACTAAGTTATCAGACTTAGGTATATCAAAACCACCTACTATGTTTTGTACTAATGGGACACAGTAACAATCACTTTTCTTAAATTCTGGTTAATGTTGCATAAGACCACCAAAACCCTGTCTTACTCAAAACATGCTCATTCTGTTTTCTAATTTAAAGATTATCATGCAAGCCAATGTACTGTTGCCAACAACCTACCAGCTACATGGTTCAGTAACCCTAATTTAAATCATAACATTGTAGCAACATATTCAAGCTACTCTGGATCTCTGTTTCTGATTTCTAAGAAAGAGGAATCTGTATATTTAGAAAATATTAATGTACATTACTAATCTTAAAGTTAAGCTTATTTGTTCCAAGCATACAGTATGTGCCATAAATCAGATTTTAGAGAACTGTTTGTGTTTAATGTAAGCAATATGGCAACCTGTTGCAATGAGATTGCATAAACTATAGCTGTTTACTAGGGGAGTTGATGCAATTTGCTGTGCTGCTGACAGTTATAAAATTGGATGGATTGGAAATGGATTTTCTGATTAGGTATTGTTAGTCAATAAATTATTTGGTTAGCAACTAGTTTGTGGTAATTATAGATATTTTCTGACCTCTCAACTTCTTGATACTAGTAATGTGTCAGTCTTATTATAAAAAGACAGTTTTTCCCTTGTAAAACATCTATGTCCATATGAATTCTCAAAATACTTCTCTTAACTTATGATGTAGTGACTACTAATAGAATTTATTTAAGAGATGCTTCTTTTAACTTGTGATGTAGTGATCACTAATAGACTCATCTCTGAATATTGATTGGGTAGTCAAGCTTCTAGAATTACTATTTGAATTGGGAATTCTGCATATGCAGATAGATTTTAATAGATTTTGTAATTTATTAAATGTATTATTTGCATATTTATCATATTATTTATTTTATCAAATGTATATGGTCTTTTAAGAATATGTTTATTTTTAGATTACAATGCTTAGTATCACAAGATAGCATTCTATAAATTTTCTGAGTTTTGATTCTTCCTGCTTTAAACAGATTTTTGCAAAATTTTGCAAAGTTGTACCAAAGATATAATTTATTAAATTTCCCCTTAAGAAAAAAAAATTCTTTCCCAAAGTTCACATTTCCCATAGTCTATTTCTTTAGAAAATGAACGAAATTGGGAGGACTTGATGTAAATTAAAGAAAAAAACCTCAATTTTTTTGCTAATTCCAAAAGAGGATCTGTAACTATTTTATCCAGAAAAATTATTCTAAAACAGTTTTATTTTGTATTATAAATGAATTCCCACTATACCATTTTTAACCATTTAACAAGTTATTTAGGATGAAAAGTGTTAATGATTCTAATATTTGCTTTAAGCTTGTTCATAGTAATTTCTTAGTTCATTTTTGCAATCTGAGAATTGATTTACATTTCCTGTACTGTTATAAACAATCATAACTTTTTCTTAAATGATAACTAGAGTTGCTTTTTAAAAGTATCTGTGGTTTCTATGGAAAATGATAAGTGGTCTTCATGATAAAGAAATGAGAGCTTATATAAGCAAAGTAGGCTCCATGCTGAAGACCAGTGGTGAAATGTAAAATTTGTTACTCCCAGTTCTGTGGGTGTGGCTTGGTGGTGGTGGGGTAATGTGACTGGGTGGGTGTGGCCCACTTTTTTTTTTTACTTTTAAAAACATTTTTTCTACAACCTTAAGAGGTTGCAGAAAAAAATGCTTTTAAAAGCCTCTGATGATCAGGTAACTCAGATGGAATCAGCAGAGGCTTTTAAAGGCTTTTTTTTCCTACAACCTCTTTGGCCAAAGAGGTTGTAGAAAAAATGCTATTAAAAGCCTCTGATGATCCCAGCTGAGCTGTGCGATCATCAGAGGCTTTTTTTTTTACTTTTAAAAGCATTTTTTGGCCGAAGAGGTTGTAGAAAAAATGCTTTTAAAAGTAAAAAAAAAAAGCCTCTGATGATCACGTGGCTCAGCTGGGCATGGGGTGGGCAGGGACTTTTGCTACCGGTTCTCTAAACCACCCGCCACCATTGCTACCGGATTGGACGATTCGGAGCATTTCACCCCTGCTGAAGACAGTTATTATTCAATTCACATGGAGCAGAGCTACCCATACACAATATTGTATGGAACATTTGGAATGCCTATTTTCATAAATAAGATTATTTGTTTTAGATACGTCACAGCAGGGGCAGATTTCAAAACCCGTCGCTACCGGTTTGCTTGTGGGTGCGCACATGTGTGTGACACTTCTGCACATGTGCAGAAGCGTCCAGGCAGGTGGGCGGAGCCTCTGCCACTGCTGCTACTGGTTCGCCCGATCGAGGGCGAACTGGTAGCAACATACCACTGTCACAGAGGTAAGATAAATCCTTGCACCCATACAAAGTGGTTTTTAGGAAAATTTATACATGATTTTTCCCATTTAATCAATGAATACAGTATTAGCAATTACTTATCTAAACAAAATCACTAAATGTTTAAGGCTGTGGTTTATTCAACAAGTTTAATGATTGATCATTTGTTAATTTGTGTGTGTCCCCCCCAAATGGGATACAGTGTGCATTTTGAATCATCTGCCCCTTTACAGTATAATTTAGTTTTGTTAGTAAGTAGGAAGTATAAGCACAAAGTGTACTCTGAGTTAGTTCATATAGTGGAGAACTTACAGAAATGACTTGAACAGAAGACAGCACCTAGCTATTTTATATGGGCAAATTTATATGGCAAGATATTCAAAAGACAACATTTTCTCTTCATTTAATTGCTGAATTGGATTAAGAGGCTGACATCTCAATTGCAATTGCAGTAGTTACTTTTCATTGGGAAGGGAACTACCTATGAAAAAAGATGCATAGTCTGCATATTTATTGAACTGCTCCTAAGAAATGTATTACCGTAGTCTGTTTTTAATCTACTCAATTTAATCTACTCAGATGGTCATAAGCAGGTTTTTGTTTATGTGCCATGCAGTGATTTCCTGCTGAAATCTTTTCACCATGATTGCCATGATGAAACAGATTATGTAACATAATTTCCTTTGGATATTGCTTTAAAAAGTTTGGGGGGGGGATGTTGTGCTGTAGTACTAAATATTATCAACATATGACTCATGCAAAATATGTTTATACTGAAACATATTAAATGCTGTTTGGTATTACCATTGTTTGATATAGAGAATGCCATACGTTTCAGTTTCCTATGACTGTAGATAGTGCAGTCAACTTTTGAAGTCAGTAAACAGGATGCTCAAAATGGAAATAGCAAGTTAACAAAGGAAGTGTTACTGAATGACTTTTTGCTCAAGTTTGTAGTTGTTGTTGCATTATGTGCTATGTAGGCATTTATTTTATTCCTTTATACCACAGAAATCATTCCTAGTATTAATATAACGAGTTGGGAAGAGCATGGGAGAAATAAATATTCTTATTATGGAAAAACAAACTTACTTCATTTATTCCTTTTCCTTTTTCTAATTAATTGTATGGGGAAAACTGGTAATTATAAATCATGTTTTACTAAGTTTAATTGTAACGTTGTGTGAAAAGAAGTATATGCAAAGTAGATGGATTACCGCAGGAGGTTTTCTGGTTTCTTTGTGTCCTTGCTTCCCTTCTGTTTAATTGTTACATTTACTGTTAATATGCCAGAACAGTGTTTTTCAAATTCAACAACTTTAAGATGTATGAACCTTAACTCCCAGAATTTTCCAACCAGCATGAAGTCCACACATTTTAAATTGCTGAAGATGAAGGCATTGTTCTAGATTTAGAACAAGGGTGTTTTTAAAAATAATTTTTTATTTTTTTTATAACATATAAAAATTCCATTTTCAGTTTAAACTGTGTTGTCTGGGTACAAATAGTTTTAGGAAATAATAATCAAAGTGTTTACAACAATGTTCATTACTTTGGTATTAGTTCTATAATAATAATAACACCAACACCAACACCAAAGGGCAGTTGGGCTACTTTCCTTCCCTGCCCCCCATACCTGACCCTGCCTTCCTGACACCAAAGGGCAGTTGGGCTGCCGTGGCTGGGCCTGGATGGCTATCTGGCAGGGTGCCTATGGTTATGGGATTACCGTCTTCTGATTGGTAGTGGCTTAGCCACCGTGAACCAACCTAGGCACCTACCATCACCAATGATAAGAAGAAAACAACAAAATTCCACACTGGATCAGTCGTTGCCTGGGTCAATAAGGGCTGTGTCAGATGCTATGGCTCCTGAACATCTGTTGAAAAATGTGCTACAGGGCTCAGTTTTTACTACTGGGGAACCAAGGCATGCAACTGCAAAGTGACTGGAACAAAAGCACAAAACCTGGACAACCGAAGAAAATCGAGAAATCATCAAATGTTACTACCAGGCAGAACCAATAGCCAGGGGATTTCAAAAAAGAATAATGATGCAACTGTGGAAGGTAAAACACCTGGAAAATGGCATAACTGAACAACAATTAATGAATCAAAGATGTTCCATCATCCATAATAAAGTTTTTACAAATCTGAAAATGCAACATCTAGAAACAGAAAGAAAACAACAAGTAATGATGAACAAGCTGAAGAAATTGTTCCAACACCTGAACAAGCTGGCTAAACAGCGGAAGAAACCAACATACAGGATGAAGACCCTCCTGTGCAACAACTCGAAAGTGTAGAGCTAAGTGATCTACCAAAAATGCTGAAAGAAAAGATTGAAAACCACATCAAAGAAAACACAGTTCGGTATAAAGAAAAGACTGCCTGCCGTTCATGAAGTGCATAGCAAACAAGGGAAAGATCTTCTAACACTGCCATGAAAAACATCTTAATTTCCATCCCATCCAGCACACTACGTGAAACAAACCAACTAATGTACAGCACAGCCACTGTTATAACTACAGAATTCTAAGGGAGCGAGGGGCCAGTGGTCATGAGAGGGTTAACTGCTGT
>WNWU01013802.1:20419518-20575166 GCA_012654045.1 Ptyas mucosa
CAGCTGCCGCCACTATCAGCCGCCATTAGCCGCCGCTGCAGCCTTGCACTAGCCGCCATTTTAATCGCGCAGCTCCTGGCCAACAAGCCACGCGTTCCTGGGGATTCCCCAAACGCTCATTCAGTGCAGCTGAAGCTCCTTATCAGCTACAGCCGCGACCAGCACGTGGAGGCTCCATCAACGCTCCGATTGCAGGTAAAGAATCCCAGCGATCTGTGGCATGGCGACCCGCCCTTCTAAGACCTCAAAACGCCACACCTCGGCTGATTCCCACCCAGCCTCCCCTGAACGAGCCAAAAAACCTAAGAAGGCCTCCTCTAAGGAGGACAAGGCAGCCGCGGCTCGCGCCAAGGAGGAGCTACGACTCCACCAGGCCATAGAGAGATCTATACAGAAGGCCCTAAGGGAGGCTTCCATCAGGGAGTTTTCCTCTTCCCCTGCTCCGGGACCTCCTGACCTGGGCCTTGCGCCCTCTGCGCCTCCAACCTCTATCCCACCAGCAGAGCCGTTGGAACCATCTTCTGAGGTCCCCCCCTTGTCCCCCGTTGGTGGGGCTCATGTCCTTCCCCCCCAAGGGGAGGTTCGAGAAGCTCTGTTTGGGCATCAGTCTGAGGCTTCTCCACCAAGGGCTCCAGAACCGGCACCCACAGTGTTCCAGGGGGAGGAGGCTTCATCCACCCCCACTATCCCCCCTCACATGGTGGCATTTATCCAGGAGGCTATCCAGAAAGGGGTTCAGGCCGAATTACAGCGCAGGACCTCCTCTTGGGTCTCAGGCGCTGCCGGCTCCCACATGGAAAGGGAAGGTTAACGTTCAAACTTTTTAGAAGAATACTGGCAAATTCAGTATTCAATCATCTGATGAAAACAGTTTGTATCCTGTAGAACAAAAAGGAAATTATAAAAAATCAAGAACAAAAGATCAGCTGCTCATTGACAAAATGGTACTAAAAATGCAAAACGAAAAAAAAAAATTAAATATGGCGTAGATTGATTACAAGAAGGCATTTGACTCATTACCCCACAGCTAGATTAACACCTGTCTGGAAAACTTTGGAATCAGCAAAAATAATTGTACATTTTTGAAAGCTAATATGCAAAAATGGAAAACAGTTCTAACAGTAAATGGGGAGAACATTGGTGAAGTCAACATCAGATGAGGAATCTTCCAAGGGGACTCACTTTCGCCACCACTGTTCAACATCGCATTAATTTCACTGACAATAGTCCTATGAAACACAAAACTGGGATACCAGATCTCAAGCCAACATGGCAAGATAAATCATCTATACATGGATGACTTTAAAATGTATGCGAAAAGCCCCACTAAACTTAAATCAATACTCAATACAGTTCAACTGTTCAGCAGCGACATCAAAATGAACTTTGGATGTGCTATATTAAAATGTGCTATATTACCCATGTAGTGAGGAAAAATGGAAAAAATAGAAGGAATAGAACTGGGAAATGGAAGCATAGTGAAAACATTAGCAAAGGATGATGCCTACAAATATCTAGGTATATTGGAAGCAGATAACATCTTGAATGGAAAAGTCAAAGAGTCAACGCAAAAGGAATGCATCAGGAGGGTCTGCAAAATATTAAAATCAAAGCTGAATGCTGGAAACATAATTAAAGCTATTAATACATGCGCAGTTCCAGTGATACGCTACCCAGATGGAATCATCAACTGGATTTTGGCTGAACTGGAAAACCTGGACTGGAAAATGCCCAAGCTTTTGAATATGTACCACACAGGGGTGAAATGCTCCCGGTTTGGACCGGATCACCCGATCCGGTAGTGATGGTGGCAGGTGGTTTGGAGAACCCGTAGCAAAAATCCCTACAGGCCCCGCCCATGCCTAGCTGAGCCTCACGATCATCAGAGGCTTTTTTTTTACTTTTAAAAGCATTTTTTTCTACAACCTCTTCCGACGAAAAAATGCTTTTAAAAGTTTTTTTTTAAAAAGCCTCTGATGATCGTGCGGCTCAGCTGGGATCGTCAGAGGCTTTTCAAGCATTTTTTTCTGCAACCTCTTGGCCAAAGAGGTGGTTAAAAAAATACTTTGAAAAGTCTCTGATGATCCCGGCTGAGTTGCCTGATCGGCAGAGAGGCATTTTTTAAAAAGCCTCTCTGACGATCCCAGCTGAGTTGCCTGATTGGCAGAAGCTTTTCAAAGCATTAGAAAAAATGCTTTTATTTTATTTATTTATTTATATTTATATGCCGCCCTTCTCCGGAGACTCAGGGCGGCTTACAATGCATTAAGAAATAGCCTTCATACTTTTGTATATTTTATACAAAGTCAGCTTATTGTCCCCACAAACCCGGTACTCCTGTGGTAGGAGACAACAGTTCGTATTTCTGGAGATTTTGCTCATTGTGTTTCATGTCACAAAAACTGCTTGCCAGAACTTAATTTGCAACTTTTCGGCTAGGAGCTCATGGCCTTGCAATTATCGCAAGGAACTGATAAGGTCTGTTACTGCAGTTAACTCCTTGAAGGACTATTGCCTGGACTTTTCGGTGGGTGAATGCAATTAATTCACAAGAGGTAAATAAAGAGGGGTTTTTCATGACCAGAAGTCTGTTTCTTGCTTCTGCTAAGGGTGGATCAGAGCCAGGGGTGAAATGCTCCTGGTTCAGACCAGCTCGGGCGAGTAGGTAGCGATCGCAGTGGGCAGTTCGGAGAACCGGTAGCAAAAATCCCTGTCCCCACCCCCCCATGCCCAGCTGAGCCGCGCAATCATCAGAGCCTTTTTTTTCTTTTAAGCTCTGACGATCCCAGCTGAGTTGCCTGCTAATCAGGCAACTCAGCTTGGATCAACAGAGCCATTTAAAAGAAAAAAAGTTTTTTCTTTTAAATGGCTCTGACGATCCAAGCTCTGACAATCCCAGCTGAGTTGCCTGCCGATCAGGGAACTCAGCTGGGATAGTCAGAACCTTTTGAAAGCATTTTTTTACATGGTTTTACATGTAAAAAATGGTTTTAAAAGTAAAAAAAAAATTGGCCACGCCCACCCAGTCACATTACCCCCACCACCAAGCCACACCCCCAGAACCGATAGTAACAAATTTTAGATTTCACCCCTGGTCAGAGTAGTACCTGCCAAGAAGAATAGGCGGCAGAGGGCTATTGCAAATCCATTAAACTGTAGAAGAAGAAAAGTGAAGTTTGAATGACTATGTGAATCAAAGTACAGAAAAATTGCTGCAGGCTGTGAAAACAGAGAACATTATAAAAACAGCAGAAAAAAAGGAAGAATGTAAGGAAGAACAGCTGGACATATTAAATAGATAGAAAACCAAAGCTTTGCATGGACAGCACTTGAAAAACATTGAAGGAAAATGTGATGACAACTTTACATGGGCATGGCTTAAGATGGGAACCATCAAGAAAGAAACGGAAGGTTTAATATTCGCTGCTCAAGAACAAGCACTACAAACGAATGCCATGAAAGCGAAGATACAAAAAACCACTGACAATCCAAACTGCCGACTTTGCAACGACAAAGTCGAAACTGTTTCACATTTAATATGTGAGTGCAGGAAAATCACGTGAACTGATTACAAAGCTAGACTGACCAAGTTGCTAAATTAATCCATTGGTCATTATATAAAAAAAATGACTTACCTGTATCCAAAAAGTCATGGGAACATAAAGTGGAAAATGTTGTCGAAAATGAGAAGGTGAAGGTCTTGTGGGACTTTCGAATACAGACAGATCGTCATTTGGACACAACACGCCAGATATCACAGTTGTTGAAAACCGAAGCATACAATTTATTGATATTGCTGTACCCGAAGACGCCAGAGTCGAAGAAAAAAGAACTGGGAAAAATCATGAAATATCGCAACCTGGCCATCAAAACTACGCAATTATGGATGAAATATGTAACAGTGATATCCATTGTCGTTGGGGCACTTGGTACCATGTCCAAGACCAGGTACCATAAAATACATCAAGAAATTGCAGTTTCCTGCAATAATACCAGTGGAACTGCAAAAAACTGCACTACTCAGAACATCATACATCTTAAGAAGATACTTGGTTGATACCTAGGATACTGGCAGCAACCCGTATCAACCATTAGGGCCAATCAGTTATATTTGTGATACACTTTTAAATGTTCAGTTGACTGAGTTTCATATTTAATGAATAAAAGCGATAATAATAATAATAATAATAATAACAACAACAATAACAATAACAACAACAATAACAACAACAACAACTGTGGGACTTCCAAATACAGAGTGACAAAGTTTTGGAACACAATACCCCGGATATCACGATTGTGGAGAAGAAAAAAGTGTGGATCGTCGACATTGTCATACCTGGTGACAGCAGAATTGACGAGAAACAACTTGAAAAAGTCACCAGATATTAGGACTTGAGAATCGAACTGCAGAGACTCTGGCATAAACCAGTGGAGATGGTTCCAGTGGTACTCGGTACACTGGGTGCTGTGCCTAAAGACCTAGGCAAGCACTTAAAAAAAATTGGCACTGACAAGATCACCATTGGTCAGCTGCAGAAGGCCACCTTACTGGGATCTGCTCGCATAATTCGTCGATACATCACGCAGTCCTAAACGCTTGGGAAGTGTTCGACTAGTGATTTGGGATACGAAATCTAG
This sequence comes from Ptyas mucosa, assembly GCA_012654045.1. Classification (NCBI taxonomy): domain Eukaryota; kingdom Metazoa; phylum Chordata; class Lepidosauria; order Squamata; family Colubridae; genus Ptyas; species Ptyas mucosa. The sequence continues at coordinate 20,424,160 of WNWU01013802.1, forward strand.
CATGGTCATCTCGTTTGTTGTGTATACTGAAAATATTATTATTATTATTATTATTATAATAATAATAATTGCAACTTCTTTTAATAACACCAGTGGAACTGCAAAAAACTGCGCTACTCGGAACATTGTACATCTTAAGAACGTACTTGGTTGATACTTAGGATGCTGGCAGCAACCCGTATCAACCATTAGCACCAGTCAATGTTATTTGTGATGCATTTTTGAATGTTCAGTTGACTGAGTTTCATGTTTAATGAATAAAGTATGTAATAATAATAATAATAATTGCTTATCCATTTTAACAAACCTCCTCGTATCTTTATATTTACCGTATATACTCGTGTATAAGCCGACCGGCATATAAGCCGACCCCCCCAATTTTACCCCCCAAAACTGGGAAAACTTGTTGACTCGCGTATAAGCCGGGGGTGGAAAATGCAGCGGCTACTGGTAAATTTCAAAATAAAAAAAGACTGGTCAAAAGTGTGAGGACCTGTCAGAAATCACTTTTTTTCAGCCCTTTGGGTAGTCCTTTTGTGCATATGGACTACTCAGAGGGCTGAAAAAGTAGTTTTTGACTGGTCCTCGCACTTGTGACCAGTCCTCGAACTTACGACTGTCCTCACATTTTATGTTTTTGCCCTATCTTGTCACCATGGTGAAGAGAAGCAGTTGTGAAATGAGTGACATGGTTTTAAGAATGCTGCACGGGCATAAATGTGAGGATGGTCATAAGTGTGAGGACCAGTCAGAAGTTCGAGGACTGGTCACAAGTGTGAGGACCAGTCAAAAATAACTTTTTTAGCCCTCTGAGTAGTCCATGTGCACAAAAGGACTACTCAAAGGGCTGAAAAAAGTGATTTCTGACAGGTCCTCGCACTTTTGACCGGTCTTCGCACTTATGACTGGTCATCATTTATGCCCATTGTAGCATTCTTAAAAACGGTGTCACTCATTTCACAACTGCTTCTCTTCACCATGGTGATAAGATAGGGCCAAAACGTAAAATGTGAGGACAGTCGTAAGTTCGAGGACTGGTCACAAGTGCGAGGACCAGTCAAAAATTACTTTTTCAGCCCTCTGAGTAGTCCATGTGCATAAAAGGAGTCCATGTGCATAAAAGGAGAGGGAGGAAGAGAGGAGGAGAAGAAGAAAGGAAGAGGAAGTAGGGAGGAGAAGAAGGGGGGGAAGAGAAAGTAAGAAGGAAAGAAAAGAGGTGGTAGGTTTGAGGGGAAAGATTGCTGTACAATAAAAAAGATGAAAGGGAAGAAAACCAACCCCAAACACATATAAAGATATTAAGATAAAGAATGAATTGTTAAACTTTAAAGAATAAAAGAGAACAAATATGAATAAATAGCAATAATTAGAAACACACATACAAACATACAATGTATTTTCTTTGAACAGAATATTTGGCCGGTTCACAAATTTAAACAGTGTTTAGTCATTTCACTTAAATTTACAATTTCTATATTTCCTTTTTGCCATATTTATTCCTCATCTATTTTTAAAAAAACCAATATTACCCTTCATCCTCATCTCTAATCTTAATCAAATTCAATTTTTCACTTCTATTCTATATTATACCCCTTCCCATTGTCATCTATTTTTATATCAATCCTCACATTGCTTAATTATGTAATATTACAGTTGTTTAATACAAATTCAACATTTTAATATAAATCAATTAGTTATATAACTATCTTTTTTGTATATTAATCAATATGAACATGAATATTCCAATTATTTCCATGCAATCCAGTTTCTTAAAAATAATTAATTATATTTACCAATAATAATAAACCAGATAATTTCCCCCAATATTCTTCCAAACCACAACTTAACCATTTCTGCTTTCAACACAATATACAATTAATAATAGCTCAATTATTACAATTCCCTATTTAAATAGAGTTTTTTTTTCTTTTGTGTTTTAAAATCTTGAACTCCCCTCTTTTGCCATTTGCCATAAATTTCCCATTGTTTGCACCAACCGTTTTTGATGAGGAAATAGAAAAGAAATCTGCCTTAGCAAACAGCAAAGCCAACAAGCTGTTTTACTTCCGCTTTTGGTTTCAGCAGAAGGAGAAAAAAAATGTGCTTTTTGCAGCCGGCACCGATCTTCTCTTTTGTTTTCTTTTAACCCTGATTAGCTGTAGGGGGGGCCTTTGAAGCCCCGCGGCAAGAATTTAAAGTTTTTTTTTTCCTCTAGCCATCAGCTGGAACTCAGGAGGCAGTCCCAATAGATTGGGAGTGGGCGGGGTAAGCAAACCCCGTTATCCCGCTGTTTCCTAGCTTGCAGGGAAAAAGTCATTTTTTTCATGACCCGCATATAAGCCTAGGGGGCGTTTTTCAGCCTGAAAAATGGGCTGAAAAACTCGGCTTATATGCGAGTATATACGGTATGTTTCTAACTTCTGTTTTTATTAGCTAACCATTGATAAAATAAGTCCCATGTCAAAAAGTATTCAGTTTCTTTCTTTTCCTTAATTGTAAGTGTTAGTCTATCCATTTCTGCACATTCTAATATTTTTTTAATCACATTTTCATCTGTAGGGATCTCTGTACTTTTCCATTGTTGTGCAAATACAATTCTAGCTGCAGTTAATACATGTAAAATCAAATATATATTTTCCTTGTTATATTTATCAGGTAAAATGCCCAACAAAAATATTTCTGGTTTTAAATCTATATGTTGTTTTATCATTTTTTCCAACCATGTATGAATTTTTGTCCAATATTTTTTTGATTTTGGGCATGTCCACCACATATGATAATATGAACCAGGTATCTGATGACATTTCCAACATTTAGTGGAGATGTCCTTAAACAAGGGTTTTTAACTTTTTCAGGCCACCAACAAAAAAATTCCAGAACCCCTAATTAAGAGACAAAACACTTAACAATAGAATACTAGTATGGTAATAAAATGAAACTTCTGCTTACTTTATTTATACATTAAAATTATTTAAACTTTGCAGAAATGGATGCCCCAATTATAGAACTAGAATTTGCTTCTCTTTTTTCACCTGTTGCTGTACTGTCTGCAATTACCAGCTTGTAAATAATGATCTATATCTTAAAAAATGTTGTCATGATATAAATATGTATTAGACCTAATCAAAAAAACAAGCTAAAATATGCATATGCTGAGGATGAGGATGACAGTTTAATATCATGAAGTTGAAAATTATGCAGCAGAATCATCATTGGTGATGTCACATAGAAAGCTTTTTTTACTTAGAAATGCTAATAGCATGTCATGCATAAACATGACATGCAGCATAATCAGAAATAATGGATTAATATAGCAAAATTAAATTGGATTTTTTTCCTCACTATAACTGCCTTGCTGAAGCCACTTAAGTACTCATCCTCTTCCTTCCTTTGCAAATAAAGTTTTGATATATGTTTATTCTGGAGGAAATCTCACTACTATAGGATTTGAAGCACATATATACTTGCAGCTAGGCAGTTGAATCCTATGTTTCAGAATTAATTCCTTTATAGCTAAGTGGATTTAATCCTCAATTTGCACAGTATACTGCCGTAATAAGTAAGCTGACCAATTGGGGACATGGTCATAAATACCCAGAAATGGGTCTGCAACGTAAAAAGAGATACAAGAATGTGTAGTTCTTGGGCTTTTAACCTTTTTAAAAATCATCCTGTCTCCTTTTACTTCTTTTAGGATAAAGTGTAATAAGATTTAAATCAGGAAAAAGATTTACGCAGGAAGAGGGACTCACCCTGATTGATTTTATGCTGCCAAGTAAATCAGAAACTCTCACTGGATTTTAAACTCTCTCTGTGAGGTTAGGATTAGAGTTTCTCACCATCCAGAAGCAATAGTCCCTTTTAACTTTCTCACCTGCCCTTTAAAATAGCATTTTCTACTTAATGCCTTGGAACATGTTTGAAATAGTTCAGAGGTAGGCAGGAAATTGGATGTTGTATATGTGCGTGTGGGAAGAGAGAAAAGAGAAAATTTAAGTGGTGGTGATGGAAAGGCAACCAGCTGCCTCCTGCATGAATTGCTTGCAGTGTTTACAATAAACTTTGGTGATATGCAGGTAATCCATTTAATTAATCTAATTGGACTCTTCAACAGAATCAGTAAGCTCTAGCATTGAAAAATGTTACATATTCCAAAACAAAAGCATGTTAATTGTCTTCCCAATTAGAAAATAAATGTTATTCACATTGCCTTTTTGAAGGAAATCTTATTATACTCCTGTATCTTTTTTAGGTGGGATTTCTTACACCATTGTCCTTCAAAGAAGCTCCATTTTCTCTATCAAATACTTCATAGTTATTCCCACCCTTTTTTTTTTTGATAGACTGAAGAATGGAAGTACTTTAATGGAAAGTAAAGCTGTGCCCACAGGATGGAAATTGCTTCATTTGAGGGGGACTCTGATAGAGCTTCGGTGAGTAGTTGGCAAATAATATATTTATTTATTTATTTCCAATTTATATACCGCCCTTCTCCCTGAGGACTCAGGGCGGTGTACAGCCAGACATAAAAAACATAAAATATAAATATTAAGACATTTAAAATATATATAATTTGGCTACAAAATTTAAAACTCACAGACCAATTAAAATATTAAAAATATTTAAAATTTCTTCTTAAGCCAGCCCGGCTTGTTGGAAAAAATGTGTTTTTAGGGCACGGCGGAAGGCACTGAGGTCATGAATTCTCCTAATCTCCGGGGGCAACTGGTTCCAGAGGGTGGGTGCCCCCACAGAGAAGGCTCTCCCCCTGGGGGTCACCAGCCTACATTGTTTGGCTGATGGCACCCTGAGGAGGCCCTCTCTGTGGGAGCGCACGGGTCGATGGGAGGTCATCGGTGACAGCAGGCGGTCTCGGAGATAACTAGGCCCTATGCCATGGAGCGCTTTAAAGGTGATCACCAACACCTTGAAGCGCACCCGGAAGACCACCGGGAGCCAGTGCAGCTCGCGCAGGAGCGGTGTTATGTGGGAGCGCTATGCTGCTCCCGTCACTACCCGCGCGGCCGCATTTTGGACCAGTTGGAGCCTCCGGGTGCTCTTCAAGGGGAGCCCCATGTAGAGAGCATTACAGTAGTCTAGGCGGGAAGTGACAAGGGCGTGAGTGACTGTGCACAGGGAATCCCGATCAAGAAAGGGCCGCAACTGGCGAATCAGGCGAACCTGACAAAAGGTCCCCCTGGCTACAGCTGTCAGATGTTCCTCCAAAGACAGCTGCCTATCCAGGAGGACTCCCAGATTGCGAGCCCTTTCTGCGGGGGCTAAAGCCTCGCCCCCAATAGTCAGTGATGGAGTCAACTGACTATATCGGGATGCCGGGAACCACAGCCACTCCGTCTTGGACGGGTTGAGACGGGTTCTTCTCCATTGAGAAGAAATTTCCTAAAATATATGCATGTGTACAAAACTATATTCCTTTCCATAATTAATTTTAACCAAGGTCTACTTTTAAATAAGCAGTCTACTGTACACCCTTCAGTAAGTTTTACTTAAAACTTTAAAATGAATAAAATATTAAGAAAGCTAGTTCATTGTGGTGATTAAAGGTATTGATGTGAAAACCCCAAGAGTGAGAGTTCTAATCCTTAAAAATTTAGGGCTAATCACTCTCTTTGCAGCATAGGAAGAAAGTGGTGGCAAAGCTCTTCAAACAACATTGCTAAAGAAAACTACAGGATTTGTTACAGGAGTCAAGACTGCCTAGCAGGCACCAGAAAGAACCCTCTAACCCTGTGCAGGCTAAAACAAATCAAAGCATATCTAGATTTACAAACAAAATATCCAGTTATTTTTAATATCAAAACATACTGGGCTGTTGCAACAAGCTCTACATGGGGCTGCCTTCAGCATATAGAATGAGGCTTGGAGAGCTACATTGGATGCCCATAAAAGGGTACAGTTGCAGAAGCCAGTGTGCTTCCGGGTCCAATTCAAAGTGTTGATCATCACTTATAAAGCCCTACATGGCATGGGGCCAGGGTGCTTATGGAATCAGCTTTACCCTGTCACATTAGTCTGTCCCACTCAATCAGTAGGGAAGGTATGCTGCAGACCTTGTCAGTCAAAACAATTTTGACTGGTGAGGTCTAGGAAGAGAGCCTTCTTTAATGCTGGCCCCCACTTTCCTGGCCTTTTGAACCAGTGTCAAACTTGGCTCTGTGGTCTTGTGGAGGGTCCACAAAGGACCATGCAGTCATGGGGTTAGCTGCAGCCATGAAAGCATTCCCTCTGCCTTTATTAACCAATGTTAAATTACCATCTTTGAATTTATTTCTTTGAAATTTTATAATGTTATAATCTCATAATTTAAAAAATAATCTTAAATTAATTTTAGTATTCTAATGTTGTTCATATGCTGTTTTATGTGTTGATTACACTGTACATTGTCCAGAACTTTGTCTTGAGGGAGATTGGCAGTTTAGAAATATGAAACATAAATAAATAAAATAAATAAATAAGTAAATAAATAAATAAATTATTAGTAGAAACTGCTAAATAGTATTAAAGATACAGCAAAACATAGGCTGCTTTCAGTGTCTTGAATACATAGAGCTTTAATTTTGTCCATATAAAAGCAGAAAAAAGTAGCTACATGAAAATATGTTAGTGAAATTGGGCTGATGACAAACTTATTCTTCCTCTTTGGGGTAAGATTTGTATAATATGAAATGAAATTGAAGTAGACTAACCCTGTTAATTATAGTCCTAGTAATTTGCTTAATATAATCAAGCTATACATCATGTGACATATCTCTATTAGATTGGATCTAAAGCAGGGGTGAAATCTAAAATTGTTCCCTACCGGTTCTGTGGGCGTGGCTTGGTGGGGGGGGTGTCCTGTGACTGAGTGGGCGTGGCCAACTCAAAGTCACTCACAGCCATGCCCACTCAGTCACAAGACCCCCTCCCAACAAGCCACGCCCACAGAACTGGTAGGAAAACTTTTAAAATTTCTATTCTGCCAGCGTGTCCTTACCTTTCTCCTGCAGCTCCACCCACCCACCCCATTTCCTGACTCCTAGTGCCCACCTTTCTCCCGCAGCTGGCTGTCAGGGAAGGCAAGTGTCTGAAAAGTACCGGAGTCGCTCACTCTCCTTCCTGAATGAGCTGCTCTGGTCCACGCGTTGGCTGCGCAAGTACACACTGTTTATTTAATTCAGCAGCAGGTGGATGTGCGCTTGTGCAGCCGGCGCGTGGACCAAAGCAGCTCATTCAAGAAGGAGAGTGAGCGACTCGTATCTTTCAAGCGCTTGCTTTCCCTGACAGCCAGCGAGTCGGGGAATGGTGCATTCCCCAACTCCGGGAAATGGGGCAGGTGGGCGGAGCCTCCAGCCTCCATTACTACCAGTTCTCCGAACCACCGGCCATCATTGCTACCCACTCACCCAAGCCGGTCTGAACTGGGAGCATTTCACCCCTGATCTAAAGTGAAAATATTCTTGTTGAGGAACAGATGAGATTTAGAGGAAACTATTCAACCTTAGACCTCTGTCTGGTCCTGCACTATTCAGTTGAAAAATACATTTTACCCACCAAAGGGTACTTTGCATCGTTTGTGGATTTCAAATTTACTTTTGATCTGATTCCAAGGTAGGAGCTATGGGAAAATTTCAGGGATGCTCAATGGATAAAAGGTTGGTCATTGTTATCTAGACTCTTTATTGTAACATTTCATTGAGAGTCAGATGCTCTCCACAAGGGTACCCTTTTGAAACTGTTTCCATCAAAATAGAGGTAGAGCAAGGGTGCATTCTATAATTCAGGCTCATCTTCTAATCATCACTCTCCAATGTTAGCAGATAATGCAGTTCCAAGTTTGTATGTACACAAATTGTATCTGTCTCCCAAGTGGAAATGTGAAAGCATTGAGGGCGTTGGTTTCTTATTTTTTTAAATAACAACTTATATTTTATTTTAAAACCTGAGTTATTTGTTGCACAATATGTTGTTTTGCCAAGTCTTGGGGTAATGATCATGAGCCCAGGCATTTGGTTCTTTTGGAAGTGTATATACCAAGCAAGATGGTACCCAAATCTCTTGCAAGTTATTAGTAGTTCCTTAATAATGACAGCAGAGATACCCCTAGAGCAGCTAATTTCCACAGTACCCAGTACTATGTGCAGAAGTTGCCAACAAACAACAAGAACCTCAAGGTTTTTATCAAAGCCTGGGACCATGACTTTGTGGCCCCGCTGTGATCAGAAGACTGCAAGACCTTGTATTGGGGATGGGTGGCACACACCTCTAGGATGGGAATTGAAATTCTGAGAGTTTCAAAGCTTTGAAACTATGTGAAGAACCTCCCCCCTTTTTTTAATTCATCAAAAACGAGTAAAAAGCAAGTTAGCTAAAAATGAACTCTAAACTTATAGATTTTTCTTAATATAAAGGTGAAATCAAAATGTCATCAAACTTTTCAAAATAACAGTGGTCTTCTGCATTGGCACTACAACAGTACAATGTATAAATAACTATTTAATGGGATGCCAATACAGTGATACGTACTTATAAATATGTTCGTTTGCTATCCCTTATCATGAAACACACATTTCTTTTATCAGGTAGATGTTGTTCAACATAGTTCCACAGTTGTCTTAAGATTCTTCCATTCAAAGCAGGCATATTTTCTTCATGCATCTCATACAATTGTTGATTTTATACAACAAGTAAAGAGGGGAGAAGTATTTAAGTGGATCTTCTCAAATGTTACTAGATTTATTTTTGACAATGAACTCAACTTGATTCCAAAAATTCTTTTTGGAGAACTCCTAGCAAAGCCTGAACTATTGGTTGTAAAAGAATTCCCCATGAATTCCAAATAAAATTATTGCAATAGTATTTGACAAATCAATCTGGAGGCTATAAGTGTGTTCATTGAGTAAACCAGCTGAAGATGAACCCATTCTAAATGGCGTTTCCATTTGTCCATTATGATTCTCAGCTGGATCTGTTGTTTTGTCTCTTAGAGGAGGCACTACACCTAAGAGGAAATAAGAGGTTGTCCTGTATTCACAATTATTGTTATATGGCTGGGTATAGGCCCATGATGACGAACTTATGGCACACGTGCCAGAGGTGGCACACACAGCCCTCTGCTGGCACGCACGCTGTGGCCCCAGGTCAGATCTCCGTGGCGTTTGTTTTGTGAGCTTCTGTTTCCCTGCAAACTACAAAACAGAAACTCATGAAGGAAAAAGATCTTACCGTGCTGCGGGTGTTGGGATGGCCCGCTTCCCGATGGCCAGCTGGTCTTTGGGCCTCTGCTAGGCATGCACGCATGTCTGTGCAGCATGTGCACATGTATGCATACATGTGCACATGCGTGTGTGCGCGCACAATTTTCAGTTTGGGCATGTGTGCTCATGCAGTTTGGGCACTCTGTCTAAAAGGTTTGCCATCACTGTATAGGCCATGAACAGGCAATTTTTTGCTCAGCTTCAGCCAATTATTATTATTATTATTTATTAAACTTTTATACCGCCCTTCTCCTTTCGGACTCAGGGCGGTGAACAGCCAAAATAAAACATTTGTACATAAAAGTTAAAATAGTTATTTAAAATAAATTATATAAAATTTGGCCCATTAATTTAAAATATTTCAATTTAAAATCAATGTCAATTTAAAACCAAGATAAAATCAGGCCACCCCAGCTAACTGAAAAAGGTGAGTTTTCAGGGCCTGACGAAAAGTCCAGAGGTCTGGGATCACTCGTATCTCTGGGGGTAGGTCGTTCCAGAGGGTAGGTGCCACCACAGAGAAGGCTCTCCCCCTGGGGGACGCCAGCCGGCATTGTCTGGCTGACGGCACCCTTAGGAGGCCCTCTCTGTGGGAGCGAACTGGCCGGTGGGAGGCAATTGGTGACAGAAGGCGGTCCTGTAAGTACCCCGGCCCTAAGCCATGGAGCGCTTTAAAGGTGATCACCAACACCTTGAAGCGCACCCAGAAGTCCACTGGAAGCCAGTGCAGCTCACACTAATGTGCCAATAGTAGCCTTACATATAGCAAAATAAACTTGCAAGAGTGTGTTGTGCTTTTATCACCTTTTTGTGATGTGCTTGCATCACTATTGCAATGTCTACTAAATAGAGCTGCCTTTAATGACCCCTGGAAGACTACATTTTATGCAAAATGTGGCAGCCCTCATATTGGCAGGGACATAGAACACTTTTATTTGCTGAATTGCATTTATAAAATTCTTTTATAAAGAATTTTACATTCATCTTTGTTAAATTTCATTTACTACTTTTTAAAGATGATTTTTCTAACCCTAACCCTAACATCTTGAATTTTATTCCTGTGTTCTCAAAGCCAACGGTTCCCAAGCTTTGTGGTTTGGTGGCCTGGCTTGGGGAGCAGAGGGGAACTGAGCTGCGTGAGCGTGTGCATGCAGCCTGACTTGTGCAAGTTTAGATTTGTGTGTGTGTGCACACACGCCAGCCCCATCGCTCATGTAGCCCAGTTCCGAATAGGCCAGTGATCCTCAGTCTTTGCAGTTTGGTGCCTGGACAAGGGTGGGAGGAGAGAGGAAGTGGGCTGCTCAACTGCTTTGTGTCTTGCAGATTTGTTAAGCATTTTCTCCACCTTTTCATCCATTAGTAAGCTATATTTAAGAATGCAAGAGTCCCTAGTGCCCCATTTTGCACTCCGCTTAACATCTTGCTATAATAGATGGAAAATTGTTAATGAGAATGTGTTTTCAGTAGTTTAGACTAGAATTAAATCTGAGTATGAACTGTAGGAAGTTCAAGGGGTTGTTGGTTTTTTTGGATGGCATGGCAGCTGATAAATTATAGCTTTTATCAGGATAAAAGTCTCTAACAAATAGTGTCACTTGAGATTTGGCTCAAGAAATTTCAAACTATGTACTTGGAATGCAAACTTGCAAAATTTGTTTTTAAAAAATCTTAAATTATTTAGAATTTGAGTATATTTTAATTGGAATCCCCTTGAATAAATCAAATGATCTTTTTACAGCTTTAATATTTATAAATAATATTTATTTCTTGATCCCATCTACTACTAAATATGAAGGGAATCCACAATGGCTTCCCTTTAATACTCATAATTTTTATGGGAGATTTATAAGATGGATAGGAATGGAAATTGTTGGAAAAGGTTTAGTGAAAAGTTTTATTTACTTTTCCTTAAATGATGACAGTCATATCTCATATGTAGAGAAGGTTTACAGATGTATCATGTCCTATCATGGCTGAAAAGTTATTCAAGACATCAACATGGGAAGTAAAGATTTTCTTATGGAGATGCATCCTTTACTAATAAAATAGAGCATTTCTTATGTGGAACCTCAAATAATCAGTGGAGTTAATAAAATTAGAGCCCTATTAGGCTAAAATAAATATTTGAAGGCAGTTTTGTAGATTATTTATTATTTACTTATTTATGTATACTGAATATACAGATGTGAAAAATGGTTTTACCATTTTGGCTTTCTTTTCGTAAAATAAATGATTACATGGTATAATATGTCATATGTTGTTCGCCTGAGGTTATATTTACCTATTTTTAAGAACTGCTAAGGGCCAGATGATTTTTACTATGTCCTGATAAACAAACCATAGAATTCAAAGAGGGTATTGTTTCTTTTTCACATGACTATATATTTAGGGAAGCTGGAAGAAAGTGAGCATTGTTTTAAAACTGGAGGAAGGAACTTCAGCAAACTCCTGTACTCCAATAGCTGAAAATGCAAAGGATCTGCAAGTAATGAAAATCATTGAACAGAGAGAAAAACACAAGGCTCACATATTCAGAGCTTGAATATACCGTATAGAAAATTCAGGTTATGTAGTAACTCTACATTATTCATGTTTTCAACATCATTGAAACATAAGCTGTTAAAAAATTAATTCAGTACAGTTAGCTGTGCTTCCTATTTCTGCTCCTTGTCCCTCTTGCTGCCGACCCCACCCCACCGCCCCAGTAGTCAGTGCAAGTTGTCAGTTTCAGCAGAGGAATATCAGGGAAAGAGAACTGCTCAGCTTTTTTTTTTTTTTGCATTTCTATTTTCAACATAGCCTCCTCTCCAGTTGATTTTCTCCTCATGTGAGAAAAACCCAAAAGAATCCTTTTTGTTGTTAAGTGAATATGACAGTTGTTAAGCAACTGGTCATAAAATGCAAGGACTATCTGTAATCTAACTTTAGTTCATCACCTTAGCCTATTGGTTCACTGTATTCCATAACTGTGTTTTTGCATCTTGGCTTTACTTCATCTATCCATCCAGCTATCCATCTCTATACAAAATTCTAAGTTGTCCTTATTCTATTTCAATCTCCCAATTTCATTTAAAATCAAATATATTAGCAATAGAATCTTAATTCACTACTGACAATATTCTCCAAGGCACCTGAAGGATAGGATAGCTTGGAGTAGAAATTGAGCCATGTAGTACATACATCTTCATACTGCTCAGCATTAACTGTAAGGTAAGCTGCCTCATTTTATCCAGTATCCAGCTAGCCCTGATTGCAAGGACGATTATTTTCTTTTGATTTATAAAGCATGTTGCCAAATCCTATCTCCTCCTTATGGAGTGTTTAAAATAAGTTACTTGAAATTTAGCAAGGTTGGTTATCTTTTCCCTCCGTTATCAGTTTCTCTTTCTTTACCCTTTGACTACCTATTCAACATATAGCGCATATTGGAAATTCACAAAGAAATTCCTTTTCAGGTTTTGGGGGTTTCTATTTTGTGGTTGGTGTTAGCTGAAAAGTGTCTATTTCTCCATTGAGAGTGGAGACAGCAGCCAGTGTGGGTAGTACTCGCCCAATCAGATTGAAGGACTGAGTCTGCCAATAATTTTAAGTCCCGCCTTTGTTGCCGGGCAGGCCAGCTTTTGGACTCAGTCCTTCAGTTGGACTGGCGTGTGGGTTTTCTCTCTCTCTCTATTCTCAATAATTCTGATATTTCTGGTTGGAATTTCTGGTTTTTTGATACCTTGGATCGTTTGACTTCGCCTTTTGCCTTCCCCTTGGACTTTCTGATTTTTGGACTGTCGTGAGTAATTGTGTGATTTGGGGGCTGCTGCGGCTGTCAGAGTTATACAATTTTTTCTTTCCCCTTCAGGAGAGAAATCCCCTTGGGAGATGTGTTTGGAGGTGCAGGGAAGCGCGTCTGGCGGTTTTTTGTTGTTTTTCGCTGATTTTCGCCCCTTTCATTGCTACGGCTCGTCGGAGTCGCTGGCTGCGGTTCCGGCTCCCTTTTTTCGCGCCGTGAGGACTGCGGCGGACATTTTGTCACCTCCGATTTCGCACCAGACCTTTTTTACCTTGCTCCCTTCATGCTACTCCTGCCTGCTCCTTACTCTGGTGGACGCTGCCCTGGCTGCTGTGATCCCTTTCTTGCCTCTCCTACCCGTTTGTTTCCGGACAAGTGACTTTGCCGCTTGCTCTGCCTTTTTACGATCGCCGCTGAACAGCTGAGCTAATTAGCGGAGCTTCGCGCTCCCACCGCCCTCTCTGCGCTGTGTTTTTTTGGCCTGCCCTTTCCAGTTTTGGGACTGCTCCTCTGCCTTGTGGAGCTATGTGCTCCCTCCTGCTTACACCTGGGCTGTTCTCATCACTGTGGACTGGCCTGGGTCTGCCCTTGCGGCCCGCCATTTTGGATTTGACTTAGAGACGTGGCAGCCATTTTGTGGAGCTTTTGCGCTCCCTGTTGAATCTTCTGCCGTTTGTCTACAATAAAGGGCACATTTGGTGGAGTTTCCGCGCTCCCATATTAATTGGCCAGTCTGTTCCCTGCGATTGGCCTGCAATTGGTCACCATGCCGAAGGCCCTGCATAAATCGAAGCACGGTCGCAAGGCCGGCTCCTCCGCCAGTGGGCATACGGATGATTTTTCTGAGACCCGCCAAGAACCTCCTCAGGTGCCAGTTGACCCTCCTCCTTCTGGTCAGGGCTCGCGCCATCACCACAAGAGTCAGAAGCAGGCTACTGCCGTTTCCAGGGTGGAGAAACGCAGGGACAAGGTCCTCACGCATCTTTGTGACAAGGCCAATCTCCTGACTGCAGGGCCGCAGCCTCAGAGTATCTCTGCATCATTGGATGCTGGGCAGTTTTCTCGTCCAACAACTCCTGACCAGCTCTCCCTGAGGGATTGCCCTGTCACCATTTCCACCGCTAATTTATGGGGCTCTGATGCTTCTACACCTTTGGTTGCTCCACTTTCTGCTGAACCGCATGACTCTCCACCACTGGTGCTGGCCCCGCTCCACCTTCGGAGGCACTACTTGGCCCGTTCCACCCGGACCAGCTCCAAAAGTTTATTGAGACAGCAGTTCAGAAGTCTCTGGCTGCTGGGCTGCGCCCTCCCAACGTTTCCAGCTCGGTGCGCTCGATTTCTCCAGAGTGCCGGCACTCATCAGAGCTGGTTCCTGCCAAGGCCCCGTCTTCTCCTTCGTGTTCTCACGATAGTCAAGTCTCCACATTGTCCGAGCAGGAATACGGCAACTCCGGTTTGTCCGATGACGAGAATCTTCCTCCAGAACAACCAACCTTTTCTGGCCTATTCCCTCAGGCCTTATTCAAGTCGTTGCTGTTTAAAGCTGTGAACACGGCACAACTCTCCTCGCCAGCCTCCCAGCCTTCTACATCGGTGCCTCCTGGAGCTTTGGATCCTATGTTCGCAGAACCACTTAAGCCTGTCACAACCATCCCTATGCCGCCTCTGTTCCTGGATGTGGTGAAGCGGCAATGGGCTTCGCCGGGTTCCGCTCCTCTCCTGTCTTCTACTGACCGTACCAACTTCCATGTGTCATCTGAAATGGACTCTCTTCTTCAGCTTCCATCGGTGGACACCCCCATCGCTGCTCTACTGCCTAATACCACTGTTGCGGGGGATCCCGATGAAGGTTTGAGGCCTGACGAACGTCGTTCAGACCTGGTCCTTCAAAGGGCTCACCAAGGGGCAGCGTGGGCGGTCAAGGCCACGTCTATCGCATCATTCTTCAACCGCACCACCCTGTTGTGGCTCTGCCACCTGCAGGAGAAGTTGTCGCCAGAAGACGTTCGCGTCAAGCAGGACCTTAATAAGATCGTGGCAGCTGTCCAATTTTCAGCGGACGCTACTCTGAACGCTGCTTGTTTTGCTGACAAATCGTTAGCTTCTGCAGTCACTGCCCGTCGTTTAGTCTGGCTCCGCCATTGGCGGGCGGATGCCAGGCATAAGTGGCGGCTTGCCTCCATTCCCTTTGGGGGATCCCGCCTATTTGGGGACGCCTTGGAACCCTATCTGACCGAGACTAGGGATAAGAAAAAGATCCTGGCGTCAGATTATCGCAGAGGGGAATCCCGTTTCTCCCCTTATTCCTCTTGGCCCCAGGCTCGAGGTGCTGATATGGGGGGGGGGTTTCCTCCTCTCTTTCTTCGCCTCGTCCATACACTAACTTTGGTAGACAACGGAGCTCCCAAGATAGGTCCGGTCGCGGCAAACCCTCCAGTTTTCGACGGCCCTTTCGGGGGGGAGGAGGTCGTTTCATCCAACGCCGGCATTAATTGCATTCTTAAGCCTCCCATTGGCGGCCATTTGGCCCTTTTCGCCGCCGTATGGGAGCAGTCCACCTCAGACCAGTGGGTCCTGGCCACTCTACGATCTGGTCTTTCCATCGAATTCGTCTCCACCCCTCCGAACACCTTTGTCTGCTGCCCTCTGTCTCGTAACTCCGGAAGGAGATCCCTTATGGACTCGGCGGTGCAGCACTTCCTGACCATCTGGGCTATCCAGCTGGTTCCAGCTGGTCAGGAGCGATTGGGTTTCTATTCTCGGGTGTTTCTTGTGCCTAAGTCTTCGGGGGGGGGGGTGGCAACCCATTCTGGACCTAAAACGATTGAACAGGTACGTCGTGTACCGTAAATTTAAAATGCAATCTTTGAACATTATTCTAGCCGGTGTCCGGAGGGGCGATCTCCTCTCTTCTATAGACCTTACGGAGGCCTATTTGCACATCCCCATCCTCCCCTCCCATAGACAGTTTCTGCGCTTTTGTTACGGGAGGGTACATTACCAGTACAGAGCCTTACCTTTTGGTCTCTCCTCGGCTCCCCGTACTTTTACGAAGGTGTTGGCCGCTTTGGCGGCCTTGATTCGAATCTGCTCAGTTAGACTTTTAAGTTACCTTGATGATATTCTGGTGTTGTCTCCCCCTCCGCTCAGCAAGCCGCAGTGGATATCCGCCTCACGGTTGAGATCCTGACAGCCCATGGGTTTTCGATTAACTTAGATAAGAGCCACCTCTCCCCCTCCACTAGTTTAGTTCATTTGGGGGCCCTTATTGACTCTGTGCAGGGCAAGGTTTTCCTCTCTCCCGAACGACAGGACAGTATTCAGGAGTTGATTTCCAAAGTTGAAGGGTGCCGGGCCGTTTCTCCATTGGTTCTTTCGCAACTTTTGGGGAAGATGATCTCCGCCATAGCTATCGTTCCCTGGGCCCAGTTGCACGCCTGGGAACTCCAATGGTTTCTCTTGCCGTTGCAGAAGGCGGGCAGAGGCACTTCATCCAGACCAGTCCCAGTTCCTGCGACGGTCCGCAGGTCCCTGCGGTGGTGGCGTTCCCCGGCCCTGGCAGCGGGTTGTTGCTTTCTTGACCCCCCGAGAGTGGTGGTGACAACGGACGCCAGTCTTCTCGGCTGGGGGGCCCATTGCCAAGGTCAGCTGGCTCAAGGGACGTGGACCGCATTGGAGTCTCACCATCCGATCAACTGGCTGGAGCTACAAGCTGTGTTTCTTGCTCTGCGGGCCTTTCGATACCTTGTTTCCGGATCTCATGTCCTCATCCTCATGGACAACATCGCAGTGAAAGCACACCTGAACAAGTTGGGGGGTACCAGGTCAAAGTCCCTCTTACTGGTGGCATTGCGGCTGGGACTCTGGGCGGAGCGCCACCTGTGCTCTCTTCGGGCAGAGCACATCTCCGGTGTGGAGAACTCTCAGGCGGATTGGCTGAGTCGTCGTCGCATGGACAATTCGGAGTGGCGCCTCCATCCTCGGATTTTCCAGGAACTGTCTCTCCGGTTCGGCGTCCTGACGATCGACCTCTTTGCGACGCACGCGAACACGCAACTGCCGCGGTTCTTTGCCTGGTATCCAGATCCACACGCATCCGGTGTCGACGCTCTGCGGATTCCGTGGCCGGGGGATCTCCTGTATGCCTTCACCCCTATGTCTCTCCTTCCCAGGATCATCCGCAAGATCTTGGCAGAGCGGGCGGAAGTGGTCCTTGTGGCCCCTCATTGGCCCAGGAGACCCTGGTTTGCCGACCTTGTGTCCCTCTCGGTGGCCCCATCTTGGCGCATCCCCCTCGGGGACAACACTATCCCAGGGTGCTCTGAAGCACCCGGATCTGGCTTGGCTCGATCTGACCGCCTGGCGGTTGAGCGGAGCTCTCTGAGTGCAGTGGACATTCCGGCGGATGTTATTCAGACATTACAGGCCTCACGACGCCTGTCTACGGACCGCATTTATTCTGCCACTTGGCGCGCCTTCTGCTCCTGGTGTTCCCGATTCGGCGTGCACTCTCTCCAACCCTCCATTGTGGACATTATGGTCTTTTTACAACAGGGCCTGTCCCAAAGTCTTTCGCCGAATACATTACGTCGACAAGTGGCCTCATTGTCCTCCGTGCTTGTCTGCGGTTCCTTGCCCTCCTTGGTGCAGCATCCTCTGATCCGACGCTTTCTCCGTGGTGCCACAAACTTGTCTCCTCCCGTCCTGCACAGATACCCTACTTGGGATCTTCCACTGGTGTTGGAGTCGCTGATGGGTCCTCCATATGAACCGTTACGGACCGCTAGTCTCCGGCTACTTACCTGCAAGGTCACCTTCCTGGTGGCCATAACATCGGCTCGCCGCATTTCGGAAATGGCTGCTTTGTCCACTCGTTCTGACCTGTGTGTTTCCACGCGGACCGCGTGGTCCTCCGTTTGGACCCTACCTTCATTCCGAAGGTGAATTCTATTTTCCACCGATCGCAAGACCTTATTCTACCTAATTTCTGCCCACGACCTTCTCACCCTAGGGAGCGACGTTGGCACTCCCTCGACGTCAGACGAGCTCTTCGGATCTACATTAAGAGGATAGCGGCTTTTCGTCGATCAGAGTCTCTGTTCGTCTCCTTACCTGTTTCCCAGGGTTGCAAGCTCTCCTCGTCGACCATCAGTCGCTGGCTCCGACAGACTATTGCGTCGGCCTATGATCTTCATTCCCTCCCACGTCCATCAGGATTGACTGCTCATTCCACCCGTAGCGCTGCCACGACAGCTGCGTGGGCGATCCAGGCCCCTTTGCTTGAGATCTGCAGGGCGGCCATGTGGACTTCTCCTGTCCCTTTTATTAGACACTATAAGTTGGACCAATTTGCTTCAACAGAGGCCGCGTTTGGACGTCAGGTTCTTCAGAGGGTTGTTGCCAGGGAGGGTATTGCGGACCAGCTGCCCCCCCCCCCCTGGGTTCGGGACAGTGAACTTGGGTATGTCCTACACTTGCTGCTGTCTCCACTCTCAATGGAGAAGGGGCGTTGGTCCTACCTGACACGCTCCTTCTCGTTGAGTGGAGACAGCAGCCAGACCCTCCCTGTGTTGTGCTGGTCCTTATCTGTCTACTCCTTTTGTCTACTTACCTGTGTTGCCTGTACTTACTTCTTCTCCCACACGCCGAGTCTGTCTCTCAAGTCTTCGCCAAAAGCTGGCCTGCCCGGCAACAAGGGCGGGACTTAAAATTATTGGCAGACTCAGTCCTTCAATCTGATTGGGCGAGTACTACCCACACTGGCTGCTGTCTCCACTCAATGAGAAGGAGCGTGTCAGGTAGGACCAACGCCCCTTCTCCATACATAGGATTGTAGGGTTTGCATTTTGGAAGATTTCTGTTTAATGGCCTGTGTTTTGCTTCCATTTAGTGGTCTCTGTCTTCCAGTTTAATTATTCAATCTATAATATTTCCATCTTCACTTGCTGAATTTGGTGCAACAGAAAAATATATACAAGTAGCAACAGTGACTTGGTTGTTGTTAAACTGAAGGCAAAGTGCTTGTTTTCGTCCATTCATTCATTCATCCATCCATCTTTAATATATTTTGGATGTACTTTTAACTTCATCCCTTGATGCAGTATTTTCTTTCAAGTTTCTAAAAATAAGTATAGCCATGCTTCATTCCTAATTTCCTGTGACAGGTAACACTTGGAGCAGGAATACAATATGATAAATAAATTAAAAAAACTTTAGGAAAAGTATGAATTTCCAAATAGTATTAGCCTTACCATTACAATAATAAGCTAAGAATTACTGTAGCTTTGCTAAATATATGTGCCTATGCTTTAAAAAAAATTAATTCCTCTATTTTGAAGTTAAGTATTTTTTTTAAAAAAAACTATCAAATTTGATATGCATGTTGTCGTCTTAGATTTAAACTAACCTGCTATTTTCCTTATTCTTCTTTTCTTTTTGTTATTTCTGCTGTGTTCTTCCTCCTCTTTTCCTTTTGGCCTGGATACTTTCGTTTGCCGTTCTCCGTACTCAATTGCACTGTACCTCCAGCATCATGGTGAGATCAAAGAATGGCAGGGAACTTCAAGTAAGTAAATAGTTTCTGCAACATTGAAAGAATTATTTTTTTTTATAGAGCCATACCTTCATTTCATATTATTAGCAAATTCTGAGTATTTAATAAATTCAGAAACAAAGGAGTAAAATACATAAAATAGGAGACAGGAATATTAAGTATGCTGCCTTGAGTGGTATAAAAGGCAGGATTAAATAATAGTGGTGATAATAATAATAATAACAACAACAACAACAACAACAATAATAGTAAAACTATTGTGACAAATATATGCTTTCCTCAAGCACATATGGAATGTCCAAAAAAACAGCAAATGTTAATTTTTTTATCAACTTTCAGAAAATGTGCCTGTAGACACAGCTTTGTTATGCAACTATAAGCATAACTGTTAAATCCTGAACAGATTTGTAATAAAGGATTGACATCACACCTAGTATGATCTTATTGCAGCCACACCAGAAGCAGTTAGATGGTTAACATCTTTAGATATTGAATTATGACATCTATCCTATTGTGACTCTATGGCACCATATTATGTTTTTATTATGGTTTTACCTTAATTTAATATTTTATCTAATGTATTATTCACATATTTTATACATATACAGTATATGGATATTTGCTTGTGCTTTATTTAAACTTATTTTTGTGTCTGTATATATAATGTGTATATCTAATGTGTTTTATTAGTGTTGTATATCAATGATTACATGACCTCTAAAGATGCCATACACTAAATAAATAAAATAAAATAATCTGCTTGCTGGGAAGGGAAGAGAAGGGAAGGGAGATTTCCAATGCTCATTGCCAGATTCCCATAAGAAAAGGAATTGGCTCCCTCTCCAACTGCTTTTTTACCCACCCTCATTCATTCTGTTTCTCAGTTTAGGTAATGAAATATCTTCAAAACAATGTCCCAACAAGGTATGGGTTGTCTAGTTATTGTTAAAATGCTACAAAATGCTTTAAAATTACTTTTAAAAAGGAAAATCCTATTGGACTGAATTAAACTATTTTCCATGGTTTATTTGATTCAGACACATTGCTCATCCAATGATGTGGAGATTGCATTTAAGTTGCTTGAAAATGAATAGATGATACATAAAGAATGTTCTCCAAATGATTGCAGTTACCTAATTCACTTCCTGTAACTTTGGGTTCTTCCATTTTTCAACATTAACATTCCACTTACTTGTTAGTGATTCTATTCCCATTTTGTTTGCTTGTCCTACAGTTTGCCACAGAATTCCTCAGTGCCTTGTATCATTGTCTCTTTAGCAATGGTATAAACTTGCATAATATAGATTTTTGCTGAATATTAACTAATTCTAACAGATAGGATTCTGTCATTATATCCTTTAGAATTAGTTAATATTCAGCAAAAATCAATGTCCTTTATGGGGCTGTAACCGAGCATATACTTAACAAGGACCATCAATAGCAGGGGTGTCAAACCTGATTTCATTGAGGGCCATCTACAGCAGGGGTGTGTTTGACTTTGGGAAGCCAGGGTAGGCCCGGCCAGGGTGGGTGTGACCAGCTCAACGTCACTTGTGTCAGGGGCACCAGTGGTGGCCTGAGCGCTTTGCCAGCAAAAACAGACTCCCAAGCTCTGTTTTCAGCTGCAACGGCATCCTGCAACCTTCTGCCAGTGAAAACGGAGCTCAGGAGGGTCGCCCTCCTAAGCTCTATTTTCACTGGCAGAGGTACTGTGGGCCGGTCCTTTGCTGTTTCCAGGGTGGCCCTGTGGGCCAGATCTAAGCACCCCACAGGCCTGATCCAGCTCCCGGACCTTGAGTTTGACATCTCTGATCTTCAATATCAATGCCTCTTTGTTTCTTTGAATGGCTTCATGTCCTTAATAGTATATCATCTAGTCGGCTGTTTTCAGCTAGTGTTCTTCGTTTCCATTTGAGAGTTTCAAATTTTCCTTGCTTCATTCTTAAGTTTAAGGTTCCAATTACATTTACCTTTGTAAAATGAAATATGTCAGGGTAATGATTTAATAGCTGACCAGCTGCTGTAATGCTGTAATGATGATGCAATGGTAGTAATGAGTCAGCAGGGTTATTTGACTGTTACCACTTTAAGAGACTGTATTATAAGAGAGGCCCTGTTGGGGCATATCTTTCTCTCTCTGTGTGCTTGTGTGCTGTAAATTGTTGATTGAGCTGAGGTGATGCAGTGGTTAGAGTGCAGTACTGCAGGCTATTTCAACTGACTGCTAACTGCAGTTCAACAGATCGAATCTCACCGGCTCAGGGGTGACTCAGCCTTCCTTCCTTCCAAGGTGGGTAAAATGAGGACCCAAATTGTTGTGGGCAATATGCTGACTCTGTAAACTGCTTAGAGAGGGCTGTAAAAGCACTATGAAGCGGTATATAAGTAAGTGCCATTGCTATTGATTGATTGATTGACAGTTGCTTAGTACAGGGATGGCTAACCTTTTTGCCATCGCATGTCAAAAGCGGTGGGAGTGTGGAGGGGGATCGCACGCATGCATGTCCACACCCCTAATTTAATGCCTCCCTGTGCCCGCCGCCCCCACTTTTGGCACGTGATGGCACGGTGGACACATTGGGCCCGTTTTTCACCCTCCCGACGCTCCAGAGGCTTTCTTGGTGCCTAGGGAGGGCTAAAACGGCCTACCTTTCCCAGAGGCTCTCTGGAGGACAGAAACAGCCCATTTTCCAGCATGCTGCTCCTCCAATCCATTGGCTGGGTTCTTTCTTTCAGCTTGCTGGAAACTGAGTGTAGCTTTTTTTCAATTCTTGTTGGCTGACCACGCCCACCCTGTGTCATCACATCAGTCTTTCTCACTCAGTTGCTGAGGAAACTTGTTCCTAGCCTTGCTCCTGCTTGGCAGTTAGTTGGCTGACTTCTAAGATTAGGTTTTATTATTTTTCCCCTTTTGTTTTTGTCTATCATCCACTATTTAGTTTAGTTATACTTGTTTATTTGACTTTGAGTGTTTGCTGTCTGAGGAGTTGCTCCGTGGGATTGGTGAGGCTGCAGGAGAGTGGTAACGCGCCTGGGACTCCAGGCCATTCCGCTCCTTGCTTTGACTTTCTAATAACATCTGATTAGCAGCCAGCCGGATTCCGACCCAGACGGGCGGTTCCGCGCTTTATTTAGCCGCTGGCGTCTCATTGGCTTCCTGGTGAGCTGGGAAAGCCACGAGCTCCTCAGCTCCATCCTAATTAATTTAACGGCTCCGGAGTCATTGCCTATGCCTGAAGGCAAACTCTGACATCCAGGCATACCCTCCCCCTTCCGCAGCCAGGGCCTCGCCGGGTTCACAATCAGACTGTTGGAGGCTTGTAATCGGACCGTTGAAGGTTTTCTGTTTGGCCCGGCCACCATTTTGAGAACAGTTTGAGCAGCGGCCGCCATTTTGGGTATGTCAGACTGACGGATTTACTTGCAGCCACCATTTTGAGGACTTGTCAGTTGGCAGCCGCCATTTTGTCTCGCTGAGATGCGAAGCGCTGCAGTTTGGAGTCACATTTTCGACTATAACATCAGTGGCTGCTTCTTGTTATTAACAGTGACGTGGGGGGTGGCTGTTACGGCCCTTATCGAGCGCCCAGCCTGATTTCCTGGACACTGGCAGCTTAAAGGCGTTTGCACCGTTCTGTGCTCAGTATATTCAGGGACATTGTTACTCTGTCAATAGCCCTGCGGGGTTCTCATCTGGTCTCCGACTCAGGGCTACACCCCTTGCTTGCCACAGCAGTCCTGCTCTGCTTGTTCAATTTATTGCTGCCTAGATTGCTGTCCTGACCGCCAGGCACAAGGTTCCTGCCTTTAAATTGCCCTTCTGCTGCATATTATCTCGACCCTGCGCTTCACTTCTCCCAGGGTCCATGGAGATGTCCGTGGCCAAACGGGCTCCTTTACGCCTTCCCGCCCATCCCTCTGATCCCGCAAGTGGTTCGGAAACTGTTGACAGAGCAGGCGGAAGTTCTCCTAGTGGCTCCTCGATGGCCGCGCAGGCCGTGGTAACCAGACCTGTTAGCCCTGTCCATCTCACCACCATGGACAATCCTGCAGCAGGAGATGTCTCTCAGCCAGGGGGTCATCACACATCCAGATCCCCACCGGCTCCAGTTGACCATCTGGCACTTGAGAGGCTCCTGCTGAGGAATGACAGGCTTTCCGATTCGGTCATTGAGGTCATCCAATCAGCCAGACGCCCTTCAACGACCCGTATATATCAAGCGTCGTGGAAGGCCTTTTCGACCTGGTGTGCATCACACCATGTAGATCCTACGTCCGCTGACATACCGGATGTGTTGGATTTCCTTATGGATGGCCTTGCCAGGGGCCTTGCTCCAGCCACCTTGAGACGGCAGGTAGCTGCCCTCGCCACAGTTCTTACCTGTGAACCACATCGTTCCTTGACTCAGAATCCTCATATTAGGAGTTTCCTGCACAGGGCTTCCAACAGATCCCCACCAGTCGTCCACCGTTTTCCATCTTGGGACTTACCACTGGTGCTTCACGCACTTATCTTAAGGACGGGTCCTGGGACTCCGAGAGATGGCACAAGGACTTTAAGGGTTTTAAGGGTTTTAAGGGACATAGATTGAAAGGTTTTTTAACAAAATTTTTAACGAAAATTTTAAAGGGACCCAGGAGGAGGGAGGGGGTTGTAGATGTGGACTTGGGGGAGGCCCATATAGCCACGGATGAGGGTGGTGGGTCAGATGGGCGCAGCGGAGGGGACGGGGATGGGGGGCCGGTGGGCGAGGTGAAGGGCAGTTTAATTGAAACAGTGAGTGGGAGGGGTGGGTATGGCGGGCGCAGGGGGCCATACCATGTTCGGGGGGTATGCATG
Source organism: Ptyas mucosa (assembly GCA_012654045.1). Classification (NCBI taxonomy): domain Eukaryota; kingdom Metazoa; phylum Chordata; class Lepidosauria; order Squamata; family Colubridae; genus Ptyas; species Ptyas mucosa. The sequence continues at coordinate 20,448,591 of WNWU01013802.1, forward strand.
TGTTGTCTGCGAGCGATAACATACTCCGGCCCCCAATGCACGACTCATGTCCTGGGTTGCTCAGAGTCCCAGGCCCAGGGTCCGCGGCTGATGTTGTGTAATGCCAGGTCGGTTGTTAATAAAGCCCCCCTCATTTGTGATCTTATTTTGGAGGGGATGCGGACCTGGCATGTATTACAGAGACCTGGTTGGGCCAAGAGGGGGGGGTCCCTCTCATTGAAATGTGCCCACCAGGTTTCCGTGCATTTCATCAGCCAAGGGCCCAGGGGAGGGGTGGGGGAGTGGCATTGATTATTAGGGAAAGTCTTTGTCCAAGGGAGACCACTGTTCCTCAGATAGCTGGATGGGAGTCCCTTTTTGTGAAGTGGGGCCGTGGGGTGCAGATGGGTTTGCTGACTACGTACCTGGCTCCCTGCCACATGGCAGCGACCCTGCCCGAGCTACTCGACGTCATTGCCGGGGTGGCGGTTGAGATCCCCAGACTTATTGTTTTGGGGGATTTCAACCTCCCATCTGTGGGTGAGACGTCAGAGGTGGCCCGGGAGTTCATGGCTTCCATGACGGCCATGGACCTGACCCAGTTAGTTCAAGGCCCCACTCACATAGGGGGACACACTCTGGACTTGATTTTTGTCTCTGGTCAGTGGTTGAATGATCTTGGTAGAGGGGATCTAGACATCAAACCCTTGTCATGGACAGATCATTCGCTCCTTCACTTGGACTTTCCTACGGCTTTTCTCCTCCGCTGCAGGGAAATGGAGCCAACCAGATGGTTCTGTCCCAGGCACCTGATGGACCCCGAAAGGTTCCTGACGGAGCTTGGGCCGTTTCCTGAGACTCTGGCACATGACTCGACTGAAGAGCTGGTGGCCACCTGGGAGAATGCGGCCGCCGGAGCTTTGGACCGCGTCGAGCCTTTGCGGCCTCTGACCCGATGCCGATCTCAATTGGCTCCTTGGTTCTCTGAAGAGCTGAGAGAGATGAAGCGTCGGAAAAGATGCCTAGAGAGCATTGGAGGACTAGTCAATGTGATTCCGACCGGACACAGGTGAGGTCTTATCTCAAGACCTACCTAGTGGCGATAAAAGCGGCGAAGTCTAACCATTTTTCCGCTCTTATCGCATCTGCAGAGAACCTCCCAGCCGCTCTGTTCAGAGTGACCCACTCCCTTCTTCGGGGGGAAGTGCGGGAAGATCCCTTGCAGCGTTGTGCTGAGGATTTTGTGCAATTCCTGCATGATAAAATCGCTCGGATTCGGGATGGCTTGGACTCCGATTGGATGAGTCCAGGGGAGGAGACGAGGGTCGGTCCTGAGAATATTATCTGGGAGGAGTTTGATCCTGGGGGTCCCAAGGATGTGGACAGGGTTCTGGGTAAGATTAGTGCCACCACGTGTTTATTGGATCCGTGTCCCTCCTGGCTGGTACTGGCCTCCCGGAAGGTTACACGAGGCTGGCTCCAGGGAATTACAAGTGCCTCTCTGAGGGAGGGTGCCTTTCCTGCCGCCTTGAAAGAGGCGGTGGTGAGGCCCCTCCTCAAGAAGCTGTCCCTGGACCCGTCTGAATTAGCTAACTACCATGCGGTCTCCAACCTTTGTTTTGTGGCGAAGGTTGTTGAGAGCATGGTGGCACGACAACTTCCCCGGCACCTGGATGAAGCTATCTATCTGGACCCATACCAGTCGGGTTTCAGGCAGGGGTACAGCACTGAAACGGCATTGGTTGCGTTGGTGGATGATCTCTGGAGGGCTCGGGACAGGGGTTGTTTCTCTGTCCTAGTCCTATTAGATCTCTCAGCGGCTTTTGATACCATCGACCATGGTATCATGCTGCAGCGGTTGAGGGGGTTAGGAATTGGGGGCACCGTTTTGCGGTGGTTCTCCTCCTTGCTCTCTGACCGCTCGCAGTTTGTGTTGGCAGGGGGGCAGAGGTCGACCTCGAGGCGCCTCGCATGGGGAGAGCCGCAAGGGTTGGTCCTCTCGACCCTTCTGTTCAACATTTATGTGAAGCCGCTGGGTGAGATCATCCGTGGTTTTGGGGTGAAGTGTCATCTGTACGCTGATGATACTCAGCTGTACATCTCCACCCCAGACCACCCCAACGATGCCCTTGATGTGATGTCCCACTGCCTGGAGGCCATGCGGGTCTGGATGGGGAGGAACAGGCTCAGACTCAACCCTTCCAAGACCGAGTGGCTGTGGCTCCCAGCGTCCCGATATAGTCAGCTGGTGCCATCGCTGACTATTGGGGGTGAATCACTGCCCGCTACAGAGAGGGCTCGCAATCTGGGTGTCCTCCTGGACGCACAGCTGTCTTTAGAAGAGCATATGATGGCCGTGGCCAGGGGGGCCTTTTATCAGGTCCGCCTGATTCGCCAGTTGCAGCCCTTTCTGGATCGGGACGCCCTGCATACGGTCACTCACGCCCTTGTCACCTCCGGGTTGGACTATTGTAATGCTCTCTACATGGGGCTCCCCTTGAAGAGCACTTGGAGGCTCCAACTGGTCCAGAATGTGGCCGCGCGGGTGGTTATGGGAGCAACCCGATGTGCCCACGTAACACCCCTCCTGCGCGAGCTGCACTGGCTCCCAGTGGTCTTCCGGGTGCAATTCAAGGTGTTGGTCACCATCTTTAAAGTGCTCCATGGCATAGGACCTGGGTACCTTCGAGACCGCCTTCTGCCACCAATAGCCTCCCACCGGCCAGTTCGCTCCCACAGAGAGGGGCTCCTCAGGGTGCCATCGGCCAAGTTATGTCAGCTGGCGACACCCAGGGGGAGGGCCTTCTCTGTGGGTGCTCCAGCCCTGTGGAATGAACTGCCCCCGGAAATGCGTAAGATCTCCGACCTCCGGGTGTTTCGCTGTGCCCTTAAGACCCTGTTGTTCCGTCAGGCTGGGCTATCAATGTAATTTTAATTGGGTGTTTTAAATTTTGGGGTTTTAAAGTGAGCCCAAATTATTTAAAAATTTTAAATTATTTTAATTGATGTCTGTCTTGTGCTTTTAATAGGCTGTACACCACCCTGAGTCCTTCGGGAGAAGGGCGGTATAGAAATAAAATTATTATTATTATTATTATTATTATTACTTACCTCTCCGCCCTTCGAACCGTTGGTCTCAGCTCCTCTGAAGTTCTTAACATTCAAACTTACCTTTCTTCTGGCCATCACCTCGGCTAGGAGGATCTCGGAGCTCACGGCCTTATCGGTTCGGAAGGACCTTTGCATATTTTCTTCCGACCGGGTGGTGCTGAGATTAGATCCCTCATTTATGCCAAAGGTGAACTCCTGGTTTCACCGGTCCCAGGAGATCATCCTCCCCAACTTTTGCCCCGATCCTAGGGATCCGCGCGAGAGAGACTGGCACGCTGGATGTTCGAAGGGCTCTCTGTCGATACATCAGACGTACAGCATCGTTTCGCCTTACAGAAGCACTACTGGTGTCATTTCATCCGTCCATCATGGGGAGGAGCGTGTCCTCGCCTACCGTCAGTCGCTGGATTAAGGCCTGCATTTCGACTGCCTATATCACCAAAAAGAGGCCTGTTCCGGGAAAGATTCCACCCGCAGTGCGACAACTACGGCGGCTTGGGCGACACAGGCTTCAGTTCTGGACATCTGCCGGGCGGCGTCTTGGGCGTCCCCGTCCTCCTTTATTCGCCACTATAAGATAGACTCATTTGCTTCCGCAGAGGCGGCTTTTGGCCGTCGGGTGTTGCAACAAGCAGTCAGCCTCCCGACCCTGTTGCTTGAGCTTGGGTACATCCCAGCCAATGGATTGGAGGAGCAGCGTGCTGGAAAATGGACGTTGACGTACCTGAACGTCCCTTTTCAGGATGCTGGAACTCCAATCCATGCCCGCCCTTGTGTTGGGCTTCCTGCTCCAGTATTCTTCCCAGTTTTTCCCTTGTTGTACTTGAAGTTTGTTTAGACTTTCTGGTTCCTGCACCTTCGTGAGGAAAGACTGACGTGATGACACAGGGTAGGCGTGGTCAGCCAACAAGAATTGAAAAAAGCTACACTCAGTTTCCAGCAAGCTGAAAGAAAGAACCCAGCCAATGGATTGGAGTCGCAGCGTCCTGAAAAGGGACGCTCAGGTACGTCAACGTCCGTTTCCCAACTTCCGGTGGGCCCGGAAAGCCGGCACACACAGGCATGCTGGAGCTGAGCTAGGTCAACACTCGCATGCCCACAGATATGGCTCCGTGTGCCAGTTGTGGCACGCGTGCCATAGGTTCACCATTACAGGCCTAGAACATGTATGTATATTCTTTTGTAGAGATAAACCACTATTTATTATTACAAACCTCTGTTTGATGTTATTGCTCTTGGGTTGTCTCAAATAGTCACATTGTCCGCACTCTGACAAAATATAATGAACAAATACATATTATATAAATACATGCTTGTACATACATAAATGGAAATGTAAAGTTCATTTAATCCTGGCAACATCATTGATAGTGCAGGTAGTGCTCAATTTACGATCACAATTGAGCCTAAAATTTTTGTAGTTAAGTGAGACATCTGTTCAATTAGTTTTCCCCATTTTATGACCTTTCTTGCCACACTTGTTAAGTGAATCACTGCAGTAGTTAAGTTAGGAACATGGTTGTTAAATGAATCTGGCTTCCCCATTGACTTCGCTTGTCAGAAGGTCACAAAAGGTGATCACAAGATCCCAGGATGCTGTGACCATCATATATATGAGCCAATTGTCAAGTGTCTGAATTTTGAAAATGTGACCCTGAGGATACTGCAACAGTTGTTAATGTGAAAAACGGTCATAGGTCTCTTTGTCCAGTGCCGTTATAACTTTGAATGGTCACTAAATGAGCTGCTTTTTAAGTCGAAGATTACCTGTACTCTAATGCTTTGGTCTGATCATGGCATCACCTACAAGTATATTCATGGAAGTGCTTTCTCGGTAGCTAGAAGAATGTATTCTTTCTAGGGAGGCATCTGGCACCCAACTTGACTAAATTCTTTAGCCTTGCCCATATATTTTCTTCACAGGACTACAGGTTTGCCATTGCCTTCTTTTGAGTTTTTGAATTGTTAATTTGTTTTTGTAAAAGAGATAACTTCCCTGATCGACTCACTCTAGAGCCTCACCTGCCATCACATTGTGCATTACTGTTAGCTTTATCATTTTGTCCATTTGTAAAAAGAAATATTATAAATCATACACACTTTAGGTTTGTGCAAATGCTGACATTTCAAAACTTATAATTTTTCTAGTAATGTGAAATACAAAGAGCAACATGTCAAGATAATTTTAGGGGAATATAAGAATGAAGAATAAAGTGGTCTGGTTAGACCTTTTCTTTAATTATTATTTCGCTGGAATAATTTGTTTCATAGACTCCCAAAATTCGTACACATACTCTGCTTTGACTACTTTGCAGTGACAGTGCAGTGCAGTGATGAGACTGAAAGGAAAGAGGAGAGGCTTTGCAAAGTAGACTGAGAGCATGTTGCTTTATCTGCAAATACATTTTCCCCTCTACTATTTAATTTGCTAGTCATTGTTATAAATAGGGCTCCTGGATTATATTAAGCATGACAGCTTCAAGAGCTGTGAGATTTTCCATCTGTGGAGCCCAATCTAGTAATTGAAAATTTAGAAAGCTTACTTTTTTTAAAACAATATCTCTAGATGGCACTGTGACTGTAAAATATTAGAAGTAGGAAAAATTATCAAGCAATTACATTGAGAAAAAAAGAGGATTAACATCTTTTAAAAAATCAAAAATATATGTTTGGGAATTAGATTTTGGATTGATAAACCTATAGAATCTATAGGTTTTTAGTTTAGAATCTCAAATACATTGCTTAAGGAAATTTATGCTTGGAATTAGTAGTCAGAAAGGAGGGGAGTTGATTTTTGAGTATGTAAGATGACTATACATTATAGACATACAGCTTGATAATTTTCAGAAATTGAGTTTTAGGAAATTTCAGTTTTAAAGATACCAGAAAATAATGATATGAAGCAAGATTAGAATGCTATGTTTTTAAAATGATTTAAATTGGACCTGCAGATTATGGAAAAGTTACTACTATAATATGAAAAGAAATCATGTTGCAATTATTTCATGTTATCCCATGTTATTCTTCTTCAATGCTCTCCAGATGTATTAGACCAAAGATATCATGCCCAGTTAATCAGACCTTTGCAACAATGATTTAAAAGGAAGGGAGAGGAGCTGAATTTAGAAGCAAAGCATGTAGCCCTTATGTTGAACATTTTTCAATCAAGTAATTTAAAATTATCTCACTTTTCTGCTTTAAATATTCAAAACCATTCAACTTTCTAAACTTTCTGAGTGGATCTTAATGGATATTATTTCTATGTAACTTTTTTACCATTGTTGAAATTAAATAAATGTCTTATTTTCAAAACACTCTAATACTATGTTCTCCCTTCTTTCTATTTATATATTTCCTGATGGAGCTTCAGCACCATTTTAACAGTCTACTACTTCTTTATTCACCCATTCTAAATAAATTATACATTCTCAAATCCTGCTTAAACTATGATCTTGAAACCTGATATTTTACAATGAAACTTTTTCCTCAATATGCCTTATTACAAATCAGTTTTATAATATGTAGCTGAGGGAATCACATATTATTTGCCTTTTTACTTTAGCCTTCATTTCCTTCCTTTTTCTGTGTTGCATTTTACCACATAAATTCCTTAGGGTGGAGACAATTTCTACTATATTCAGTGAAATGTCGTAACTCATCATTTTTTATGTTTATTTTACAGCTGCAGTAGCAAGCAGTGATGAATCTCATACTTCTACTCCAGGAAAGATGAGTCAGCGTCACGGGAAAGAAGGGTATCTTACTCCAACCAAAGAATTACACCAACTTTCTTTCAGTCCAGGCCAAGGCCATGGTAAGAGCCATTTTGTTGAATATAGTATTAAATAAAATACTCTACAACACTTGCTGTACATGTAACATGTAGTTCAAGAGAATTGGTTTTATGTTATATAAACCATAACTTAGTTTTGTATCTTGCCCAGAAATCAGCACAGATATTTCTCTTAATTTGAAAAAAATGTGGTTAAAGGTGTCTTGGTTTAATTGTGTAATAAAGAAGATGGGAAAATGCTGAGTGTGTGAGTAAGTCCTTTTTTATATATTGTATCAGTTCATTAAGCTGTCTTTGATAGTTATCAGCAGGCTTCCATGTACTTCATATATATATTTCATTGGGAGGTGGAAATGTAGTGGTTGAACTAGGAAATAGATATTTTGTACCTTTAAGACTGTTATTACAAAATTACATTCCATTTGTTACTTCTGAGGAGATACCACAAGATATATAATTCCTAAGCTAGTAGGATATTCAATAAATGAGCAAAAAGTAGGAAAGTATTACTTATAAGAGTTGAATTTAGATGTCAATTAAATCATACCTTACTGAACTCAGCCTTGTCTCATCTGCTCCAGTATGCACACAAGTAAGACTTCAGAAGCTTTCATTTTTATGTGTGATTGAGTAGGATTTGACATGTTGTCTGAATCCACATTGGTAATCATTTATAAATTTAGCTTATTTCAACACATCACAATCTAAAGTTTATATTATATAAAACTGACTGACTTAAAAATATAAATGTGTTAAACCTTCTCACAGCCTGCTGTAGGGCAAATTAGTCAGTTATGCACTGACGGAAATTAGTCATTAAATCATAAACTTGGTTTTGGTATATGCAAAATACTGACTGTTTTGTTTTCTAAATGGAAATTTTTTCTCCTAAATTTATCATATCCAATTCATTCAAGTTCATTTGGAACTCTTTGGCATAAATGAAGATTAACAGGTTTCTGCAAATAATTTGGAGAAGCATTTTATTTATGATGGTGTTGTAACTGATAAACCATCTGAAGCCAATCATTGAATTGTCCAGACAGCCTCATCCTACTGAAGGCTTGGCTGCTTCAAGTGCCTTCAGAGGTCTTCTGCATGTGTGTACATATCCTCTTAGGAACATTTCTGCAAATTTATGTAGTTTATTTTTATTTTATTTATTAAAACTTTATGCTATGCTATCCATCTCGCTTACAAGGCGACTCTGGGCAGCTTTTAAGTTACAAAACAATTTAAAAAATAATTAAAATATTAAAACTAGATTAAAATATTATTAAAACCTAAATTAGGAGAGCTTTGAGATGGACGGACAGCAATGAGGTTGTCTTACTCCATCAGCTACCTCCAGCAGTGATCTCCCTCCCTCGGGGCATCAGGCCAAAAGGGCAGAGGCAGTTCTAACCTCCAGGGGTACAATGTTCACAGGGATGTTTGCATAACTGAAAAAAATGGAATGTGGTTTCCTACACTTTTCCAATGACAGTATTTTTAATACTGTTTAGAGAAACACTGGACTAGATTTTGGAGAGAAAGAAACCCTCTGAATGTTATATATAGATTTGATAAGTTGCCATGGTTGCTGGTTAAAAAAAACCACCTACCGAGAATAGAAAGAAAAATTAACTTTAAAATTGCATTTCTCTTCAAATTACAATGAGATTTTGATAGTGAAGAAGCTTTACCCCATGCCCTTCAGTGAATATTTCTTCATACGAATCTATTTGCCATCTTAAACTTGTGGATTATTGCTATCATACATTGCTTCCTTTATTACAGTTTAACTCTTCTAATAAAAAAGCTTTATTCTTGTATTTTTAACATTCTCAGATGTAAATATTTTATCTTGACAATTTTTACATTCTTTCAAAATGTAAAGCAGAAATAAATTGTCTGTCTAAGCTACCTAAGAAGTGGGGTGTACCATTTATGTGTACCATGTACCATTTATCACTGTCTTTTAAAATATATCCAAATACCTCTTCATTCCATACTTCACTCTATTTTCTAAAAACTCATCTGTAAATCTTCAGTTCTCATTAATCCAAAAAGCCCCAGTAAAAATTAACAAGAATACTTAATAACATAAGAACACAATCTCCCTTTCCATTTAGTCTAAATTGCCCTTATCCTTCTCTTAATAGTTAAACATTGCAAAAAAAATTTAAAAACTATTAAACATTACCAGAAATAATAACTCCTTATTTACATATCAAAAACGAATCCATTACACAATTAAGGAATAACTGCTCAATTCAGATAGCTTCCCTTCTCTCATCCAACTGCCGAAAGCAGCTATAAAGCCCCTGCAAAAAAATTGGTTCTCCTCATATCACTGGAAGTCTAAGCTGTACAATTTCTGACTGTAAATTGAGGAGGATTATAAATGGAGTCCTATTACATAACACGCTAAAGAAATATTACAGTAATGCAGATTTATACTCTTTATAGATACGTCATCTATAATGCAGCTATGGCAGTCTCTGACCATAGGAAAGATTTGGTTTGATGATTGTAGAAAATACTAGTATTGCTTACAAAAGTAACAATTTATACTTATTGGTTGGTAATATATAATTTATTCTAATGCTATGCCTTCAACCAATGCCTTTTGTAGATAGCTGATTTTGTTATTTGTTGAACATGTCCTTTTGAATTGTTGATCACACTATCAAAATGTGTTTAAGTATGTTTGCCAGAAGAACCAGAATGAAATGGATGGGGGGGGGGGGATTTGATTGGCATAATCAGTTGAGAAGAAATCAAGGCATTTAACCAGCACTACCACCATTGCTTCTTATATTCATTACATACTTTCTGGTAGATTTCATTTTCTTTTAGATGAATTTTCAGTTTCTCAAATTGCCTGGGGAAAATTACTAGGATAAGCAAAATTGTAGTTTATGTGAATAAAGAGTATATTAAGTGTTACTGCTCCAATACTACTCACAGATTCTTTTCTGAAGTTATTCACCCACCCTGCTTCAGTGTTACTAGGGAAACCATTGTTTCCATTGTAACATCTAGCACAACCCTTAGATTCCTATTCTAGAAAACAGGTTCTCTCTTTGTGTTATAAATGTGTGTCATAATAATGACAAAGCTGCAATTTGTGAACTTTCTCAGATAGTACTTTTTCCCCTTACAGACCATCCCTGAGAACATGGTATGAAAGTCACATGCAAAAGAAATGAGATTTACCATACCTCCAGTTAGTGTATATAGTGCTGTAAGATCTGTCCATAGTTTAGTTTATAAAAATAATATAAGAAATGAAGTGTAAAACAGGAATAAAAGCAGGTTTTGATGGGGAATTCTTAGCACTGTCCTGTATCCTTTTTATATTGCAGTTATGGAAGGAAGGGGAAAGGCTGAATCTGGTTGGCCTTCCTTTGTAATTTGAAATTATGATACAATTTCATGATGCCAGAAAATGTGAATTATGTTCCTTATTGTTTTAAAACAATTGTTCATTTCTAATAAATGTAATATATCAACATATAAGAGAAGCAGTGATATTGAAATCTAAGTCTTAATACTAATTGTGAACTTCACTACTGAAGTAATACTATGTATTATGGAAGTTAATAAAGATAAAAGTAATATTTTTGATTGAATTATGAAATAACTGATTAGAAAAAAACCTGCTAGCTCAGTTTATCTTGGACAAGTTTTTAGATATTTTGCTGACTTTTATTTTGAGCATACAGATAATGTGTATGTGTGTGTTCATTCTTTTAAACCACGGATATCAAACTCGCAGCGTCACGTTGCTGTCACGTGACATATGACATGTTTTCCCTTTGCAGAATTCAGGTGGGTGTGGCCTGCACGTGATGCATCCAGCCATCGGGCCACCATTGACCACCCGTTTTAAACCATCTAATCTCAGAATATTAAGAATTTGTCCTTTGTCCAAAATCTCTGGCAGAAAAAAACAGTGGTTATGGAAGACAGAGTTTTAAAAAATTCCAGACAATCTATTGTGTCATTTTTTGAGATATTTGCTTACCAGATTCCTCAATGTCTTCAACAATGGCAGAGCTTTTAATTTACTGCCTTCGTTGCAAAAGTTCATAAAAATTTAGGGAGACATTCAGGGATGTATCAAAAATAGTCCATGTTGAACTGTATAGCATAACATCAGGAGGGAAAACAAGAAATGTTTCATGACATTTTGCATTATGTCATAAGATGCTTTATGATTATTTTTATATCATAAAATGTTTTATAAAATTTGCCAAGTTAAAATTCCATGAGAATCATGGGTCCCAGATTTTGAACACATTCTGTAAATTAGCACATTTGAGATTCCTTGATTCAAAAATTTTGCTCTATGATACACTATTTTGCCAGTTAAAGGTTGCACACAAATAGGAGAATGTGTATTCAGCTGATCCATTGAAAATGTCATGTTTTGCATGAAAAGCGGCAAAATTTACTACCCAATCAGGGGTGGGTTGTACTTATCTTTACTACCAGTTCGCAACGAGATTGACTTTGCTTGTCAGAAGGTCACAAAAGGTGATCGCATGACCCTGAGACACAGCAACGGTTATAAATATAAACCAGTTGCTAAGCACCTGAATTCTGATCACATGATAATGGTGATGCTGAAAAGGTTGTAACTGTGAAAAATGGTTGGAAGTGACTTTTTTCAGTGCCATTGTAACTTTGGTCACTAAATGAACTGTTGTAAGTTAAGGACTACCTTTAGTGCTGTCATTACATTTCTGTTAAAATATAGTTGATTTGTATTTATTGAACAAATAATATAGTTTAGTTTTAATGATTACCTTGTTGAAAATATATCAGACTATTTAATGCGGAAAAAACCCTCCTAAAGCTGAAAGATTCTGTATTTTCTTCAGGCTAATTATTCCAATCTGAAATCTTAATATAAAAGCCATGTCTTTTTATTTAAAATTAGCAAGGACCTCTATTATTGAATTATAATTGTTTTAATAATAAAGCCCTTCTTTTCTAAAATATAAATTTCAATGTGTATTATTAATATTTGTGTAATATTATTTTAAGAAGCAATGGACATTTTTCAGTTCATCAAATGGCAAGCTTTTTTGTGATCTAGTATTCTTAGACATTTTGGTTTGCTATTTGGTTCACTTTATTAAGATGAAGTGCTACAAATGCAAGATTTTCTTTTATTGAGAAATTCATTTTATTAGAAACTGTAATTTGCCGCTTTCTTTCACAATGTTGGAAATATACCCATTATAGCTTGCTGTGTGTGCTTTAAGATATTTGAATGATTAGGTAGTAGAAGAATTATTTTGGTTGGTTGAGGTACTTGATCGTGCCAATTCTCTGTAAGTTCAAAACAGTGTAGAGTAATAGCTTATGTCAGGACATACTAACTAAAATAGGAAATATTAGATAGAGAAATGGCAACAACTTGACATTATTACCAACATCCTTAAATACCATCTTCCTTTTTCAAATACATACATGACTCTCTTACATGTGGGTTGCTAATGATTGCAACTGCTTTCTCTGCAACATTCTCATTATCACCAGCCTTTTGAATGACAAGGATAATTATATAAAGCATCTAACTCATAAAGGAAGAAGGTCCTATGAGGCGTAGGTTTTCTTTAGGTGCTGGGGTTTCACTTCCTCCACGAACTGATAGCCGAAAGCTTGTCCGGAATGCTTCATTTGGAGGATGCAGTGAATTCTCACCAGTCTTTCAAGGTTTGTTTTCTATTTTTTATATTGTCACAAAAGTAGGTTGCATTACTAGGTGCAATATTAACAAATAAAAACAATACCTTTTGGGTAGGTGTTGACTCACAAAGTGTTTATTGCTAAACAATATTTTAGAGGTTTAAAATTGTTATGATACCATTAGGATATTTGAATGTTGTTTATAATATGCTTAGTCAGAATTTAATGGCTTTGTCTTTAAATAAAGTATACTTGGCAATTATAATTTTATTGTGTAGAAATTGTTGTAAGCTCATTCATTTTTTTAAAGGTTTTGATAAAGGGAAAGATGATGCTTCACAGAGTAAAGATGATTCTTCACAATCAATGTCAAAAAGTAAGGTAAGTACAATTACTGTAAGTCTCTTTACCCTACCAATTGAATATACTTATTCCTTCTGAAATAAAAAATGGCCTTAGTTTACAGCATGTGACACATTTACTTGTCTATACACATATCTGTCTTTGTCTTCACTCAATGGACAAAAAAGGCAGATACAGGATACAAAAGAAATTAATATTTATATTTATTTTGAATTATTTGTACACTGCCTTGTACTGAAATCATATAGTAATTTATTGATTAAAAAGATTTTCCATTTGTAAAATCAATGGATTCTCTGTCTTCATTTACACAGAGAAACTGTTCTCTGTCCTATACAAAGGCATACCAAGTATGCTATTATATAGGTCCCTCCTGAGTAGAAAGAGCAAAGAAGCAGTAAACAAGATGTTTACGGAACAAATGGAAGGAATAACAGTACTGGATAAAGGAACAAAGAAAGGGTTGGAGGAAAATATGAAGAAAAGTGGAAGAGAAAAGGGAAAAGAATTAAAAGGAAAAAGACAATAGAATTATTAAATTCAGAAATAGCATATTCCTATTCAGAGAATAATACTAGACCTTTTTCATTTCTTTTTATGTGTGGAGGATATTTGCCAGAAGACCCTGGGGGAAGGGAGATTTGTTACTACAGTGGGCCCTTGATACTCATGCTTAATTGGTTCCAGGAGCCATGATGAGTACTAAAAAGGACAAGTAGCAAACAAATCGTGATGTACCACATAACACTTCGTTTCAGCCGGGAAGAACTTCCTATCTGTCCCTTTTCCTATGTTAGCAACCTTCCCAGCATGGCCGACCTCCTGTCCGCCCTCTGTGGTTGTCCCCCACTTTCTTTTGAAGCATGTCAAGTACCAAATTAAGATGAGTATCAGGACAACATTTTCACATCAAAATGGGTTGAGTACCAAATTCAACAAATTTTGAAGCAATTGACTACCAGTTATTTCTGATTCTTATAGTAATGACTAGAAAAATGCATGTACATGACTTTTCCTATTCTTTCTTTCTTTTCTTTCTTTCTTTCTAACTACTTGTTCCTACATGTCTTGATTTCCTACCTAGTCCCCTCATTTTTACTAGTATCTACCTCTATTCAGTTAAAGGTAATGGGAAGGCAGCTACTTATGAAAGCTTTCAGTAGTAGCTTAATCTTAAACATGGTTTAGATTGCTACATTTAATTATTCCATTCAATTGAGTTTAATTTTTTTCAAAAGTTACTGGTTAAAAATTAAAATTTTGCATTCCATTAATCCACAGTAAATTGAGTATTCCGCATATCACATGTAGCTTTGTTAAATAGCAAGTTGAATTACCTCTATGTTTTTGGTTTTAGCAGAGAAGGTTTATTGGTACATTTGTACAATTATTCAAAGATAAATGTAAAAGTTATTTGGTAAAGACTGCTAAGCACTGTTCTAGTTTTTCTTTAATAAATTGTAGCTTCTCTGAAGTAAATAATTGTGGATTTCTTATCTGAAATGTGTCCCATTTTCACATAAAATAGAAGAGGTTGTACTTCCTGAGAATGCTCAGGAAGATAAATCTATCTCAGCATCTACTTCTGTCCTACAATCGCAGCACCATTGAGAGTGTCCTGACATACGGCATTCTTGCATGGTATGGGAGCAGCTCTGTAGCGGACAAAAAAGCTCTACAGAGAATCATTAAAACTGCCCAGAATATCATTGGACTCCAGCTACCAGCCCTGGACGACATCTTCGAATCTCACTGTTTGAGAAAGTTGCATAACATTCTCAGAGAGTCTTCCCATCTTGCTTACAATCTTTTTGCACTGTTGCCTTCTGGCAGAAGATACAAAACAATTAAAACTCAGACCACATGTTTTCTGAATAGTTTTTATCCCAGAGCTATAATTGCACTCAACAATGAACTAAAGGGCCACCATCAGTGAGTTGTTGGACAGCATTACTTGGTTTGTTGTGTGGATGTTTGGGTGGTTTAGGGGTGGGGAATTGTGGTGGGTGGGAGTGTTCTGCCCCAGCTACGGATCCCAAAGAATGTAGCACACACAAACTCCCAACAAAACTCAGTTTACTTCAAAACACAGTCTTTTGCAAATGCAGGCTGTTAATAAAACGTTCTTAACAACCTGCCAGAAATTCCACAGATAAGATAGAGTCTTACTAGAGTTGGCAAAAAGCCCAGAAGCCAGGTTTGCAGAGAAAATTCAAACTCAATGATCAGCGAACAAACGGATGAACACACGTTGTTTCCTGTGCTTTTTACAAGCTGTGTGCAAATTTAAATAGGCTAAGGGAGTGGCCAATTAGCCCCAGGCCTTACTCTCGAGGAGACCTCCTCCTGAGTAACCACTCCTGCCTTTTGGCAGCTCTGCGTGCTCGTGCATTGAGAAAAGGTTCCTCCACTTCATCCTTTTCACTTAAAGGAGCCTCTGGAGGTTCTGAAGGCCCTGGCTGAATCCCTGCCTCTGGCACCACATCTTCTTCAACCTCCAAGCTGTCCAACTCGAGCGCCGGCTGCACAGGCTGCTAGCGCGACACCACACCAGCCTCCTCGTTGTCGGGATCAGCAACAATCTGCGCAGGCTGCTGGCAGGCCACAACAGGGAGTGTGTTTGGGGATTGGTATGTGTGTTGGACCTGGTCTTTGGGTGTTAAGTGAATTTCGTTGTATGAGTATACTGTGTATACATGTACAATGACAATAAAATTATGACCGTATACACAGCAAACGAGATGACCATGCTGGATTTTGTATCCCAAATCACTAGTCGAACAGTTCCCAAGCGTTTAGGACTGCGTGATGTATTGGCGGATCATGTGATGATGATGATGATGATTATAAAATTAATCAAGCAGAAACTGGCAGTTTTGGAATTGAGATACTGAAATCACCATTATCTCTTCTTTTATTTTAAAGATATGAAGCTTGATAAATTTATAAAAGATTTTATGTTAATGGTGAAATAAAGCATTTTCATAGTTTTCTTGTGTAATTTGTATTTTCAGTCAGAATCTAAGATATATAATGGATCAGAAAAGGATATCCCTGCTTCCTCTCCCACTACCAAACTCACAAAGAAGGAGTCCCTTAAGGTGAGTTATTTTCAGTATTAGAATACCCAAATCTTCATATTACATCTTCCCCATAACACAATTAGTGGTAGATTTGAAAACTGTACTACGATGCTTCAGCGAATATTATTTATTTGTTTGTTTCTATCCCGCCTTTATTATTTTTAACTCAAGGCAGCAAATGTACCCAACACATCTTCCTCCTCCTATTTTCCCTACAACAGCCACCCTGTGAGGTGAGCTGTGCTGAAAGAAAATGACTTGTCCAAAGTTACCAGCTGGCTTTCATGGCTAAAGCAGGACTTAAACTCATGTTTTCCTGCTTTCCAGCACAGTGCCTTAACCAGTAAACCAAACTGGTTCTCACATAATTATGGCATATAGAAGTTATGCAACATATTCTTAACCATTTTTTCATTGAATATTTATTACAGTCAAGGACCAATAGAATTTAAAATATTTAAGAGTAATTAAAAATGTTAGAATAAAATAATAACAAATAAAATCTGTTAAAATCATAATTTGGCAGCCTATCTCTCAGTTGCACATAAACAGGAGTGCGTCCTAAACTATAATGTAATATTAATCCTTAAATTGTGAAAGCCTATAGTTATTAGATACTAAAATACAACAAGGTGATAATATCAAAAGATTTGGTGCATTATTAATTATATAAAATGGTTATGATGGATTATTCATCAAGTTCCGATGAATCTTTATTGCTGCTGTGCAGAATCTAGCTACCTGCACTGTGATTACAATCCATTCGTCTTTAAGCAACCGCTGAAGATAAATGGTATCGGAACAGCCACGGATACCTATTAATTATAGGGAAAATACATTTTGTTCAAAGGACATGTCCAAAGGTTTCCATCTCTTCAGAATCACTGGGACAGACTCTTTTGTATTTGCCCTCTGGGACAGTTGAGGGGAGTACATGACATCATGCAAGCAAAAAGACTTTCCGATGATTCACTATCTCTAACTAGCTAAGGTAACTGTCAGGGTGGCAGTATATCTAATATAATCTGGAGTCAGAAACAGTGGAGCTTTCTCTGTCTGCTTGCCTCACTATATCCTCTATCCTTTGTCTCAGGCTTTGTTTTGCCTGGTTATAGTCCAATTGTGGATGGAGAAAATCTAGTTAAGCAAAGTTGAACTCAACAGCCTTAATCCATGAAGAGGAGAATTTTTCTTGGAGGATTAATGGTACAAGGCCTTAAGGAAAGAAATTAAGTTTTAGCCAAATATTTAAAGAAGCTATTCAGATTCAACCTTTATCAATTCTGTTCTCTAGGAGTAGGAGTGCGTTTAAAGCACAAACAACGAAGCATCTGGAGAATTGCTCTAATAAATTTGGATTTAACTCTTTCAACAAGATGTAAAACAAGAAACTGGGGTCTGAGCAGGATTCCGTAAAGAAGCTGTGCTAGTGAATTGGCCTGGAAAAGCTTAATTGCAACAGGAACATAGTATCCTTCATTTAGTAAAGCCAATAACCTTGGTTTTCTGGTAGTTTATGACCAATTTGTCATTATTACAAAACTGGACAAAGGTTCATTTATTTTTATTTTTTAAATTTATATTTATATGCCGCCCTTCTCCGGAGACTCAGGGCGGCTTACAATGCGTTAAGCAATAGCCTTCATACTTTTGTATATTTTATACAAAGTCAGCTTATTGCCCCCACAAACTGGGTCCTCATTTTACCCACCTTAGAAGGATGGAAGGCTGAGTCGACCTTGAGCCTGGTGAGAATTGAACTCACAGTAACTGCAGGCAGCTGGATGTTAAATGCTACCTTAGTAGGAGGCATTAGCCACTCAGGCTCCTAAGGCTCTTTTAAGACCTACAGGTGTTCTGGAGAGAATTGTTGCATCGTTTGCATAGAGCAGCAAGCTAGGCGATATTTCAATCCCCTATTGGGGTGTGTGTGTGTGAGGGTGTAGAAACCTGGTAGTATATGAACTAGATTTATAAACCTGCAGATAGGTTATGTACCACTTTTATTCATCAGATTAAATTTGTGAGATCTGCTGTCTGAAGTAATATCAGATATGACTTTTTCACCTCAGAAGGGCCACAGACAAAGTTGATCTCATTCATTCTCTCTTAAGAAGGAAAATAAAATCTATGGACAGCTGCTAATTTAGCCATAGAAACCTAGAGCTTTAAAGGGACCAAATTTATGAAAAACATTCCATTTTCACTCATAGATAATATTAACACCACAAATGAATAGACTGATGTGTTAAGAATATAAAATTATTCATCCTCTGTCTACAGCTGTAGAAACGTTATAAGTGTCTTGCTTTGTATAGAACAATCATACATGCACAGTTGAGGACTATCCTTTGAATTTAGATTTTTTCTTTAAGTTTGAAAGGATTTTTAGAAATATTTTAGAGTGCTTGCTTTTGTAATCAAATTGCTAGAATCATCTTTGAGGTTAGATTTCATAATTCAGAAAGGGATATGCCTTGATTAAAAAGAGGAAATAAGAGAGATAAGCACACAGTTAAGTGAAACCAGCAGTAAACTGATGGTAGAGGCTATTCAAGGAATGATCTGCCGACAATTCTGTTAAATTCAAATATACTTAAATTGTATGTGCTTATAGATTCCTGATAAATGTGTAATCTAGGTAAACCTATGTGTTTATATAAACAATTTGAAAGTATATAGATTTTTCACCTTGGATTAACCATGCTTTAGAGTCCATGTAAATGAACCTTAGTATTCTTGATAAATTGTAAACATAGCTGAAAATTAAAGCTATGTATTCTTTTATATGAAATTGCCTGAAAAAGAACTTCTAGTAAGTTCTTTCGTTAGACTTCTTTTTTAAATGATTTTTTTCCTGTATTTTAACAATTTTCAGTTGGAATTTATTTTTATTTTCAAATGACTGGATTCACTAACTTCTTTCCATTTATTTGCTTTCTTTTCTCATTTCTCATTCATTCTTTACAGGTTCAAAAGAAAAATTACAGGGAAGAAAAGAAAAGAGCTACAAAAGAATTACTTAGCACTATCACAGACCCATCAGTCATAGTTATGGCTGATTGGCTGAAGGTAAGAAATTGAGATAAATGAAAAGCTGTAATTGCTGAATGTTTAATCTACAAGAAAACAAAAGAATTAAAATTGTATTTAACTGCTACTGTTTACTACTAGCAGGGAATATATTAATTGTATCCCAGAGGTTTAATACTCAATACATAGAAACCCAGGGAGAGATTTAGTTTGCTTTAACATGGTTGCCATAGTTACAGCAAATCTACAGTGATTGTGTTGATAATCTCCCTATGTTAAGTATGATATTAACAGAAAGATATTCCCCTTAATAATAAGCATCTGAAATATCACTGATGTACTGAAATTTAAAAATAGTTTCCTTATTGCACATTTTCTTTTTTTTTTTCTTGTTTACATGTGATGGTGTAAAATGTTATGATTTCACTGTGTAAAAATCAGTGATGCTGTCAGATCTGCCATCTTCAGCATACTCTGCTTTGCTGGCATCCTGCCATAAAATATGGGAGTGGGGGGAGAGATTGGGGAGTTAGGATGGGGGAATGACTGGGTGTGAGGAACCAGAAGTGTCAATTCGGAACAGACTGGCCGATCAAGGGTGGAAGTGTGAGAACGGAATGCAAAACTCCACCAAAAAGGAGCTAAGCCTCAAGGCCATTCCCAAAACATCTAATTGAAATATCATTGGACACTGACTGATTGTCCAAGTGGGGAAGGCCAAGGAAAAGGGAAAAATGCAAGCTTTGTCTGGGAATATTCAGATCTAGCTTTGCTTATGCTCTAACCACTTGGCTTTGGTAAAAGTAAACTTCAATTCAAAAAATGGAGTCAATGGTCTTTATTTTTTAAATGCTCAAGTCGGGACAAACCTGACAGATGGTATGAATAAATAAAAGAAGATTGTGAATGGAATATGGGGATCAGATAATCCAAGCTGTTTAGTATTAATGTTTTTTTCATATCATAAAAATATTAAGTAATACTGGTAATGACATATGTAACCTGGGATGTTACTATTCAAAATATAATTTTCTACATAGATTAAAATAAAAAATCATTTACATTCTACCCTACTCTTTGTTCAGATCACTCAGGGCACCATTTTATTTATACAACAATACTCAGAATTAGAGTTAGAGAGAGAGATTTGCTCAGGGCAATCATTCAAAGAGTTACCAGATATCCGAACAAGGAAAGGAAGACATGGACAACTGCAAAGCAGAGTAAATGGGAGGGAAAAGAAGGACTCACACTGTTTAATGTTTATATTTACATTCTTTGGAGAGGAAGGGGGTACATGTAAGTAAACAGGCACCCATGGTAAATACATATTGAGAGGAATGTCCTACCAGCTGCTGTTAACCTAGTGCCCTCACAGCTGTGAGTCACCTGCCAGTTATGAGGCAAATGCCTTCAGTTTGTTACTGAATTCTTAATTTCAGGAAGAGTTTGTTAACTTGCAGTCAGCACTTTAAAAAGCTAGATTAGATGTTGAAACTGAGGACAAAAAGGAGGATATGTCCTCCTTTTGCTTGACATCTGGTAATCCTGGTATTAAATCAGAATTCACATTTACTCTTCTATTGATTGCCTGGCGTGAACTGATATCAATTTTCCCTTTTTTCAGATATTGGAGTTACCCAAATACTTACACTTACTGTATGTATTTAATATAATGTAGTATCTGAGGATAGCTTTATGAGCATTGCTACTTCACTAGAATTTAAAATAATTTTGTAATTCTGAACTTGTTACATATTTTGTAAAATCATGTTTTTGCCTGGGAGTAAGAGACTGAAAAATACTAGAAATAATAATTAGATATATTTTTCTTTCTCCCCTTTTCTTTTTCTTTTTTTTTTCTGGGAAGATTCGTGGTACATTGAAAAGTTGGACCAAACTTTGGTGCGTGTTGAAACCAGGAGTATTGCTAATTTATAAAACACCTAAAAATGGCCAGTGGGTGGGAACAGTACTTCTGAATGCTTGCGAACTCATTGAGCGGCCTTCAAAAAAGGATGGATTCTGTTTCAAACTTTTCCATCCTTTGGAACAGTCTATCTGGGCTGTTAAGGTAAGCGAGCTTGTATTCTTAATGGAGTTCGTGCCAACAGAATATTATGTGACATTAAAACTCTCTGCATCATTAATGAATTCAAAATGCTTTTCAGTTGTCATAGATCGGTCCAAAAGAATATTTATTTTGTAAAGTTGTCTGATCAGCCTAAAACTCTAAAGTTCAGCTATTCAGTTGCTTTGCATAGTTAATGAAGATTGAAAACGAAGATCTGACTTTTTACTATGGATGGCAGGCAGACAGTCAGTTGTTAGCATTTATTTTATTTTTTATTTTTTTATTTTATTAGATTTATATATCGCCCTACTCCCGAAGGACTCAGGGCGGTGAACAGCCACAAAGATAAAACACACATATTATAAAATTCAAAACAGTATAAAAACATATTAAACAATTTGGCTCGAGACGAATTAAAAACATCCCCATATTTAAAAGCAGATTTCTTATTTCTATTAACCTATGATTCCAATTATGGCACAATCATAGATTTTAACAGTGCAAGACTTCCAATGTTAAACTGTTTAGTATTGCTTTATTAAATTTCCATCAGACAAGTTGCTTATATTACATTGTATCTCATTTTTAAAAATGAAATACCTCTTTCTGCTAATTGGACAATAAAAAGTAGAACTTCATCCATATTTACGGTATTTAGGTGCAAGTATCTGTAAATGCAAATTCACTTTTGCTAATTCTGTTATGGTTGAGCTGCTTCTCAATTTCTATGGGGAAATGAGCATTCAGATGGAGTTGTCCTTGCAGCTCTCTCTATCAGCTTGTTTATTTAAAAGTCTTATTGCTAATATATTTTGCTTATTTTTCATCCGAAACTGAATGGGCCATATAGAGTTTCTTAAAGCCACTATGTTAAGGAGAAAGATATTTTTAAAATGTTTACATTTGCTTTTGGGGGTGCAGTGAATGGGAAAGTAAAGACTCAAATTGATCTCAAATCTTGATGACTATATCTGGGTTTTTTTTTAGGCAACATAGAATAAATACTGCAGTTTACCATATTTTGTGATTTTCCTGTCTAGCCAGCAGTCACAAGTGGTTCAGTTATGCAGTTTTTAATCTGACTATAATTTGTTTAGCATTGAATAACATCCAAGGTTGGCTTGTACTGCCATCTGGTGAACTAGGAAAAGGACACTTATAAGACCCAGTGAAAGATTATGTCTACATCATTGTGTGCTAGTAAAATCATTTTGTTAAAAAAGCAGATAATTTATGAGTAGATTGAATGCAAATTGATCTAAAATACAATCACATTAATATTGTTTTGTATTTTAAGGGCCCGAAAGGTGAAGCTGTTGGCTCTATAACACAGCCATTACCCAGTAGTTACTTAATTATTCGAGCAGCTTCGGAATCAGATGGTAAGCATTTATTTTGTCTTTCATGATCAATTTTTTAATTGAGGTTACTTGAGCTAAGTGCCATTGAGAATGGAATTTTAAAGTTTTGAACAATATATATATATTATGAATATTGTTTTAAGTTTTCTTAAGTGATATGTTTTATTTCAAATGGAGAAGCAAATGAACCATTTTTAAAATTCCAACAAATTACTAGAATTGAGGGATGATAAAGGTAGCCTATCAAATCAGTATCCATGTTTTGCTGTGTAAGCTAATTAGATAGCACATAAGCACCACTCAATAACTCCTCCTAACACAGGAACATTGTTAGGCAATTATATACATGGCTTTATTTTCCTGAAGCAATTTTATAGCCATACCTTGTTTTATTGCACTTTATTTTATTGCGCTTTGCAGGTGCTACTTCTTCCTAGCATTATTCCTGCACTATGGCAGGGTCCCCTTGTCCTTTGTAGATAATTATCTACAAAGGGCAAGCGGACCCTGCCATATATATAAAGATCCTCCACCAGCAAAAAGATTATGACCCACTGAAGACTTAGTTTATGATTAGCATTTTTTAGCAATAAAGTAGCTTTTTAATTAAGGTATGCATGTTTTTTTAGACATAATATTATAGCACATTTAATAGACTTCAGTATAGTGTAAATATAACTTTTATATGCACTGGAAAACCAGAAAAAATTGTATGACTCACTTTATTGCAATATTGGCATTATTGTGGTGGTCTGGAACAGCAGTGGTAATATCTCTCAGTTCTTATTATTAGGATTTTTTTCTAATATCCAGCCAAAGTCTGTTTCCTTCTCATTAAAACCCATTGTTTCTTTTTCCATCTTTTAGACCAATTCTGCCCATCTTCTACCTGAGAGTTCTTCAGATACTTGAAGACTAATGTCATGTCTCCCTCCGGTCTTTTCTTCTATAGATTAAACATACCCCAATACCTCCAGCAATTCCTCGTTACTTTTTTTACTTCAAAGTCTATTATCATCTTGATTTACTCCATTTTGTTAGTAGTCTTATTAAAACGTGGAACTAAAATTAGAAACAAAGTTGATTCTGACCAATCATAATAGAAAAGAATTATGATTTTCTTTCCACCTGACATTATACTTCGGTTAATACAGTCCAGGATTGCTTTTTGGTTGCTTTAAGCTGTATTACAGAATTGGTTCATAGGCAACTCATGATCAGATATATTGGCATATATTCCTTCTCCCTGCCCCCATGAATTCTATATTCATGGCTTTGATATTTCCTAGGATAATACATTTGTCTCTGTTGAAATTCAGTTTCCTAGTTTTTGTTCTATGTTCAGCTTTTCAGGTCTTTATGAACATTGATGTTTCCAAATTGATTGCAGCCATCCCATCTTATGTTTCTGCTGTCTGCAGAAATTCTACTTTCTAACCATTTTAATCATTTATAAATATTTTGAATTGCATAGGTTACAGAATAGAGTTACTTGACACTTCTCCAACTTGACGAGGGATCATTGACATTAGATGCACGTTCTGCTTAGGTTCACTTTAGGAAGAATACTAAAGCAAAGTAGGAGTTATTCTGTCCTCTCTTTGTCACGTTACTGTCCTACTATGTTTTCCAAGAAGTAAGGCTACCTTCACATTTTCCTTCATTTTACTACTGACATGGTCAGAAAAACCACTTTTTATTGCTTTTAGCTTTTCTTGCAAGTTGATTCTTGATTCTTTTCTGTAGCCTTCCTGCAGTACTAATTATTTGCTGGTAAATTGCCTTGGTGTTATATCCATCTCCCCCCCCCACCAGATTCATTATTTTATTGATACATTAAATCTCGGTTTTCTGTTTCGACTATAATCTCAATTTTAATATATTTTATTTTAATATATATTTGAAAGAACAAGCAATAAAAAAGAATGAAAAAACATCAATTTTTGCCTATGTTCTTTTTAACTTTTAGCTTAGTGGAAAAATTTCTATATATCCACAATGATGTTCTAACCACCCCCCTCTTTTTCCCCCTCTAGAATATTAGGCAATTGTGCTGATTTTTTAAACATTCCCAGTGTCAACTTGCAAAGCATCCCTGGCCTGGTCTTGAGTTGCCATAGGCAAGGGGGATGGGAAACTGACGATTTATTTATAATTTAATTAGGGCGTCGGCACCCTGACACCTAGTTTTTCAGTGCTAACTTTGACTTGAGGATTTATCTCTATTGGATCCTACCTACTATTAGTTAAAGCTTGTTGAAATTGGTGCTTGTGAAATCTAATGTGCAGATACGATTATGCTCTAATTATTGTAAAACAGGCAGAGTTAAGAATGAGTTATATTACTGATTTAGTCTAACTCGAATTTGTATGTAATTTGAGCAAACAAAAAATATTTTCTAGTATTAAAAAGCTTTGCTCAATATTATACATCAGGGTTCCCCAAAACTTTTCAGGTTGGTGGCCTGGCACAGGGGGCAAGAAGGGATGGTTTTGTGTGAGCGGCAGGCATGCGTGCACTCACGTCAACCCACCCCTCATGCAGTCTGGTTGCAAATAGGTCGCCACCCCAGGGGTGAAATGCTCCCGGTTCGGACCAGATTGCCCGATCCAGTAGCAATGGCGGCGGGTAGAAAACATCCCTGTGACCCCACCCCCATGCCCAGCTGAGCCACATAATCATCAGAGGCTTTTTTTTTAATTTTTAAAAGCATTTTTTCTACAACTTCTCTGGCCGAAAAAATGCTTTTAAAAGTAAAAAAAAAAGCCTCTGATGATAGGTCGGCTCAGCTGGGATTGTCAGAGGCTTTTAAAAGCATTTTTTCTACAACCTCTTCAGCCGAAAAAATGTTTTTAAAAGAGAAAAAAGCCTCTGCCGATCAGACAACTCAGCTGGGATCGTCAGAGGCTTTTAAAAAGAAAAATCCTCTGCCAATCAGGCAATTCAGCTGGGATCGTCAGAGGCTTTTAAAAGCACTTTTTTACAACCTCTTCAGCCGAAAAAAATGTTTTTAAAAGAGAAAAAAGCCTCTGCCGATCAGGCAACTCAGCTGGGATTGTCAGATGCTTTTAAAAGGAAAAATCCTCTGCCGATCAGGCAACTCAGCTGGGATCAGCAGAGCTTTTAAAAGCACTTTTTTACAACCGCTTCAACCGAAGAGGTTGTAGAAAAAAATGGTTCTAAAAGTTTTTTTTTTAAAAAAAGTTGGCCACGCCCACCCAGTCACATTACCCCACCACCACCAAGCCACGCCCACAGAACCGTTAGTAACAAATTTTTACATTTCACCACTGTGCCACCCTGTAGTGGTCCAGGGCCCACAGGTTCCGGACCCCTGTTATACATAAAACTGACAAATACTTGAAATGCCCCTGTTGTGCTTTCCCTATTTTGAATATTATACTCTAAAACATATTTATCTTTAGGTAGATGTTGGATGGATGCATTGGAGCTAGCTTTAAAGTGTTCAAGTTTGCTCAAACGTACAATGATTAGAGAAGGTAAAGAACATGAACTGAATTTAGCAGATAGTACACATGTTTCATTCTATGGCCTGCTGCGTGCAAACAACGTTCACAGCACTGAAAGTTTCCCGTAAGTCCATAATGTTTGTTTGTTTATTAAACCATAGCTTGTCCTTCATGATTCATAGGAATTATCTTTGAGAAGGGTAGAGGTTGTATGTTGTTTTTTGTCTTCAATTTCCAAATTAGATTTTTGTTATAAAAATCATACAAGAAAGCATTTTAGCTCTTCACCAATCGTAATTTTTCATCTGTTTCTGTGTCCTAATATTTTCTATTGTGCTATCCTTATTTACTATAGTTAATGTATAGAATCCATGTTTTAGAATGGTACGGTTATTGCACCTTTTCTTAAATTATCATAATAGAGAAATATTGATATTACATTAAATCTTGTTCTCATATATGAGGTTTATATGACTTCTCTATCCGCCAGGTGGGGTATTATTTTTAGTCAGTTTAAATCCTGTGGAATATTTTTACTTATATTGACCAAGAAGAGGCAATATGTGACCAGTTTTGCCTTATTTAGGACTCATCCCAATAACATTTGATGAGTCCCAAATAAGAATAAAAACAGTAATGGTTTTCAATATAAGTAGATACTTAATTTACAGTATATCACTGTTATTTCCTAAGCAATATTTTATTTTCTATCCTATGCTGATAACCTATAATTTTATACTTATTCTATAGTATAGCTATAGCTTTTTATGCTATACTAATTTCTTTATCCTTCCCAGGAAGTCCTAACTCAGTCACTTGCATTGTGCCAAGTACATATCTAATAATATCCTCTTCTTCCATGATGGAAGAGAGAACAGAATAGGCACCAAAAGTTGATTGAATGAGAAGGGAGGGATTGCTCTACCTGAAATCTGCCCATGTGGCTCTTGGGGGATTTGAAGTAGCCTTAACACCAAGATCAAGGAAAAGGCCTGGTGATGATATTGTATGAAAATTGGATGATAGCCAAATAAATTGTTCCATAGGTAGCCAGAAGTAAGGTGCAGTATTTTATGTTGGGTTCTATGAAACAGTGTACTAGTGAGGTAGCTCACCTATCACCTCCAATCTGCTGCAGATTCTTCCTTGGGCATGTAGTCTGAGTAGATTGGGAATTGACAAACACATTCTTACTCCAAGCCAACATGTATTTGAAACCTACGAAGGACAGTGTCTTAGATCTGTTTTTGACCTCCATGCAATTAATATATGATCTGAAATGGAAGACAATAGCATTCCTTTGCTATAGTCAGATCACTCATACTCACCTTCTATTAACCACTGTATGGTAGATGCCATAAGATTAAATTGAGGAGTTTCCCTGCAGTCAGGTGAGTATCTACATTAGGCACTTAGTCATGTTCTGGAATACAGAGGAAATAAAAGCATGGTTACTTGCATTTAGTAACATAGACTGTGGTAATTTTGGAGAATCTATGGGGCTTGTGGTGTGGAAGGAGAAATAGAACCCTTTCAGTGTGGAGTACTCCAGAATTCAGCTTGCTTCCTTATTTTTCTTCAGTCTTTGTGTGTGTCAGGTTCCGAATCAGGATAAGAAAATAAATCGCATACAACAGGGTGGATGTTGTTCTAAAGTTTTATCTTCCTAAATTCGGCAGGCTCCGACAATCACCCAGTGCAATTAACAGTGAAATATTGTCAGCTCTAACCTTATCGTGCTTTTCCTTCCCATTTTAAACCTAGCGCCAGTCCTCCCCCAGATTCCACCCCAAATCCCTGTGCTGATTGGAAGGCTCCAGCTGCCTTCCTCCAGCCAGTAATTCAGTGCAATTAGTCCGGGTTCGTTGGGACCGTTCCGATCGGGTTAGGTCTGGTAAGCCTCCATTAATGCTGGCTAACGCAGCCGGCACCTCATCCACGCAAGTGCAGTTCTATCCGCCCTCAGCTGGATGCCCTGTGAACAGCTGAAGGAAGAGGATTCCACCATCTGTATGCAGGAAGAGGCAAGTGACGGCAAGGCAAGATATCTGGGCAGGAACGTGGGCTGCACACTCTGTCTCTCTCCTTTCCCACCGGAATGACAGCCCCAATGATGTGGGCTGACAGTGTGTTTTCTAGAGTCTTGAATGGGATAGAACAAAAAGACTGAATCCCAACAAAACAGAATTGCTTTTCGTAAAATAGCACATAGGACCATTAATGTTCCATCTGTGATCTTGATAGATTATCTGAAAGACCAGTGATAACTCAGAAAATTCTGCTGGGCTTTAGACTCTTGCTAGAATAGCAGGTACTAATGTGGCTATCAAAACTGGTCTGCCATTGTGATCTGTTGGGCAAGAATGCTTGGTAGACAATAACTCAACAAACTACTACAATTGAATCTATATGGACTTTCTTTGAAGATAATTTGGAAGCTGCAGCTGAAATGGAATGTGGCTTTCTAAATGTTGACTGATACAAACAAGTTTAGTAGAGTAATATCTATGCTAAGGAATTGTGTTGATCGCTACTAAGTTTTCAGTTCCATCTCAAAGTATATAAAACCTGTATAGTTTGGATCCTTACTACCTTCAGGGCCATCTTCTTTAGTTGAAATTTGTCTGACAACTACCTGTCAGAGGAAGAACTACAGGTCCTTAAGCTGAGGAATCAAGGGATAGGGGCCTGGAGGATGACATTCTCCATAGCAGCTGTAGCAGCTTGTCCCTTGTTAAAATGGTGCTGTTCTACAGAGCCTTTGATGTGGAGAGCCCTATTAAATGAAAAATAATGGTAGGTTTTTAGTTAAGATTCTGATTGTAGTTCTATAATAACCTGCATAGAATCTTGCAAATAGATGACATAAAAATGAATGAATGAATAGTATACAGCCTTGGCCATCAAAACATTGCACAGCTATAATCTAAACTAAGACTACAGCTGTTGATGCTATGGTATCTTTCCATGGTAGTGCAGTGGTTAGAACCGGAGGCATTCTAAAATAATTTACTTGTTCCTTGTAAATTCCAGAAAATAATTCTAGGAATTTGTCTTATAGCATCCCTGTACTGACTTATGGTAAAGAGGCCTCAAGTTTATTACAGATTTTTTTTAGTTTAAAGTTATTTTTTCTTGTTACTTTTTTTTTTAATTATTTATTTTTATTTTGGTAAATTTGGAATGAAAATGAAGGGTAGATTAAAACTATGATAAACACTTCAGAAATTAAGGTGAATAAATAGACTCAGTGTATATAAATAATTCATTATTGTTTTGAAAATAAGTTGTTAAAGGGAAACAAACTTGGCCTATATTCATGCACTCTCAGCTTTTTATTTCAATCTGGACAATAGCCATGATGATTGGTTAATTTAACTTTTGTGTCACAATGCAAGTACAAGTACTTTCCAGTCATTTCATCTGCTTGTATCATTCAGTTCAAAGAGAAATTATCACAGTAGTTTCTTTAAAAACCCTGTTATTTCTATATAAATACTTGTATGTTCACTAATATTAATGTGTTTAGGAAGAAATTATTTTGTTCACTAATTGTTAAACTAGGGGTATCCCTAGGTAATTACCTGCATATTATACTGCATATAAAATGTAAATGTGTTTTTAACATCTGAACTGAGAGTATAGATTGTTTTCCTAAATCCTGGAAAGATTCACTCTGTGAAATAAGGTATGAATATCTAAGAAAGAAAATCATTTTTGATTGCATTTAGCCAGTAGTTCTTGTATTCTTTAGTATATTTTATGTTCAACTAAATAGAATGCTGTAAGATGCTGTTTAAAATGGTGATAAAAATATAAATGAGCATAGGAAATAATATGAATTAAGTTCAGGGATTCTTGTAATTAAATTGAATACATTAAATTGAATTGTAATGATTTTATTGTGCTTAAATTTTCCCAATAAAATTAATTTGAATGAAAAGTGCTTACATTTAATTTCATTGACATTTGATGATATTTATTGAACAAATAGTAAATGATTTTTTAGTAAACAAAAATTCAGTAAATTAACAAATTAACTAAATGTATTGTTCTTTACTATATAAAACATTAACACATCTCTTTTTAATAGGTTAAATGACAGTGAAATTGAAAGACATCATTTTAAAGATTCAGATATGTACTCTGATAAATCAGATAGAGAAAATGACCATGATCGTGATGAGTCAGATAATGATGGTTTGGTAGAAAGTGACACAGATACATCAGAGAGACAGGATGATTCATATATTGATCCTGAACCTGATCACGTAAAGGAAACAATTTACGTAGAAGAAGACAATGAAGAACTGGGGGAGGTAACAAGTTATATTCTTACTTCACAATATTTGAATTGTAAATGGCTTGTTTCCATTTTTGTTTTTTATCCACTATTGTTACATGGTGTGTCCATTTTAGAACTTCTGGTAAAATTGATAGAATTAAATTAATATGACTATAAAGAGATAGTAAAAGATGTTTTATCATTGTTATGGTACCCTGTGGGTTGATATCACATCCAAAATTTGGCTTTATCTATATAGAATTTCTATTTCAATGTTATGAAACCTAACTTACTGCAGGTTACAATTAATCGGTTAATTGATTTGAATTTTATTGGTCATGATTTTTGCTACTCATTTTATCTTAAGTTCAATCATTCTTAATTCCTTAACATTTATTTATCTCTCTCTCTCTCTCTCTGTGTATATATTTCTGGTTTTACCTCAGTTGTTGTCTTAGATTGGTCTCCATCAATTCTCATTCTCTCTTTCCCTCCCTCCCTCCCTCCCTCCCTCCCTCTCTCTTGTTCACCACCTTAGTTATTTGTAAAAATAATAAAGGCAGGAAATAAATAATAAATGTTATGATATGGCTATTACATCCCATGTTTTCTTGGTATGCATTGTTTCATATGGTACATATTAGCCACAATCAACTATAGGGCCAGAGTTCAATATTAAAGTCACATGGATTTGCATATTGTCCCTTCTTTTTCATCTGAAGTCCCGTGTTTAGAAAATGGGGTGGGTAAGACAAACCATTGGAAAAATATGGGTTTGCAGCCATGAAGAATCTTTGAATCCCATATCAGAGTGGCATTGGCAAATGTTTATATGCCAACCAAAAATGTTCTGCAATTTATTTAAATGCATTAATATATTTTAATATATGCTCTTACTTCATTCTACTTGCATTTTGAAGGCAGGAGAAGCTTCTCAAACAGAGGTAGTTTCAGAAGAGAACAAGAGTTTGATCTGGACACTGTTGAAACAAGTACGCCCTGGAATGGATCTCTCTAAAGTGGTACTACCTACATTTATATTGGAAACACGTTCTTTCTTGGACAAACTCTCTGATTACTACTATCATGCAGACTTCTTATCTGAGTGAGTTGTTTTTATTCATCTGAAGTAAGAACTATCTTGATGCATCATGTCATTATTATTTCAAAAGCATTTTCAAGAGGAGTTCAATGATATAATAGTAGCAGATCTGAATTTTTTTTAGTTTGGGTTTCTTAGATAAAATAATGCCTCACACCATAAATGGGACTTAGAGCCACATGCTTCCTGACCTAATTTCAAAAGTTGACTGCAAATGAAGAATTCATATACTCTTGCGTATACTGTATATCCCTTTTCTGGTAGCCTATTGCTTGGGAAAAGTAAACTCTTTAAAAATGAAAAAGGGAAGCATGTAAAAGCTTATGTACATAAAACACTTTTAGCTATGCAGGTAAAAATAAGGAATTGTACAAAAATTAATAGAAAAACAATGGAAATACCTAGAATTGTACCAGCACAGTTAGGGGAAGTGTATAGCAGGGTTTTTAAAACTGTGTTCCTTGGAACCTTAGGGTTTTGCAAGAATTTGATGATTTCCATAGGAGACTAAAGGTGGGTGGAATCATTCCTACACAGCCATTTTTCTATCTCACTGATATGTTTGATTTTTCAAAGAAAACGTTGCTTCTGATATTCAAATGGAACAATTGGCAACCCATCTACTTTGACTTGTTATTCTTAGTGAAGATCAATCTCTCTTCTCCAATACACAAATAAGGCTGACTCTGTGAAAAGTAACATCACAAATGATGCTCTTATCTTTTCCCCTCTCATAGAGGAAAATACATTTTCTATTCGTGTTTCAGGATGAGATATAATTGTTTTGCTTCTATATTAGCAGTTTAGAATACTTTAATAATGTTATATAACTTTTGAATTAGTTAGTGTTCTCTTATCCAGTTTTATTTTTATCAAGTTTTTCCTTTTATTTTACTGTATATTTTTAGTACAGCACACTGTTTTTAGAAATATTTTAATTTGGATGTAGTGGTTCCTACCTGATGGACACATTAGTTCCTGAATCTGAAAAAAAGTGACAGTCAAAAACTTGCTTCTTAAGGCATTCATTGTCAAATGTTCTTATAAGGCAGTTATTTAGGAACTACTTACTCATCTTTGAGTTTCTCTGTGGGAACACAACTTTCACACTTTTTAGAAAATGGATTCTGATGTAGTTCAACCAATGATGTCATTTCTTTGAGATTCTATTTTTAAGCTATCTCAAATTGCAAAATAAAACAAAGAGTATGACTGTAGAAATAAAACTCTGAATCAAACTGACTAGATTTCAGCATTGGTTATAGAGAATCGGGGAAATATAGGCAAAAACCATTGTATAATCAAAGAGGACTGAAACATTCCTTAAGTCCAGGTGGGAAAACAAGTATTTGAAAGGGACTCAGGTAGACTCATCCCTGATTAACTGAGATGAAGTGAAAGGGAGGTAAAGCATAATTGAGCTTGCAAAGCTCTATTATTATAGCCCATTTTAAAGAACTATAGTTCTAATTTCTCGGTGGCGTCTGTTTCTTATCTGATCTACCCTGAAGGGCTGACACTGGCAAACAGATTTAATAGTTTAAGTAAAATAAATATATAGTGTAGATTTGAATTGTGAAAATCAAAATAAAATAATAATTTGTGTACAAAAAACCACTCTTATTCAAGTGTTTTTTCTAAAGTAATCATAGCTACATCAGTTAGAAACGGTTATTTAGATATCCATCCAATTTGAACATTTTATTAGTCAGGGTATTTTTTGTTTTTTTGCTTTCTCACACTGTTTGGATTCCCACATGTGTAACCATACTTTAAACAGTCTTTGATAGATTATAGTAATTCTTGAAACTTCTCCCCCATCAGTTACCTCTTTTTAGAGGGATTAAAAATACTATTTCCTTCACTTGTCATAATTTTCTACTTGCATAGATTTCAAAATTGCCATTGGTTCATATCCACAAAGTGTGAAACAGTAGAGCAACCTTCCTAGCCTTTCCTGATCCTGGGATATTTTGCAGATGTAAACTGGTTAAGTTGACTTTACATCTGGGTTTAGTGATTTGGCGACCGTGGTCTAGACAGGAGCTCTATAAAGACAGGAGTCCACTCAGTCGCTTGTGGTCTGCTTAGCAGATCACCTTGCCTCTGACGATGCTAGCCACAGTTGCCTCTGAAGTCTCAGAAAAAAATCTATTGACTAAATCAGTCACTTTAAACTAAACGTTGATGATTAGGGTTAAACAAGAATGATTAGGGGCCTTGAGGCTAAAACATATGAAGAACGGTTACTGGAATTGGGTATGTCTAAATTCTAGTCTAATGAAGATAAGGACTAGGGGAGACATGTTAGCAACATTCCAATATTTGAGGGGCTCCTACAAAGACAAGGGGCTCAACTATTTTCTAAAGCACCAAAAGACAAGATGAGAAATAATGGATGGAAACTAACCAAGGAGAGAACCAATCTAAAACTAAGAAGAACTTTTCTAATGGTGAGAGCAATCAACCAATGGAACGCCTTGCCTTCAAAAGCTATAGGTGCTCCATCACTGAAGGCTTTCAAAAAGAGACTGGACAACCATTTATCTGAAATGGTATAGAGCAGTGATGGCTAACCTTTTTGCCATCAGGTGCCGGGAGAGAAGGGGCAGGGGAGGTTTGCGCATGCGCGTGCCCACACCCATATTTTTATGCGCCCTGCGCATGCATGTGCACCCCCCTCCTCCCCCCCTCCTGGCACGCGATGGCCTGGTAGATCTGTTTTTCTTTCTAACCTGGCTCCAGATCCTCTCTATGCATCTGGGAAGGGCGAAAACAGCCTTTCCCACTCCCTCGGAGGCCTGAAAGGGCCCATTTCCCAACTCACGGTGGGACAGGAAGTGACATTTTTTGCTGTCTCCAACCTCCAGAGACTCCTAGAGACGCTCACTTCCTGTCCCACCGGGAGTGGGAAAGGCTGTTTTCGCCCTCCCCAGATGCATAGAGAGGATCTGGAACCAGGTGAGAAAGAAAAACAGGCCTGCCCCACCCCCACCCCCCAGGCCCTCCGGAGACAGGAAACAGCCTGTGTCCCTACTTCTGGTGGGCCCAGAAGGCCTGAAAATCAGCTGGCCGGTGCGCGCATGCACTCCAGAGCTGAGCTGGCATGCCCACTGATATGGCTACGTGTGCCCCCTGTGGCATGCGTGTCATAGGTTCGCTATCTCGGGTATAGGGTCTCCTGCTTATCACTGTGTTTGTTCTGACCTAGGCTCCCTTAAGAGCAGGAAGCAGAGTATTTGGTCCTGGTGAAACCTTTTTTATTTACACGACTGTGAATTATTTTCATTCATAGTCAGCAAGGCCTGTCCAAACAGCCTTTCAGAGGAATATTTATCAACACACCTTATCTCGCTTGGCAAGCTGCCACATAACTTGTTTCCAAATGAAGTACAAGGCAAAACTTGGCACAGTGTCTCTCAGAGTCATGGAACGAACGAATTGTTTCCTGCAAAAGCCCATTCCCTGTTCGCTCCTCTTTTGTTTCCTATGGGAGGGGCCAATATTTCCAAGGTGTGGCTTTACTCCCAAGTCGACCCTGCTTTCTAAGTTGTTCTTGTCTTCTGGCAGCTCTACGCATGCACACATTGGGAACAGGCTCCAGCTGTTCCTCTGCCTCGCTGCTGTCTAGCTCCCTCTCTGCCTCTGACGCAGAGCCCTCATCCGAGCTTTCCCCAGCCCCCAAGACTGGCCCAAGTTCGTCCCCAACCTCCTCACTGTCCGATTCTGCTGCCAGCTCACCTGGCTGCCGACGGGCCACAACAGTGTTTGAATATGAAACTCTTATATGGTTTGTTATATTGATGTGGATAAAATTTAATACATTTTGATTATAAGTCTCTCTAATTTTTTCCCAGAGCTGCCC
The DNA here is from genome assembly GCA_012654045.1 of Ptyas mucosa. Lineage (NCBI taxonomy): Eukaryota > Metazoa > Chordata > Lepidosauria > Squamata > Colubridae > Ptyas > Ptyas mucosa. The sequence continues at coordinate 20,483,796 of WNWU01013802.1, forward strand.
TTGAAGAAAATGCTTACAATCGAATGAAAAAAGTCGTGAAGTGGTACTTATCAGGATTCTACAAAAAACCAAAAGTAATACTTTGGTACTTTTTATTTAGTCCTTAGTTTTCAGCAGCTTCTATTCATATTTGTAGAGTAAAATGCTCCATTAAGTAAATACAATAATTGTAAGCATTTCGTTACAGTGTCTTCAAAATGTTTTTGCATATTAAGGCTTGTTTTGCTTATTAAACTTTTTTGGAATTGGAATGTATTTCCTATATATTTACAAATATTGTCTATCTTTCAGGGACTTAAAAAACCTTATAATCCTATTCTTGGTGAGACTTTTCGTTGTTTATGGATTCATCCAAAAACAAACAGCAAGACTTTTTATATTGCTGAACAGGTACTGTGAAAATGTAATTAAAATCTGTGAAATATATGTGAAAAACTATAGCAGTGTTTTTCAACATTAAAGTTGATTACATTAACTCAGAAACAATACCATAATGATTTAAAAAAAACTTTGTTCCTGCCCTGTTCTAAAATTATTAATTAGATTGGAATAACGATTATTTTACGTATGCTGCATTTTCACGTTACTAGAATTATAAAAAAGGTAAGGAATTCACTTTGATTCAAATTACAGGTGGTCCTCAACTTACAATCACAATTGGGACCAGAATTTCCATTGCTAAGTAAAGCAGTTGTTAAGTGAGTCATGCCCAATTTTATGACCTTTTTGCCATGGCTGTTAAGTGAATTACTGCAGTTAAATAAATCATGCAGTCATTAAGCGAATCTACTTTCCCCGTTGACTTTACTTGCCAGCTGGGTTGCAGATGGTAATGACATGACCCTGAGATGCTGCAAGTGTTGTAAATACCTGCTGCTTGCCAAGTGCCTGAATTTTGATTATGTGACCATGGGGATGGCGCAAAGGTTGTAAGTACGAGGATCAGTTGTAAGCCACTTTTTTCAGTGCCATTGTAACTTCAAATATATATTGAGTATACCATAAACATATCTTTACGTGCATATGTACATACATGCATACACCAATTTTTTAAAAAGTCCCTTCTCACCCATATGGTGGTCTGTGTCTCGGGTCCTCTACCAGAGGCTTGGTAGTTTGAGGGTTCTGTGCAGGTTCTTAGCTGTTCCTAATACTGCATTTTTCTGGACAAAGAGCTCTGTTGTCATTCTGGGATCTATTGGAGTCTCTCAGCTTAGGAGTTACAGCCCCCAGTGCTCCTACCACTACTGGGATCACTTTGGCCTTTACTTTCCAGATCCTCTTCAGTTTCTGACTTCCAGAAGTCAGCATACAGGCTATTTCCGGCCTCTGGGGGGGGATGCCATTTTTGCCCTCCCCAGGCTCCTAGAGAGGCTCTGGAGCCTGGCTGGGGAGATCGTGTGCCAAGAGTGGGGGGGGTGTCATGCGCAGATGCGTGGGGCGCATAGAATTATGTGTGTGGGCACGCACGTGCACGACACCCCCCCCCCTTGCGCTCCCCTTGCTTTTGACACACGATGGCAAAAAGATTAGCCATCACTGCTCTAGTCAATTCCCATCTTGCCAGCTTCAGTCTTTACAACAGCTCCAATGGAGTTTTATTTTGGAACATACCGGTATGTTTCATGATTTGGATATTATGGATAAACTAGCTCTTTTTGTGTCTGGAATACAATGATTTCAGTGATTTGAACAGCATTGTGATCATCTTGTCTCCTCTCAGTTATTTTCATATTGAAACCTGATTTTACTTGTTTCTGTTCAGAATATTCTTGTATATAACATTACTGACTGGATATGCGTAAAAGAGAATATACTTGTTTTCAAAGACCAGTGCTGTTTTATCATGGCATTAGTTATCCACATAAGCTCATTATTCTGCTATTAGTTTTACACACAGAATAACAGAAAGATGCCTGCCCATCACTGTGATTATTTCAGCAGTCACCAGTGTGACCTCACATCCCCTCCTGTCTTTGTCTCAACAGATTGTTTTATTATAATCACACAGGGGCAAATGGTAATGAAGATGAGCAGATTTTGCTGTGCTGATGATGTTTATATAGTTGAAAATGAGCTACAGCCATCTCAGCTAATCTAGAAAAGATTTGGAATGTTATCTGTTATAAGATCAGTGTAAATGCATGGATGGCTACTGGAATAGATTTAACACTCTTTGAATGCACTTCTGAGTTTTCCCATATCATTTGCTGACAGTGCCATTTGAAACACAGAGTGATCTGTAACATGCAAAGATAGCTGAAAAGTTCATCCTGTTGTTTTTGATGCATTCTGCCCACACCCAAATTAGTCTCTTGATTACTTAGGCAAGTGCAAGTTATGAAGAGACAGGAGGACCGCTGAAACCTAAGGATTGCATGTAACATTTCAAATTGGTTGAACAATGTTCAGTCAATTAATACATAAACAAGAGCATACACTTTGTTTTTGACAAAATATTACTTTATGAGTATTTCTGATGTGATTTTGTATTTAGCTGGCATTAGGACATGTGACTGGTGATGGTCTGTGTGGATTTCTATTTTAGTACATACATAAAATACCGGGAAAAGCACCTCAAACCACAGATGAGAAAAATGAGAGCAAGGCTTAGTACAGATAAGATACAACATAATCTCAAAGCCAGACAGAAAGTGTCAACACCAATAATAAAGGGTAGCAACAAAACACTGTCTCAGAACATTGTAAGAAATAATGACAATGCTATCAAAGGTTTCCTAACAGCAACAACAAAAACCCAGTAAGGTCACGATGGATACTAGAAAGCAACAATAGGGAGGAATCGAAACTAAATAGAAAAGTTATCCAAGATGTACTTGAGCAGACATCAGGTTTCTGGATATTATATGAGGGGAGCCATGTAGATCTGGATGGTAAAAACAGAGGAGCGTGGTTGCACCTTTTCCAAGTGCAGGATCAGATTGTACAGGAAGCAAAAGGAACCAATCAAAAGTAGGAGAGCCAGCATGGGAATAGTATAAATATTGTGTACAAGAAGACAAGATACCCCAAAATAATATGTTATAAAAGCTCACAGAGGAAGAGCAGGAAGCTATATTATCATCTTAGGTATATATCAGGGCTGATGTGCACAGTCAATACTTATATAGCATATTTAAGACAGATTCTGCCTTCATGTGCTGTGATATAAGACTCATTTGAAAACTGCTTTTAGGCATCAGTTTATTTGCCTTCAGAAAATCTGTAGATATTTCTGTTTAGCCAGCATAGTGTTTTAAGGATTTGTATTTACTTAATTCTGTATTAGTACTTTGTTTTGTTTTAAATTGTAAACTTATGTTGAACATTCAGTTTAAACTGAGAAAAAGGGTTTGTTTATTGAAGTGCATGAATAAATACAAATGTTAGTTGGTGATTTAATTGAAGGCCATAGCAAACAGTTAAGTGATGCCTGAATTGCAGAGCACAACTAGGTATGTGAGAATCACAATTAACTTACTGCAGTCAAGAAAAGTGTTTTAAACAAAGAAGATTTCATCAATATTTTGGGGACATGTGTTTCATTGATCTAAATGAATATTTGTTGAATTATTATAGAATGTATGTCCTTCGCTTATTTCTACTGATTTTCACAGCAGGTTACTTACACTATTACTTTTAACAGGTGTCTCATCATCCTCCGATATCTGCCTTCTATGTAAGCAATCGAAAAGATGGATTTTGCCTTAGTGCTAATATTTTGGCTAAATCCAAGTTTTATGGTAAGTGCTTAAAAGCTTTTGTTATGTTCAGGAAATACAAAAATAAATTCTTTGTGAAGGATTTGTGATAAATGCAGTTGATTTTTTTCTCTACTAAAATAGGGGGTATTTGTTTTTAGTTGATTAATAAATTAAGTGGTTACATAATTTGTGAGATGACAATTCTTTAGTCTGGCAAGTCTCTTCATTTTCTAGGATGTAGTTTTTTGAGTCTTTCATTTTTGTATTTCAGGAAATTCATTATCTGCCATTCTGGATGGCGAAGGGCGACTAATGTTCCTAAACAGAGGAGAAGACTATGTAATGACCATGCCATATGCACACTGTAAAGGTATTTAATTTTATCAAGTGTTTTTAAATACCTATTCAGCTTATCAATCAGGCCTCTGATCAGGGGTGAAATATAAAATTTGTTACTACCGGTTCTGTGGGCGTGGCTTGGTGGTGGTGGTGGTAATGTGACTGGATGGGCATGGCCAATTTTTTTTTTAACTTTTCAAAGCATTTTTTCTACAACCTCTTCGGCCGAAGAGGTTGCAAAAAATGCTTTGAAAAGCCTCTGCCGATCAGGCAACACAGCTGGGAAGAGGCTTTTCAAAGCATTTTTTTCTGCAACCTCTTCGGCCGAAGAGGTGGTTAAAAAAATGCTTTGAAAAGCCTCTTCCAATCAGGCAACAAAGCTGGGATCGTCAGAGGCTTTTCAAAGCATTTTTTTTACCACCTCTTTGGCCGAAGAGGTTGCAGAAAAAAATGCTTTGAACAGGCTCTGCCAATCAGACAACACAGCTGGGATCTTCAGAAGCTTTTCAAAGCATTTTTTAAACCACCTCTTCCGCTGAAGAGGTTGCAGAAAAAAATGCTTTGAAAAGCCTCTGACGATCCCAGCTGAGCCGCGCGATCATCAGAGGCTTATATTTTTTTACTTTTAAAAGCATTTTAAAGTGGATCAGGTGATCCGGTCCGAACTGGGAGCATTTTACCCCACCTCTGATGATACTTGGGACTAATTTCCTACTTGTTAAACATCAGTGACTTAAAAAAGATAAAGTGTTCTTACAAAGTGGTTTATTATAACAAGCAGAAGAAATAACTTTCCTTTTAAGTGGCAGATAAGCAAATAATGAATAGCATAGCATAGCATAGCATAGCATAGCATAGCATAGCATAGCATAGCATAGCATAGCATAGCATAGCATAGCTTAGCATAGCATAGCATAGCATAGCATAGAATTCTTTATTGGCCAAGTGTGATTGGATACACAAGGAATTTGTCTTTGGTGCATATGCTCTCAGTGTACATAAAAAGAAAAAAATACATTCATCAAGAATCATAAGATACAACACTTAGTGATACTCATGGGTTACTAATAAGCAATCAATTCATACTAGGAAACAAATAAAACAATATAAATCATAAAGATACTAGCAACATGGTTATAGTCATAAGTGGGAGGAGATGGGTGATAGGAACAATGAGAAATGTAGTAGTAATACAGTCTTAGTAAATAGTTTGACAGTGTTGTGGGAATTGTTTAGCAGAGTGATGGCATTTGGGGAAAAACTGTTCTTGTATCTAGTTGTCTTGGTGCGCAGTGCTCTATAGCATTGATTTGAGGGTAGGAGTTGAAACAATATATGTTCAGGATGCAAGGGGTCTGTAAATATTTTCACAGCCCTCTTTTTGACTCATACAGTATACAGGTCCTCAGTGGAAGGAAGGTTGGTAGTAATTGTTTTTTCTGCAGTTCTAATTATCCTCTGAAGTCTGTGTCTGTCTTGTTTGGTTGCAGGGCCAAACCAGACAGTTATAGAGGTGCAGATGACAGACTCAATAATTCCTCTGTAGAACTGAATCAGCAGCTCCTTGGGCAGTTCGAGCTTTCTGAGTTGGCAAAGAAAGAACATTCTTTGTTGTGCTTTTTTGATGACGTTTTTGATGTTAGGTGTCCATTTTAAGTCCTGAGATATGATAGAATCTAGAAACTTTAAGGTCTCTACTATTGATACTGTGTTGTCTGGTATTGTAAGAGGTGGTAGTATAGGAGGGTTTCTCCTAAAATCTACCACCATTTCTACGGTGTGTTTAGTTCAAGATTGTTCCAGTTGGCACTATAAGGCTAGTTATTCAACCTCCTGTCTGTATGTAGATTCATCCTCTCGAATGAGACCAATCACTGTTGTATCACCTGCAAACTTCAGTATTTAACAGAGGGATTTTTTGTGATTCAGTCACTGGTGTATAGAGAGAAGTGGAGAGAGCACACAGTCCTGGGGAGCTCCTATGCTAATTGTACAGGTATCTGATGTGGTTTTGCCTAGCTTCACCTGCTGCTTCCTGTCTGTTAGAAAGCTTATGATCCATTTACAAGTACGGTCAGGTACAGCTGCCTGGTTTAGTTTAGTTAGAAGAATATCTCGAATGATGGTATTGAATGCTGAGCTGAAGTCTACAAAGAGAACCCTTGGATAGGTCTTTGGAGATTCAAGATGTTGTAGGATGTTGTGCAGAGTCATATTAACAGCATCATCTGTTGATCTATTTGCTCAGTAGGGAAATTGCTAACAGCGGATGGGTAATGGTTTTCAGATAGGCCAGCACTAGCCTTTCAAAGTTGAAATCGTACATGGCAATCATGCATGTGAGAGCTGACCTGGATTGTATAATAAACCTGGTTGAATTAGACTCTAGGCTCAGTTTTTCCCAACCATATATTCAGTTGTGGAACAGACTAGAGGAGGATAGATATGACTACATTCCATTTATCTGAATTCTGAATACAGATCTGGCCTATACTGAGGGTATATAATCTTGGGATTATATATCCTCAGTAATCCCAAATTAAGAGTAACGGATGGATTTTACTTGTCTAGTGAGTATTTCAGTGTTTTGCAGAATCTTTAACAATAGCAAATTTGGGCTATTCAGATTGATTTCAGAGTCAGCATATGTTGTTGGTCACACATTTGATTTGGTCTTTTGCTCTGGCCAGAATAGTTAATGGGAGAATTAACTATTCCTTTGTATGGACTGACCACTATCTGGTTAAGGTCATATTTATAATCACCACTTAGCTCCTTAGAAGTAGAGGACCAGTTCATTGAAAAGAATAACTTATTTGTTGTTCATTTGGACAGTGATTTGTAAGCTAAAAATTACTAAATATTATGGATTTCTGTAAAGAGTTTTAGAGGTTTAGTGTTGATTCTACAAATGATTGTCACAACCCTAATTTATCCCTAAATGCTGTTTGGTCTATAGAGGCAGAAAAATTGCTAGAATATCCTTGCAGAAGACTTGTCTTCACTCAGATAAGTATCTGTATAGATATGTAATCATATCTATCCTCCTCTAGTCTGTTCCAGAATAGAGCCATGGTGAGTCAGTACATAAACAGAAAAAGCATTTGTTTTTTCACTCACTGCATCTGCAGTTATTCAATTAGAATTGTGAGAAATTTAATAGCTGTCCCTCAGTCAGAATTAGAGCAAAATATTAAACTCCTTTGGTGCTTTCAACTAGTTCTTTGCTGGTAAAATCTGTCAGGTTTGAGGTGACTTGGATAATTGTAGATTCAGTTAGAAATTGAGTGTCCTCGTATGTGATTAGAAAGGATTGGTTTCAGTTGATAATTCCTAAGGATGTGGATAGAATGCTTGGGCAAATATGATCTACTAGCTGTCCTTTTGACCCCTGTGGGAGATTCAGAGAATTACCTTGGTAAATTCACAGAGGCAACATTTCTTTCTCTTTAAAATGGGATTTATAAGATTACTACTTAATAGAATAGAATAGAATTCTTTATTGGCCAAGTGTGATTGTTCACACAAGGAATTTGTCTTGGTGCATATGCTCTCAGTGTACATAAAAGAAAAGATATATTCGTCAAGAATCATAAGGAGTCCTTCCTTGAGCCATACACAATTGGAGGCTCAGGAGCACCCACTGAGGGGGCAAAAAAGATGATGAACATGATGTTCACCATCATGACATAAGTTCCAGCTATTTTCTACATATGTCACAATGTTCATACATGCCCAAAAGAAATTGAGTTTGCACTGCAATACCACAACACTGCTTTCATCATTCTGACAAAAGCTACAAATGTTTTTGGACATTCTGATAAAACAAATTCTATCCTACCATCGTTGGACAAAATAATCAACAGGATTATGGCTTCTCAGCTTCATGTAGACCTATAATAAAGTTTATTAGCTAAAGCCATTTCATACTAGCTTTAGGGAAGCTATAGAGCTGAGACTACCTAAGTCAAATGGTCTTTGTTACCATTCACCAAGGCATTCTTCTAGACCACGGGTGTCAAATTTGTGGCATCACATGGCAATTTGCGACATTTTTCCCCTTCGCAGAGCTGGGGTGGGCGTGGCCTGCGTGTGATGCATCTGGCTGCCAGTTTGACACCCCTGTTCTAGACCATGTGGCATTTTTGAGAACTGGGAACATTGCTGTGGTTCCACTCCTGTGTGTCACAGATTCCAAAGAATCACGTATGTGAGATAGGCAGCTAAATAAATAAATAAACTTGTGTTGCTTAGAAAACATTTTTTAAAGTGGCAAATGAACACATCTTTCATTTCTACATGTTCTTCATACAGTTCTAAAAGCTAAATTTATTTCCCATAACTTCACTTCTCAATGAAATCCAGCAAGTTGAACTACTTTTGCATTGTCTGAGATTATTCCCCTCAAACAGATTAGAGTTAAGTGATTGTTTAATTTATGTGATTTGAAAAATACTTTTACTTTTCTATTACCGTGTTTCCCGCAAAATAAGACCCTGTCTTATATTTTTTTGAACTCTGAAATAAGTGCTTGGCCTTCATTGCCATGCGCTCAAAAGCCCAATTGGGCTTATTATCAGGGGATGTCTTATTTTGGGGGAAACGGGGTATCTTTAAATGCAGAATTGTTAATTTTGAATTCTGGGTTTTTGAACCATGAATAGTCTTTTAGTCAATATTTAATTTTATTGCTGAAAAGGAATTTCATACTTCAAGTATGATTTCTATTATTTGAAGGTTTTACTAATGGACTTTACCTGAAAAAAAATCATTATTTGAAATTATTGAAACATGGCACTTTTTGTGAATGTTTTATTTCATCCTTATTTCTTTAGTAGAATGTCCTGATTTTACTACCATTACAGGTATTTTCAAAGAGAAGGGATGAGTTGGTACTATGTTGACAAACTTTCTATAGTAATGTTACTTGCAATTAATTATGTCTTCTTCCATAGTAATTAATAGTTTGGGGCTTTGGTATATCGTAGTCATTTATTTGTAGAAAAGAAATACCTAATATAGGAACACTTTCCAACAAAAAAAATCCCAAACCAACTGATTTTATAGGGATTCTATACGGCACGATGACTTTGGAGCTTGGGGGAACTGTTAGCATCGCATGTGAGAAAACTGGATACAGTGCAGTCCTTGAATTCAAGCTAAAGGTAGGTAGAATCTTTTCAGGTGAATTAGAGGTTTTAAAATTAAAAAATGAACAGATGCTTACTCGTCAAATGTTTTGTTCTTTGAATTCTTTGTGCTTTGTCTTACTATATGTAATATGAATACTATCACTTTTTGAAGTATTTAGTAATAACCTAAGATTTTGCTGATTAAAACAATACAAAATAAAGCAATTAAAATATCACTACTAGTTCATATAATCATGTTATTTTTATATAGCACCTGTAGCTAAGCAGCTCATTATGATCTGCACTAACTCCATGTGACAAATGAAATATATTTGCATTTTTATATATATGTATGTATGTATGTATGTATGTATGTATGTATGTTTCTTTTTCTCTTTCGTAGGCTTCATATGCTTTCCTATCTAGCCAGGTTTCTACCTACGTAAACTATGATGTTCTGCCGCCCTGGTTCTGTGAAATCTCATTCACAGGTGTTGGGCTTTTTTCCTGCAACTCCAGAATGCAACAGAGAGTTGCAGGAAAAAAGCTCAGCACTTATGAATGAGATTTCACAGAACCAGGGTGGCAGAACATCATAGTTTACGTAGGTAGAAACCTGGCTAGATAGGAAAGCTTTTATATATATATATATACATACACACACACACACACACACACGAGGATACATGAGATGAGGGTGTGGCTAACTGATGATGCCTTATAAGGCAGAAATAGATCTATCTTAGTCTCCCAATGGGCAGCAAAGAGCTTGCTGGCTGCTAGAAGAAAAAAAAGCCCCAAAACTAGTGAATGAGATTTCACTGAACTAGGGCTGCATAAAATCTTGGCTTACGTAGGTAGAACCTGGCTAAAGAATGTGTGTGTGTGTAATTATTTTACAAAGTTGGTGCTACTCAAGATAGTCCAAAACCTCCCTTTGGAGAACCCTTGAACATTCTAATAACACTGATCTGATTCAAAGAACTGATTTCTAGAAAACTGCCAGGCAATTTTCACAAAAGGTGTTTTCACCAATTCCTCCTTTTATAGCCTCTCTGGATTATCCCACAAACTTGTGGAGTACCTGTGAGGGGAAGAGTAATTCAATAAAATGTTGCTCTTTCCACTTTATGAACTTCTAATAATTAAAATAATTTCCTTGTTCTTTTTATAAAAGGAACATTGGGAAATTATTAATTTTAAGTTCCTTGAATATTATACAACATTTTTTTAAAAAAAATCTCATTTTTTTTCATAGCCATTTTTGGGGAACAATGAAAATGTTAATCAGATAATGGGAAAAATTAAACTGGGGAAAGAAGTTCTAGCCACTCTAGAAGGCCATTGGGTAAGTAAAATAAGTTTGGCTTTGTTTCATTTTCTAAATGTTGGATACACAGTGGTACCTTGGTACTTGACTGCTTTGAAACTCGTCGAATTTAGTAATCGATACATTTTGACATGAAAATTTTGTCCCAGTACTTACTTGTTTTTTGGTACTCGATGCACAAAGCTAGAACTTGTCATTGTGACAGAACTTGTGACTTGCTACCCTTTCTAGCCAAAACAAAGGGTGACACATTACTCATATGGTTTCTTTGGTACATGTCGTTTTTAGTACTGTCATGCCTGCTTGAACCAATTACTGACGAGTACTGAGATACCACTGTATTTTGATATATACAGTATTTTTCTATCTGAATTGTTTGAATATGCTTTGTTACTGATTATGACATAGGCATCAGCCTTTTCTTTATTTTGCTATACATTTTTCAGAAATCTAACCAGACTAGCACCAAAGTTCCAAAGCCAAATTTGCACATTTACTATAGATCTGCCATATGGATAAATAAATGGAAATGCTTCCTAGCTTTCTTGTCCTTACCTTGCAATAAGGCTAATATAATATCAAGTAAAGAAACATAATATTGGTAAGAGTACAATGGATTGACATTGGACACACAATAAATAGCAATAGCACTTAGACTTATATACTGCCTCATAATGCATCATAGCACTCTGTGCAGTTTACATTAAATATGAACCCAGGAGAGAGTAGAAACTTGACATGAATTGCCATTGGCAGACCTGTTCTTTTGAAATACATAATTCTATTCTTCAAACCAGCTAAAATTGTTGTTATTGTAAGATTAAAGCAAAATAAATAAATAATTATTGACATTAATCACTAACTTTTTTTGTATACCTGGATTCTTGCTAAACCAAATTTCAGTTGGAAAGAAAAATAGACAGAAAAATAGAGTGAAATTCTAGAAATACGCTATGTGAGGGTGAGCAGATACGATAAGAAGGATGTTCTGAAGAACATGGAAGATTCTGAAAAAAACTCATTTTAATATGGGAACAGAACAAGAGCATGGGATAAAGCACTAATAATTTTTAAATTCATCTCACCTTGAAGTGATAAAGCATTCTGATTATTAGTATTAGTATTAATTGCTAGGCAGTAGCTGACTAATGAGCTTTTATTTATGTTACATTATGTTATGTTATTTACACTACATCAGTTAAGGAACAGATTTTCTTAATATTTCAATTTAGACAATGCTTCAGTTCAGAATTATTACTCCAGAATGTGATAATTCCAGTCTGAATTCATGTAGTTGTCTTTGCAGTAAGACAAAAATGTTTTTTCGTTAGTTTTTAAAAAATTTATACAGTCCTGATATTCTTTGTGTTCTCCCATCCAATTACTAATCAGATCTCATTCTGTTTAGCTTTCTAAGATCAGCCAAGACTGGGAAAGTATTGCTATATTTGATAGTACACAGTTAATTGAAATATAATTTTTACAAAGCTTAAACTATAAGTTTAATGTATAGTAATTTCATATACATTCATATGTTTCATTGTATCCAAATAAATTTGAAGAAATGTTCTGAGATCCACATGCAAGTAAAACCAAATTCCACTGGAAAAAAGTAATTAAAGCACAAAATGTTACTGAGAATAAATAAATGCATTACTTTAATTCAAATGATTGGAGCTAAAATAAGGAAATAGAATATCAAGTATGACTTTCAGCTGTCCCTGACTATTTTTGCCAAACTAGTACAAATCTTTTAATTGTGAAAAGTGACTTTCTGAAGGAACTCTTGTTTTTCCTGACTTCGAAAAATGCTTTGCCTACTCAAGTAATCTAATATGTTAACATTATAGGACAGTGAAGTTATTATTAGGGATAAGAAGACAGATGCTTCAGAGACATTCTGGAATCCAACACCTGAGATCAGGCAGCACAGATTAAGAAGATACACAGTGAAGTTTGAGGAACAAGGTGACTTTGAATCAGAGAAGTAAGTTCATTCTAAAACTTTTTTTCTGATTTGATTATGCAGAGGTCCTTAAGCTTTTCCTGGACACATTTAGAAAGCTGGGAGCACTTTACGGGCGTGCTCATAAAAATGGCTCCTGTGGCAGACATGTTTGAATAAAGGTGGTGTTCCATTCTATTCTCTCTAGCCCTCTAAGATGCTGTTTATGTGATTGAAGAGTAAAGCAAAAGGGATACATTTAGAAGTCATAGCTTAGCTTATCCTTTGGAGAAAGAATCCTTATTTTAAGTTTTTTATAGCATTCTTCATTTGTTGTTTTTAGATTGGGGCTTTTTATGTTTATTTAGATGCATGCTTTGGTTGATACCTTTGTATATCTGCCCTAGGATTGTATTGATGAGTATTAACTGGAAAAAAAATTCAGGAAAGTAAGATACTACTGGAGAAATATTATAATTGTATTAGATCCTTATTCTAATGATATAACAAAAGATTTTTTTCAACAAAGCTCTTCTCCCCAGTATCTGACCTTTTTACTGCTGTTATTCTTACCGGTTAGACTTTGGCAACATGTGACTCGAGCTATAAATAATAAAGACCAAACAGAAGCAACTCAAGAAAAATATATTCTGGAAGAAGCACAAAGGAAAGCTGCCAAGGAAAGGAAGGCACTAGATGAAGTATGGGTCTGCAGACTATTTGAGCCAGATCCACTTACAGGAGAATGGAATTACAGATATGCAGAGTAAGTCTTGGAGGAGGAGAGCTTTTTTTCTCTTTTCTGCAAATAATGTATGTGTGTGTGTGTTCTCGATTACACACACACATTACCACTTGGCTCATACATATCTTCCATCACATATTATTTCTGTAGTATTTATTCTACCTGTATCATTAGTCAAAAAGCCTAGCTATAGCTCTATATTGTGATTAGAATGTTCCTTTGTAATATAGTATAAACCAAGTATATAATTTGTCTGTGGTTTAGAGAGGAGTAGCTGTTACCCCTTCAAGAAAATTTTACCAATGTAGATATAGCACTTTTCCATTTCCACAGTTCTAGCCGAAAAGAATACAAGTAGCTCAGGTTGGAATTCTGGAATCCTTGGTGCTCTCTGATCCAATTTGCTTGAATATTTGCTTGCTGATGTTTTATTACCAACTTGGTAGCATCATCAGTGCATTGGTGAAATGCGTCCAAGCAAACAAACTCAAAAAGCACCACGCCTTCCAAGCCGTCAACTAAACAATTCCAAGCTGTATTTTGGGGAAAAACAGTAAATTGAGCCCTGTCTTCCTGCATTGTGTGTAGTTACAGAGAACTCTAAGGACAACACAGAATAATCTATCCATAACTGATGGTAATGTTCCCCAATTCCAGATTGTGTCACTATTGCCCAGATCCAATGTGTGACCTCAACTGAGTTGGCCAGAGATAAATTGAATCAGGTCCATGTTCACCATGGTGGCCATGAATTCTTGAACTGCTCTCCATTCCACAAGCATGAAAGGTAGATTGATGTCCTCAAGTACCATAACTTGTGCCACAGGTTGAAACAGTTCAAGTAGGGAGATTTCTTTGCAGCAGGGACGTTGGTAACTGCCAATCTTGCTACAGATTCAAGCAGTTAAGGCAGGGAGGTTTCTAGCAATAATCTCATCTGATCCTTACAGCCCAACTTCACAAACAAACCTCACAACTTGTTATCTGCAGAAAAGCACCCCCTGGAAGACCTCAGAGCTTCTCAAATAACATAGCTACATCTTTGTCCCAGCTATAGCTTTGTGCTTCAGCTACACATGGAAGTCAGCTTGGTGCATCTCTGTGAAGACGTATACAGGCATATGCTTCAATAATGCACACAAGATTGACTGTCTCATTCACAAGTCATGGATGAGGGAATGTTTATTACAGACTGACCAACAACATGTAGCAACAGCTTGATACCTATATAAGATGCTAATGGTATACATTTTAAAAATACTATAAATACTGCTTTGCTGAAATTAATAGGCGTGAAATGTTAATCCTCTCACTTACTTTATCTAAAGTATGTACACATTTTTTGTGTATAGTACAAGACCATGGGATCCACTGAATGACATGATACAATTTGAAAAAGATGGCATTATTCAAACCAAAGTAAGACATCGTACACCAATGGTATGTTCTTGGCCTTATTTTTATTACTACATTATTAAGTTGAGATTTCTTGTCTTTTTCTTTTTTTTTGTATCTCACATAGTTTGGCTAAATATCCATTAAGAATTATTTGTGTTGTCTATGAAATATAAATTGACTTCACCTATTTTATAAAATTATCTCTAAACATTCCTGTATTTTGGAGAAGGATGTTCATATCCTTTACGCAAATCAGAATGATATTGATAAAAGATAAGCAGCCACATTATTCATTAATATACTATCTCCCACTTATATTTTCAATATCATTTTCTTTTCTTTTTGTCTTCACAATTTACAAATTTCCCTGGTTTATTCACAAATTCAAATTTTCTTTGTTTTTCACAATTCAGTTTTATATCGATTTCTTTTATTGTTAACATTGATAGCTATTGTTATGAAAATATTTTCCAGTTATTTGAACAGAAATACCTCTCAGAATATGAATTAATTTGGGAAAAATATTCTTTTTAGATATTCACCTTTCCTCAAAGGTTGAGGTTTAATGACTCAGCTATCCGCATCTTTATTTATTTATTGAATTTATGTCTAACGTTACTAATTGAGCTATATATTTCAGTATGCACATATTTAAATATTTAATGGTTGAGTACAAATATGGTATTGATGTTCCTTTAATGGATGGATAACCACATTTTCACCTACTGGCATCTTCTATTTGGAGCAGTTAATATTCTGCTATTTTATTAGGCTTCTGTCATTTGCATCAACACTGGAATAGTATTGTGAGCTTTAGAAATAAGCAGAAGAATGTTGCAAGGCATCTTATCTTTGCGGAAGAGGAAATCTATATATATATAGATTAATTACTTCCCAAAGTGTCTAAGAAATTAGGAAGACATAACTTAATGCCTACATAGGCTATATTGCAATTGTCACTGCGGAGGGAATCCCAGGACTTCTAGGAGGTCAAATCCTGAGCCAATTGCAAAAACTTTCTTTTATCCACACATTTTTACACAGAAAGAGTTGTGGTTTAGAGTCCACGTGTGTTATTTTAGGATTTCCCTTTGATCCAGGGAGTTTGTGACATCCAGAATCCGCCTTCCAGCCAGAGTTCTCCGTTGCTGTCTTTCAGCCCACCATAATTCCCCACCAAAAGTTTCTTTTTCCCTAAAAATAGAGGAAAGGTTTTCACTAAAAATAGAGGAAAGTTTTGTTGCTGATTTTCAGGTGTAAACTGCACTATTAAAATTAAACAGGGCCACAAATAATTCTACTTTGGGATTCATTATAACTATGAAAGATGAGTTAAATGATTTATAAATGAATAATTTTAAAAAATGATTTGCAAGCCCTGCCCATCCTTGCTGTATAGAATTGGATCCATATTTGCTTTTCTGGAACCAGAAGATAATCAAATTCTTTATGTTGAAATGGCCAGAATGTTTATTGTCTCAATTATCTTTCCTCTCAGTGTCACCTATTGTCCTCCAGTATGGCAACTGAAATGGAGTTGCAAAAAGATAATGTAAACAAAGATTTCTACCACTCGTTTCGTGCTCACCAGCAGAAGGCTGCTAAGCATAACTATCTTTTTGTTTCTGAGCAATAAAGCTGATAAAAATGTGTATTACAGGTTACTGTTGCAAAAATAAAACGGTCTACTAAATCTAAGAAAGAAGAATGTGGCTTCTCCTCACCAGAGCCTGATAATCCAGACTCATCAGGAAGTGAAGGTAAATGCTACATTGGTTTACTGTGCCCTTCTTTCTAAAACTATGATGAATAAAGTACAAACATGCCTAAATTTCATTATCTGTAAACTAAAGATACTATTTTTGTTTTGGTGCCTTCAAATCATTGTTGATTCCTTGCAATTGCCTGGTTTAGCCTCTGCAGGTTTCATGATAAGATTTTTTGGGGTGGTTTGCTATTGCGTTCTTTCTAGGGCTCAGAGACATGGACTGGCTGAAATCACCCAGCTAGCTTCATGTCCAAGGCAGAAATAGACTTTCAGTTTCCAGTTTTCTAATCCAGTATCTTAAACTGCTACACCAAACTGGGTTTCCATGTTAAATTTATTTAGTATTTAATATCATTTTCTGTCTTGGCTTGTAAAATCGTTTTTAAAATGAAAAAAAAATGAGTAGTTCATATCTGGTAAACTGAAATAATTTGGTTTCTATATGATTTATATATTTTACCTGTTTGACTAATTTTGAATTACTTCTGAAGCACAACTCAAACATAACACAAGAATCCGAAAGAAAACAGTAGATCTTGCTGAACTGCAAAGTGCCATTGAATCTATAAAGTTAACACAGGAAGATATTCGGAGGTATGTTTGTAGTATTCTTTTTTAATCACATTCCATAACAGGACTATTGATGTTGCTCCATGCCGCACTCTTTAAATTCCCAAAATGCTCTCTACTACCTCAGCATAACTTCTGTTGGAGCTTTTGGGCACATATCCATAAAAAGCACTAGGTTACACTCATCTACCATGTTATACTGAAAGCATACATCTCTGGATTCTACATTAGCTCCAGAGATATTATTGAAAACAGGGATTGTGCTTGACACTGTTGCTTTGCTGCATGGCTGCCTCCTTTTTATTTATGTAAAATAAAATCAGATGGGGCAGGAAATCTTGTGGGCATTAAGGAGGAAATGTAACTAAGTGTACATTTACATAAATGTACATAAATGTAACTAACTAAAAACCTAAAGATGCCAATTTAGAGACCTGGGATTTAGAGCAAACCTTGACCCTTTAAATGTCTAGATAACTAAAGAAACTCTGGTGAGAGATAATGCTGCAGTTATGTTCTCCTAATCAGTATAAGATATGACTAAAATACACATTTCCATGATACTTTTTTAAGTTACTGCTTAAAACATTTCTATCATGCCTTTCAGTTCCAAAATGCAAAACTACTGAAAATCAGAGATCAATGCCAAAAAAGGTAACATTTTAATAAAAGAATATATGGGGACATAACTATTAATATCTTGGTGTGAAAGCAAAGACTTTTCCAAGATTTTCCCTTTATTATAGTGCAAAACGAAATGTGTTGAGTGAAGGGAAAGAAGATTTAGCATAGATGGATTAGATAGTAGGTACACTTACCTCCAAATGCAATTGATTTATGTTCATATCTTTATATTTTTTGAAGGTCCTTACTTTGTAGCATTTTTATTCTATTCCCTTAATCCTATATCACAAGTACTTCATGCTGCTTCTTGTTTAATTTCATGCATATGTATTCGCACCATCTAATAAGGCCCTTTTATGGAGATTTCACTTTCATATTTTGAGGTCAATTTTTTTTTCTTCCAAATTGATGGTAACACTGAAGATGTTACCTGGTTGGATAGTAAAACGTCTGCAAGAAAAAAAACACGCTCAGAGAGCATAAAGAAACATAACTTGCCTTTTAGTTCATCATGCCTTAAATGAGTCCATTGATGTTGCTCCTAGTTGTCTTCTCTTTTCTTCCACTTTTCTCAGCATTATAGACTTCTTAAGATAGCTAGGTCTTTGCATAAGGTGTCCAAAGTATAAGCCTTTTCATTTGTCCCACAAGTGAGAATTATAGATTAATTTGTTTAATGATCCATTTGTTTATTTGGCTAACCATGGAATTCACAGAATTATTTTCCAACGCTAAATTTCAAAATACTCTTTCTATCTGTTTCCTTAAAATTCAAATGTTGCTTCTAAATACCATTGTCTATATTATTCTGATCTTTGTAGGCAAAGATACATCCCAGCTTTTTCCAAGGCCTTCATTGCTACTCTAATAAGTGTTGGTCTACAGCATATTTTTTGACTGCTGATTCCTTTGTTGAAGCTATTCTTCGATATCTTTACTGTCGCTTACAAGACTGGTTGCTGTACCTGTTGTCATTACAATTTTATTTAACGTTAGACCCATTTTTTCATCATGTTCCTTGACTTTCTTTACTATAGCTTGCAGATCTTTCGCATTTCCAACTATCAGAATAATGTTATCGGCGTAGCACAGGTTATTGATTTTTCTCCCTCAAGTTTTAAAACAATTCTCATCTTCTTCCCATGCAGCTTCTCCCAATATATAGTCAGCATATAGTTGAATAAATAAAGGAAGAATAGCCAGCCTTATCATAATCTTTTGCTGACCTAGAACAGTCCATTTGCCATATTCTGTCCTTCGTGGCTGTATATGAGTTTCTCATGAGACAATGAGATGTTCTGGGATTCCCAATTATTTTAATAGAAATTAACAGAAAAGATGCATATTTTCCTAAATTCATATACCTTTTTTTAGTCAGAGTTAATATCCATATAAATTTAAGAGTTGAACTTTTGAACTTTCAGATTCAGTAAAGCATTCAGAAGCTTTGTGGGATATCATATCATCCTGAAGCTGAGCTTGTAATGAGTACTTTTTCTGCCAAAGATGGTGCTTTGTTAGCTTCAGAGGTAGATCCAAATGCTTTGTACTGCCCTAATGAATAACAGTATGAATTTTGTTCTTTAAATACTTACAATAGACATAAAACATAATTACAACAGTAAGATAGTTTGTGAACCCTCCAAGAACTACCCATAATTTTGCAGTACTGTGACCTACACTATGATCTTAATAGATAAAAAGATGTTAAACAATCAAATACTGTACTGCAGTGGTGCCCACATCAGGGATGAAAATAGACAAAATTGGGGCTTTTGATTCAAGCCCTTCTTCATTTGTATGTTACGATGTGTACAAAGGAGCAGGGGTTTGATCACACTGCTGCTATGCTATCTTGGCTGTTTTGACACACACATTCCCCAGGAGAAACCATTGGTATGCTTGTCAAGTCTTTATTCAATACACTGAATCAGTATTCAGCATCTTCTCTGACATTTGGAATATTTCATCCCTTCACAATGGTTTATGCACTTGAAATGTTTATCATGCTGTAGTGAAAAACAACAACAATAACGATGTAAATATTTAAATTTATAATGTTAATTAATAAGATTATTGTTTTTTTAATCTGAATTTGCTTCTGATCTGGTAGCCAAGTCAGAATGGACTATACTTGTTGTGATATGAAGTATAGGGGGTTATTTCTAGAATCCAGACCAGGCAGCCTTCCAGAATGCTTATTGGATTTTCTGATAAGTGAAGTGAATCTCCATTTATCACACCCTCACAATTGTGATGCTGATAGGTAAGGGTTTAATGAATTTGTGGATTTTTAGGAAATGCAAGCCCATAGCAATTTATTGGCTACATTTATTTCTATGTTACCTTTAATATATTCAATATTGATATAATTACATATTTAAAATTTGATCCTCTATATGTCAAACCCTTTTAAGCCACTTGGAATTGAGGGTCAAGATATGCACTATCACCTATTCATGTCATAATTAATAAATATGTGACTGTACAGTATATACGATAGTAAAACATAAATAATTGGAACGAAAATAAGTCATGGATTAAAAATTAATTCAGATGTAGTTTTAACAAATTGCTGAATATATGGAGAGAAGAATTGCATGAATATATTTTTAAAATGTAGTAAATGCTACAATTAAAAGATGGAATAGACTGCCTAGCTTTCTAAAGAAGCAATCAGTCCAGTGTGGGGTGAGTTTTTTTTCACCCAACCCTTTTGAAATGTATAGGAGCAATGCTTCAACAACTTCTTTTCAGTTTTCCACTATCATCCTCTTCTTACTTTATATATATCCATTTCAATTATATAGCATGTCTTACACCTTGCTAGAATAATTTGTACCATTTGTACAATTTTAATTTAGAAGCTGATAAACTTGGGGTCCATATTATTGCAAAGTCTAATTAACTTGAAAGCTCATCATTTTAAAATTCCAGTATATTAATTACCCTGCCTGGGAAATCATTGTTATAAAATTATAGTTGTCTGTCCAATATTTTTTTCAAATTTTTGATGGGTCTATAATGCTTACTTAATAATTGGCAATCTGTGGATTTAACTAAATTCATTTTTTTTAAATAGGGATATTACAGCATTAAGAACACGAATGACTTCAAGTTTGCCAACGCCAGATAATAACTTCTTTCAATTCAAGCACTATGTCTTCATTTTGTTGATGGTTCTCCTGCAACTTATAATCAATTACTTATTCAAATAGACTATCTGGAAAGAAGAATATCTATGAAATGGAATTATTACGGTCTTCATGGGACCATCTTTAAAGCTTGGTTTGGCTTCAAATGAGGCAATATTATCTACGGGGCCCAGAAGATTCAGACCTTTGACTCAAAACATTGGGCTCATATGGAATAGTTTATTATTCCATCCTAGCCAGATAACATGGACAATGCTTACGTGCCAGTACTTCCTCTTCATATCTTCCGAATGCTGGATAACTGCCTTGCATGTTCTAAGGTGTCATAAGCTATTATAAATATCAATATAGAATATACCAGTTTGGAATTTGAGGACCCTATTTTGTTATTATCAATCCCTATTGGACATGCTAGCAAAAGAAGTACATTTTGACCTAAGACTTTTCTTCCTAAGTTTAATCAACTTTACTTCAATATGAATATAATGCCAAGGGATATTAATTCAGAAAATTCAATAATTGCAGAAAAATGAAGCTGCTCAGCTGTTCATGGTCATTAAGAACATGTGAGCTATTAATCATCAATATTGTATTAACTGCATCAATTTTCAGGGATAGTTAAATGGGTTTTTTTCCCTTAGTTTATAATAGTGGATCTTTGTTAATAGTATTAATCAGTTTGAGAGAAAAAAACATTTCAGCTGTCTAGAGAAGTAAACCACTTCTGTGCCAAGCAGTATTTTGATTCCTTCCCAAATTTAAACTCTTACTGACTGTTACTGTTTATTTAACTTTAGGGATGTAATAATGAGGTGCAGAAGAATAGAAAGTGCACTATTTAGGCAATATAAAAAAGGAAGCTATTTTAAGTAAATCATAAAATTCTTAATGATTGACCTATGAGATCCTATCTGTACTTTAAAAGTATGTTAACATTGGTTTTGTCCTTTCAGTTACACAATTTGAACATAACTGCATCTGAATATTTATACTGAAAAAAAAATTGGGTAGCAACATTCTAGTTCCAAGAATAAGTGAGTCTGGAAGGTTCATCTGCTATTCAGTTTCTGTTTAAGAAATATTTGGTTTCAAATGCCTCAGAATATAGCATATTTACCTTTACTTTCTTTATGCTAAAACATTGAGCTGTTTTACTGAGTCTAAGTAACTTCAGCAAATCTGGATTGGGCTGCATTAAATTTAAAAAGATAGATCAAATTACAGCTACATTACTCGTGCTTTCCTGCTTTTTTTTATATATTTACATAGTATTTATTGAAAACTTATAGTCAATTTACAGAGCAGCAAGAAGCATATATCTTACATGATTTATATATTTTATAGCAAATATAAAATTTTCATTTAGAAATACATAATTTACATTTGGTCAATTCAGGATTCTAGTACTCCCATTCCAAACCTAACTATTTTAAAGATGTTGGAATACTTCAAAATGGAGTTTTATAACACCTGGGAATTACTTTCCCAACATCATCTGATAATACCAGAATGAAAAAGGTAGCTGTAGCCAACAGTTACAGTTTCCTGTCTGCCTTAAATCATTATGTTTTAAAAGTGCTACAGTTTAGAATGAGAAATATATTACCATTGGAGTAAACTGATCAAATGCAGCCATAATTCAGATGCTTTATAAATTGATTGAAATGCAGTTACTGATATGTATGATTTTATAAAAAAATAGCATAAATAAAGTGCAAATACATATGTTCTGACTTACATTTATTTATATGCATTTGGAGCAACTATCTATCTGTACATAAATTTCACTGATTGTTGAATTTATTTGGTTTTCACTGTTTTGACAATGTCTCCTAATATAAATACCATATTTCTGTCTGTTGATATGTCTTCAGTTCTAGCTGAACTATTATTCAGATGCTTTCTTTTAAACATTTCTATTCCTTCTAAACTCTCGAACCAGTTGCATTTTCAGTTACATTGTTTGTTTTACTGGAGTCTAAAGCTCTCCTGTGTCAAGCACAGCTCAAAAGATTAACATTTTTTGCTCCATCTTCAAGTTCCTTGTGTGAACTGAGGAATCTGTTGCCTAACTACTTTTTGTATGATATGTCTGGTTATGAGCCCAGTCAATACATTGTTTATATGATACTTAGTTTTATGAATATGATTCTACATTCTTTCATTTAGATTTTTTTTCTGCATATACTAATAAAGAAGCTGTGACCTGATAGTTTGTAGAGATCTAAGGGGAGTAGTTTCCCTATAATGTTTAGTACTTAAAAGTAGAAAATAATCAGAATTGTGTGTTGACTTGTTTGTGTGTTTGTTTAAAAGAAATGCACTATAAGCCTTCAATACACTATGTAATCATTAATATAACTACAATGAAATGTGTTGTGTAAAATAATAAGTAGACTACTTGCAATATATAATTCTTGTATCCTAAGTTGGGCTGCTTTTAACTTTTAGTTATCACTTAAGAGTACAACATACTCATTTTTCATGAAAAAGTTGATTTTGACAACTAATCTGTAAAATATATCAAATGATTTTACAGCTCACTACCCTCCTGTGCCTTCAGGAAGATCCTCTTGCCAACTCAACATTAATGAAATGGGATGAGAGTTAAAATTGTTTTATTCACCATGATGTTATTTTTTGTCTTGATGGATGTTTCCTCTTTAGGATTTTTAATCCTATTATATATGTAGGACACCGAACTGTGAACTAAGTGATTACTGTGTTATTTTTCTTTCCTCAATTTTTTGGCATCTTTTGAGAGAGGGTGATCAGATACTTGAGTATTGTAACAGTGCCTTGATGGAGTTCGCACAGCAATGAGGTATGTATATATAAGTATATTTTCAAGGTTGTACCATATCTATTCAAAAATGTTGTGGTATCTGTTACTTTCAATATTAATTTGGGGAAAGTATAAAAGGATGTATAATTACAGAAAAATACATCAGTTTTTTTTCTTTTGATAACTATGAAGGAGCCAATATTGGAGTACATATTATTGTACATTGAAACTGCAATGTTGTTTGCTGATACTAAAAAATAGCCATAATAAAATTCGAACCACTGACAACCAGCTTCATTTTATTGTTTTAACAAAGTGTGGATTTCTGAGCAAAATGACTGAGGATGAAAATAAAAATATGTACACCATTTCAATGGAAAAGACCTGTTATAATATTTCCTTGTGCAGACTAAGTATCCACTTGTGTAATGGATATAAATCTTGGCTATTTAAATGAGTAGCCTTCCACTCTTCTTGAAATCTTCGTTGTTGTTTTTTCTAGTTTCTGGAATAAACTTGTTAGCATTTTTAATTCTCTTGCCCTTTTTATTTTAACACTCTGTTTGGATTTTTATACTGCTACACATTTTTTAACTGAAAATAGGCTGTTGTATGTTAAGGACCAGTGTTTAGTCCAATGCATATAATACATGTAATGAAAAAATGTGAAAACATTTACTCATGTGTATGTATGTAGGAAACTCCTATTTCTGTAAGTTTCCTATTTTTGCCTATCATGTAAAATATTATTATTATTATTATTATTATTATTATTATTGCACTTTTCTATTTGCAAATCATGCTGCATGCAGTGTGATGAAAGAAATTAATTCCTTTGAACGTACTGAATTTGTGTGTTTCATGCAAAATTATATAGCTGAGTTCAAAAAATTGTTTAGAAATACATTTGTAAATTTAAAGTTCTACCACTGGTCAGTAGTTTTGTATAATTATAGAATAAAAAGCTGTAATCAATAATAGTACATTGTGTTTGAACTTTGCTTGTAAATCTTTAAGTACAAGTTCTTGATAATGCAGTACTGCTGAAGGGAATGAAATGAAGATATAAAAAACAGTCTGCTTCTATTTAGCATAATCACTGAATTTGATAAAAGAAGGTCATTTTGGAAAGACTGAAACAGATTTATTTAAGCAACACAAGCAACACCATGTTATTCTGTTCAATCCAAATCTATAGCATCCCTGCATAGGATAGAAAACATCTGTTTGGAGACTCTTAGTACATACAGATTGAACACCACCTGAATATGCACAGCTCTTTCAGGCATTAATTCCTATCTTTTATCACCTAGTCAAATTGTCTTGATTTTTGAAAAAGCTAAAGAAGTCAGATTCAATTGGTATTGGAGAGGACAACACCAGGAAATTCCAGGGTTAAATAAGATAGATTTTGAAGTAAATAAAACACCCTGAAAGAAAGCAACAAAAAACTAATTTCATCATATTGTCAAGAGTCAATTCAAGAGAATGTTTACATTTTTTTATTAAAAATTAATATAGTTTAAATATATATTATATATGGTTGGATTAATGCTTATATTCTCTCTCAATAATTCTCATCTACAAGCAAAATATCCTTTTATATAGCAGATCATGTTTCTATTCCAGAAAAATATAGTTTCTTAGGCAAAATTGACAGTTCTGTTTTGTCAATTACATACACACATGCATGTGTGCACATACACACAGAAGGGGGAAGAGCTTCTGATAATGGACTTAGAGTATTTATTGGATTCATAAATCTTTCAAAAAGTAACAGAAAGCATGCAGCGAACTCAGAAACTCAGTTCTCAGAAATCAACAACAGAGAAAACGGTACAGAAACCGTTTCTAAATGCCATTACAGGGCTTCATAGTCTTAAATTTATTTCAGAGGGGTTATAATCTCAAGATCAGGGACAAGAATAGACCTTGATCTTGTAGTTCACATTTTATAATTTCTCCTTTCCATCTGATTCAAAAGTGGCTTTTTATAAAATTACTTAATATTCACCCTTATCTGGGGTGCTCCAAATGTGATGGGGCTGGAACTTTTCAGGTTGACTCAGCCTTCCATCCTTTCTAAGGTAGGTGAAATGAGGACCCAGTTTGTGGGGGCAATAAGCTGACTTCGTATAAATATACAAAAGTATGAAGGCTATTGCTTAGCGCATTGTAAGCCGCCCTGAGTCTCCGGAGAAGGGCGGTATATAAATCAATTTTTTTAAAAAAAATTCCCAGCCATTAT
The DNA here is from genome assembly GCA_012654045.1 of Ptyas mucosa. Classification (NCBI taxonomy): domain Eukaryota; kingdom Metazoa; phylum Chordata; class Lepidosauria; order Squamata; family Colubridae; genus Ptyas; species Ptyas mucosa. Next base: position 20,509,539 of record WNWU01013802.1, read on the forward strand.
ATTCATACACCTGAAAGAAGGCTGCAAAATCACCCTCTATTTAAAATGAAAGGTGATCAAGGGAGTGTCTTCAAAAGACTTATTGTGCAGTACCATTTCTTCAATTAAAAATATCCAAAGCTAGTGAGACAGCAGTATATTGCATTTGTAACCTCATTTTCCCGCCCTTTCTTCCATCCTTTTCTCTTATCAGATTGACTTGTTAGAAGGAAATATAAATAACCTGCCTTTTGAATGGGAGGGCAGGATTCCTCAATCTGGAAGCTCTCTACCATATTCATTCTTTGTTGTTGATAAAAGGGAAGCCTGAAATTCTTACAAAAGAACATAGAACAATACAATCCTGTTAGTACCTTTTATTCACACACTGTTCAGTTGCTAAAGGCAGAAAAACAATAATATATTTACCACAAAGCTAAGATCAAGACACTGACTACTGTGAATGCCTCCTGTTAACAGGATGAGAGAATCTAGACTTCATCAATAAAATGCCTTAAAGCAAACTGAAAAGCATTGAAATAGTCTGATATAGCATTTTCACATGCTATGTATTCCTTTCTTTAGAAAGTGGAGACACACTGTTTTAATGAAGATTCAAAAAGGCAATTTTCTTGTATTAACTATCTTTCCCTTGACCTTCAAATATTCTTGGCAAGTAACCTATTTTCTGGTATCAACTATCATTTATCATTTCTTTCTTCTCCTGCCTGAGTATATCAGAGTAATTAATATGCACAGCTCTCTTTCATGTAGCCTCTTATTTGTTACTTTACTTTTGCTAGAACAGTTAACCTGGCTCTTGAAATCTAGGCAGTTCAGATTCAGAACAAGTTAGGCTGACAATATTTGGCACAATCAGGCACTTAGGAGGAATACTCCCATCAGTTATTATTTCATTCAGATTTGTTTTGAAATACAATTGCCCCTGAACCTACTGTCACTGGTATAAAATAAGGAATGAAAACAACGCCCCTGATTCCTTGTTTAAAAAAACAAAAAAAACTCCCCACTTTATTATAAATAATACAGTTTTATGAGTTGAATACATGTAGCACAATAATGTGAAAATAAAGCAAGATCAAAAGGATAAAATCCCTTTGTATTGAAGTATTACAATCCCTAGATCAATACCATTTGACTAGCAAGATTCATGGTTTCATCATTTTATGAAAGTCAAGATAACTGCCGGTATAAAACAGACTAATGGATGAAACGGGTTCGGGGATACTGTGGCTAAGAGCCATAGTTGGCCATTGCTGATGTGTAGGTCAGGGTCCATCTTAACATATTCTTACCATATAATATAAATCATAATTTATGGACAATTTGGGAAAATAAATACTAGTTAAATCAGTAAAGCAACAAAGTGCTTAGCAGATAATTATCGGCAAAGATAAAAGAAGCTACTATTAAGATATGGCATTGGCATTTTATGTCTTAATATTTTTTGTCTTCTGTGCAACAGCGGTAGCAGGACAGTGACAGCCCTCCACAATAGTTCCAGTTTCTTCTGTGGCCTTTGGGAAAATTAGTTGTCCACCCCTACCTTAGAGGGATTGTTAAATTCACATTCTGGTTTAGTGTGTGTATGAACCATGCAAACCTTTTTCTGCCCTTCCTTCCTTCCTTCCTTCCCTTCCTTCCTTCCTTCCTTCCTTCCTTCCTTCCTTCCTTCCTCTCTAAAAAAAGTGCTCCAAGTTTGAGGCTACATTGAACTTTACCTTTCTCCAACCAGATATTTATAATCAGTCATAATTCCTACGTCACATTTTGAGTAACAAATCTGGGAGCTGCAGTACAAATAGATATATATATATAAGGGCACCAGGTTGGGGTATTCTACTATCACTTGCAGCTCTACGTTAAAATAGAAAAGTGAGGCAAGTTCCCATCAGCAATACGATATATTTCTATTGAATTATCTAGGATTATATGAATAAAAATCATCAGCCTCTCCACCCAAAAATGTGTAACACTGAGTTAGTAGTGCCTTTTCATAACATCTTACTGTAAAAAACTTCAACCTAAATATTAGAATGGCTGGGATGAATGCACTTTATAAGTTATAAGATGAAAAAACATGTCTACAATGCATTGGAAAATATTTATACTAATCTCAGATTCAGCGAGCCATCACAAATACACATGCTGCAAGCCAGATTCACAAGCCCTTTTGAAACAGCAAACATGCTTTCCATTCCTAGTTTAGGAAGCATCACCACTGTTGCCAGCTGATGAACAGGCAGGTGCACAGTGACCAAGAGGATTAATATACAGAGAAAACTCCTATGGAGCGAAAAGTGATTTGGGAGCTTTGAAATGCTAATATTTGGATCAGTGAAACAAATTCCAGGGGAATGCTTCTGTAAAATCATCCAGCCTCATCTGATTTTATATTGTTTAATTAATGTATGAGGCAGCATTTAGCTAAACATTATTGCATTAAATCACAGAAAGAAAGAAAAATGCTGCCTGATAGATAATACAATACAATATAGTGAATTGAAATATTACATTCTGTGTTTTCTTTGTCCATTATTATAATCTCAATATTTTTAATAATAAACCTAAATAATATACTTAGAAAAATCATAAAGATTAATTTTGTGCAAAAACTCCACCAAATTGAGCTTTCAATGGGGAATTTTAGCAGGGTGATGTATCCAAAGGAGAATACTGGCTGAAAGGCAGATTCAGGCAGGCATAATCTTCCTGGATCAAAGGGAAATCATGAGATAAATTACTTGCACTCCAGACAGTAGTCCCTTGTGATAAACTGCAGAAATAGGAGTTTTGCAATCATTTCAGGAGCTGAGGTTGAGTTGAGTGGTCCTGAGATAGCATCTACACTCACTCCTAACTCAGGTCTAAACTATATAGACATCAAGCCTCCCATTTTCTTATTTTAATCACTTTGGGAAGTAATTAATTTACAGATAGAGATATTTCCTTTGCAGCAAAGATAAGATTCCTTGCAGAGAATTCAAAAACAAACAAAAAAGAGAAACATTGATTTCAAGATTCATGAATCTTTTTAAGAAAGTGAAGGTTTAAAAAAGTTTTTAAATAGATATGGCAAGAGTCTTATTTTTTATTTTTTATATTTATCATTTTTCTTTTAACGAAAATGCTTTGGTTTAAATTTGCACTAAAGCAATTAAAGAGACCAGTCCTTCATGGGAATGCTTGCTGTTTACTGTTACAGATGCACCTAATTGATGGACTTTACATAACAAAAGATATGGTAATGAACTAGGCCATGATGTTTCATTGCCATGGAGACATTTTGTGTGCTATGGCTTGAAGTTATGGAGAGTTACTAAAAAAAATGCTACAGCCAAGAAAGGGGGGGGGGTCACTAAAGTAACCTCTAGAAAAAATATTTACATCAGATATTCTTCAGAAGTTACTTGAACAGATGGAAGATAAATGGGAAGCTTTTGGGGAAAAATGGATGAAAATTTTGTACAGTTGAGACAGGAGATGAAGGAAGATACTAAAAACATGGAAACTTCTGTAAAGCAAATAGGGAAAAATAGGGGAAAACTGAAGGAATCAAGATGCCCTATGGTAATAACATCAAAAGTCTGGATGAAGACAATCACTACAAATATCTGGGCATCTTTCAGTCAAGATAGAAGGTTAGAAGTGAATACATCAAGAGAGTGAAGATTTTAAAGTCCAAACTCAGAGGAGGAAATACATAAAGGCAATTAACACCTGGAAATTCTAGTAATTAAATACACAGCTGGAATAGTGAACTGGACTCAAGCAGAACTAAAAGCCCTGGATAGGAAGATCAGAAAAATAATGACAATGAATCATGCCCTTTATCCTTGCAGCTATGTTGACAAATATCTACTTACCAAGAAAAATAGGTGGGGTGGAATGTTGTAAGTACACCAGACAGTTGAAGAAGAAAAAGGGGCATTGGAAGAATATTTGAAGTATAGTAAAGAAGATGCACTAAAGCTATTAGACCAGGAAGGCCTACTGAATACTGAAGAGACACACTGGCCTACAAGAAAGACCAAATAAAGAACAGAAAAGAGGCATGACAATGCAATGAAATACCATTTGTCTGAGGGCAAGTTGGACCATAAAATAGAGAAAGTAATAGAAAAGGAAGATGCTAAAGTGTTCTGGTACTTCAGAATTCAAACAGAAAGATACCTGCTACATTACACTCCAGTAACAGGTTTTTTTAAATTTTTATTTTTAATTTATTTTATTTTGTCAAGTACATATTAGATAATATATGTAAGTATAAGCATGAATTGAATATATAAAATGAATACAATTAAAGGGAATATTAGGACAGGGACAGTAGGCACACTGGTGCTCTTATGCATGCCCCTTACAGACCTCTTAGGAATGGGGTGAGGTCAACAGTAGACAGTTTTAGGTTAAAGTTTTGGGGGTTTTGGGATGAGACCACAGAGTCTGGCAGTGCATTCCAGGCATTAACAACTCTGTTACTGAAGTCATATTTTCTGCAATCAAGTCTGAAGCAGTTCACTTTAAGTTTGAATCTATTGTGTGCTCGTATATTGTTGTGGTTGAAGCTGAAGTAGTCATCGACAGATAGGACATTGTAGCAGATGATTTTATGAGAAATCATAAAATCATAAAATTATGAGAAAGACAAAGAAGGTGGATAGTGAATGTGGTCTTGACAAAATCAGTAGACTCCAATTCCCAACAGACTCAAGAAAAGAGCCAATAAGGTACTTAGAGATGATAGGAAATCTAAGTAGACAACTTCTACTAAAGTTTTTTGTTAGTACTTAATGAGAAAAGGGCTGTAGGCTATAATGGGCAAGGTATAGGGCAATCTGGAATGTTTTATTCTTTGGATTGTTTCTTGACTGTAAATTAGGAATTTGTATCACAATTTTTAAATATTTTTTACCTCAAAATAAAATCACAACTGATTTTCAGCACCTGTGGTCGAAACTAGACAAAGAACTGAGTTGTAGGCCACTTGTTATGCAGTTGACAAATGATGGCTGGTGGACCATAGGTTGCTTAAATAATAACAAAATTAAAGAAATAAAACAAAAAATACTTTGTGCAGGTGGCCAAAAGGAATGAATTTGGAGCAATGCTGTGAGAAATTGCTGTATACTTTTAATTAGTATAGTTCAGGGGTGAAATCCAGCAGGTTCTGACAGGTTCTGGAGAACCAGTAGCAGAAATTTTGAGCAGTTCGGAGAACCGGCAATAGAAATTTTGAGTAGTTCGGAGAACCGGCAAATACCACCTCTGGCTGGCCCCAAAGTGGAGTGGGAATGAAGATTTTGCAATATCCTTCCGTCAGGAGTGGGGAGGGAATGGGCACACCACGCCCACAGAGCCATGTCCACAGAACCGGTAGTAAAAAAAATTGGATTTCACCACTGGTGTGGCATATGTGTCTTTATATTTTAAATTACTTTAATTTTGACTCTTGGTTTTTGATCACAATACAATATCTGGGTTCTGCTGTTAATCAGGTTCAAGATGACAGACTATAAGTAGATTTGTGCTATTCCTTGTTCAGTCAAATTCATTTCCGTACAGAAATTGTTAGTTAAGGGACAAAGGAAGCCTGCATGCTCAGTGAAGGGAGATTGAGATTACTAGAAACATGACCTCTTTACAACTCTTAACAATGAATGAGTTTACATTTCCAGGATCAGATGAACTGACTGAACCTCAGATAGCGGAAGGAATTACCTTCAGCACTCATGTCTGAGCAAGTTCTAGATCAAATCATAAAAATCAATCTGTAAAGACGAGCACAAGCATAAATCAGCTTAGATTTTTAAGAGCAAATCTTATCTGATCATCTGATATGGGAACTTCATTAATGTATTTTCTTAATAGAAGACATAGTGTAACTTGATTTCAACAAAACATTTGAGAAAGTACTCCACGATATGCTGATAACAGGCTACTTAATTGTGGGTGACATGTCAGGACAATTAGGACAGTACAGAATTGGTTAGGAAATTATACTTGGTGCATTGCAAAGTTTCCTAAACAAATTAGGGAGAGATATGTGAAGTCATGGGATATCACAAGGATTGATTCTGAGCAGGGGTGAAATCCAGCAGGTTCTGACACGTTCCACTGGTAGTGGAAATTTTGAGCAGTTCGGAGAACTGACAAATATCACCTCTGGCTGGCCCCAGAGTGGGGTGGGAATGGAGACTTTGCAATATCCTTCCCCCAGGAGTGGGGTGGGAATGGAGATTTTGCAGTATCCTTCCCCTGCCATGCCCACCAAGCCACGCCCACCAAGCCACACCACGCCCACCAAGCCATGCCCACAGAACCAGTAGTAAAAAAATTTGGATTTCACCCCTGGTATAGTTCCATTTTTGTTTCAGAGACAGTATGATGTTCTCTATTGGATCTCACCCTAGAATCTTTGATGAAGATATGGCTGAATATACAGCCACTTTGGCACTCTACTCAATATCCTCAGAAGAGCTTTTCATTAATTTGTGCAGCCCTCATTCATATATATCCTTAACAGGCAGCTAAGCCAATAAAAAAACCCTAAACAATTACAAAGATATCAGATCAGAATATTAGCAAAATACTGCAAAAACCCACAGCATTGTTTAACATGTATTTATTTATGACTTAAGACTGCATAACTGTAACTTTTTGCTTGTATCCTTACAATTTATATTGATACTGATTGTCTCCTAGTATGATTTGATTGCTTATTTGTACCCAATGACTATCATTAAATGTTGTACCTTATGATTCTTGACGAATGTATCTTGTCTTTTTATGTACACTGAGAGCATATGTACCAAAGACAAATTCCTTGTGTGTCCAATCACACTTGGCCAATAAAGAGTTCTATTCTATTCTATTCTATTCTATTCTATTCTATTCTATTCTATTCTATTCTATTCTATTCTATTCTATTCTATTCTATTAATTTGTATTGCTATCCATCTCAACAAATAACAAATAACTCTGGATGTCAACAAATATTAAAATAAAATGGAAGTAATCACAATCAACAATATAACAACTAACATAGATAAAAGCTGAGGAAGATAGCAAAATTGACAATCACTAGCACAGCCAGGAAATGGGCTCGTTCACACACTCGGGAGACAGGTTCAGTTACCCATCAGCCTTCATTACTGTATTTAAAAGCAACTTAAGTCTGTTGCAGAGCATAAAACACAGCCACAACTGATGCATTGTATAGGATCAAATGATGGAAGATGAAATTATCAATAGCACTATTTGTAATGCCAACTCTTCAATCTCAATAGCAAAATGTCTCAGTACAGGTTATTTAAGAACACGAGCAGGAAATATCCTAAGAACAGATTGCTGAGCTAGTTAAGCCTTTGGCCTAACATAACCACAACACTTTACACATTCTTATGAGGCAAGGAATGGTATCACTGATAACTAAGGCCTCTTGGCAAATCTTGGTAGAAATTCCCAGACATTTGGCACAGCTTGGTTTGGCTGCTGGGCTTAAACTAGGCTACATCTCTTAGACACACAACATGGCACAGAAGGTAAGAATCTTCGTTGCCCACTAGAAGGAAGCCAGATAAAGAGTTCATTGTCTTCCATTTGAGTGAGGTTACACATTCCCTCTGATACCCACAACCATTCAAATCTACCCCTCCTTTTTTGCCATACTTCAACAGACTCTTTGTTGTATATTTCATGGCCTTGAAGTTGAGTGAGTGATTTGTTGACTGTTTATATAACTTACTTCTCTGTCTTGGGAATCACTGACTCTCAGTTTAACTCTCACAAATGACAACCTGTCTTTCATGTTTATATCCTGACAGATTTTATTCAAAACTGTGAGTAAAGCTTTCATAAACAATCATAAGGCTCAGAGAGATTCATGAAAAGTGATTTCTAGCAATATAAGCAATAAGCATTTAAGCCTTTAAATGGTACTTTGAATTGGAACTGGAAAGTCACAACCAACCAACGTACTTGATGCTGATTAGGTATCATATTTTCTCATCTTAGCCTCCATGTGCAACTAGCTATGTACTTACTATTTACCTCATTTGGAGCTTCCAAAAATAGTTCAAAAGTGGTCTCATATAACGTGATGACAGTAGACCTCATGTGGACAATCTAGTTCTCAGGCTATTTGAACTGTTTTGATCGTTCCAGATCTTCTCCAACCGCAAAAAGCTAAGCTCAGTGGTAAGATTTCCTTCCATTTTGCATTATTCTTATGTGTTAATAGGCAATATCCCAAGACAATCTGTGTTTCACTAGATTTTAGTTAGAGCAAGGCTTGGGAGCATAGCTGAACCCTCTCCTACCGTCTCCAAAGTCCACCTGAGTCTCTATTGTAGACAGTCAGAGATATGTATGTATGTATGTATGTATGTATTTGTTTATTTATTTATTTACTCTTCACATTTCCTAACTGCCCAGAGGCATACTTTCTTACATTTTCAAACAGGAGCTGTATGTTCTAACCCAGAAAATATACTTATTAGAAAAACATCTTTTAACTTCTCCTCCAACAGGAGAAAATAATAGGTAATTTTGACCTAGCTAAACATGAAACATTTGGGTCTCTTGCCCAGTTTGCAACCTAACTCCACATGCTGTGACTGTTAATTTCCTCTCTCCATATTAAGTGTGATCTGTAGCCATCAGCAGGGTACTTCCTGCAATCAGTTCTTGAAACTACTACCTCCTACTATGCACACACCGCACACCCAACTGCAAACTCAGACCTTATGAATAACTTCCACTCAGGTTTGCAGATTAATTCTACTTATAGTTATTTAATTTAATTTTTAAATTTTTTATTATTATTTTATTATTATTTTATTTTATTTATCTCAACTATCATTTTTAGCTTAGTCCCTCTCATCCATACCCAAACTGCTTTGTAACACCTATTTAAGTCTTTCCTAGTCTCTCCACTTCTTATAATTGATAGGACTGCTAGAACTATATCCCTCCTGTTTATCATTGATATATCAGCTCAGACTTCTCCTTGCATTGCATATAAATATTAAAAATAATGAGGAAAATCATGGAACTTACTCCAATGGCCACCTAGAGTTACTTTGTTAGTGTAAACTTTAAGAATGAAACCAGTGTAACATTATGCTTCTACAAATAGTTAACTATGGCTTACTCTTCATTATAGGAGAACAGTGAATGGCAGGAGGTTGCAAGCCTGTGTTTGAGACCTGAGAGCTGCCATGGGGCCGGGTTGAGCTCTTGTCCTTCATTCCAGCTCCGATGAAGGAGTCCCCAGTTGGGCATCCCCAGGGCAACAATGATGTCACCAGATAATCCTTTCAACCTTGAAGTGCCTCAGTGCTTCTGACATGAGTGTAAACTCTTCATTATAAAATATTGTTTTTAATATATTAAAGGAAAGAGCATAATTGTTTGTTTTGCTCTTTTGTGAACATTTCTGAATGCTCAGTGAACAGATGCTGCTGACAGATTTGCTGACAAAGATATTTTTCATCTTCTCGCCAGAATTAATTTATTTGAATGTTTGCATTGATTGTGCATTAGTCTGACAGCAATTTTGAATGTACTGCATTTCTTCAACTATCAAGCAGTGTAAATTAATGTGTCGTATTCCTATAATTTCATGTCAAGGTATACTATCTTGTCACCTTGTTGATCCTGAGAATGAGGGAAATTTTTCGGCAAGATAAATGAAATTGGATTAGCCTCACTTGTCTGACCTAGCAGAAAAATGATTCCTGTGTAGAGTCTGCAGCAAAGAGCCAATTTAGCAATGTGACACACCCTGAATCTGACATAATTTAAACTTATCTAGTCTAATTTCCTGCAAGGAAGCAAAGGTCAAATATCCAAAGATACTAAAGCATCAGAATTCAGGTCTTCCAGTGCCTATTACCACCGAAACTAATTCCATCCACCTTGCTGCTGGTCATCCTCTTCTCTTTCCTTCCACTTTTCCCAGCATTAGAGCCTTCTCCAGAGGATTGGGTCTTTGATTAATATATCCAAAGTCAGATAATTTGAGCCCAGTTATTTGCACCTCAAGTGAAATTCTGAGTTGATTTATTCAATCATCTGGTTTTTGTTTTCTTGGCTATCCACAGTATCTTCAGGAGGCTTCTCCAATACAAAACCAAACAAAATACACTGGAAAAGAGTAAGCAATACTTTGGGAAAAGAAAAATAATAATTGAAAAAGAAATCTTGCTGCATTTTGAGTCGAGGACATTCTGCATGCTTGGCAAGTGTTGTAACCATTGTGCTAATAAGGAAGCTCTGTTGTCCTATAGAAAAGTTTAAAGCAGATGTTATTCAGAAAAAGCAGGGAACGTGCAGTGGAGAGCCCTTCCATTCTCTGCAAAATAGCCAAATTGCAGGGATTGGCTTAGACAAAAATAAGATAATACATGAATAAGTGCAAAATTACTACTTTGAACTATGTCTGGTGGCTTGCATTTGGATAACTGTAGGGAGAATATAGGGAAAGCGGTTTGTTCTTGCTCTCCAAAAATGGTTGAGGTCCCTCTTTTAAGAGATGATCACCCTTTGACTTGGTGTTCATATCTTTTAAAACAATTAAGAATAACATTGCACTGCTGAAATTGCTGACACCCAAAATAAATAAATTCCTGGAAAAAGTAAAGAGTTCTGTAATATTAAGAAGAATTCCCTTCTATTGCTCTGACAAAACAAAATTAGAAAAGAACAGCTTAAGGAAATTCTCACGATAGCTTTATTTTAGTGAATGTCAAGAGTAAACTATTCACTGCAGAAGAGCACATAAACAAAAGCAGATTGAAACTGATTCACACATGCACGCACACAAATTCAGCAGAGAATGTGCTTGTATAGATGGACTATGAATTTACATTTCAGCAAAAAAAGGAAGGCATAAGATCTTCTTTCTTAAATGCAGAGAACCATTAGTCCACCTTATTGCTTGCCATCAAATGTAGAAATAGTACCAGTATCTGTAGAGCAACACTGGTTTTTCTCTACCATAAAAGCTTTTCCAAATTTAGAACAAAAGTCCTACAGAGGATGTGGCTGCTGAAAAATGCTGCAGGCGGAATTACATCATAACAATGGTCTATCAAGATCTTTCAGCCTCAACATTTAGAAATGGAATTGTCAGCTGTACTGACTTCCATAGTAATGTATTTTCAAGGAGATAAAAGTAAGATTAATGTCTAATAATTTTGTATAGTTCTGACAATGGGAAATAACTCCCATCTTGCAATTTCCTATGTCTAAGGACTGTTTGGAAATTTAGCAGAATAATTCTAATAAGAGTAAATGTGAATTTGGTTTCCCCATAAAATTCATTATAAATACCATGTAAGCTAATTTCTCAAGTGTTTAGCTGAATAATTTATAACAAAAATCTGGTAGTTTTTGTTACATTATCTGTGTTCTTTTCTTTCACATACTCACTCCCAAAGAGTATAGAGATCTTTTGCAAACATGCCAAGCAGTCATTTCAAATACCAATATCATGCTGAATCATACTTGATAAAATTAGAGTATAATTATTTCTTATTCAGGCTCAAAATTATGCCAAATGTTAATATGCCAGTTATTTCCATGGCTCAGTAACTTTGGAGTAATGCAGCTATCTGTGACTCCCTGTTAAAAGGACCACTCTGAATTCCAAAAATTCACTCATTTTGGCTAAAATTTGTTATTTCTTTTTATTATTAGATGTTTATGTCATAATTATGCACTGAAGATGTTTACTAGCACTTTTCCTCAGTAATTATTTTATCTACTATTTTCATTCAAATTTCACCCAGCACATGACTGAATCACAGATAGAATCATCTAGCTCAACATTTTTAATAAACAAGGTGCCACAGATGTAGAAATAGCAAGTATATATTCAAAGTTAAGTGATCTATGCGCAAAGTTTACTTCATGGGAATATTTACTTTAAGTACCCCTTATAGTACTAAGAAAAACAATCTGCAACAGTCTTTATAAAGAAATTTATAAATTAAGACTTGTCACTGAAGCCAGGATAGAAGCTGGATATCAAAACTGTGTATAGCATGGGTTTTATTACCATTCAGGGCAGAAATGTAGTCTTATTATGATAAGATTTTAAAGATATACAGAGCAACCTCATATCCTGTATATATCTTAATAAGTAGGATCTTTGGAATGGAGTTTAAAGGTAACGATTTTTCAAGATTTGGTTCAACAACAAAAAAACTATGTATCAAAGTTTCTTTGGCAGCAGACCAAACGGGATAAACTATTTTCTTTTTCCAATAATGTTTTGTTTATCCCTGATTTCTGAAAAACTTTTAGATTTTTTTTTACTCTAATGTTTTGAAGTAAAAAAGGGCAGTTGTTTTATATTTAATATTTAATTTTTAAAAAGAAATAATTTGCAGAGGTAGATCATACTTTTTTATTATGTGTTTTTAATTTCCTTTAATGAGACCTCCATAACTGTGGTCTTGAAGACTGATAAATATCAAGTTGATTATCTAAGTTCTCATCTAATTTCCTTGTTGTGACTCTGGCATATAGATTACTTTGGATTATTCATCCTATGAAATCTTAGTTTATATAACTTTTTTTTACTTTCCTTGTTATTCTATGTCTATTTTTACTTTCTTTTGGGGTATACTAAGTATTATATAGCTGCTTCAGCTCTGCTGAACAAACGTTTAGGAAGTTCTTTTAAGTCATACCCTCTCCCTACATGCCTAGTTACACAGAACTTTCAATCACTGTCTAAGGATTGCATCAGATGACAATAACAGAATTTCAATATCAATCCACAGTGTGAATCGCATTGTAATAGCACACTATTCTTGCCTTTTTAAAAAATATGTCCTACATGTGTGCTAAAGAGAAGGGCCAGTTGGGTGTAATGATTAAAGAAGGTTCTAAAGTTAGAAACCAAGAGTCTCACATTAAGCACGAAGCTAGCTGGGTACCACTTCCAAAATTTTGCCAAAAAGCCTGCAAAAGCTTTTGGGAGTAAAGGAAACAGTTATTGAAATAAATCTTAATTTCAATTGGATTAATTTTGTATATAAATTCTTCAATATATTTTTATATAATTTCAAAAGGCAGAATATTATTGGTTTATTTATTTATTTATTTCCAATTTCTATACCGCCCTTCTCCCTGAGGACTCAGGGCGGTGTACAGCCAGAAATAAAAAACATGAAATATAAATATTAAGACAATTAAAATATAGATAATTTGGCTACAAAATTTAAAACTCACAGACCAATTAAAATATTCAAAATATTTAAAATTTCTTCTTAAGCCAGCCCGGCTTGTTGGAAAAAATGTGTTTTTAGGGCACGGCGGAAGGCACTGAGGTCATGAATTCTCCTAATCTCCGGGGGCAACTGGTTCCAGAGGGTGGGTGCCCCCACAGAGAAGGCTCTCTCCCTGGGGGTCACCAGCCTACATTGTTTGGCTGATGGCACCCTGAGGAGGCCCTCTCTGTGGGAGCGCACGGGTCCATGGGAGGTCATCGGTGACAGCAGGCGGTCTCGGAGATAACTAGGCCCTATGCCATGGAGCGCTTTAAAGGTGATCACCAACACCTTGAAGCGCACCCGGAAGACCACTGAGCTGCATCCGGAAGCCAGTGCAGCTCGCGCAGGAGCGGTGTTATGTGGGAGCGCCACGCTGCTCCCGTCACTACCCGCGCGGCCGCATTCTGGACCAGTTGGAGCCTCCGGGTGCTCTTCAAGGGGAGCCCCATGTAGAGAGCATTACAGTAGTCTAGGCGAGAGGTTTAAATCTATTATGGAAAAAATACCTGCAAATAATGATGAATCATAACTCCGTGATGTTTACCAATTTGGCTATTGCTTCCAGCTTATTTTGCTTCTTCCTGTTGCTATATAAATACAATTCTGCAGGTTATTTTCTATCAACAGAGATATCTGATAGTCACTACAATAAAAAATAAATGATTTATTTGACATTTTTGGCACAGTGGGTAGGGTTACTGTGAAATGTCTAGTGGCTTTATTACTATTGCTCTGTAAGTACTAACAAAATAACCAAAGTAGGGTACTTTGATGTAACATCAATGTAATTCAAAGATAATAATCATAAAAAAATTGTGACTGTGGGGGAGAATTTGTAGGAAGAAAGAAAGAAAGAAAGAAAGAAAGAAAGAAAGAAAGAAAGGATATAAAAGAGTTTCTGTTCAGCCTCACAAATGTGGGTGTCACTGCATTGTTGCTAAAAAATTTCTAGCTAAATATGCTGTTTGACTTAGCATATTTTAATATAATCAAGTGTTGAATAAAACAAATGCTGAAACAAAAACCATGTTCAGGAAAATACGTGGACCTAATTTATTGTTATTTTTGTTCTGGATTTGTTCATTCTGTAACCCTACCTACAGTTTCTAATGTTTTGTAGGTTATGTAAATTTAGCTAATTATGAGACTTGAGCGCTGTGCTGAAAGGATGGGAATGAGCTCCCATTCCTTTCCTCAGCTCCTGCCCACCTAACAGTTTGAAAGCATGCAAATCAGTACTGGGTTCCACTTACCTTCGCTACCAGTTCAGAATTGGGAGCACGCTCGCGCGCGGTGCTTCTGTGCATGCGTAGAACCTTCTGTCCTATCCTCTCTATCTTGTGTTCATAGCATGTTTAGGCCTGTGATTTATTAATTGCTGGTCAGTGACATAGCTAGGATATTCACTTAACCATATCTTCCCGCATAACTGATATTTTTTGGTCACATCTTGCAACAAACCATCTGATATTACCTCCCAAAAAAGTAGTGTCCCTTGGTGCTATAGCAGGACTCTGCCAGCTTAAGCAGGGAAAACTGGTCTTGCTCCAGCATATTAAGAAACATTGTAGATACATTTACCTTATTTGCTGGGGAGATAAGAAAGCCAGTATTGTCATGAATAGTGAACAGTGGACTTTCTAGAATGTTTTGGTGCCAATATAAATTGTAAGTGAGGAAAAAACCTTGTCAGTCCTTGTCCTTCCCAGTGTCAATTTCCCCTCATTGTTTTGGTCCACAGATCCTGGGTGGTTGCTAGGATATTTTACTACTATATTATTTTATATTAATTTATCTACTTGATTTCTGGGCAATATCCATCATAAACATAAAAACAACGTAAAAACAAGTAAAACAATACAAAATAAATATATATATGGTCGCCAATTAGAACTATTGCCATGGGTGTCAATACAGCCAAGAAATTGGGCATTTACTGCACTTGGGGCTCAGGCCCAGAAACATAGCCAAGTCTTCATAGCCTTACGAAAAGCCAGCAGGGTCAGGATCTTCCTAATCTCTGAAGGGAGAATGTTCCAGAGGGCAAAGGTTACAGCTGAGAAGGCATATCTCCTGGTCCCCACCAGATGACATTCCTTGGCTGATGGGACCCATAACATGTACATTTATAATATATATTTTATATCAATTTATATCTTTTTATATTTTACATAACAATACAAATGAAACAAACCTTGCTTTGCCTGGAGAAAACAAGCCTATCCTTTATGTGTTGCAGTTTGAACACTTCTAATGGACATGAGGTAGGAGAAAGCTCTTGTAGAAGGTTGAGATGACAGTGTTTAATCATAGAAATTCAGTTTAAAGGACAGAATAAAAGCACTTTGATGTAATTACATTTCAAAAATGGATTCTGCTTCATTCAAGTAGCAGTTATGTCTGCAATATACAATTAGATAATAATTCCAACATCAGAAGCAACAAAGGAAGCAAAAAGCTTTTACTAAGTGATAGATAGCAACCAGCAAGTTCTGCAAGATGAACTTTCCACACAGCATCATCTTTTGCCTTAGAGAAAATAGCAAACCTGAGCTCCCTGATTTCAAACAAATAGTACATTCTTATTGCTGTTCAGTACATAATCAAGAGCAAAGATACGATATAGAAAATAAAAGTCAGGTGCACCTAAGCCACTTCTGTAATGCAACTTTCAGCTTTTGCTGCAAGTAACAGTTTGGGGCACCTTATATAATATTACCTGAGTGGCTCGGGATTATTGGATTTCAAACTCAATACCTCTGGAAAGACAATAGGTTGGGAAAGGTTGATTTAATGTCTATCTTCTAGTCATTTCTCTGTCTTTTGAGTGGCAGGTGAACTTTTCTTAGAAAATAACTTGGTTTACATGCTGCATTCAATATTTAATTTTGTACAGCTTTCTATACAAAAGTATTCTGAAGCTTTTACAAAAGTATAAAATGCACAGTAATGAATCAAAACTGATACGCCCATCAGGAGAGTAGAAAGCGGTAAGGAGAAGAAAATAATACAACCTTAATACAAAGAAATCTTGACTGATGAGATAGATCTTAAACATGTAGATAAAATTTATAATAGATGCATCACAAATTTTAAAGATTATGGTAAGGAATAGCATTTTATTAACATCAATAAGCCTTAAAAACTGAAATGATGCATTGGGCATCAGTATGATCTGAATAAAAGCAGCATTTCCAGTTTCATAAAGACAGTGATTTTTTCTTCAGAATGCCTTGCAAATCTGTCATAGCATAAGGTTTTCTAGAGTGGCTAATAGCAAGTTCTTGACCAAATTTAAGAGTCATGCTGGTGGGTAACATGAGCATACAATGAAATCCACAAACATAAACTTCGTTAAAAGCCATCAGTGCTCACACAAAAGGCATAACTATCTGCATTAAGCCATATCTAATCAGCTTCAAGTAGAGACTTGTATTATTTTTACTCTACTAATCTCCTGGCCCACTATCAACTAGAAAATCAGATGAAACTTTCTTGCATTTAGGGGCCCATCTTGATTTTCAATTCCATATATCATCAAAAGCATCAATGAGAAAACCAAGTATGTCTAGCCAACACCCCCCCAAAGAACATTAAAAAAACCCACCAGTTTCCATATATGTCCAGGGTCCATTGTAGCAATAGCCATAGCATTTAGATTTACATGCCACCCCATAGTGGTTTACAGTATTCTCTGAGCAGTTTACAATGTCAGCATATTTCCCCCAACAATCTGGATCCTTATTTTACTGACCTTGGAAGGATGGAAAGCTGTGTCAACCTTGAACCCCATCAAGATTAAACTCCAGACTGTGGGCAGAGTTAGCCTGCAATATTGCATTGTAAGCACTGCGCGCCAGGTTCTTCATAATAAGTATTTCAAGTGGTGCAATGAGAATTTGAAGTATATCCATGGCTGTTATGGAGATTATGAATGCCTTAACTGGCCCTAATAGAGCAGCCACAGCCTGAGTATTGAGATACCCAAGGCCACCAAGCTTGGATTGTTGATCTAGGGTGAAGCAGTGCTCAGGAACCAAGTGGGGAGGTTCCCAAATCCACATCATCCATCTTACCCATCCCAATTTCAGTTAAGTTCTCGTGCCACAATCAAGTCATAAACTGGTAAGATTTTAATACTATCAATTCATCAATACTATTAGGAATAGCATCCTTAGGAAGGGAGAAACTGAAGCCATGCCACACTTGTGATCACTTGTGGCCATCTCTGCTCTCTAGCCCTTACCTACCTTCTCCTCCTATTCCTGCTCTCTGAATTAAGGCTTAGTTTTATGGTAATGCAATTTGTGAATTTAATAAGTATAATCATCGACTACTAGAATACTGTATCCCAACTATCATACACTTCAGTTGTTATAATCTAAACCAGATTCCAATTTATAGTGTCTATCGACACTCATTGTGAAAAAAAATAAGAGTAATAAGGTCAGAATTTATTTTGCCTCAGAAGTCACTAATAGAGATTCTGAATTAGAAAGCTTCTCCCAAAATATTGGTCTGCAATTCCAATAATTTCCAATGACTAGAGTAAAAGTTCATCTGAAAGGTACAAAAGTGGTGGGACATCATAAAACACAAGTTACTATTCTGAAAGAATATTTAGAGAACTTCATGGTTCATATAAATATAGTCATAACCTTAAATGAACCTTTTATTCCCAGTTGAAAGCAATTAATTTACTTTTGTCTATATATTTAAAAAATGGCTGTGGAATGCCTCAAGCATTTTCAACCAAACTTGGTACACAGATGACTTACTCTCTGGAAAGAAATACTATGGGGGTAAGACACCCCTAACATCCCTTAGGGTGTGTGTTCTGTTAAGATACAGCCTGTTGTGCCTTAAAATATCTTCTACTGGACTGCCTTAAAATGGATTCTACTGTACAGCCCAGTGGAGTTGCCATGGTAACAGCTTCACAGTACTCCACAAGGGGGCTCCCTTTGGTAAGGGGGAAAATCCAACATTAGAAATTACATTTGGTCCGGACATTTTCAACAAGGCTTTGGTTATTCTTGAGGACAAATGTATGGCCATGATCAATAAAACATTACTGCAACTTGGCTTGCCTGCACCACTACGAGACTGACACAATGTACTTCACACAGATGACATACAAGAAAAGAACTACAATGTCAAACAGCTTAGTGCATATATCACAGACAAGAATGATCATGGATCAGCTAGCAAAACAACAAGGTGGTATCATGTTACTTGCTGCTTCAGGGTGATCAGGGAAAGCATTTTTAACTAATTTAATTCTCACCAAAATCAGAGCTTAGGGTGAATTTGCTCTTCCTGTCTAATACAGGATAGGAATAAATAAATACCCAGGCAACGCCAGGTTATCAGCTAGTATTCTATAAACTTTAATTGCCATTTACCTTTTTTTTTTGTAATACATTTTTATTTTATTTTATAACATACAAAAATTCCAATTTCAATTGAACAGCGTGTTGTCTGAGTAAAAATCATTTTAGGAAATAATGATCAAAGTGTTTACAACAATATTCATTGCATTAATATCAATTATATTAATATTAATAATAATCATACTTGTTTAACCAAGTTAACATATCTTCCTTATATCACTGATCCTTCCATATATTTCCATTTCTAGCTCCTGTTTTTGTAAGCTAGCCATTGATAAAATATTCAGTTTCTTTCTTTTCCTTAATTGTGTTAGCTTATCCATTTCTGCACATTCTAATATTTTTCTAATCACATCTTCATCTGTTGGGATCTCTTCACTTTTCCATTGCCATATACCTTAAATAAATATTTACATGTTGTATCCTGCTCAGCACTATATTATTTCCCATAAAAATCTGATCTCTGTAAAAAAATATAATACAAATTAATATATTTTTTCGTGTAACCATTAAAAGTAATTGCTGACAACACTTCTCATAAATATGAGAAACTATTGCTGTTGTGAAATGTCATATTCTATCAGTTCTTAAGCCTGTCAACTGTCTAATAAGTGCAATAAAATGCAAGGTGACCCTGCCATGTGTTTGTTATAATTTAAATTGTACCAACACAGAGCTGGTTTTTATACTTCAGCAGCACACTGACCTTATATAAATAGTTTTCAATGTAATAGTGATATAATAGATATAATTAGCTTTAACTTTAAGGACAATCAATTGGATAGCATTTGTATTGTACAGTTATGGTTCCCATTATTGAATAAAAATGTCTTACTTTATAGGTTTTTGTACCCATAAGCCAATGTTAGATGGAACAAAGCTAGTTGTTGCAAAGTTCTTTCCAAGAGTTTGGAATGATCCCATTGCGAACCGGTAGTAAAGGTAAGTAGAACCCACCCCTGGGTAAAATGTATTTACCTTCCCTACCGGTTCGGAAGTGCACACGCACCATCTTCACGTCCAATTATAGACCCTCTGCGCATGCACAGAGGGTCAAAAGCAGGCTACTTCCTGGTTAAAATCAGAAAGTAATGACGTCCGGGCGAGTGGGCAGAGCCTCGCACTGCCGCCGCTACCGGTTCACTGGATAACATGCCGCCGCCGCCGCTACCAGTTCACCCAAACCAGAGCGAACTGGTAGCATTTCACCCCTGCTCCCAGGTTTTATTGGGGTAATGCAACCCCACCCAAAACTAAGTATGGAAAAACACCATGTCCATGAGCCATTAAATCTAAAGTTACTTAATCCCCACACATAAGAATAAAAGTTCCTCAATATTACTTGGTTGGCTTGGAATAGAAATGCACAGGTGAATATCAGCATGCCCATTCTATGTATGACCTCACTCAGCAGCTTTATGTAGATGTAAAATTGGAAAAGGGAGAGTATAGAGCCCTGAAGCATCCTACAAAGCAGAAGGCTTTTAGAGTGGAAAACCATATCTATATCTACTATATTTGATATAAAAACCTCCTACAGTGCTTTGCATACAGTGTTCACACTCCAAATCTAGCAATATCTAAATAACTAGCAATAGAGTCAATTGGATTTAGATGAGCAGAAAAATTGATTTGATTGATTAAATAAAATATTAGGGTTACCCAATCGGAAAACTAGAAAATATTTGCCTGGGCAACATTTGTCCTTGAAATACTCACTGATATCTATGAAGAGTTCTTTATAGGAGGGAGTTTGGTAATAATTCCTTTAATGGAAATGAATTCTGCACTGCAGAGTATCTCTCATTACCCAACATAATGGCAATAATTAAAGAATTAAAGAAAAAAAGAATTATGGAAAATCAGGCTTATGTGGCGTTCTTATTATATGATGGAAATGGAAATATGCTTGACCATGCTGGCTGGATATGGTGAAAGTTAAAATCTATGTTATGTAGAAAACATCAGGATGGAGAATCACTTATGTCACAATAACATTAATGGCATAGCCTGTATTCTCTGGCTTTCTGAAAATAGAATGAAATAAATATAAATAGAATGAAATAAATATATTTCAAATAAAAATATATGAAAGTTGGAACAGTATTATTTCTACAATAGTACGATTAATATTGACCAAAGAACAAAATATTATGGTACCATTATGAAATTATAGATAGAGAATGAATAATTATACTATTATTTTGCTATTAATTCCTTTTCTAAATATGGTAAATGATAAAATTTCAAAATCAATGTTTCAGATTTAAGTCTGAGAATAGCTATGACTATTTAGTGTTGAAGGAAAGATAATCAGCACTTTTTATTTATTTATTAAATTTATATCTCACCCTTCTCCCTGATATTTATGTGCCATGCATCTCCCCGATGAGGCACATGTCAGAACTACTTTCATCTTATTTTTAGATATTATTAGTAAATTACTTTTTCAAAAAGTGTAGACCAAGCCCTGAAATTAAGCCAGTTCTAGAGCTGAGCTTTATCCCAAACTAAGAGTTGATATAATAGATCAATAGATATTTTCAGTTCTTAATTGCGCTAATGATAAACAGTGGCTTTCAAACTTTCATTAAAAGCAAGATACTAGTTAGTTCTTACACTTCTAATTCACTGAAAGAAATGCTGGTTGTAAGAATATGAAGGATGGTATTCTGCATGCTCATTAGGCACTCAGCAATAGGAATTTGAAATGGGAAAGATACATTTGCAAGAGATATTTAGATTTCATAAATTTTAACATAATTTATTACAAAAATCTAGCTCTTAATCTTACGTAAGTACTTGTTCTTCTAGTCCTATGACATAGAACAATATGAAAATACTCTGATCTCCGTCTAGGTGTCTTCACTGCTATCATTCATATAATTGTTGGAATAGATAGCTTGACCAAGAATGATCTAGGCTAATCTATTAGGTCTATTATTCTTGTGAAGAAAGTTACCACTATTTTGATCTTTGTGAAAGCCAGGAAAATGTGTATATGAAGCAATATACACCAGGGGTGTCAAACTCAATTTCATTGAGGGCCACATCAGGATTGTATTTGACCTTGGGAGGCCAGAGTGGGCGTGGCCAGGGTGGGTGTGGCCAGCTTGACATCACTCGTGTCGGGGGTGCTTGTGGTGGCCCAAGCGCTCTGCCAGCAAAAACGGGCTCCCAAGCTCTGTTTATGGCTGTGACGGCCTCCTGCAACCCTCTGTCAGCAAAAATGAACTCAGGAGGGCCACCCCCAGCCAGCCTGAGTTCCGTTTTTGCTGCCAGAGGCACCATGAGCCAGTCCTTTGCTATTTCCAGGGTGGCCCTGTGGGCCAGGTCCAAGCACCCCGCATGCCAGATCAGGGCCCTGGCCTTGAGTTTGACACCCGTGATATAGACCATGAGTGATACCATGAAATTAGACAAAAATCAAAGTCTGTTCCAGTCTCCAATGGAGAATATTTATATATAAAAAAGAAGGTATAAATCTTGGAATTATCAGTTTTTTAAAAAATGAAACTAAAATCAAGTTTGTTAGAAGTAAAAGGAAAAAATATAAAGTTGGTTTATTTGACCAAGATTCATGAATAAGAAATATGAACACGCACAGAGAAGCAAATGACAAGTTATATAATTATTTTAGAAGTTGAGATACAAATACATAATTGCTAAATTTATATGATGAGATCACTCCACACTGCCATTTTGGTATCATTGCCTTTTTCACCACCGAAAAAATATTTTGTCATATATTTATCGACTGCCACTGTGTCATCTTGATCCTATTACATCTATCTAGTAGTGTATTCTGCTGCCAGCATAATTACTCATATTTCTTTTAGCTTTCGTCATGTAACATGCCATACCCTCCACTATCTTCCTGTCTACTTCAAGTTTTATTTTCAAAGCTCTTCAAACCTTTATACCTCATTCTTTCTTATACCATTCTGTATCCCAATTTCAGTTTTGTTCCTGCAGTTCCATCACCCTAAATAATCCAAAAGTCTCTTCTCTCAAATGAGTCAGTCCTTTTCCTTTTGTGCTCAGCACAGCTATCTAAACATGTGACTTCAAAGCGATTTTCACATGATCTGACTTCAAAGCGACTGTCACATAACCCACTGTAGTTAACTGTAGTTAAACTGCTAACACAAATGTTCCTATTTCTTTTTTCCCCTATTGTTTCTCCTGTGTCAAATTATAAATTCTTTCTAATCTGTCATTTATACACTACTAACATCATTGTAAGGTTTATTATAGCATTTGTGCGGATCCAGCTCTTTCCAGATGTTCTGGATTACAGCTTGCATCATTGCCCACTAGCCCGACTGGTGGCATGGCATGATTTGAACTCGTGGCTAGATGGATGTTGTAGTCCAGTGCATTCAGGGGGTTCCACATAATGTAAGACCGATGTATATTGAGACAATACATTATAGTAACTAAATATAATTTAAATATAATAAAAAAAATAAGACAACTAATAATGTCGATTTAGGGTATTCATGTACTGATAATAATAGCACTCAACATTCGGTTATGGAGAAATAGAAGAGGGTTAATTTGGAAATGTCTGCCTCAGAAAAGGGATGATTTGCTGTGTCTCATTCACATACACACCCAGCTCGAGCATCCTTCCTTCCCTTTTGCTACACGCGTTGTTTATCACAGAGAGTCCCGGAGCACGTGGCCTAACCGCGGAGCGCCAATGCAGCCGCCTGGCTTGAGGTTTGGCGGGTTGATTGGCGGGAGAGAGAGAGAGAGGATTCCTTATTTGTCACTAGGCTGCAATTTAGCCATTCCTTGGCAGGCGCGCGCCCGAGGTTGCCTGGAGACCGAGGCGCGCGGGAAAGAGAGGAGGTGGAGGTGGAGGGGGGGAGTTACGTAGTGACGTTAATTCTATATGAGCGCGAGCGGCGGGAGCTTGGGTCTTTTTACCGCCGGCTGCGAGACGCTTCTTCCTCAATCCTGAGTCACTGCGAGACCCGGCCTCGCGCAGGTAACCGAGACGCGTGGCTTGGCTTCGAGGGTGGGATCGTGAAGCTCACAGCCGGGCCGCCCGCCGGCTAGATATCGATCTCGGCCCACCAGTTGCAGGGTTCCTCGCGTCCAGTCGGCACCGAGGAGGGGGAGAAAGCGGGCTGAGGCGGTGTCCTTCTTGGCCGTTGGGCTTCTTGTGGGAATTGTGCCTCAGTTCGCAGCGGCGGTGGTTGCTCGAGTGGGAGAGCGGTCGCGCGCGCCAAGGGGGTGCCAAGGCCATTTTTCTCCTTCCGCCCTCCTCACTTTCGCCTGAGGGCGAGGCCTTTGGCCGGGCGGCTCGATCTGGCTTGGCTTGGCTTGGCCGGGCCTAGTCTGTCCGGCTGAAGCACAAGCAAACACGTGGAAAACAGGCAGGTCTGGGCCGCCTCAGGCGCTTTCCCCCTGGAGTCGGTGACCTGTAAGTGGCGCTGCGTGGATTAAAACCTCTTACCGGGGCTGAGACGTTAATAGGATTTTGCCGCGATGGGGGTAGGGAAAAGGGGATCGAAATAGGCAGTCGGTTTTGATAGTGGGCCCCCGGGAGAGGCTGGATGTGGGCATTTGGGGAGGGTGCGCGTTGCGGCGGGGAGTCTATCACTCGTGTTCCCTGAGGAAACGATCGGTTTAAAGATAACTTTACTCTTTTATACCCCCCCACCCGCGATTTAAAGGCAGTTCCCATACGTAGTAATAAAAACTCATTTTTTCTCTTTCCCTCCTTTTGCACAGAGTGTTGTATTTGTAGATTAAATTTTTTTCACTCAGTGGATTGATTTAATAGCTATTCTAAATGTACTTTATAACTTTTGAGATAGTGCCAGGACTGTGGTTTTAGACAGCATCAGATTAACTGCACTTTAATCTACAAAACACCCTTTATGATACTGGCCATATGGTTTTTAGGGCAAGGCAGTATAAAAGCAAGATTAAAGTGTCTTGAAATACTGTTGTTTGCTTCATTGTTT
Source organism: Ptyas mucosa (assembly GCA_012654045.1). Lineage (NCBI taxonomy): Eukaryota > Metazoa > Chordata > Lepidosauria > Squamata > Colubridae > Ptyas > Ptyas mucosa. The sequence goes on from WNWU01013802.1 coordinate 20,534,196, forward strand.
TTCAGTAGATAGCTGTTGTATTTGTTTAGAGGGGTGGGACATGCAGTAGTGTACTACAGCTATTTTCTTTTTGATGTGGCAACTAAAGAAGATGTGTAAATTGAGAGATACCACTTTAGTAGAAGATTAAAAGATAAGTTTGTTTCATAAATTGGGTAATGGTGGGTTTTGAATATGAATTAGCTGAACGCCTAAGGTTATAAAATATAAGAAAGGTAGCCAAAGAATGCATATACACAAGACTTGATGTGTGCTTTTTTTAATGTACTATTTACCGTGATATCTAGAAAGGGTGCAAATGACAGTTGGCATAACATTAAATTCTTGATTTTTTAAATTCTCTGATGTGGCAAATGAATTTGTCTTTTAAAAAATTGGCTTGAAAATTTTAATGACTTTCCAATTCAAACATTTTTGTTAGCCAATACTTTATGTAAAAACATTTTCACAAATTGATATTTTAAATGTCAGAAATAGTTTTCTTATACAGCTAGGTGTTGTTTATTAACATTAATGTTAAATTTTGAGACATAAAACCCTAATTGTTACAAAATCTGTAGCAGTATTTATTTTACATGATTGACAGCTCTTGGCAGGTTACTTTCTTCTGGTTACCCTTCTGTAAAATGGAAGTGATTAATATACCTGAAGATGCATGTCCAAAATTATAAAAATGCATTGGATCTAGCAAAGTAATGAATACTAAGAGAGTTTTGATTCCAGGGGATATACTACTACATGTAAATATAAGCATTATTTAATCTACTTTATTAAACTGAAGCTTTTCAAATAAATTGAATTGCATTTTGCATTTTTCCAGGAAAGCAGTCAGTTGTGTTGAATCAGAAAAGTGGTCTTGAACTTTACAATTTGGTCATGTCTTAGAGTGCCTTAACTGAGGTTGGTTTAGCTGTGTTTAGTAATATAGGTAGTTCTCATTGAACAAACACTTGTTTAGCGATTATTCAAAGTTATAGTGTTGTATGGAGGTGACTTAAAACTGATGAGTTACATTGTAATTTTGGATGTTGGAGCATCCCTGCAAAATCACATGATCACAACTGAGGCATTTGGCAACTGGCTCACAATTATGACATTGCAGTGTCCCATGGTCACATGATAGCTGTTTGCTGCCTTTACTGCCAGCTTCTGATAAGCAAAGTCATTAGGGAAGCTGGCAGGAGATTGCAAATGGCAATCACGTAACCATGGGGCACTTAGGTAGGATTCGCCTAACAACGATAACTGAGACTGTTGCAACTGTGAGAAATATCTGTATAAACTTGATACTACTTATGGATTGCAGTTCAAATAATAAATAAATTGACCGGTTCAACACCTGATGTACAGAACGTAATACTGTAGTACATGCATATGCTATGCCTATATAACATTGGCCTATGGACTGCATGTGACCTGCCAAACATCCTTATGTAGCCCACTGGCATTTTTTAAAATACTCAATAAATTTGTTGCTGCCAAGTGTCACAACCATCAGGAAGGTTCCACTGTTGCTGCTGCCTTGAAAGATACACTGCCAAATGGCACTAGTGTCTCCATCTCTGTTGTCACTGCTTCAGTAGCCACTGAACAGTTCATCCAACTACTCCTTTGCAATCTGTGATTATTTTTAACTTATCAGTGTGGCCCATTTGCCTCCACAAATTTTGCAGGCCTAGCACAGGCTTTTAAAATAACACTGCAAATCAGTTTATGTTCAGTAACATTTATATACAAATATTAATCATGGCCAAAGTAAAAACAGCTGAGAAAATAGTTTTAATGTGTTTGTATACTGCTGACTTTACATGTTTTCAGTATAATGTATTTACCATGCAGAATTTATATTAATTGTATGATAGCACTCAGCATAAAGGTCATTTAATATTATTTGCATAATTGATCTGTATTGCCCTGATGATCAGGAAAAATAACTGGAACATCCATGTGGTAATTAATATAGACATTACTCTCTTGGGATCATGAATTGCTGTTTAAAAACGTCCAGTTATCCTTCAAACACAGGTAGGAAATTAGAACCTAATCCTTTCTATCCTTCTCTTCTGGAGTATTAAATAGTGCAAGTAAGATGTCTGGAATGTCTATTGTTTGTAAACCTTTCCCAATATTTTGACACAAATGTTGAAGTGGGTTTTGCTACATTAAGCAGATACTTTCGTCATGTGGATTCTGTGCCAGTGGTGAATATAAGAATTTTGTTGAGTAAAACTAGTCCATTTTAAATTCAATATTCTGTTTCATTATTAGACAGTTGTTTATGGCAAAATCAGAAAGAAATGGGTGCAATACCCCCCTTTTAAACTCTAAAGATTAGTTTTAGCACTGTTTCACAACCTAGGCAACTTTTGAGATGCTTGGATTTCAACTCCTCAACAAAGTTGCGCAGATTGGACAGATATTTTCTATTTACAGAGTACATGTAGTTTTTGAGATACGATCATGATAAATAGGCTTCATTATGGTCATAATTCATGATGGTCATGTGACTGACTCTAATTTACAGCCTTTTGTCTTGGCAGTCATTAAGCAAATCACTGTAGTTGTTAACACTGTGTTCATTAAGCTTAAGGATGTGGTTTTGCTGAAAATTGGAAGTAAATATCAGTTTTTGGCAAAGCCATTAAAAAACATAGTTATGTATCTGCAGGACTTTAAAATGGCTATAAACGTGGTCTGGCTGCCAAGTGCCTGAAGTGCAATCATGTGACCATGGGAGGCACTGTGGAAACTTTGAATCTGGATTGTAAGTATCTCCCAGGTAGGCCTGCTGGCACTTTGAATGGTTGCTAAGCAATTGGTCATAAATCGAGGACTACCTGTACCATAATCTTTTAACAATTTGAGGAAAACATTTAGAAATTGGATTACTGGAATTTGTTGAAAATAATATGATTTTTGTGGAATATTTTTCTAGACTTATGACTACAATTTACCCTAAAATTTCTGTTGTTAAGAGAGACATTTGTTAAGTAAATTTTGCCCCATTTTATCACATTTCTTGTCACAGTTAAGTGAATCACTGAAGTAGTTAAGTTAGTAACCTGGTTATTAAATGAATCTGGCTTCCCCATTGACTTTGCTTGCCAGAAGATTGCATGACTCTGGGACACAGCAACCGTCATTAATATGAACCAGGTGCCAAATATCTGGATTTTGATTCCTTGATGAGGATGCTGCAGAGGTCGTAACTCTGAAAAACAGTCATAAGTCACTTTTTTCAGTACTGTTGTAACTTTAAACAACCACTAAATGAACTGTTGTAAGTTGAAGACTACCTGTATTTGGGGCCTTTTTCTGGAAATTGTTCTCTTGAATATTTAATAAAGAATATTTGGGGTTGGGGTTGGAATATTTCGTTGAAATGTTGGGGTTGATGTTACTGTTAGTGATCTATTAATAAACTAACATTTATTCTTTCCCAAAAATAGAATAACTACATTTATATGTGTGCTATGGGTGGAATTCTAGGATGTGGATTTCTTTATGCGGGCTTAGGACTTCATATGAAATCTTCAAGATTTTCTGTGGCATAAAACCTAAGGACATCTATAATTTGGATTGTCATGTGTTACTATATAAATTATTACTTGATGGTAAAGTGATGTATTTCAGCATTATAATTTTCATTAATATTCTCTTCAAACAACTTTAGTGAATTCGAGTGGGCAGAAGAAATATGTAGTCATGTATTCTGCTAGCTTTATTCATCATGATTGTAAAGTCTGGCTAGAGTATATAGTACTTAGAATTTTTTTCTGATTTCTGCAGAAGAAAATGTACAGATACAATGATTTGTTTTAAGCTATAGAGCTAAGAGTAGGGGTTGTGCATCATAAATAATACTTAATCAAGTAGAAGTTAATGACATGTTCTGAATTTCATTGTTTGAATATTTTTAAACTTTGATCAAAGTTGGTATTTTTTTAATATGGAAGGCCAACCATTTACCATATTTTTCGGAGTATAAGACCCACTCCACCCTCCCAAAAAAGAGGGTGGAAATGGCCTCCCAAAGCCCCGCCCTGCTTGTCCCATTTTTGTGAAAAATGGGCCTATTTTTCACAAAAACGGTGCGCAGAGGGTTTGGGAGTCCTGCAGAGTGCTCCTGGGGGCCAGGGAGGACACACAAAAAATTTTTTTCCCTTACCTCTTCGAAATCTTGGTCCATCTTATTACACCGGTGTGTCTTACAGTCTGAAAAATATGGGAAATAATGTTAAGAATTGCAAAGACTTGATATGAAGACATGCAATACCATAGTTTTTTTAAAAAGTGAAATTGCTTTCAAAGGAGTTTTGATATGTTCAACCAGTCTCCTTTTCTTTCCTTCTTTCTTTCCTTTTCATCTTAAGAATACTAAGGGAAAGGTACAAGATGTCAGTAAAAGTTATTAATAGGCAGTACAGATTGGACAATATCCATGATGTTTTCATGAATTTTCTGACTTTTTAGACCTTAATGCAAAGTTTAAGAGTGACCTTTATGCTACTTTAAATATCCAGCTAAAGTCTGATGACATAGCCAAAACGTATTTGAGTGTAAGGTCTGATATTGTCCCCATGTGCTGTTGTTTAGTCTGGCAAGACTTTGTGGTTCTAGTGTCTTAAATTAAGATTGAAGGTCTTGAATCTCATTGCTATTCTTTCTAGTGGAGAATTCAATGAAAGATTAAATGGTTGCTCTGCAATGCAGAAAGATAATAGTGGATAGGATGCATAAACTGAACTGGAACTGCAGATTTTGTTGCCATATTCAGCCTCTGTCAAATCAAGGTACTTCATTGATGAAATAATTACTTGAAGCAGCGCCTTGCACCCACCATCAAAATTTAATTTTTTCTTGGATTCAAAAACAAGCAGCAGAATTCCTGTCCTTCTCTTTTGTTATATCAATCAACTCCCAGCTATATGCAAAATTTCACGTTCTGATCCTGAAATCTTCCACTTTTTTTTGGAAATGCTTGATTTTCTTCCAAAGTGTGCACATTTTGAGAGTGCACTACATTTTCTGAAAATGAATCCTACAACAAGTGGTAGACTGTTCAGGCAGTCTAGTTTTAATGCCATGTTACTTCCTCTAGAATAGATTAATAAATGTGTGTTTTTCATATACCAGATTTGAATCCCTTTTTTTAATTCCTTTTATAGAAAATCTAGTAATGTCAATAGGAAAATAAAATTACATGAGTATTTTTTAAAAATTGTCAACAGTTTATATTATAGTATTCACTCTATACTAATAAAATGCAAGATTGGTTTTTAAAGATTGTTACCTTTGCTGCAACTGGTGTTAATTCACCTTTATATTCACAATAGATTAAAAATATTGGTATCTTGTACTTTTTATATTTAGGGTTTTTTGTTTAAATGTTCTTGCTTGTATTGTAAACAATTTTCTTTCATTACTTTCAGTATGACTGGTCATAGACAAATGTTGAGTAATTGATATTTGGTTTTATGCATACAGCTTAGAGAGATAGGCTGAAAGTTTCATTGATTCCAAAGATGTTCAACTGAATTTTTGTCCTTCATTTCACTTTTAATCAGATCACATTAGCATTTCATTATATACTATTTAGACAATGATCTTACATAATTCATTCAAGTGAAATGAAATGCTATACAAGAGGTTTTGTATTGTGTATGCAGATATATCTGTGTTTGAAAAAAAATTGAAGGTGTTTGGATCTAATAGAAATATAGTTCCAAAAATTAAGATACACCTTTATCAGTGCCTTGCATGTAATAGTTTTATGTAGAAAAGCTGTGTTTGAGGAACCATTGAAAGGCAGTCACAGTCTTTTGAGATATATCTTACTCAAAATAGCTGGAAACTATTACACAAATGGAAGATACATCACTCAATATAGCTGGAAGTATGAAAAGTGATGATTTCCTAAATCAATTTGATTACCAGTCAAAATATAGAAACATAGAAAACTAATGCAGAAAAAGTTTTAGCAATCCATTGAGTCTGCCCTTTGAGGATTTTTTTGTTTTTGTATTTATTTTTATTTTTTATAAATTATTTTTATTTTATTTTTAAATTTTTGTTGGATGATGGACATTGGTTTATCCCAAGCATATTTAAACTCAATTACTAATGATTGACCAATTACTTTTTCTCTGACGTAATCCTTTCTAACATTACTTTTGAATTTCCATCCTATCAGTTTGAGGTTATGTCCCTGTACTCTTGATTTTTGCTTAATATTTAAAATGCTGCCTTCTAGAAGCTTATTCACACTCTTAATATATTTAAATGTTCAATCTTTTTATCCCTTTCCCATCTTCCTCCAGGCTGTACATATTCAGTTCCTCCAATTTCTCCTGATATGCTTTGTCCCTCGGACCTTGCACCATTTTTATTACCCATCTCTGGACTCACTCAATCTTATCAATATCTTTTTTTAAGTGGTCTTCCACTAAAGCCATCAAAGAGACTCCAGAGAAGCCATTGAAGAAGCCTGCTATTTGATGACTTAATGGAAAAATTGGTCTTTACTAGTAATGTCTTAATTGGCAAGTTCTTTTAACTCAGTATGTCAACAGTTCTAATAACAATTATTCTTCTGGGAGGAACAAAAATATATCAGAATTCAGGAATACAAATACTTTAAAATTATTATCTAATATAGTCTGGCATTCCTGAGTATGCAGCTTATAGAAGAAACAACTCTGCTCAGTTAACAATGACCAGTTATGTGCTTCTGTCTGTCACGGATATCTCTGCAAATGAGTAACAATATTGGAGAAGCAAGTGCTAGGATGAATAAGATCCTTCAAACAATAACATTGTTACAATTTGCACAGAAAGAAGTGAATAATTTTTACATGCCATGATCACACATTCTCTTTGTTAATATAGATAAAAGGGAGTTAATTGTGATGACTAACACAAATGTAATTGGTTACAGCAATATCAATTAAAATTATCTATTTTGAAATAGAGTAGCAACATTCAGTTGTATTTCCAGTGAAGGTGGGTGTTTCCGCTCATCTTTGTGGATAGGTTTACCTTAGTATTGCAGAGCAATTTTGAATACACAGAGAAATTTCTTTTCAAAGTGCAAACTATAGTTTAAAACATCAAAATTACTTGCAATATACCACTGTTTATTTCCACATCACTACTGAGAGGTATAAAAATGTGTCCATGTAGTTGCTAAGAGATGTTCAAGTCATGAGTGTCTTTTTCTGTACCAAGATATATATTGGAATCTTGCACCATTCATAGTGTATTACATGTAGTTTAGGAATTTTACTTAAAGACTTTTCAACCTAATACATTGGTTGTGATCATACAAAAAGAGGAAAACCATGGTTCTGACAGGCTTAAAAATGGTTACAATACAATACCTCTCCCAGATCCATTGGAAGATTCAACATTAGTATAATTTCTGCTTAAAGCAATTTGAAATTATTTATTTTTAAATAATTAAAATTATTATTCTTTTCTTAAAGGTTTGCTGCGGTATAGAAATATGGCAGACATTGACAAGTAAGCATACAACTTTTTGATTGATGTTAATTTTTTAAAGGGCTTAGTTCTGCAGAATTCATCCTTTCAATTTGCTACTTGTGACATTTAATGCCAGATTCAAAGCAGTTATGCATATTTGCTTTAAACATTAGATAGTAATGCTTTTATGTTTGCAAGTAAATGTATTTCAAATTCAAAGAGTTGATTCAAATGTGTCATGGTGGTTTGTTTCATATTATAAAAGGATGAAATATTTTCTATAGTTGCCCTTTGACAAACTTTTGAAGATTAAAAAAAGAAATGGGTATATGATTGTCAAATATCTGTATCATAAATCAGTTTTCATAAAGTACAAAGAAGCAGCATGTTCCTCTTCTACCACAATATAAATAAAATGCTTTTCTATTAAATATATGTATGATCTGGAGCGAATATTGTGGTAGAATAATATTTAGTGATCAAAAATGTGTTTAGTATTTGCTTACTTGATGGCTGCTCCCTAACATGAATAAATTCTTCAAAAATAATTTGATAAATTTGCTATAGAATGTAGGTTGTCCTCAACTTATGGTTTTAAGCGCATAATTGGAGTTAAACATAGAAACCTCAGACTTGTAATAGGAGCAGAAGCTTGACAGATTTTTTTAGGATTGTGTCATGCTTTTGATCCAATTCTGAAAAGGTCACTTTGGAGCACACAAAAGATACAAACCTTGCATATCTCTTCCTAAAGAAGCTTGTATTTCTTTAGGACTGTGTAATTGCTTTGAGATGCATTTTTGTTTCATTGCCTGCTTTAAAGCACCTTTTTCAGACTAAATGTCAGAATAACTCACAGGCCTAGTTTTTACAAGAAGTCTTAATCATTCTCAAGATATTTATAACCAGCATACTTCTTATAATTTTATTCAATATTACTTCAGTTAAAATCAGATTTACTTGTTAAAAACTAATATGTATTATATTACTACTCTATATAGAGTATAATGATTGTCCATCACCATTTCTGTATTACTGCACAAAGTTATTCAAAGTATTAATAATTAGATTTTATTCTTGGACATACAGGTAGTCCTTGACGTAGATCCCTAATTGAGTCCAACATTTCCGTTGCTAAGCAAGGCAGTTATTAAGTGAATTTTAATAACAATTTATGACTTTTTTACCACTGTTAAGCAAATCACTGCAGTCGTTAAGTGAATCATGCGGTCATTAAGCGAATCTGGCTTCCCCCTCGACTTTGCTTGTTGGAAGCCATCTGGGAAGATTACAAATGGTGATCATATGACCCTGAGACAGTGAGGCTGTCATAAATACATCTCAATTGCCAAGCATTCGAATTTTGATCATATAACCATGGGGATGCTATAGCGGTCATATGAAAAATGGTCATAAGTCACTGTTTCCAGTGCTGTTGCATCTTCAAATGGTCACTAAAGGAATTATTGTAATTCAAGGACTATTTGTACAATTCTAAGCACATTTTAAAAAAGATTTTTCTATATTTCTCCAATAATGGTACCATAACAATGATTTAATTTTATGATGCCTGAGAATATCTACATGAAACTATGTTAAATTTGCTTAAAATAATGTTTTATCCCAAGGATTCTAATGGGCTAGACATACTTAAGTAATGGTAATAACATAAAAGCTAAAATTGTTGCCCTTTAAAAATTCAACTTAAATATGGAACAAGTGAATAGAAGAATAGAATTCAAGTTACATATGGATACAATAAAATATCAGTGTTTTGTTGTGTTGACTTATAAATACTAAGTGCAAAGTAGTGAATATGACATGTCTTCTGCTCCAGTGAGAACTGAGTGTCAGATTCACGTTCTTATATAAATTTTAAAAATTCTGTTCTGAAACTAGTAGCTTTATGCTTGAACTGACACTTTGCTCTTCATTCTGATCAATAATGCTAAATTGGAATGACAATGTTGTCTTACGTATTCTTTAAAATGTCAGTTACAGTGTTTTGTGCGCCAACGGCAAGACAATGTACATTTGGAGAGTATAAATGGAAAGCGGGAAAGTGCAGTTAGAATAACTGGAAATGATGCATAAATATTTAAATGAGCATTTTACTCCAAGCGATGTATACAAGTTATATTCCTTTGTATAATCCCATAAGAATAGTAAAAATCGATGTGAAGTCTTACAAAACTAAATTCCAGTAACATCTATCATTTTTGGCACTTAGATTCTTTATGTAACTATAGTGCTTAGAACTTTGATCCTTGTGTATTGCAGCATAATGCAAATTTGCATCATGATCTTTTTGCAGGGCAGATAAATTGATTCATCTAGAACCAACAAGCTTGAGGAGTATCTCTTTTAAATTTTTTATTAATATTTATACATTTTATTTTTTTAAAATATAGTTGCTTCATAAATACTCACATATTGTTTAGATGCTTTTAATTGCAGAAGCTTATCACAAAACAAGATATACTACTATACACTGCCCCTGAAATATTCTCAGTATCCTAAACTGAAACACATTTAATTGCAAATTATCTGAGGGTTCCATAAGTGGAACAAGGATATTTTCCACTTTTGCTGTTGTTGGTTCTTAATGTTGAAACAGAATGCTGAAATAACATTCTGACGATTTTTGCATTAAGTAAATCGATTTGAAAGACTAATTTCTGCACATATTTTGATCAGAATGTTGGTAATATATTTGAAGTGTTAACTTTTAAAAAAAAATTAAAAATCTGATAACAAATTGAAAACTCTTGTTTTGAATAGCAAAGAACAGGCTGAGCTTGACCAGCAAGATATGGAAGATGTTGAGGAAGTAGAAGAGGAAGAATCTGGTGAGGATGCTAACAGTAAAGGTAAAGACAGAAACAAATATGAGTCATTAAGTTTGTGACTACTGTAAATGCACAAATGTAATAGGCCTAATAAAGCAAACACCTGTTAGTAATGCGGGGGAGGGGGAACAAAACCTTGGTAAATGCAATATTTGCCCTTTAGGTCACAGTCAAATACTTTCTAATTAATATTTGTGAAAAGTACTTTTTTATTAAGAGGTTTTCTATTGCAGCCTATATGGCTTACTTCTAAATAAACTACTGTCAGCTTTATGAGGTAGTCCAGACAGGAAGTATGACTAGATTAGCTAATTTTATTTTATTGTTATTCTCCAGTGAGGCAAGAAACGGCAGTCAGAGTGGGGATTCGCTTAGTCCAGCATGTGACCGAGTCTGCTTGTCAAAAGCTCCGCCCTCCAGGGCTACCCCAGTTCTTCGACTCGGTCTTCGCTGAACCGACGTGTTTCCCCACTCTGCAACTGCTTCTTGCCTCCTTAGTAATTTCAACGTTCTTCTGCCGGCTGGCTTATTCCCTGCGGCAGGCTTGTCATCACCTGCCGTCAGAAGCTCCCCTTTCCGGGTGAGAAGGCTGCGCTTCAAAGGCCTTTGCCTAGCAGCCAGATCTCGGCTTGAGCGGCTGCTCGCCTATCGATCCAGTTGCGTTTCAAGCCTGAAGGCTAGCGACTTATCCACAGCGCCCGTCAGCTGTTCGGCGCTTGCCCGGCTCTGCAGGTGGTCCCTGGTGATCGGTGGCCTCGTGAGCACTCGCACACTTCTCCTCAGCTTCGCCGCGACCTTCTCCAGTGCCTCCTCCGGTTTTCAAAATGTCGGCTACCATGCGGCCTGGCGCTAGCGCGCCCAACAGTTCTTCCCTCAGACGGCGCCATGCCAGCGACCCGATAGAGGGGTCTTCTGCTGCCCTACCCCCACCTCCTAAGCGGTCCAGGGCCAAACAGGGCGCGGTTCCTGCAAGTTCCTCTGCTCCATCCAGAGAGGAGCTCCATCGGCACAAGGCCATAAAAAAAGCCTTTCTCAAGGCTCAAGCTCAGGCTGGCTCCATGGAGGTGCCTCCTCCTTGCTCTCCTTCTAGGGGCTCCAGATCCCCTTCATCAATGAGGGACCTCTCTCCTGATGTCCCTAGGGCCTCCTCGGGCAATTCTCCCTCTGATTCTCAGAGGCTTTTTCAGACTGTTCCAGCTCCAGCTCAGCCTCCACAGGCCACCATTGCTTCTCCACCTGCTCCTGCCCCTTCTCCAGCTGCAATGGCTAACACCTTGGAGGAGCTTAGGAGGTGGGGGTAGGGCCATAAGGAAAAGTCTGGCTGAGTGCATGCACCAGCCTGCTGTGTCTTCTCCACCCTCTAGCCATGGCCAGCCTATGTCCAGAGACCCTGAGGCCGGTCAGTTACAACATGACCATTTGGAAGATCCTTCCTTACCTGATAACGCCTCTCCTTCAGATGGGGATGAAGGCTTGGACCCTGCATGGTCAGACAATGAAGGACTGGGACCCGATCAGCCTACGTTCATCGGTCTCTTCAAACCTCAGCTTTTCCGCTCCTTGTTATTCAAGGCTATTACCACTACTTGTCTAGGTTCTCCTCCCTCTATGGGAGCACCTTCTTCTGACTCGGATCGAGCAGCTGCCATGTTCCAGGAACCCACTATTGAGCCAGAGACCATCCCAGCTCCTAAGCTGTTCACAGATATTCTGCAACGCCAATGGACTCTTCCGGGGGCGGGCCCTAGTCCTAATGGCTTAGACAAGCGTCTCTACAATTCAGCTGCACCCCTTGCTGATCTTCTGCAGCTACCCAAGGTGGATGCTCCAATTGTGGCTCTGGCTGACAGTTCCCACCCTACGGGACCTCCTGAAGATTCCCTCCGGCCGGAGGATAAACGGGCTGAAAAGACCCTCCTCAAGGGTCATCTTTCCATAGCTTGGGCCATCCGTGCTTCCACCTCGGCCTCCTTTTTTAATCGGGCGGCCCTGCTTTGGATCAAGCAACTTCAAGCGCGCTTGCCTCTGTCTGATGGTAGATCCCACCAGGATCTGAACAAGATTGCTGCTGCCCTCGAATATTCAGCCGATGCTACCCTCAACTCTACCAGATTTTCCGCCAGGGCCTTGGGTTCCAACATAGCCTCCCGCCGCCTGCTCTGGCTGCGAAACTGGCAGGCTGATCTACGTAGTAAATGGCAGCTGGCTTCGGCCCCTTACGCCTCTGGAAACCTATTTGGCGCGCCCCTAGAACCTCTCCTCGTCGAGACACGGGATCGGCGTCAAATTCTTCCTCATTCTTCACGTCGGGGTGACTCGTTTTTCGTCTACTCCTTGTTTTCAGTCCTTTCGAGCCTCCGGTTCGTCCTCGTTTCAACCTCGTTTCCAGCAGTCCTTTCCCGCCAGACCTCAACAGGAGCCCCAGGTTAGACAGGGTTCGAGATTTCCCTCCTGTCACTCCCCTCGCGGTGGGCGGGGGCGTTCCTTCCGCAGATCCCGCTAGTAACCCCTTCCCTCCCATAGGTGGTCGCCTTTCCCTTTTTCTTTCTCAATGGGAGAGTTTGACTTCTGACCCTTGGGTTCTTAACACCTTAGCCCAGGGGCTCTCCTTGGAATTTACGTCCCCCCCTCCTGACCGTTTTCTCGTTTGCCCCGTTTCCAGGGACCGGGTCAAGCGTGAGCACCTCGCGGCTGCCATTTCCCATCTTTTCCAAATTGCAGCCCTTGAGAGAGTTCCCCCTTCCCAACAGGGCAAGGGGTTCTACTCTCGCCTTTTTCTAGTCAAGAAGTCTTCTGGTGGCTGGAGAGCCATCTTGGACTTAAAAGCATTGAACCGGCACATTAGGTACCGCCGGTTCAAGATGCAATCCCTCTCTTCTATTTTGGAGTCAGTCCGTCCTCATGATTTCCTTTCCTCCATTGATTTAACGGAGGCCTACCTCCATGTATCCATTCTGCCCTCTCATCGTGAATTTCTGTGTTTTGCATTCAGGGGGAATCATTACCAATACAGAGCCCTCCCTTTTGGACTATCCTCGGCCCCGAGGGTCTTTACTAAGATTATGGCCTCCTTAGTGGGTCATCTACGTTCCCTTCCTGTTAGACTCCAATTTTATTTAGACGATATTTTGGTTCTCTCGTCTTCCCTCACAGAAGCCCACACTGACCTTTCCACAGTGCTCTCTTCCATGCAATCACATGGTTTTTCCATCAATTGGGCTAAAAGCCATCTGACCCCATCTAAGACCATCATTGATTTGGGAGCCCTCATTGATTCGGCTAACTCTTTAGTTTCATTGTCACCTGACCGTCAGGCCAGCTTGCGAATCTTGGTTCGCGAGGTCCTTTCCTCTGGCTCAGCCACCATTTTATCCCTTTCCCGCCTTTTGGATAAAATGGTGTCCACCTTTGGTATCACTCCCTGGTCTCGGTTACACAGCAGGGAACTTCAGTGGCTCATGCTGCCCTTCCAGCGGGCTCACCTGGACACTTCCACGCGAACCATTTGCCTACCACCTCCAGTGCTCCGCTCCCTTCATTGGTGGACCTCAGGAGCTTTATCTATCGGCTCCTCCTTCAGGGATCCACACCGCATCACCTTGACCACGGACGCCAGTCTACTAGGATAGGGAGCCCACCTTCTTCATCACATAGCCCAGGGCCCCTGGTCGGCCCAGGAATCCCTGCTCAGCATCAATCTTCTCGAACTTCGAGCCGTCCGTCTCGCCCTCCTGCAATTTCAAAGCCAAGTAGAGGGGAAGGACCTGTTGATTCTGACAGACAATACCACCACCAAAGCCCACATAAACAAGCTCGGAGGCACCAGGTCCCGGGCTCTGATGGACGAAGCTCTCCTTCTGGGCCTCTGGGCTGAGAAACACCTGTCTTCCATCACGGCAGCCCACATCTCGGGCATACAGAACACACAAGCGGACACCCTCAGTCGATGGCTGATCGACTAAGGCGAGTGGTCCATCTCCCCCTCCCTCTTCCGGGAGATTGCGGACAGGTACAGGAGTCCTCATGTAGATTTGTTTGCGTCGCGGGACAACCATCAAGTGAGACGCTACTTTGCCCGGTACCTGGATCCCCAGGCAGAAGCCGTGGATGCTCTTCGCAGTCCTTGGCCACCAGGTCTCCTTTACGCCTTCCTTCCCCTCCCCATAATCCCTCGTGTGATCCGCAAGATGCTTTCCGAGAGGGCAGAGCTCCTCCTCCTGGCCCCCCACTGGCTCATGAGGCCATGGTTTGCGGACTTGAGATCCCTGTCCGTCGCAGATCCCTGGCAGATCCCTGCCTCCAGAATCCGCCTGTCTCAGGGTCCCCTTCTCCACCCAGACCCGGCCTGGCTTCGCTTGACCGTCTGGAGATTGAGCGGTGCATCCTGACGGCGGCCAATGTCCCTCCTCGGGTCGTTTCGACCGTCCAGGCCGCCCGTCACCCCTCCACGGTCCGCATATACGAAGCTACCTGGAAAGCCTTCTCTTCCTGGTGCTCTTCGGTCCCTGTGGTCCCTACTTCTGCATCTATCCTCGATGTCCTGTCCTTTCTCCAGGATGGCCTGGACCGGGGTCTGGCTCTGAGCACCCTCCGACGTCAAGTCTCGGCTATTTCCTCCATTCTGTCCTGTGGCTCCTCGGAAACTCTCTCACGAGATCCCATCATCAAGAACTTTCTCCGGGGCACCTCGAACCTACGCCCACCTGTTCTCCACAGGTTTCCTACCTGGCACCTTAACAAGGTCCTGTCAGCGCTTATGTCCCCTCCCTTCTGTGCCAAGTTTCTCTCCGTTTCCTTTCCCTGAAGGTCTCCTTTTTGGTGGCGATAACCTCCGCCTGTCGCATCTCCGAGCTAGCGGCTCTTTCCATCAGAGCGGACTTATGTATTTTTCATACGGACAGAGTGGTCCTCTGCCTGGACCCGGCATTCATGACCAAGGTTAACTCGCCCTTCCATCGGGCTCAAGAACTAGTCCTCCCGGACTTTTGCCCTCGGCCCACACATCGCCTGGAGTTTTCTTGGCACACTCTGGATGTCCGTCGCGCCTTAAAGATATACATCGCTTGAACCGCGGCTCTTCGCAGGACTGAGGCTCTGTCGCATTCCATCCGGCGTCCATTGGATCCAAAGTGTCCAGTTCCACTCTGGGGCGTTGGCTCAGGTCTACAATTGCCCTCGCTTACCACCATTCGGATCTTCCTCGGCCTCGTCATATCACGGCCCACTCGACCAGGAGTGCCTCGACTTCTGCCGCCTGGTCCACCCAGGCCTCTCTCGAGGAAGTCTGCCGGGCCGCTACATGGACTAGCCTAAGTCCCTTCATCAGACACTACAGAGTCGATGCCTTCGCCTCCTCTGATGGGCCTTTGGCAGGAGAGTCCTGCAGGCAGTCCACGCTCCTTGAGGTTCACCGGACCTGGCTTCCTTCCCAGGGACAACAAGCTTTGGTATGTCCCCACTCTGACTGCCGTTTCTTGCCTCGCTGGAGAATGGACGTTGGTCTTACCTGATACGTCCCTTCTCAGCTCAGGAAGAAACGGCAGTCAGCCCCACCCTTTTCCATCGGTCCGGTGGTTGGCTGGGTGGGCGGATTTTTCACTCTCTCTCGTTCCAGGGAAACACGTCATATGGGTCTGCTGATTCGCCCTCGCCGAAGAACTGGGGTAGCCCTGGAGGGCGGAGCTTTTGACAAACAGACTCGGTCACATGCTGGACTGAGCGAATCCCCACTCTGACTGCCGTTTCTTCCTGAGCTGAGAAGGGACGTATCAGGTAAGACCAACATCCATTTTAACATCTTGCAAGTCTGAAAGTACTTCTCTTCCCTGTCGCCTTTACGCCTTTACCTATTTATGCTGTGGGCGAGTTGTCTTATCTGACCATTCTCTTGGCTGCATCTCTTGCCCTGTTTCCCAAGGTCATTCCCACATATCATTAGACCTCCACTACATAGAGTGGACCTTATTTTAGTGTCAATACACACAAGATTTCAGTCTTCATAATGAACCCACACTAAATTTAAATGCAAAATTTCCCATAAACATATAGTATTTTGTAGATTTTGTTTGCTTTTGGGGTGACTCTATAGTTTGTTTTATGTTTTCCTTGACAAAATAAAAAAAGCAAGCTTAAATACAAAAACCATAGAAGGTAGGTAGTGGCTGGGAATATGTTTCCCAGATTTTGATTGAAATATAAAAGTTGACAACAACGTTTTGAAAGTACAGTATGCTCTGCAGGAAAAACGTAGTAAGGATCAGATTTAAGCATTGAAGATGGATGGAGAAGTTTCAGGTTGTGCAAATGCTGATGGAGGGGTTTTGGATGTACGTAATCTGCTATCCTATTTTCCCCAAAATAAGACATCCCCTGATAATAAGCCTAGTCGGGGTTTTTGAGTGGGTGGCAATAAGACCAAGCGCTTATTTCAGGGTTCAAAAAAATATAAGACAGGGTCTTATTTTCGGGGAAACACGGTATGATTAATGAATTTATCAAAAGAAGCAAAAATAGTTACACGAGGTCTTGCTTCTGCCTACCTTCTTTTAGTAAGAACTGGGTATGCTGGTAAAAATATAAAAATAAGTTGATGAGGTGAAAATTTCTTAGTTTTTAAATAAATTAATGTATTAGAAAAGAAAAGTCCAATAATGAATGCAATATGAATATTGATTGCATTCAATATTCATATTGAATGTGTGACCAATACCAAAATACATTGAAGTGTTTGGGTCATATAGTGAGAATATAAGTACTCAGTGATGAAACAAATAGATGAAGGACAAATGGTTAGAAAGAGAAGAAGAGAAGACTTAAGAAAGTTGTGGTTGGATAGGATTTATGACATCAGAAAGAGAGCTGAGAAAAGTTAAGGGATGAAGAGGCATTTAGAAGTTGTAGAAGCAGGAATGCTTTTACAAGGGCAGAAGGGCACTATAATGAATAGTGAGAGTATCAATGAATTCTATTTTTTCTTGATGTTAACCTCATGCTCTAATTTGTTTTTGTTAGTATTTCTGACTTTTTCTACTTTATATCAGAATTCCCCAACCTTTCTGGGTTGGTGGCTGGGGGGGGATGGTTTTGCGAGCACTTGTTGCTCGTGCGAGTGACACCGCAAGCGTTCACGAGTGGCACACCAGCCAACCACTCATGTGGCCCGGTTATAGGTTGCAGCCCAGTAGTGGGCTGAGGCCCACAGGTTGGGGGTCCCTGATTTACATACACTACACTGAAAAAGAAATATTGTAATAATATTTATACATGTATATTTTTTCAACTAGGCTGCAAAGAAACACAAGTAATTTAAGAGACTTGACACAAGTAATTTCTTTTGCTGTTATTGTTTAGCAAGGAATATAGATGTTATATTTATCTAATTAGCTTAAACCAGTGAGCAGTTAGAGAGGGGACAATTATTTATGTTGTGTTATTTAAACAAATACAAAGGTAACAGTATTTTAAAATAGAGTTTTAAAAAATCTGTTTTTGTTTTGTTTTATTCAGCCCGCCAACTAACTGTACAAATGATGCAAAATCCTCAGATTCTTGCAGCTCTCCAGGAAAGGCTTGATGGCTTGGTTGGAACACCTACAGGATATATAGAAAGGTACATTACAGTCTATTATTTTACCATCTTATTGCTTGATCACTTAATTTTTTTGTGTGTGATAACCACATAATCATTTGGCAAAACAATGAAAGGAATGTGTCTTATATGTGAAGTTAAATTGTGCAACTAACAAGTACTGGTTACAACAAAAATTGAGGCTAGAATTAGTATTAGTTAAGGAAAACATTTGTTAAGTGGGTCATACACAATTTAATAACCTTTTTTGTCATGGTTGTTAAGCAAATCTCTGCAGTTATATGATTCATGTGGTCTTTAAGAGAATCCGGCTTTCCCATTGACTTTGTTTTCCAGAAGCCTGCTGGGAAGGTTGTAAGTGACAATCACATGACCCCAGAACTGCTACAATTACTTAAATACATACTGGATGTCAAGCAACCAAATTTTGATACCATAACCATGGGGACACTCTTGGTTGAGGACTGGTTATAAGTCATTTTTCAGTGCCATTATAACTTTGAACAGTCACTAGATGAATGGTTGTAGATTGAGGACTACCTGCAATCTGTTTCAGAGAAGCTTTCATAATTGATGGTTTAGAAAAGAATAGCCTGCAGTCCTATTCAAGCTTTCTTGGAAACAAATATTTAACTTAGTGATAATTTTTAGTTCTCTATATAGGATTCCGCTAATAATGTTGAGAAAAAAAGTATGTGGTTTTCTTTATGAAAGGTAAAGGTTCCCCTGCAAATGCATGCTAGGGGCAGTGCTCATCTCCGTTTCTAAGCTAAAGAGCCAGCGCCGTCCGAAGACGTCTCTGTGGTCATGTGGCCGGCATGACTAAACGGCAAAGGCGCACGAAGTGCTGTTACCTTCCCACCAAAGGTGGTCCCTATTTTTCTACTTGCATTTTTTACGTGCTTTTGAACTGCTAGGTTGGCAGAAGCTGGGACAAATAATGGGAGCTCACTCCGTTACGCAGCACTAGGGATTCGAACTGCTGAACTGCCAACCTTCTGATCGACAAGCTCAGTAACTTAGCCAGTGCGTCCCCTATGAAAGGTAGTGGGGAGAATATAGAAATAAGACAATTATAAGTTTGTATAATCTGTAATTAAATACATTACAATTTCATGACTGCTTCCTGTTTTCTTTGACTATTGTCGAACATAATGCTTTCTTCGAAATTTTTATTCTGCTTTGCTGCTTCTGTAGCTTTACTCGAAATAGAAAAACGTTATTCTCTTCAGGATTGAGTGTTGAGCTTTCTGGCTCTTTCTTATTTTATCCCTTCTTCCTTTACTCTAACTCCAAAATCTTAAAAGTGCTAAGTGATAATAAAACATTTCCCCAGACCTTTGATTCATTCTTACATCACCAAGTTATCTCTCTTTACTCTGTTTTCTTCATCTGTTGCCCTTTTGTAATGAGAATCAACTGGGGAGAGTTGCTATTTCAAGATATGCAAGGCTAATATATTAATAAAATAGTAAGGAAAATATAGTTGTGGAACTGCCTATCAGAATTAAAGATGACAGACCAGCAGTAAGGTATGACCCTGTTGGTCAAAGTGAGGTCGTTCTAAACTTGTCCTGATTTAGGTCATGGATGGCTACTCCTATGATTTGTTATTGTGTTGGACAATTTACTCATAAATACCATAATACGGGTCTTCTAAATGTTCCCTTCCCTCAGATAAAGTCAACCTCAGATAAAGTTGTTCTGGAAACTTTTCTCAAGTGTGACAATTATATAATCATGTAAAACTGTTACACTACCCTTAACCTTATCTGAGAGGCCTGGAAGCAATGCCTGAAAGATTGGACTACAACATCTTAGCTAAAATAGGCTGTTTTTGGTTGTGTGTGTTGAAATACATCTTTTCCCCATCTTTTTTCCCCTCTTGCTGCAAATAGTCCTTTTTAAAAAAGATTCTTTATGCCAACTTCTTTTTCATATGCAGCTCAAGGTGCCAAACATACCAATACTCTTCCCTGCTCCTTTTTGCCAACAACAATTTGAGCCAGTCATTCTCTCTCAGTCAAACCCATCTCATAGAAATCATAGAATCCTATCATGATAAATAGCTGAGGTGGGAATAACAAAATATAAAATCAACAGAAATAATCATGTCTTCTTCCAATTGTTTCCTATTGCCACAGAATCTGAAACTGTTTATCTGAACACATCCATTTGTGCATGACATATTTTGATCTTTACAGATTACTTTGCTGGCCATAATTGATCTCAGATGTGCTGTGATCTTACTTTTTTTCTTTCTCACAGTATATTTAAGTAACCTCTGCTAATCTGAAAAGTCCTTGACCCAAGATCAGTAAGTTCTTTCTGGGTTTAATGATGCTGCTTTCAATGAAATACTATACTTTTTGAGAAGTTACAGAAGCTTGCTTTTTATTACAAGTAACTCAATACTAAAAATTATGTAGCGTGTCAGCTATGCCAGTTTGAAAATAGTTAAATTAACAAGAATAACACAGAGAACTGTGTTTAATATTTTGCATGTTCACTTGACGTTAAAAGATTTTGCGGGTATATTTTGCATGTCTTAACTGAACAGTTCTGATGTAATTGTTTACATGTAGGAGATACATTTCTTAACAGAATTAATTCAAGCAAAGCATTATTTCCCTCCTTCAAAGATGGCCTTAGAACCATCTACTAAAATGGTCCTAAAATTGCAGACATAGCTTTTCTAAAGAAATACTTCCATTCTCTTAAGATCTTGTTATTTTAACTTGTTTTACTTACCACCTTCATCCTATGTCTCTATCTAATTTTCATTAGAGATAGCACTTGGCCATGATACCTTTTTGCTGTATTTTATCACACTAAAAGCATTTTGCTTTGTTATGCAACTTTATTACTTGTCTGCCTTTTTCCTCTGAATAACAGGTAGGAGTGTAATTAGCTGGTTCACTTAGGATTAAATAGCAAATATTACAGAATTCTTTCTACAGTTGAAAGCTTAGTTGTATAAAATATTGCATGTTGAGTGATATTTGATTCCTTTCCTTAAGAGGCTTATAACAAATGATTCTGTGATAGTTTGGGAGAGTGCTATTCTGCATTATGATCTTTGATGGGACCTGTAGCTTTTTTGTAATTCTGTTTATAATTTAAATGCTATGGATTCATACTTTTACGGGTAGGAATGCAGGTTTGGTAGACCCTCTTTATAAATTATTGCCCAAATTTTGGTGGGCATTCTATTGAGAAACTGGGATTTAAACGTCTTTTTAAAATATGCTTCCACAGACCAAAAAAAACCCCAGAGTCTGCTGAGGTGTCTTAAATTTCTCTGTTCTCATTATTGAAGCTCTAGAAATTGGCAGCTTTTTATCATGAAATAGTATTGCTGCGTATGTTCTTTAGGAAAATGAAGATGCATGTTTGAGCATGAAGAACAGTATCCCCAATTTTGTAAGAAGTATCAGAATGTTTAAGCCCATTTTAAACTCTTGTTGATAAATGCAATATGAAAAAAAATTCTGAGTAGAATGTATTCTTGGAACTATTTCTTCCAATTTGATCCATATAATATTTAATATAAATATATAATATTTAAACAATATTAGAGAAATTCAATTGTTTCATTTGTTAAAAATAATTTTTAATTTTACAGTTTGCTTTACTAACATATTTAATATATATTTATTAAATATATTATAAAATATATTTAATATGAGTATTAATGAGTATTAATATATATTTGATAAGAATAAACAAATTATACGTTATGTAATAAATATGAAAACAAATTTGAAAAATTCCTTTTTTCTCTAGTTAAATCATTTTGTGACACACCCACTGGCATACATGCCCCTATCTTTTGGGATTTAAAAAGGTTCAGAAATATGAAATATAAATAAATCAACATTACAGAAAGGAATTTTGATCAGTGACTCACAAATCAGTGTTTATTAGCTTGCTTCTTGCATTAGTTACTGAATAGGGGAGCATGGATCCATGAACCAAGTTTTGTCACCAGTTTACATGTTTAGAATTGCTCCATGAACATCATACAGACTACAGTGATAACCACAATTGAGCCCAAAATTTCCATTGCTAAGCAAGACAGTTAAGTGAGTTTTGCTCCATTTTACAACCTTAACAAATCATTTTGCCACTGTTGTTAAGTGGATCATTGCAATTGTTAAGTGAATGTGGCTTCCACTTTGACTTTGCTTGTCAGAAGGTCACAAAA
This sequence comes from Ptyas mucosa, assembly GCA_012654045.1. Classification (NCBI taxonomy): domain Eukaryota; kingdom Metazoa; phylum Chordata; class Lepidosauria; order Squamata; family Colubridae; genus Ptyas; species Ptyas mucosa. Next base: position 20,556,322 of record WNWU01013802.1, read on the forward strand.
GGAGATGCCGAGACAATGCAACTATCATAAATACATGCCAAGCATCCAAACTTTGATTATGGGGCCGTGGGGATGCTGGAAGGGTCATAACTCTGAAAATCGGTCATCAGTCGCTTTTTTCAGTGCAGTTGTAACTTCAAATGATCACTAAATGAACAGTTGTAGGTGGAGGACTATCTGTAGAGGAACAAGACCAAAACATATTCTCACTTCCAGTTTTTTCTAATGTGTCTCTGTGTTACATTGCTATTTGAACTCATGCTTTTTTTTGAGAGGGAAATGTATTTTAAAATGTTATCCACTATAAACCATTACTATCTGAGTTTCCCTGTTTGTGATTTTAAGAGAAGTAATCTTGGCAATTAAATTGCAAAGTAGAGAAAAGTATAATTATTACCTAATAATTGAAAAGTAGAGGAAAGTATAGCTTTCAAGCTATATAATCAGTATATGTATGCATTAAATAAATATTTTAACTGATTATAGGATTAGTAATAATGTTAATCACAAAAAGCACTTCTGTAGTATTAAAATAGCATCCTATCTAGTGCTGATAATCTTTTATGATAAAGTATATTAGTTAATGTCAATTTTAGATTGATATAACTTTTTAAAATTTAAACATTGTGAGAATATTTTTTTCTAGAGATAAAACTTGAATTTGTCACTTTGTTTCAAATCTACTCTAGACAGTGAAATAATAAATAAGACTAAGTAAGGTTAAGCTGTATTTAATAAAACTAAAGATAATAGATAACTGCTTAATCTCAATTTTCTCAAGTCCTATAGTGCGTAAAATGAAGCTAAGTTTCTAACTTTTTTCTGAAATTGTGCTAAGCAATGGTATGTCACTATAATATTTTTGTATAATGTCAATAGTTCTAGTTTTGCATGTGCTAGAAATTATGCATTTCAACCAACATATTTATTGACATTTTTTATTTTTAAATGAATTTTTGTTAGTATAATCATACAATATACTTCCACTCCCTACAGCTTACCTAAAGTAGTTAAGAGACGAGTAAATGCACTCAAGAATCTTCAAGTTAAATGTGCACAGATAGAAGCAAAGTTTTATGAAGAAGTTCATGAACTGGAAAGAAAATATGCTACCCTTTATCAGCCCTTATTTGACAAGGTAATCTGTATGCTTTTACTACATTGAAAGTGGCAGTACCTGAAATTCATGTAGATTTTCTAATTTTGCAGTTTTTATTTCCAAAAAGAATTGTGCTTTACCACATGATAAAAAATATTGGGTCATATTGACATGGTAATCTGAAAGAACAATGGTTTGATCTTCCAGAGAAGTGAAATAATCAATGCTGTTTATGAACCTACTGAAGAAGAATGTGAGTGGAAAACAGATGCGGAAGAAGAAATATCAGTGAGTACCTGTATGTCATTGGAAGTAGACTTAAAGGGCAGTCCTGCCTTATTTCATGGGATTGCTAATAGGAAGGTAGTCTAAAGCCTTTTTGTGTTTGCATTATGAAGCAGAAGGGATGGAAGAATGGATTTTTGTTTCTTTTGATATTGTTCATTTCCTTCAAATTCCCTCCCATTGAAACTAACAGGAGAGAAGTGAATTAGATTAGATTAAAACCAATTGAAAATTGCATATGGTGGCAGAATTAGTTTTGCATGATGGGTTAGCCATGGTCTTTAGGGACCTCCTGTTTTTGTTTGTTTTCTTTCTTTCTTCATAAATATAAAAATTAAGAAAGTTACTGCAAAGAGGGGAAACTGGAGTCTTGAGTTTTTTTCATCTTGGCTTTTGCGGTGGAAAATTTCTGATCCTCTCAGCAGCAGTAGAAAAACATGTAGCCTAAAAGTAAGGACATTGTAGTTCATTGTCTGGTATGTAAATATACTTTGTAAACCACTTTGAGTTTTTTCTTTATGGGAAACTGTATATAAATATTTTAAATAAGTAAAATAATTAATGTTCATCCAATTTTTGTAGCTGGCTGTATACCACTAAATTTGATAAGTATTTAACACTCAAATATTAGAAAGATTAACTTATTAATTTTAACAAGGAGGAAATGAAAGAGAAGGCCAAGCTTGAAGAGGAGAAAAAAGATCAAGAAAAAGATGATCCTAAAGGAATTCCTGAATTTTGGCTGACAGTATTCAAGAATGTTGATTTACTCAGTGATATGGTTCAGGTAAGGGAATAAACTTTTAATTATTTGAAATGTTGGTGATAAACTAAACTTACTAGAATATCTTATTCAGAACTAGGTAGCATGGACATCATTAAAATATTTCTTCTTGGCTGTAGTTTTATTTTGTGTAATGTTCCATCAGTAATCCTTTCTGGGATTCTTCAGATTTCAAGTCTCATATTTGGTAGAAATATAGTACTAAGTATATAATAAATTCCTTATTTCTGTGCAAGTCTTTTTGATGTTCTATGGAAATAAATACTTCCATGGTAAATATATATTAGTACCAGTACCACTTATGAAACTAACAAAATTGTTTGATGTTAAATGTAATCTGCTGCTCTTGATTTTCCTCTTTTGTATTATCATATTATTTCCTACTTTGTAATTGCATTAAAAGTGTAAAAAGCTTGCCTAATATATTGCAATTTTACTTTACATGTATAGGAACACGATGAACCTATCCTGAAGCATTTAAAAGATATTAAAGTGAAGTTTTCAGAAGCTGGAGAACCCATGGTAAGCTTGTATTATTAAAAATAATGAAGGCAGCTAAAATATTCTTCTATGTAGATTATTATTAAATTTGTATGCTAATTGACCCCAGTGACTCTGGATGGCTCCTAAGTAAAATTATTAAAAATATAAAAAAATACAGATATAAGCGAGAGAAGAAAAAATGGCAAGGATGAAAAGAACCAGACAGGAATGAAAGAGAAACATGCCACACCATCTAGGAAAACACATTAATCCTTGCCAGCAAGATGTGGGTGAAGAACCAGGTCTTTACAGCCCTCCAAAACACTAGCAAGCTGGGGCCATTTGCATCTGGGGAGAGGGGACTCATTCCAAAGGGCAGGTGCTGTTATAGAGAATGTGTGTTTCTTGAGTCACGATAGATCATATATGACCTGTGTGACTTCATAGCAAAATTAAACGCTGAAGATATGTGTAACAATTTGATATTTCATAACAGTAAAAACTTCTTTTGGACTAACACCTAAATTAAAATGTTAAGTAATCTGTCTCTAATGATCAGCCCATTAATTATGATTATCATTATATCAGTTTAAAGCAAAATATTGTTTTTAACCAAGGTTCCCAAATTACTGAAACTTTTTAATCTTCAGCCCATAAGGATGCTTAAAAAGGAAAATTTTAAAGAATTTATTTATAAGTTCACTGCCTAGTTAAGCATATATAGTTAATTTATTTTGGTGAGAGTTCTATTAAAGTTATACCATAGGGAATTCTTCAGAGCAAGTTCTCTAAAAGGAAGAAATTATTGGCAAATAAAATACTAGTACCGTGTTTCCCCGAAAATAGGATATGTCCCGAAAATAAGGCCAAGCCTGATTTTTGGGGTGGGCGTAAATATATACCTTCCTCTGAAAATAAGCCCTAGTGACGGGGTGGGCATGGCCAGCACATGAGACAGCCCTTCCTTTCCCTGTCACCTCAGGGCTTCTTGGCCCCTTAATTGGATCAGCTGAGCAGCTCAGGCCACCATTCACAGCTGATTTGCGGGTGCTGCTGAGGCCGCCTCCTCCAGCAAGTGTGGCTGCTTTTGCAGCCAATTGCAGCTGGAAAAGAAGCCGGAGGCCAAGAGATGCACCCCACACACTTCGCACCCTCGTTACCTAATAGTGACAGTCACAGCAGGCAGTTCTGTCCACAGAAGAGCTGCCTCGTGGGTGCCCCTCCGGCCGGCGCCTCCAGCAAGCACTGCCGTTTTTGCCATGGATTGCGGCCACTTCTGTAGCAGGAGGCCAAGCGATGCACGCTTTGTGCCTCATGCCGGCCTTCCGAAGTGTACTGTAGCAGCAGCTATACACAATTTTTTAACCCTTATTTCATCCCGACTGTACTGGGCCACGTGGGTCGGGGCGAAATAAGGGTTAAAAAATTGTGGATAGCTGCTGCTACAGTACCCTTTGGAAGGCCAGCTCGAGTCTCCTGCTGCAGAAGTGGCTGTGCCCGAGGAGCGCTTTGGGAGAGAAGGAAAATGGGAAGCGATCCCTTGCTCCCACCCCGCTCCCACCTCTGCCGGATGACTCCTGGCAGCCCCAGAAGCCCAAAGCCTGCACCCACCTGGCTTCCTTTTCCACAGTGCCCAGCTCTTTATAGAGGGTGGCAGGCGGGGTGGAGGAGAAGCAAGACGCATGGAGTGAGACAGGGCTGGCTCCTCTTGCCGTCTTGTCTCCCCCTCTCACTGGGCATGTCAGGGCTTCCTGCCCCTGCCCAAATTGGATGCAATTTGGGGGTAGCAGGTGGGGAGGGATGGGGCTGTGGAGACATCAGACGTGTGTCTTACCTGCCTTGCAGTTCTGTCGAGTGTCTCGCCATTGTCTGCAGGCAAACACATTGTAAGGTAGAAAAAACCTCGCAAGTTCAATCAAACTTCTCGAACTCGTGAGAAGTTTGGTTTTACCCTACAATGTGTTTGCCTGTAGACAATGGCGAGACACGCGACAGAGCTGCAAGGCAGGTAACACGCGCGTCTCGTGTCTACCTGGCCCCACCCCTCCCCACCTGCCACCCCCAAATTGCATCCAATTTGGGCAGGGGCAGGAAGCTCTGCCATGCCTGGTGAGAGAAGGAGAAGAGACAGCAAGAGGAGCCCTGTAATGCTCCATGCCTCTCGCTTCTCCCCTGCCCTACCTGCCACTCCCCTCGACAAAGAGATGGCGGGGAATGGCAGCAGCCAGACTGCTGTTACGGTACCATTGGGGCACGTGGAGTTGTCTTGCCTGCCTTGTAGCTCTGTCGCGTGTCTCACCGTTGTCTGCAGGCAAACACGTTATAGGGTAAAAAAAACCTCGCGAATTCAATCAAACTTCTTGAACTCGCAAGAAGTTTGATTTTATCCTACAACGTAAGACGCGCGTCTCGTGTCTCCCTGGTCCCTGGCGAGGGGGAGAGAAGAGATGGCAAGAGGAGCGAGACACATCTTGTTCCACGTGTCTTGCTTCTCCCCCGCCCCACATGCCACCCCCCTTGATAAAGAGCCATGTGCTGTGGAAAAGGGAGCTGGGTGGGTGCAGGTTTTGGGTGTCGGGGGCTGCCGGGGATCGCCTGGCAGAGAGGCGGGAGCGGGACGGGAGTTTGCAGGCGAGGGATGGATGGATGGATGGGAGGCGGGCAAGTGCCAATACCGGGGATATTCCCACCTTTGGTTGCCCCAGTGAGCAGCTGATGAGCGGCTGTGTTGCGATGCACACCGAAGCAGCCATGAGGTGGCCACGCTCGCTGCCTCCTGCACCCCCAAAATAATAAGACCCCCCCCAATAATAAGGCCAAGCCCTTATTTCGGGGTTCAAAAAATATAAGACAAGGTCTTATTTTCAGGGAAACACGGTAGTTTTTTAATAAGTACAGAATTCATATTCAGCCATAATTGTCAGCCTGTTGCGGCGTTTGGGGAAATGGAGAGGAAGATGGGCTTTGTGTTTCTTGAAGAAGTGCAGAGTATTGTACAAAATAATATAAAAGTTGTCAACCTCCCTTAATTTATGGCTCTTGGTTATATTTGCTTGAATTGATTGAAATTACAGTTCAACAGCATTAAGAACTGATAACTTCAAAGACTTAGAATTATTGATCCCTTAGATAAAAGAGTAAAATTAATAGAGAATGTAATAGCTTTGTGGTTCTGATTATAATTATACTTATTCTGACTTGTATTTTTTCAAAGACTTTTACTTTAGAATTCCACTTTGAACCTAATGAATTTTTCACAAATGAAGTAGTAACAAAAACATACAGAATGAGGTCAGAACCCGATGATTCTGATCCTTTCTCCTTCGATGGACCAGAGATTATGGGCTGCACAGGGTAAGCGTAATTTTGTATAATAAGTGGTCAAGAATTAAGATATATAGCCTCATAAAGTGTTTAAATAAATACAGGTAGTCCTTGGGTCATTCATTCAATGACTTCAAAATTGTAATGGGGCTGAACAGTTTCTTGTAATTCCGGTCTTTGCAGTGTCCATAATCACTTGATTGTGATCTGGGTTCTTAGTGCCTTAGTGCTGTTAATGACATTGAGCTGAGGTTATGTGATTGTGATTTCCAACATTCTCTGCTGGGTTTCCACAGAGTCAGTGGGGAAGCAACTAGGAAGTTGCGTCCTCATTTAACGATGGCAGCCAGGCCTGCCAGAACTGCCTTCACTGACATAGCATGTGACATTATGCCTTATGACCACCTAGCTTAAAACTTAAAACCCAATTGCTGTCACATCAAGGACTATTGTAAATTAATTATATACAGGTAATTCCCATTTACCAATTGCCTCATTCAGTGATCGTTTAAAGGTACATTTGTGCTGTTTCTCAGTCATGTAATCGCCATTACATTCAGTACACATTGTACTGTGTCTGACTTACTGTTTTTCTTCCCCCTCATCTTTGCAGATGATTGGAGAGAAAGGAATTACAAGAAAGTAAGCAGACACACAATAGGGATTACACAATGAAAATAATGTGCTGGCAGTCAGAAGCTCACTGCACAACCAACTCAGTGTATTTCCCGTTGTGTGCTTGCTTACTCTCTTCCATTACCTTCTTTCCCTATCTCTCTGCTTTGCATGGGTGATGAGAACAACGAGAAGAAAAATTAAAATGTATGATGTCGAAATTAATTTACCATTGTTTCTATTGATCACCCATTAACTGTTATTTTAGCCAGAAACCATGTGAGTGTTCAAAGGATATAAGCTAAACTCAAAGATCAAAGGTTGCAATTTTATATACAGGTAGTCCTCAATTTATGACTGGTTGCTTAATACTGTTGATCACAATTTACGTTTTTTGCCAGAAACAGGAATTAACCTCCAGTTTCCAGGAAAAATGCCCATTGGGTGTACTTAATGATCATAACATTCACTTAATTACCACAATATTTTTTAATGACTGTGGCATTTGCTTAAGAACCCCCCTCCCCCCCAAAAAAGTAAAATCTGTCATGGTTACATGATGATCCGTTTAACCACTGGCATAATTTACCATCTTAGTTCTGGACTCAGTTACAGTTGTAAGTCAAGGACTATCCATAGAAGCATAAGGTAATAGAACAAGGAGCTGGATAACAACCAAGCAAAAAAAGGAAACAGCACACTAAACAAATATATCTGACAACAAGATAAACCAGTGTATCAAATGCAAAGCTGTAAGCAGTGCTAAAAGGATGTCTGCTAAAAGAGCACCAGAATCATCTGAAATTGATTTGCTTCATAAAGGATAAATTTGAGGCAAGCAAATAATGCCTACATCAACAAATGGATTATAATTAAAAGTTTCTAAGACCAGGAGATTTCAACCATTAAAAATAGAAACCATAGTTTAGAGTGAAGTGTAATTCTTATATGACAACCATCCAAAAGTATGCATGGATATATTTTAATGTTATAAAATAAATGTACAGACGTCAGCTTTTTGCTGTAAAGAAAATAAACATATTCTGTGCCTAGCACTCCTAGTGTTGGAAATAACGTTAACAAATAGGACGCTTACATTTTCTGTGTTATAACCTTGCGCACTGAATTCTTACATAATTAATGCAATTCACATGCCCAGATTCCGAAACATGCTTTCAGGTTACTGTGAATTTAGAATTTATTTTTTTCCCTAGCACTTGAATTAGCTGAAGTTTATAAGAATAATGGGAGATGTTTTTTCATAGGATCTGTTCTGACTTCATTATCATGATTCCCTGATGAGTGCCTAGGCAAACCTTTCCTAACCTAGCTTACTACTAAGTATGCTAGGCTAAAGTGTTCATATTTCATTGTGCTGCATTGGGGGTCAGTGGATAGAGTTCAGTGCAATATATCTAAGGCAACCATTTAAATTGTCTTAGATGCTGAATTTTCCAGCACCACTTGCCAGATTACCTGAATGCCATAGTTTCATTGGGATTCAAATATCTGTTTTGGACTTGGATGGTAGTTTTTTCATTTTGCAGTAATTAGTAGAAAATGTATAGAGGAACTATTATCTGTGCTTTCATCTTAATTTTATAGCAGATTGAATACATTGCAGAATTCTGAATTGTTTAGTATGTATGTAAAATTTTCAAAGGGAGAAAACCTATTTATGTTATGGTCAGAAAAAGTAGTATGTACTATATTATTCATTCCTTAGTATTAAAGAATTACGTTCTGAGAAATCTAAATTATCTTTGTTGTTCATACAGTTGAATTACTAATGTATTCAGGATCCAGTTTGGTTGTGTGATTCTATGTGCCAGGACTATAATAGTTAAAATGAACATGTAGGTATGTGCTTGATTTCATAACAGTTTTCCCATAGGTGCCAAATAGACTGGAAAAAGGGGAAGAACGTTACTTTGAAAACTATAAAGAAGAAACAAAAGCACAAGGGCCGTGGAACAGTTAGAACAGTGACAAAAACCGTTTCCAACGATTCCTTCTTCAACTTTTTCAGTCCTCCAGAAGGTAAACATAACTTTATTTACATTATATACACTGTGTGCACAATTATTAGGCAAGTTGTATTTTCGAGGATTAATTTTATTATTGAACAACGACAATGTTCTCGGTCAATCCAAAATGTTAATAACCTCAAACCAGAATATTTGAGAAAGTAAAAGTGAGGTTTTGGCTTTCTTAGGAGAATATCTATGTGTGTGTGCAATTATTGGGCAACTATTAGTGTGCAGAATTATTATGCAACTAAATGAAAAATGAAAATTTGCCCATCTCACTTGTTTATTTGCATGTTAAAGTGAGAATAATAAATAACTCAAAATGTACAAATAAACATTTCAGACATTTCAAACAAACAAATAAAAATCAATGACCAACATAACCACCCTTATTTTCAATAACAGTCATAAGCCTTTCATTCATGGAATCTGTCAGTTTCTTGATCTGTTGACGATCAACTTTTTGGGCAGCAGCAACCACAGCCTCCCAGACATTGTTCACAGGTGTACTGTTATCCTTCACCATAAATATCCCTTTTAAGAAGGGCCCACAAGTTCTCAATAGGGTTTAGGTCAGATGAGGAAGGAGACCATGTCATTATTATTTCATCTTTAAGGCCTTTACTGGCTAGCCACAAGGTCGAATACCTTGATGCAAGCGATGTAGCATTGTCCTGCATAAAAATCATGATCTTCTTGAAAGATGCAGACTTTTTCCTGTATCACTGCTTGAAGAAAGTGTCTTCTAAAAATTGGCAGTAGATTTGGGGGTTGGTTTTGAGTCCATCTTCAACCCAAAAAAGATTAGCTCATCTTTAATAATACCAGCCCATACCAGTACCCCACTTCCACTTTGCTAGTGTCTAAGTCAAAGTGGAGCTCTGTGCCCGTTACTGATCCAGCCATGGGCCCATCCATTTGGTCCATCGAGTCACTCTCACCTCATCAGTCCATAAAACCTTTGAAAAATCTGTCTTCAGATATTTCTTGGCCCAGTCTTGCCATTTCAACTTAAGTGTCTTGTTCAGTGGTGGTCGGGTTTCAGCCTTCCTTACCTTGGCCATGTCTCTGAGTACTGAACACCTTGTACTTCTGGGCACTCCAGGTAGGTTGCAGTTCTGGAATATGTCAGCACTGGAGGATAATGGGTTCCTGGTAGCTTCATGTTTGATTCTTCTCAAATATTTGGCAGTTAATGTGTGGGGTTTTTTTCCTCAATATGTTTCTTGCGACTCTGTTGACTATTTGCAACAAAACATTTGATGGTTCTGTGATCATGCCCCAATATCTTAGCAATTTCAAGAGTGCTGCATCCCTCTGAAAGACTTTTTACAATTTTTGACTTTTCAGAGTCAGTTAAATCTCTTTTTTTTGGCCCGTTTTGCCTGAGTAAAAGAAGCTGCCTAATAATTATGCACATGTTGATATAAGGTGTTTATTTCCTTAGGCCACACCTTCCCTCATTACACAAATACACATCACCTGATATGCTTATATCTACTAAGCATTCAAGTTTATACAGCTTGGAAGTGGAAAATATGCATAAAATGATATGGTCAAAATACTCACTTGCCTAATAATTGTGCACACAATGTATATATAAAAGGAACATAGATTAAAATTCTTCTAATGTCACAAATGAAAAAAAACCCTGAACTATTGAAGTAGCATCCAGTTAAACAATAAAAATACTGTATAGTAAATCAAGAATGTTTTGTTGGTTGGTTTTGACACTTGAAAGGCTTTCTAGAAATAAGTATCTCATAGCCTGCAGCATCATATTTGAGAAGCCTTTGACTTGTGCTTAAACCATCCTGAAAGCAAACATCATGGAACAAAACTTCAAGGATAACTGAAAAGGTGGAACTGCTTATGTGGGAAGCAGGATCTCAAGCATTTCGTTCCAAACCATTTAAAGATTTTCCAGATGATCATAAGAACCTGCTTACAGAAACTTACTGAAAGTCAGCATATCATGAAAGTGATATTCCCATGAAATTTGAGAGCAAAGCTTAAAGATTTTTAAAATTTAAAATTTTAAAATAAAAAAAATTGATTTTTAAATAGGAATGCAGTCCCATTTAGACTGCTCTGTATTCTAATACCCATCAATTAGCAGTGCCTCTGTTTTGTCTTTCTTTAGCTAATTAGCTTATATTATATAATGGCATTTGAACAATGGTTTGGTTTGGGACATCTTTTATATTGTTACATGGAAACAAAAGGTGGGAGCTTCGGGTAGTTACTACAGTTAAATAATATAGCTTTCTTAAATATATAATGTTACATCTTTTTTCATTTCAGTTCCTGAAAGTGGGGACTTGGTAAGTTTCACAGTGATTTTCTTTATGAATGAAAGCATAACCTTTAAATTTTTTCATTGTAATAAATGTATCCAATTGCTAATATATACATATACATACATGCACACCAATAATTCAACACAGTTGAATATTAAACACAGTTGAATCAATATTAAATGATCACAGTTCCTAAAAACAGATTTGATTGTTCATGTGAAGGATCCAGGCAGTAAATGTATTACTTGCCATTTCCCATACTGTATGTATGAAAGGAGCCACTTAAGAGTTAAAACTTATAAATATAAGTGTGAGAGAGTCCAAAAGATAATGTAAAAGTATCTTAAGAAAAAAGCATTGTAACCATATAATCATAAAGTCATATTGCAGGGTTTGGGGTTTGTTTTTTTTTAGTAAGAATTGATTTATATCTTAACAACTGATGTTCTGCTATGGACACCTGATTGAAATCAGCTATAACCACGTGCTCTCTGTGGTGGCTTTAATGCTCTGAAATTTTCCTTCCATTTATATAAGGTTTTCAGACATTCTAAACATTTTTATATACTTGATATAAAAGTTTATATAATTTGAAAACTTATAAAACTTATAAACTCGCATTTCTCTTTTGCTATAAACTTCATGTTAGATTAGCATTTCTAAAGATTTGACTAATGTTTTATTGTTATTTATTAATTAATACAAATTTTAATTCACTTTTGTAGACTATTGCAAATTAACTGCCAGGAGAATCCAGAATCAAATTTGATAATAAATATTTTGTGAATTTAAGAATTCAATTTTTATAGGCCAATAAATGGTTTGTTGTAAAAAAAAAATGTTTTAATTATACAGTGAAGTGTATAGGCCAGTATTTTTCAACCTTTGTAACTTTTAAGAAGTATGAAATTAAATTCCCAGAAATCTTTGACCAGAATTCCCACTCCAGTTGGGGAATTCTCGGAATTGCAATCGACACACCTTAAAGTTGACGAGATTGAGAAGGGTAATAGAAAATGCTGCTGACACTAAAGATGTTGAATGAAATTGTGTATTTGCATTTAGTAAATGCAGCTAATGGCATATTTATTAATTTATGTATGCAGGATGATGATGCTGAAGCCATTCTTGCAGCTGATTTTGAAATTGGCCATTTTCTACGGGAGCGCATAGTTCCACGATCAGTATTGTATTTTACAGGAGAAGCCATTGAAGATGATGATGACGATGTAAGTTGTGTTTTAATTTCAGTTACATCAAAACTATTATAATATTAAATTGATTTAAAGCTAGATTGGCCTGTAAGTAAATATGCATGCATATATACTCACCATACTATTCCCTTTCATGCAGAACATAGCAAAGAAATAGAAGCAAATGAAATTAAGGGCCGATAATAGGAGAATTTAGTGACAAAATTACAAACTATATGCATTTGAATTAAAGCAAAAATATTTCTGAAAATCAAGGTTAGATATTTATTATTTTGCCTCTGAGTTTTGTTGAGCTCAGTATACTGTCGAGTATTGTGATGATAAGCCTCAAAACTTTAAAATTGCAGTTACTCCATTAGGAGGATATGAAACCATTTTGAAGAACCATAGAAACTAAAGAGCTCCAAATTTAAATTAATTTTAGTCAATAATTCAAAACTACACCTTGCAACAGGATGAAAAGCTTCCCATTTCAATACAAAATATGGCACACCTTGAAGTACACTAAACATTCCTGATACTTGTATTCTGTTATAGAGTTTAATAGTGATTTTGGGGGATCAAAGGTGGTTAGGTATCATTAATCACTTACAAATATGGAAACCAAATAAATCGCTTGAAAATTAACAATGGAATAGTTTTGAGGGAGGCTTCAGAAAGATATTGACATATCTAAGATCCATAAGATAGATAACTCGGGGCTTTTGCCTTATATACCTTGTTGTTGGTGTATGATTATTGCCATTTTGTCTTGTGAAGCACAGCATGGCTTCTCTTTTTATAAATTCAAACTCTTGGTTGATTTTGACCTCACGTGTGAAGCAAACCATAGTGCAGAAGTTTGTTCCATTTGTGAAATGCTTAGGTTTTGATCTGATGTACACTATATGACAATATAAAAAAGGATTTTGAATGACTAGTGCCTTTTCCTGAAAGGATTTAAAATTGTTCTATGACAGATACCAAGCCTATTAGCATAAAGATAAACTTAAACCAGCCATTAAAAAAGAACTGTTGACAGACTTCTACTATAACCAGCAGCAATTCTAATTGAAGAATCACAGTGGAGAAACATTTGGAGCAAACAGAGTTCTTAGAGAACATTGTGCTGTCTTAGAGCTATGCTCTGTTTAACAGTTATGATGGCACTTTTGCTTCAAAAGCTTTAAAAGCCATTAGAAATTTCCTCAGAATAACAATACCCCTCGAAGTGACAGATATGCTAATCTTGCTTATGTGGAAAATAGGACATTTCATTGGTTTTAACTTGAATTGTGTATTTGAACTTTTTATTTTCAAGGCTTTAAATCTACTTAAAAATCATGATACAAAACAATCCTATATGAATTTACTTTGAAGTAAGTCCTGCCTTCACTTAAGACTACCAAGGGAACCTGCTGCCTTTTAGATATTGCTCAATTTCAGCTTGCAGCAGGCCCATTAGCGTGACTAGAAATGAATTCTGAGAACTATAACTCATCATCATTAGTAGGTGTGTAAGTTCTCAACTTTGATTTTAAGGCAATAAGCTTACAGAAGGATAACAGCATTAGTTGGAGGCTTTTTTGGAATCTAAATGTCGTCTTGGAGCTTATGCATTTCTTTTTTCACTTTCTAGTATGATGAAGAAGGTGAGGAAGCTGATGATGAGGTACGCTTTATTGTGGATTTCATAAACATTAATTAATTGATTTTAGCAACTTAAAAGTTATAGAAAAAAGTAACAGAGGAATTTTAGTCTTGCTGTACATAGACAAATAAAGTTATATACTATACATTTATTTTAGGAAGGGGAGGAAGAAGCAGATGAAGAAAATGATCCAGATTATGACCCAAAGGTATGTGATCAGTTCATACCTTACTGAGTAATATTGAATAATGAGCCATAGTGGCGCAATTGTTAGAATGCAGTACTGCAGGCTACTTCTGTTGCCTGTGGGCTGCCTGCAGTTTGGCAGTTCGATTTTGATTGGCTCAAGGTTAACTCAGCCTTCCATCCTTCCGAGCTCAGTAAAATGACCCAGATTGCTGGGGGCAATATGCTGACTCTGTAAACTGCTTAGAGAGGGCTGTAAAGCATTGTGAAGTGGTGTACAAGTCTAAGTGCTATTGCTCATTACATTTAGAATTATTGCCTGTAAATTCCTGTAGCAGACCTGTTTGAACACTGATGTATCCTTTCCTTTCTTCAACAGAAGGATCAAAACCCAGCAGAATGCAAGCAGCAGTGAAACAGTGTGTATGTGGCCTTGAGGATTATCTGCACTGTAATAGCCTAAATACAACTATTAGTTACTTACAGCCTTATGTTTTGTATCTTGGTAGAATTAAGTAAACATTTTGTTAAAACAAACTGACAGAACCGGTTTAAAATGTAGGTTACTTGTACCTAGCATTTTAATAGTACTTTTCTGCCAATATGTAGAATGCAGTAAATCCTAAAGCATGAATTGTTAATTCATTGCTATATATAGTTTGGTTCTAGTGAAGTCTGTTGTCATGTAGCTATTAGACTGCAGCTGTGAAGATATCCGAACTCTTGACGGAGACCACTATTTGTTTAGAAAAAATCCTTTCCCAGAGAACCAACCAAAGTATTTTTTGGCCCAGTAGTTTAAATGGGTTTAAGTCTGCTTGCACTGGCTGTGCCTTCATTACTTTGTCATAGAAATAGCAGTGACTTGTACTAATTAGGAAATGACATACGTTTTCAAATTTCATAACTTCCATATAAACTGTTAATTTCCATCAAGACCACATTGAATGTTCATAATTGTCTGCTTGTTTATGCTCTAGGTTTTTGTATTTTGTGATGGTGACCTACAGAAAATCTCTAGAAACATCATATTAAGGTTGTTTATCACTGGGATGTGAATAAACCTAGTATTTTCAGAAACTAGTTGTACGTGTGTATACATTTTTAAATCTTATAAGCAACCAAAGTTGTGGGAAACATTTACTGTTGGAAACTACCCTTACATATAGATTCAAAACACTGCAATGTGTCAAATGCTGTTTTTCTGCATGTATTCATTTCAGTAGGCCTTGCATTTTGCATAAATGTGTTTTGACAATATTGTAGCTTGATTCAGTCACTTGGCACCTATGCCTCCTCACAACAAGGGTGAAGAATTCCCTCAACCATTCTTATAAATGCTCACAGCTATATGTTGCCTTAGGCTATTAAAAAATTAGTCTACCAATAAATCACCTTACAGCTCAAACTTTAAAGCTCCTTTCTGATTATATCTAAGAGTGTCAAACTACTGCTGTCAGTTTCCAATCAATATTGTCATGTTAGCTGGAAAATCTAATAATGCAACATATTAACATAACACATTAACATAATTCTTGAGTGATGTCTAGAAGCGACTTGATTTCTTAAGATAATTTGTTCTCTTTTAGATCTTCTAATTTTACTGACTTTTTAAAAATGTGTTATTATTGCCTTGTTTGTGAAACAAATTATAACCATTTTCTTCCTAAAAAGAATGACCTGTACTTGGCTTTTGATGTAAATAATAAGAACTAATCTTTAGTCGAACCACATTTCTAATAGATCCCAATCAGCACTCAAATGACAGAATTGAAGAAAGGCAGAATTTGGAATAATTTGTAAAAATTGATGGTACTGTACTGTAGAATGACCCAATTACAGAAAAAAACAATGATTATGTTTCCCAGCAATATCTTCGTATCTATAGGAACCTGGGGTTTACATTGCTGAAATTCATGGCATTCAGTTAAAAAATAATAAAATACACATGAAGCTCCTGGCTGCAGAAAAGTTAGCTGCCCAGCCTAGTTGTCTTGAATGTAAACAGATTTGGAGAGGACCTTTGTTTCTGGAGAAGCAGTGAATAGGTAAGTCGTTCCTCATAAAATAATACCTGGTTAGTTATTAAAACACACTCTCAATGTCACAATCTATCCAAACTGATTTAAAAAAACTAGTTTTTATTTCTCTGATGATCTGTATAGCCCAAATTTAACATATAACTGGTTGGAAGATTGTTATTAATGAAAGTAAGTCTTAATAACAATGGCAACATTGTAACAATAAAAACATGACTTCAGGGGCAACAGTGTTGAAACAATGTACGGTAAATTAGAGTTTCCATGTCAAAACACTATACTGTAGTTCCTAGTAATTATGACTTGCCTTTCTTGTTGATTTTATTATCTTCTGGGATTTTTTGTTTTCCGTTTCCTGAGATCTGGGTCTATTATTGGTATCCTACCCTAGTACTGATCATCCAGTTATGTGGCATTTTAGTGAATGCTCTGGAAGATTTAAAATCCCATTTTGTACTTGAAATCCCATAGATAGAAATCATCTAAAAACTGTTAGCATGGCTTATGAAAGAAATTATAGAAACCATAAACCTTAAAAATGATCCAGGTTCAGATAATGGGATCATAGGATGAGATATGTTTTATTAATACAACTATGGAACAATTAAGGTTATTGAGGAAACAAATGTCTTCGCATTCTGACATGTACGTGAGGAATAATAAAAAAATTAGCAAACTTTTTTTTATCTTTGGCAATAAACTTGAAAATGCTTGTGTGTTTGTAATAGATGAAATGTGCTCTGGCCTAAAAGGCAGGTGCCCTACAGTGGAGCTTTAAGTTTTCTAAGTATGATAACTCTGTTCAGCAGTTCAGAAATCAGAATAATCAAATCATTGCACATTCAAGGGAATAGTAGAGTGACCAGTCTTGTGTTTTTCTGTAAATTCAAGCTTTCCACTCTCAGTTACCAATGTAAGTAATAATAACATTGCCCAATTACAATCTCAGAATCTGACAAAACACTTGAGCTGTTATATTTGCATCAGAAGATCTAGGCGTCATTGATCAAAGAGAAGCTGAAAAAGAGGATATTTCAGTGAGGCAGTGATCTGAAACAACCTTCAAATCAACTATGAAATACAGAAAAGAGAAAGGCTTTGAATAGCTGTCACAGTCATCAAATTAAAATATTGTTCAAAATCTAAGGAACTTTAAGCAATTCATTCAAGGGGCCCAAAGAATATTTCTGAGTCAGACTATTTTGGCAAAGAAGAGTAGTAAATAGAAATTCTGACAGCAATAATGGGAACACTTTGGAACCGATAATAATGCTTGGAAGCTATTATTTCTGCCAAGGTGTTACGGAGTACTGATAAGAATTTTGCACTTCTGTATTCATTTTTTAAAATATGCAAAAACACTCAGATTCATAGAAATGTCATGTTTAACTTTGAACCATGTCAACTTGCATTCCCAAAGGCATAGATTGAAATACAAAAACAAACTTCCATACAATAGTATGGAAGTGGTTCCAAGATGCCAAATCTGAGATAACTCCAGGCCTACTTGAAAAAAAAAAGTAAATCACTTTTCAGTTAGATTTTATGCCCTTTGGTTATCATGCAATATTTCAAATATTTTTAAATAGCTTGAAATGCCATATTTGAATGGCTTGAATTACAATTTTGACTTGTGGGAGTATGAAGAAGAAAAATGACTCTAAAGTTCCATTTAAGATTGACTAGAATATTGATAGTTTTCTTAAATAGTTGTGTCACTTCAAGGAAAAACTAAGAAAATTTTATAAAATTGCATGGTTTAGTTGCACGATTTATAAAAAAAAACTGGGTTAGTGGCAAACAGTTCAAGAGACAGTACATCTCATTAAGCAAGTCAGAAATGTGCGTACAGTTAAGCTTGACACTAGGAGGCGTACATGTGCTACAGTGTCTTGATATCAAATTATTTATGCTATGTATGATACCATCGAGTTGAAGAAGTGGTAAAATTAATACTGTTCCATGTGTATTACTCAAAACTATTAATGATCTTACAAATAAAACTGCAGGCATAGACATTGTGCACATAATTGATCTGAAGTATCAGCAGTTTTCCATTTCCTCATAATGGAAATAGAATTCTCTGTTAGAGGGGTTTGCCTGTCTGAAGTGATAAAAATTTAGGGGCATTTTTCATTCTGCCTTATTCTACTCCACTCAAATAATTGCAATACTGTTATCCTAGATGGGGTCTTGGCCCAAGGTCATTTAATGAGGTTTTATTATTATTGTTGTTGTTATTATTATTATTTATTGGATTTATATGCCGTCCTCTCTCCAAAGGACTCAGGGCGGCTCATATCAAATGAAACAATCCCAATAAATACAAATTAAAACAGACTAAAAACCAATTTAAAACAATAAAACCCCATCAGTCCTGGCTAGGGCATTTAAACAGCCAGGTCTTAAGCTCCCGGTGGAAGGTACGAAGGTCGGGGGCCAACCGAAGACCCACGGGAAGTTGATTCCAAAGGGCGCAGCCACAGAGAAGGCTCTACCCCTGGGGGTCACCAGCCAACATTGTTTAGCCGACGGCACCCTGAGTAGGCCTCTGTGGGAACGCACCGGGCGATGGGAAGTCGATGCTGGTTGCAGGTGATCTTGGTGGTTTTTAATGGTTTCTAATTTTAATGATGGGAAGCCAAAACACAAAAAAGTTACAAGGGGCAGACAATGGGTGGAGAAAGAAAAGGCATAAAATTCAAGAAAACAGTAAATGGTAAAATGGAATTACAGGCAGTTTGGCTATGTATATTTTTAAACGTAGGAGTTTTCCTTAAAAACAAGCAATGTTCTTGTGGCTTCCTTTCCTATATATATATATATATATATATATATATATATATATATATATAT